>CM031377.1:47881465-48481465 GCA_018208015.1 Medicago ruthenica | reverse complement strand
ACATTTGGAATGTCTGATATTGGTCCTTGATCACTCATGGACTCGTCAACACAAAGTGGTGATGTTATCATGAGAATGATGGCAAGGAACTCAATGTCAGAAAAGCTTGCAGAAGACATTGATACCGCTGTCAAGAGATTGTCAGATGAAACATATGAAATTGCATTGACACAGATAAGGAAAAACCGTGAGGCAATTGATAAGATTGTGGAAGTCCTTCTGGAGAAGGAGACATTGAGTGGAGATGAATTCCGCGCTCTACTGTCAGAATTTACTGAAATTCCAGCTGAAAATCGGGTTCCTCCTTCAACTCCACTTGCAGTCACTGTTTGAATGGCCTCTATGTAGTTATTTTAAAATGTATGTATTATCTCAGAATACGAAGATACCCTCTACATTATGCTTCAAATTTGTGAATGACAAGCTTCTAGCTTACATTTTATTGTTCTAGTGTTGAATGTTGATAGTGACAACATACAATATATACAAATAGTAACTATTTGATTGCAGAAATACATAGTTTGTTTCAACACATCTATTATATTGTATAATTGTTGTGAGTAACAACTAACAAGCCATTAATCGCAACTGGTCAATAGGAACGATATTAAAAAGTTAAAATAAGTTACAAAAAAATAAGCATGTTTTATTCGCATATTCATCATTTACATTTTTAACGATATTAAATGATGTACTCTATCAATTTAATTTTAAACGAATGAAAAGCAAAACATGGGGACAATCAAACTATAACAAAATAAGCGAGAATCAAGGATAGAAATCAAAGAAAAAGAAGTTCTCACTCACCTGGGCCCACAAACTGCCAAGCTTGGCCCATTTACAATAGTTATAATGTTATTATATATGGCATTGCACAACTGAGTTTGGTTTGCCGTGATAGAGTTCCATGTGTTGGGGTTTTTTCGATTTCAACGTCATATACTATGAAGCGACGTCGATCCAATGCATCATATCCGACTTTGTTCCTCCCCAAAGAACTCATCACAGAAATCTTATCTTTGATTAGTGTTAAAAACATCGTGCGACTCAAATGCATGAGCAAGCCATGGAATACTCTCATATCCGATCCGACCTTCATAGAAAAGCACCTTAAGAAGTCGTCTCAAAACCCACACCTCACGTTATTTTGGAACCAACGCGAAAAGGGTGTTAAGTTGTAGCGCTTCGTGCTGAAAAGAATGAAGCTTCGTGGAAAAGTGTGGTTAAAGTTTTCAGTGTAGGCAATAATTGTTGGAGAAAAATCCAGGGCTTTAACACGGTTCCTGTTAATTGGTTCAAATTTCATCATCAACACATCCACCTTAATGATGGTGTGCATTTGAATGGCACTATTAATTGGTTGACTCACATGTCTATTATTCATGCTGAGCAATTTTTGATTGTTTCACTTGACCTTTCAACAGAGACATACAAACAGTTTTTGCTGCCTTCGGATTTTGATGGGGTGCCATTTATTCAGCTGCCAGTTCTTAGGGTTTTGATGGACAGTCTCTGTTTTTCTTATGATTCCAACAAAACTGAATTTGTTTTATGGCATATGAAGGAGTACGGGGTTCAAGAGTCTTGGACTCAATTATTTAAGATTAGTTACCAGAATCTTCAAATAGATAATATTCTTGATGTTAATCAATTGGTGTGCATTTATGTAAATGGTGATATGGCGATTTTTGCAAATGATTTTCACTAACGGGCATTTATCTATAATGTAAAAGATAGAACAGTAGAGAGAATTAACACTAAAAAAACTCCATACATTGGTTTGGTGAGGCAAAAGATTACGTAGAAAGTTTGGTTTCAGTTCATTGATTGTGAGTAAGTTTTTCTTAGATGCTCACTTATTTGAATTTATTTTAATTCACTGCTTTTGTATCCTTGTCATTATGTACTAATAGATTGTGTGAATTTTTTGGTAGTTTGCTTATGTTGTTTGTATTGCTAATTCGTTACGTATTGGCAATTGATAATGGTTTGAAAATCTAGTAGGTTGAATGAATTTGTTTTTGTTCTAAGTAATCAACTAGAACTTGATTCTCCTAAAGTGAAATTCTTTGTCTGAGAATTAATGCCATATAAAAATTGAAATATAAATGAAATAGTACTTTATCCGTAAGGACAATACATTACTCCAAATTGTGGTGCAGGAGAAACATAAGCCTCCAAATTGAAGTGCAGGAGAAACATTAGTCTTAATAGAATGAAAGGAGATAAATGAAAATTCTTCTACTGATTTCATATTAGTCTTAAAGCATGTTCTGGTTTTTCTCTAAAAAATATGACCTTGACCATGTTAAATTCTTCTATTCTTGTTTGAATGATTGTCACTACTGTTCAGAAAATATCTGCATTTGTATTTGTATAATGATTGTTGCGACTTCAATTTAGATGATTATAGCACATAAATGTTGCCTATGGTGGGTGGCCTAAACATAAAAAATTTAGTTCGCAATAAGGAGGTTACTGTTGTAGTATTTCAAATTTGTCATTTAAGAGTGGAAATTTAGTCGAAGCTTTCAGTATTTATAAGCTAGATTAACATATTTCTGTATTTCACACAATCTATTTTAGCTAGTGACATGTACCAGGAATACATGTTTAGAATTGGATTCATGTCATCCTGGTTGTAGCTAACATATTTATTTGTTTACATATGAATAGTGATTCACTTATGAACATTATGAATTCCTTTTTGCTTTTGAGTTTGTGTTTACATTTTATTTTTGTGATTTTTTTTTTCACTTCTAGTCTAATGGATGTTTTTTGAATATTAGATCTGCGACCCCAGCTCCAGGCACGCTGGGGACTATCAATATTACTTGAAAGTTTAATGGGAAAATCTATGGAGAAAAGGAAGAGGAAAAGCATTTGATATCACATGACGCGGATAAACTAAGCAAACTTGGTTAGGGGATGATCGATGAGACAATCAATTAAATTACTTTCTAGGATCTAATATTTGAGAAGGATTCATGTTCTAAGCAAGTGATATTTGTAATTATTTTCATGACTTGGATCTTGAATTACTTCGATATTTATTTATATATGCTATATCTACTTATATATCAGTTTATGCAAATATTTGATGTTTAGGCATTTTTGTCCGAACATTGCTCCATTCATTCATACTGCTAAAGCCACTTGATTTAACGAGTAGCATTGTAGGATTAGTAGTGATGAAATGATATTGTTTTAGATAAGATGAGTGGCGGTAAAATTATTTGAGTAAGAAAAATAAGTCTCTTGAACCAGATATAATTTACTTGTTTCTTGGATACATGTTATGTTTTGGACATGACTTTTGCAGCATTTTTTTTTTTTGAAAATGTATATTTTAGGAACTAGGGTGAGATCTGAAAGTTATTTTCAAACTCAAGCGCGTCCCGAAATGATTGATTGATGATGTAGTGCTATAGTGTGCAATGTGCGGTGTAGAGATGATGAAAAGAGAATGTTAGGAAAGGGTTTCATTTTTAAATAAATAAATATATGTAAGAGTACATTTTGGCTGGGCTAGGGCAGGCCACATGTATTTGATGAAAATTTTCTCTCTACAATTCCAGAAACAAAGTACTAATGTGAAGTCTTAAAGTTATGGCTTAAGTCATAAATTTCAGGCATCATAAATCTTTCATAAAAAAGTTGGATGATATGTGAGATGCGTTAAATTTGAAAGACCATAACTTGCATTATGTATGCTAGGTGGTAATGCCAAAATCCACTGCTAATATTGTCAGCATTATGAAAGCAGAGAAGTTCATCCAAAGCCAAGGCGGTCCAATGATTATATCTCAGGTTAATAATATAGAAAAAAAATGGTATTTTTAAGGATAAACTTATTTCATTTTCATCGGAATAATGTTAGTAATAGTGGTTGGAGCAAAATCATACATTTGAGACCTGACATAAGATATTGACACCCTAGGAAGGGTGTGAGCAAAAAGGTTTGGTTGTCTTCTAATAAAAGCATCTTATAGTTTTGATTAACATTCAAAACACCTTTACAAAATTGAAGAATATATTCAAATTCAGTGACATCCATAATCCGTCCATTGATTTTATCTAAAATCGCTTTGCTATCCAACTTGACGATGACTCGTTGAAAACCTTCGCCGTGCAACCAAATTAGAGCTTCCATAAGTCCCGCTGCCTCCTCCTCTTATTTTTTTAATAGATACACGAAATGAGAATAGCCACTTGAAAACTCACACACACACACAAGTGAAGGATCCGGAGTTCGAACCTCACGTTTTGTCAAGCAATATCAACATTTTTGCATCCTCCTCTTTTGGTGATAACATAAATTGATTGCGAAATGTTTTAGCTTGAATAAACTCGAATTTGTCATTATGATATACATACCATCTCCAAAAGCGTTTTAATGTGGAAACAAATCTGCAATTACATCGCTCTTTAGCATGCCCGCGGATCGTGTTTTCCAGCCCCTGTCTCAGAACTGTAGCATGCTACAGTACCTGCAGGGTCTCAAGCTGCTACAGTGCCTGCAGAAATTCTGCTACAACGAACTTGTGTCCATATATTCAGCAGTTCACACAACATCATGGCAACAACGTCGTCCCTCCATATTTTACGGTACCTTTTCATTCATTCCTGCCCATATTTCCCACATCATCATGGCAAAGTCCTTCTTCTTTTGTTTACATAAGGATGCTAGGGTCAGCCCTGGCCAAGTGCAACAAGGCCCTTGGCACAGGGCCTCACACTTAGAGGGGCCTCAAAATTTTAAAAAGTGGGAAAAAATACTTGTACCTACGGAAAAAATCCGTCCCTAAATGTCATTTTTCCGTAGGTAAAAGTTCCGATGATAGCAATTTTGCTGTCAATTATGAATTGTCCATAAGTAAAGGTCAATTTATATGTAGGTAAAAGTCATGTTTGAACCATCGCTCATATATTTAACTACAACTTAATTGTCTATCACTATAAATAGTGTTGGATTTTTTTTCAATTCTTTTTAAATGAAAATTGTCAAGTCTGTAACCGGGCCTCCGAATTGTAGGGAATGGCTTAACAGGCTAAAAAACGAAGATTCATGTTTAGACTACAATACTGAATTCTTCTTGGACTTGTACCTTTAGAAACTGTTAGACTATCATAGAACTCCTGATTCATTTCATCATCACACATTGTTGTTAAAATCTGTTAAGTGATCACCATGTGTCATCAATTATTGGCTTAAGCAAATTTGATCAGTAGCATAAATCTTCTAAATAGGAGGAAAAGAAGTGACCAAAGGCACTATGACCAACTCTGCTGCATGGGAGAGGCTTGAGATCACTGGTAGTGAAAGTGAACCATAGGGGTTTAGTAGAAATGCTTGAACAACTTAATGTTAAACTAAAACATGTATTTTATTTGACCTTTAAACATTTGCATATTACTGTATTTTCATTTTTTAATTCTGTTAATTTGGTTTGATCTATGTCAAAATCACATGATAGAATCCATAGCATGAATGATTTGGTTTTTTTATATTGATTGGAGAACAGGTTGTTGGCCTTTAAAAGTTTTATTAATGACGTGTCCAGTACATATCAACTTTACGCACTCGAACTGTATACACCTTCTATGAAAAATTGCAAAGGGCCTACATTATCATGTGCTAGACAATGAACAAGTAAAAATAATTAAGCCTATTTCTCTATTGTCATACACGAGAAACTTGAACACACACCTTCACTTCAGTAATCAGATGTCGAGTTAGCCAGAATCAAAATATCAGGAAACATGAGAATTTCAATTCAAAATTTAGCTTTCTGCATAATTAAATCTTGGATTCACTCCAGTATATATATGGTCTCACACATCAAAGTTTGAACTTGCAATATTTGCAATCCTTTGACACTAATTATTCATGTTAAATGCTCTTACACTTCAAAGTTTGAACTTGCAAAAGGCATTTGAGGGGTTGGTAATGCCAAAAAAAAAAAAAAGAAGATTTAGTTGAAGGTAAAAATTCCTAGGTAAGCTTTGAGTACAATGTAATAAGTGCAGAAAAATTGTTGTTTATGTGCATTAATTTAGTTGAAAGCCTGCCCTCCAGTCAATATTAAAAACCAGAGTAAAAGAGACTCAAGATTTTGCATGTTAATGAGAAAAACATATTGTCATAAGTGATTATGAACCAAATAAATTTCATCCTATGAATTCTTTTATGTCCTATTGTCCCAGAATCATAACATGGAAATAGATCATTGTCATTTTTAAGTGTTTGTTTAAGATTTTTAAAAAAAATCATTTTATCAAAAAACTTTATATTGACTCTAAAATGAAAAGCTATCATAGGATTAACTTTTCTCAAAATCTATTTTTTTACAAAAACTAGGAGGTAACACATGTACAAGTTAAAATTCATTTTTTTAAAAGCAGTGATTTTTATGGGTAGCATATAACAAAAATAGCTTCAGATTATACCATTAAGCAAATTTGACCATAAAAATACTATTATTTTGTTAGCGTCATTAAAAAAGATTAAGATTTTATATTATATTTGTTATATTGTTGATATGAATGAAAAAGATAAGTTTAGTTTGTTACAATATAAGTGCAAAATATCTATTATCAATACCAATAATTTTAATCAATATATTTAATCAAAATTTCATAAAAACTACGGTTTGTAGTTTACAAACATTAGTGTAATAAGAAGAGCAGATAGACGAACACTGATTGCTCATCTAAAACGCTTGTTATTTTAAACAAAATAGCTTATGTTTTTTTTTTATATATAAAATCTCTAAAAATTAATTTTTAAATGATTTAATATTAAAATCGTTTATTTCTTAATCTTCAATAAAGCGTTTTTTTTAGCAAAAAAAAAAAGAAGACTTTTTTAGTTACACCCGGTGAAATTTCGGTTACACCCACGTTAGACAAAAATACCTTTAACCTCTTTTCAAATTTTCAATCCATTCATTGCTCTTTTGTAATTTCTCCTAATTTTCCTTCCTCCCATCTTCATCTTCTTTAATCTTCCTCTTCCACGAAAATTTCTCTTCCTTTTTCTCTCTCTTCATCTAATTTTCTAATTCTAACCAATTTTGATTTTTAACTGTCTAGTGGTCAAATTACGATACTTTTTATAAGTTTTTAGAGTTCTGTTTTTTTTCTTCGTCTGATGATTGAGGTTTTCACTCCCTTTTATCTCATTCACCCATGTAACATAAAGAGATGGAAATATAGGGTTTATAAAGTTAAGTTGGAACCAAGGGTCATTTTAGGTATTATGATAAAAAGTTAATGATATTTGGGTGTAATAAGATATTTTAATGGTGTAACTATAAAAAATACGCGAGAACTGGGCCCATTTACCTATAAAAAATATGCATGAACAGGGCCCATTTACTATATATATATATCACAATTGAGTTGGTACGTAGAATTGTAGAAACAACTCTCTCGCCGCATTTGCAGAATTGATTTGCGTTGATAGAGTTGCATGTGTTAGGGTTTTTTCAACTTCTTCATCTTTACTTCTCTGATGGATATCCCTCCGATTAAGAAGCCACGACGTCGATCCAGTGGATCCAATGCACCAGATTCGACTTCGTTCCTCCCCAATGAACTCATCATAGAAATCCTCCTATATTTGCTATCTTTGCTAAGTATTAAAAAAATCCTGCAACTCAAATGCGTGAGCAAGTCATGGAATGCTCTCATATCAGATCCAACCTTCATCGAAAAACACCTTAAGAAGTCGTCTCAAAACCCACACCTCACGTTATTCTGGAACCAACACAAAAAGGGTTCTGGTTGTAATATGCTATCCTTCCCTGTGCATCGTTTCCTTAAAAATCCATCCATCAACGTTTACAGCCACAATTTCCATCGTTTGAAGAAACGTTGCATTGTTGTTGGTTCTTGTAATGGATTACTCTGCTTACTTTTCCATTCTCTAATAACTACACCAACGATTTCTCTAAATTATTGGCTCCGTTTCTGGAACCCTGCCACCAGAACAAGATCTAAAAAATTAGGGTTTTTATGTGTTAACGTCCCTCCCCTCGGTGCTTACCGTTCTAAGTTCACATTTGGGTACGATGCTTCAACCAGAACTTATAAGGTTGTAGCGATTCGTGCTGAAAAGAATGAAGACGAAGGATCATGGAAAAGTTTGGTTAAAGTTTTTAGTCTAGGTAACAATTGTTGGAGAAACATTCAGAGCTTTAATACTGTTCCTATTAATTGGCACGATTGTTATTATTACAGAGACATCCGCTTTAATGATGGTGTGCATTTGAGCGGCACTGTTAATTGGTTGACTAACGAGTTTATGAATCATGCTGGGCAATTTCAGATTGTTTCACTTGACCTTTCAACAGAGACATACAAGCAGTTTCTGCTGCCTTCGGATTTTAATTACGTGCCATCTGTTGATCAGCAGCCAGATCTTAGGGTTTTGATGGACAGTCTCTGTTTTTCACATGATTCTAACAGAACTGAATTTGTTTTATGGCATATGAAAGAGTACGGGGTTCAAGAGTCTTGGACTCAACTATTTAAGATTAGTTACTTATTTCTTCAAATGCATCATATTATACAGTATGGTTATCAATTGGTGTGCATTTACGTAAATGGTGATATGGTGATATTTGCAAATCCTCGCAACCCGGCATTTATCTATTACTTAAAAGATGGAACAGTTGAGAAAATTAACATTAGAAACTCCATACAGTGGTTCAATCATGCAATGGATTACGTAGAAAGTTTGGTTTCTGTTCATTGATTGGAGAGTAAGTTTCTCTTGGATGTTCACTTATTTGAATTGATTTTAATTTCCTGTTTTTGTTTACTTGTCCAATGATAATGGTTACATATTGGCCAATGATAATAGTTTGACAACTTACTAGATTGAATGATTTTGTTTTTATTTTTATATTTATTATATAAGATAGAAGATGAGTTTCTTCAAAGTTACTAGCAATAACTTAATTCTCCTATAAAGTGGAATTCATTGTATGATAAATGAAATAGTTCTTGATCTGTAAGGACAATACATTACTCCAAATTGAGGTGCAGGAGAAACATTAAAGATAATAGAGGAAGGGACATGTATTAGAAAACTTGGTTAGATTTATTTCGGCTATTGATCGTTAGATAAATGAGAATTCTTCGACTGATTTCATATTATTCTTAAAGAATGTTTGTTGTGACTTCAATTTAGATGATTATAGTACACAACTGTTGATTATGGTGGGTGGCCTAAGCATTCAAATTTTAGTTCGCTATAAGGAGGAGGTTACTGTTGTAGTATTTCAATTTTATCATTTAAGAGTTGAAATTTAGTCAAAGTTTTCATTAACAAAGAAAATAGTTTCTTAAACATTTCAGTATTTATAAGCTAGAATGTTTAGAATTGGATTCATGTCATCCTGGCTGTAGCTAACATATTTATTTGTTTACATATGAATAGTGATTCACTTATGAACATTATGAATTCATTTTTACTTTTGAGTTTGTGTTAAATTTTATTTTTGTGTTTTGCTTTTACACTTCTAGTCTGATAGATGTTTTTTCAGTATTAGATTTGCGACCCCTACTCCAAGCACATTGGGGACTATGGATGTTACTTAGAAGTTTTATGGGAAAGTTTAGAGAGAAATCAGGACGCGGATTAACTAAGCAACTTTGGTCTAATAAGACAATCAATTATAAAGGGATACATGTTATTGTAGAAATTACTCTATAACTTGAGAGTTGTTTATTTCAATGAGAATGATGCTCCTTTTATAGGAGAGAATACAACTAGTCAACTCTTTAATTAAGTAGTGACATAATGAAAAATAAACAACCATTAAAATAGAATAATAATTAAAGGAAATAATATATATTTCAACAGTTATTTTAGATGAGATGGTCTAATAAGTCTCTTGAGCCAGAGATAATTTATTTGTTTTTTGGATGCATGTTATGTTTTAGACATGGCTTTTGCAGCACTTTTTTGAATATGTATGTATTTTGAACATCCACAACTTTACCTATTTACTTTTGCAGCTCAATGGCTTTTGAAATTATATAGGTAACACATTTGGGCTGGGGCTGGCCACATGTATTAGATGAAAATTCTCTCTCTACGATTCCAGAAACAAAGCACTATTGTGATATGTGTTAAATTAGATATCTTTTTTATTTTTTGTGAAGAAGCTAAATTAGCCCACCCGAATTGGCACCGAGGAGAATCGAACCTGAGACCTTGAGGAGGAGCACACTCCCAGGTCTGTAACACCCATATAGAGATTGCCTAGGATCTCTTACGAGTATTAAAATTTCGTACTGGATACATTAAATACAATACAGAAAAGTTGTTTATTAAATCCACAATACATAAGTTCATGATACAACTCAAGATCCAATACATAACATTCCTTATAATATACAACATATACATTAATCTTTTACAACAACCCCATGATAAAACATAATACGGCACGATCAATCCGTAGCTTTCTCTTTACCTTTGCGTCTTGCCACTTGAGAAGAACCTGCACCAGAAGGAAAGGGATGAGACATAAAGTCTCAGTGAGCTCCTACCCTACCTACTGTTTGGCAACCTCAGGGAATCTAGGGTCGCCGTGCCTACCTCGGCGATCTTGGGGATACCTATGATCGCCAAGTCTTATCTTACCCATAGAGGGTCATCTGACTGATTCTGCTGAATTGGTGATCAAGGGAAAATCCTAGGATCACCGTCTGATAACTGCTAACTGAAGTCTGATAATTGTCTGAGTAATTATTTTCTGACTGATAATATAAATAAATAATAACTAATACTTTAAGTTAGCTGTTAGCGTTGAACAAACATTATTATCTGGGTTCATTTTACGGAGTGCATCCGGGTGGAGTAACCCCGAAGTACATCTCCCTTCTTACCGGTGAAAATTCCTATCATATCAGGCTAACACCGGACTCCTCTTGTCTTTTGTGTGGCTGCTCTCACGAGCGGTAACTTCACCGTCCCAGCTGCCATTTAAGGCGGTAACTTCACGGGGACCCCCTGTATACTAACTGACGAGCAGACAGGAGACACATTAACTTTATAGACTTGGATGTGCAGCTGCCCTCACGAGCGGTAACTTCACCGTCCCGGCTACCATTAAAGGCGGTAACTTCACAGGAACCCCTCGTATACTAACTAACGAGCATACGAGAGACACATCAAGCCCATCTAATAATTACTTATTCTTATTCTTTACATGTCTTAAATGCTTAACCTATAAAGGTTCGTAACTTAGAATTGGCTCTTACTTGTATCAAATACATATGAAATATTTTGCTATATTCTCATTGACCTATTAAGGTTCTGACTCATCGTTCTCATGAGCCACTCCTAGGGCTTTCTTAAGCCTGCAACTTTAATCCATGAATTTCCAAGCTTTGTATAACTTTGCTCAAGTAATATCTTGATCTTTGGAAGCATTTGAAATGAACTAAAATGGTGGTTTAAGTTTCTAAAATATGTTATAGAAAAACAGTTGCCAAAAGCCATGCATGCGCGAACCAGAACCCCCAGAACAGCTCAACTAGGTTGGGCTGTTCAAGGCTGGTCGCTACAGCGCCCTTCTGGTCGCTACAAGCGACAGTAGGCAGAACTTGGTCGCTACAGCGCCCAGTTCCTCGCTACAAGCGACAACCGTCGCTACAAGCGCCAGTGCGGTCGCTACAAGCGCGGCTAGGCAGGGAAAAACCCAGTCTGGTCGCTACAAGCGACCGTCCGTCGCTACAGCGACCATATCAGTAAAAATCTGTGTAAAAACGTGATTTCCACCATTTTTGCTCATTTAATGGTACCCATGCTTCTTAAACATGATAAATATGATTTTCTTCCATAAATCAACAATTATAAACACTCATGAGCAAAGATTAAACAAACAAGGAAAATTAGGGTAAACTTGAAACTTTCTAAAACTTATGGAACTTGTCAAAAACACTCTAAATTGGTTCTATAATCTGAAATGAGCTCACCTATGCCTTAATTGGTGCTGGTTCAACTTGTTTCTTGCAAACCCTAGCTTGTTCCTTCCTTATTCTTCCTATTACTTTAGCTTCCAACTCAAGTTTGCTTGCATAAGCTTCTCACAAGGATTGGGATGAAAGCTTGAAGGATTAGAGGGAGAGGGAGTGGCGTGAGAGTGATAAGAGTGAGGGGAGATTGGCTGATTAATGGAGAGAAAGAAGAAGAAAACACTAGAAGATGAAAATATCTTCTTTCTCCATTTCTCTTATAATCCTCTTCTTAAACATATTTACAATTTTGCCATCGCATATATATTACTAAATTGCCACGCTCATTAAATGCTTCTAACACTGAAAACGGATACTAATAAGCGGGATATTACAATCTACCCCCCTTAAAGAAATTTCGTCCTCGAAATTTAGAATTTACCTGAAAATAGTTGGGGATAGTTCTCTTGCATCTCTGACTCTAGCTCCCACGTTGCTTCGCCGTCGGGAGAACCTTTCCATACCACCTTAACAATAGGGATTTCTTTGTTTCGCAAGGTCTTAACATCACGATCAATTATTTGATCTGGCTCAGGTTGAAAAGTCAAGTCTGATCTCAAATCAATGCTGTCTAACTCCACTGGTTGAAAAGGATCAGGGATAAACTTCCTCAGCTGGGAGACGTGGAATACATCATGCAATCCTGACATGGCTGGGGGCAGCGCTAACTGATAAGCTGCCGGACCAACACGACGAAGTATCTGGAATGGTCCAACATATCTTGGACAAAGCTTCTTGGTTCGGAATGCTCCTCTTAATCCCAGCTTGGGTGTAACCTTAAGAAATACATGATCTCCTTCACCAAACTCTAAGGGTCTTCGCCTCCTGTCAGCATAACTTTTCTGACGACTTTGTGCTGTTCTCATTTTATCTTGAATAGACTTAATCTTTAGAGTCGTCTCCTGAATGATCTCTGGACCCAAAATGCTCTTATCTCCAACCTCAGCCCAACAAAGCGGGGTTCTACACTTCCTACCATACAGGGCTTCATAAGGTGCCATTCCAATGCTAGAATGGTAACTGTTGTTGTAAGAAAATTCAATCAGTGGTAGGTGATCATTCCAACTTCCTCCATCTTCTAGGATACATGCACGTAGCATATCCTCTAATGTCTGAATAGTCCTTTCTGATTGTCCATCTGTTTGAGGGTGATGGGACGTGCTCATCTTTAATCTTGTCCCCAAAGCTTTCTGAAAAGCTTTCCAAAAGTGAGATGTGAAGATAGGGTCTCTGTCAGATACTATACTAGCAGGTACACCATGGAGTTTCACTATCTCTGAAATAAACAACTCAGCATACTGAGAGGCTTGGTAAGTGGTTTTAACCGGCAAGAAATGTGCTGACTTGGTTAACCGGTCCACTATTACCCATATGGAGTCATGTCCTCGCTGCGACCGAGGTAATCCACTCACAAAATCCATGGTTATATCTTCCCATTTCCATTGTGGAATTTCCAACGGTACTAACATTCCCGCAGGCCTTTGATGTTCAATCTTCACCTGCTGACAGACAATGCATCGCGCTACAAATTCTGCAACATCTCTTTTCATGCTAGGCCACCAATAATCTCTTTTCAAATCTTGGTACATCTTGGTGGTACCTGGATGAATGCTGAAACTGCTCTTATGCGCTTCTTCTAAGATCAACCTCTTCAATTCCTCATCGTTCGGGACATAAACTCTTCCCTCAAACAATAATGTTCCATCAGGTGCAAAAGAAAACTCTGGTTGGCTAACTTTCCTTTGTAGATCCATATCCATGCTTTGCGCTTGTGCGATCCTAGATCGTAGGTCGCACGAAATCTCTAACTTGTTTAACAAGATGCCCCCATCCAATTCAGTAACATGAAGGTTAAGGTCTCTAAACTTCTCATACAGCCCACACGTGTGCATAATCACCTCAGCTTTAACCAAAGCTTTTCGACTTAAGGCATCTGCCACCACATTTGCCTTTCCTGGATGATATTTCAGATCAAAATCAAAATCCTTCAAATACTCCATCCATCGCCTTTGCCTCATATTCAGATCTCGTTGATCAAACAAATACTTCAAACTCTTATGGTCGCTGAACAAATCAAATTGCGCTCCATACAAATGATGTCTCCATATCTTCAATGCAAAAACTATTGCTGCTAACTCAAGATCATGAGTGGGGTAATTCTCCTCATGGGTCTTGAGTTGTCTAGAGGCATACGCTATTACATTTTCTCCTTGCATGAGAACACTTCCCAGTCCCTTGGAAGATGCATCGCAGAACACGGTGTATCTCCTTTCAGGATCTGGTATTGCCAACACAGGGGCCTTAGTCAACTTCTTTTTCAGGACTCTGAAACTTTCTTCACATTCACCATCCCAAATAAAGGGTACATCTTTTCTGGTGAGGCGTGACAGGGGTAAAGCAATCTGAGAAAACTTCATGATAAATCTTCGATAATAACCTGCCAAGCCTAGAAAACTCCTGACTTCAGCTACATTCTTTGGTCTTTCCCAATTGAGAACAGCTTCAACTTTAGATGGATCAACAGCTACTCCTCCCTGAGAAATAACATGACCCAAGAACTTAATCTCAGATAACCAGAATTCACATTTGCTAAACTTAGCATACAGCTGCTTGTCTCTAAGGACATCCAATACAATTCTCAAATGCTGAGCATGCTCCTGAGGATCCTTAGAATAGATCAAGATGTCATCAATGAAAATCACCACAAATTGATCAAGATAGGGCTGGAATATCCTGTTCATATAATCCATAAATACTGCTGGGGCATTAGTTACACCGAAAGGCATAACTAGAAATTCATAGTGCCCATAACGCGTTCGAAACGCCGTTTTAGACACATCTGAAGATTTAATACGGATCTGATGATAACCCGATCGAAGATCAATCTTGGAAAATACTGTTGCTCCCTTGAGCTGGTCTAGAAGATCATCAATCCTTGGAAGAGGGTACCTGTTCTTGATAGTCACTTTGTTTAGTTGGCGGTAGTCAATACACAACCTCATACTTCCATCCTTTTTCTTGACTAACAAGACTGGAGCACCCCATGGTGATACACTGGGTCTGATGAAATGCTTCTGAATTAAATCCTCGAGTTGAGATTTCAGCTCTTTCAATTCTGTTGGTGACATTCTATACGGTGCCACAGACACTGGCTCCGCTCCTGGAATCAAATCAATTGAAAACTCCACTTCACGCTCTGGAGGTAAACTAGTTACTTCTGAAGGGAAAACATCTAGGTACTCATTAACTACAGGAATGTCACTGGGACTTAACTCTGACTCTGAAGCCACAGTGAGCATGATATAGAATCCCTTATCTTGAGCACAAATGAACTGGATTAACTGATGGGTGCGGTTAATCAATTCTGACAAAGCCACACCTTCTGTCGTATCACTGGTAGGCATATAAATACTCTTCTCTGAACATCCTATATACACATGGTTAGCGGAGAGCCAATCCATGCCTAAGATTACATCAAGTTGCTCCATCGGGAGGCAAACTAAATCAACATAGTAAGTCTTACTAGACACAGTGATAGGACAGCTTTCACAAACATACTTTGCCTCAATTCCGCCTTCAGTAGCGGTAGATACTAACATTGGAGGGTTCAACGGAGACAAAGGTAATTGCAACGCCTCCACACATTTATAGGAAATAAAAGAACATGTTGCGCCGCAATCAAAAAGAACTTTTACTGGATTAGTACCCAAATAACACATACCGGCAATTAAATCTTCATTGGCTAAAGCCTTTGCGCCGTCAAGAGAATACACCCTTCCTTTACTGGTGGTAGTTCCTTCAGCTGGTCCTCTACCACGTCTATTTGGACATTCATGTATGAAGTGCCCCGGTTGCTTACACCCGTAGCAGACACCCATACCCATCATACATTCACCTTTGTGGGACTTCCCACACTTCCTGCAAGCAGAATATACTGGGGTCGGACTGGATTGCTTTCCCCTTTGCGGAGATCCCTTTG
Source organism: Medicago ruthenica (assembly GCA_018208015.1). Taxonomy (NCBI): domain Eukaryota; kingdom Viridiplantae; phylum Streptophyta; class Magnoliopsida; order Fabales; family Fabaceae; genus Medicago; species Medicago ruthenica. The sequence goes on along the minus strand of CM031377.1, from coordinate 48,465,450 downwards.
GCTTAAGCTTATCGTGATACTTATCTGACATTCTGCTTTTCTTCTTCTCATAAGCTGCCGCTCTTTCTTTTGAGGCCTTTGCAAGTCCCGCCTCGACTACTAAGCTATCATGCACCAACTCATCGTAACTCGCAGTTCTCTGAAGGCTAACTGCTGTATCTATCTCGCCTCTTAAACCTCTTTTATACTGATTTATTTTCCATACTTCATTTTCAGCATATTCATTGTGTGTTGAGTAATAAGACAACTCCTCAAACTTCTTAATAAATTCAGCTACTGACATGCTACCCTGCTTCAATTCTAAGAACTCCTGTTCCTTCTTTACCTTGTAAGACAAAGGTAAATACTTTTCCAACATCACTCCTTTAAAGTTCTCCCAATTCACTTCTACACCATTGGCTTCCATCCTGCGTTGAGCAGATTCCCACCAGTCTTCTGCTGCGCCTCTGAGTTGGTTTGTAGCGTAGACCACTTTATCTTCCTCTGAACATTCAGCCATTCTAAAAATCTTCTCCATCTGCTTAATCCACTTTCTTGCTTCTTATGGTTCACCTTCTCCATTGAACTCCGGAGGGTGATGCCTGTTGTATTCGCGGAACACTGGATTACCAATCACTGGAGGGGGTGGTGGCTGTGGATGGAAACCTTGACCCTGCTGCATCATTTCCATCCATTGTTGTTGAGCCTGGGCTTGTTGCTGAGACTGTTGTTGCATCATCAGCATCATTTGCTGATACTGTAATGCATTCTGAGCTTGTTGTTCCTGATATTGCTGCTGCCAGGCCTGTTGTTGTTGAATCATTTGTTCCCAGGAATTCATGCTGGGTCCTCCACTTTCTTCACTAGCTTGATTAGTACGAGGTCTACCTCTTCTTCTCCCAGACATCTTATCCTAGCTGTCATATACAAGTCAAAGTGATCAGTTTTAACTGAACATAACATCTAGAATAATGTCCTGGATCCAAGAGGTCCATAAACTTGGATTGTACTTTAATGACCCAAGGCACGGTCTGAATCGACCTGCTCTGATACCAAATTGTAACACCCATATAGAGATTGCCTAGGATCTCTTACGAGTATTAAAATTTCGTACTGGATACATTAAATACAATACAGAAAAGTTGTTTATTAAATCCACAATACATAAGTTCATGATACAACTCAAGATCCAATACATAACATTCCTTATAATATACAACATATACATTAATCTTTTACAACAACCCCATGATAAAACATAATACGGCACGATCAATCCGTAGCTTTCTCTTTACCTTTGCGTCTTGCCACTTGAGAAGAACCTGCACCAGAAGGAAAGGGATGAGACATAAAGTCTCAGTGAGCTCCTACCCTACCTACTGTTTGGCAACCTCAGGGAACCTAGGGTCGCCGTGCCTACCTCGGCGATCTTGGGGATACCTATGATCGCCAAGTCTTATCTTACCCATAGAGGGTCATCTGACTGATTCTGCTGAATTGGTGATCAAGGGAAAATCCTAGGATCACCGTCTGATAACTGCTAACTGAAGTCTGATAATTGTCTGAGTAATTATTTTCTGACTGATAATATAAATAAATAATAACTAATACTTTAAGTTAGCTGTTAGCGTTGAACAAACATTATTATCTGGGTTCATTTTACGGAGTGCATCCGGGTGGAGTAACCCCGAAGTACATCTCCCTTCTTACCGGTGAAAATTCCTATCATATCAGGCTAACACCGGACTCCTCTTGTCTTTTGTGTGGCTGCTCTCACGAGCGGTAACTTCACCGTCCCAGCTGCCATTTAAGGCGGTAACTTCACGGGGACCCCCTGTATACTAACTGACGAGCAGACAGGAGACACATTAACTTTATAGACTTGGATGTGCAGCTGCCCTCACGAGCGGTAACTTCACCGTCCCGGCTACCATTAAAGGCGGTAACTTCACAGGAACCCCTCGTATACTAACTAACGAGCATACGAGAGACACATCAAGCCCATCTAATAATTACTTATTCTTATTCTTTACATGTCTTAAATGCTTAACCTATAAAGGTTCGTAACTTAGAATTGGCTCTTACTTGTATCAAATACATATGAAATATTTTGCTATATTCTCATTGACCTATTAAGGTTCTGACTCATCGTTCTCATGAGCCACTCCTAGGGCTTTCTTAAGCCTGCAACTTTAATCCATGAATTTCCAAGCTTTGTATAACTTTGCTCAAGTAATATCTTGATCTTTGGAAGCATTTGAAATGAACTAAAATGGTGGTTTAAGTTTCTAAAATATGTTATAGAAAAACAGTTGCCAAAAGCCATGCATGCGCGAACCAGAACCCCCAGAACAGCTCAACTAGGTTGGGCTGTTCAAGGCTGGTCGCTACAGCGCCTTTCTGGTCGCTACAAGCGACAGTAGGCAGAACTTGGTCGCTACAGCGCCCAGTTCCTCGCTACAAGCGACCGTCCGTCGCTACAGCGACCGTATCAGTAAAAATCTGTGTAAAAACTTGATTTCCACCATTTTTGCTCATTTAATGGTACCCATGCTTCTTAAACATGATAAATATGATTTTCTTCCATAAATCAACAATTATAAACACTCATGAGCAAAGATTAAACAAACAAGGAAAATTAGGGTAAACTTGAAACTTTCTAAAACTTATGGAACTTGTCAAAAACACTCTAAAATTGGTTCTATAATCTGAAATGAGCTCACCTAAACCTTGTTTGGTGCTGGTTGTTCTTGTTCTAGAAAACCCTAGCTTGTTCCTTCCTTATTCTTCCTATTTCTTTAGCTTCCAACTCAAGTTTGCTTGCATAAGCTTCTCACAAGGATTGGGATGAAAGCTTGAAGGATTGGAGGGAGAGGGAGTGGCGTGAGAGTGATAAGAGTGAGGGGAGATTGGCTGATTAATGGAGAGAAAGAAGAAGAAAACACTAGAAGATGAAAATATCTTCTTTCTCCATTTCTCTTATAATCCTCTTCTTAAACATATTTACAATTTTGCCATCGCATATATTACTAAATTGCCACGCTCATTAAATGCTTCTAACACTGATAACGGATACTAATAAGCGGGATATTACAAGGTCCCAAGTCAATACCACCAAACCAACCCAAATGGGTTGTGTTAAATTAGATATATGAAAGACCATAACTGTCATGATGTGTGCTGGGTGGCAATACCAAAATCCACCGCTAAGATTGTCAGCATTATGAAAGCAGAGAAGTTCTTCCAAAGTCAAGGTGGTCCAATAATTATGTCTCAAGTAAATAAAGAAAAAAACGGTTTTCGTAAGGAATAATGTTACTAAAAGAGGTTGGAGTGAAATTAAAAAATTGAGAACTAGCATAAGACATTGACACCCTAACAAGGTTTGGTTGACGAAATGACAATAGCCACTTGAAAACTTACACACAAGTGGATGAGTCAGAGTTCGAACCCCGGTTACGACGTCCGGCCTAGCAATATCAGCAGTTTTGCCTCCTCCTCTATTGGTGATAAAACAAATTGATTGTGAAATGTTTTGTCTGGAAACTCCAAAAGCGTTTTGATGTGGAAACAAATCTGCATACAGTACCTGCAGGGTCTCAACCTGCTACAGTGCCTGCATAAATTCTGCTACAACATTATGAAAGGTCCTTCTGCTTCTGTTCACATAACGATGCTAACAGGCTAAAAAACGCATATTCATGTTTAGATTACAATACGGAATTCTTCTTGAAGTTGTACCTCTAGAAACTATTATAACCATGGAACTACTGATTCATTTAATCATCACAAACTGTTAACCGATCACCATGTGTCATCAACTATTGGTTTAAGCAAATTTGATCAGCTGCATGAATCTGCTAAATGGGAGTAAAGGAATTGAACAAAGGCACTCTGACTAACTCTGCTGCATATACAGAGGCTTAGTGCAAATGCTTGAACAGCTAAATGAAAAACTAAAACATTGGTTTTATTTGACCTTTAAACATTTGCATACTACTCTATTTTCATTTTATGATTCTGTTAATCTGGTTTGATCTTTGTCAATGGCACATGACAAAATCGATAGCATGAATGATTTGGTTCATAATCACTTATATTCAGAATAGATTTTAAAATGCAAAAACTTGAAACATTTGCATACTACTCTAGTTTCTTTTAGAAAAATTTAATTAGTGACCGAAAAATTTAGTGATGAATTTGATTTTTCTCGCTATAGTTTTGGTCAATAATTATTTTTCTTCTAGTTGTGAGTTTAATAAGGTAATTTTGAGTCTATCAGAGATAGCACACTAATAATTTCTTGATTGTTTGTTTTGGCAGGGGTAAGGTTTTTGCAGTCATCTGGATGATCATATAACCTATGGGGACTAGTCACAACTTTCATAGTTCAGAATGGATCACCACCTGATGATTTGCCTAAATGTTAATTAGTTATATGCTAGAATGCTGCTGTATATGTTAGAAGTCAAAGTCTCCTCTTTCACTTTTTTCTTTTAACTATTCAGTCCAACATTTTCATTTTAAATTTCAAGCAATAAGTCAAACTTTTAGTCATGTGGTAGTATTTGGTAAGGATGTAAAGCCTACCCATTATCTACATGTACTTAACTTTTAGGCTTAATAGCAGTTTTGGTCCCCTATTTTAACCATTTTGCGAAATTGGTCCCCCTATTTTAAAATTCGACAGTTTTGGTCCCTCTATCTAATAATATGTCTAAAATATGGTGATATAACATGTTTTAAATGAAGTTTTTAAGTGAATTTTCTTACGATTTCATCGATGTTGATATTTTTGTCAACTTCAGATCATATACCATGAGATTTAAAACCTATCACATCACCTTTTTTAGTTAAAAAAATATGATGGAGGGACCAAAACTGTCGAACTTTAAAATAAGAGGACCAATTTCACAAAAAAATGAAAATAGGGGGACCAAAACTGAAATTAAGCCTAACTTTTAATTAGCGATATGGTAGAACTAGAATGCTTCTGTGTATACATACTACAAATCAAAGTCAAAGTCTCATGTTTCCCACTTTTCTCTTGATTGATTATTCAATCAGTCAAACATTTCAATTAAATTTTAAGAAATAAGTAAGACATTTTCAGACGTGTTAAGGATGTAAATTTTACCCATTTGTAGTTATCTACACATAAAACCTGAAACAGGTTTAAAATATATAATTTAACGGGTTATCAGCAAAGAAAATATGCAGTCATTTCATGTACTTATCTTATATTCCCGTTAATTGTTTTATTAATGATGTGTACCCGGGGCAGTATCAACATTACACGCTCTATATACCTTCTATGAAGGATTGCAAAGGGCCTACACTACCGTGTGCTAGACAACGGAACAAGCAAAAAAAATCAAGCTCTATTGTCATACATGAGTAACTTCAACACACACACCGTCACTTCACAAAGGATTTGACAAAAAATTTATAACCAACCAAGAGTAATCAGATGTCGAGTTAGCCAGAATCAAAATATCAGGAAACATGAGAATTTCACTTCAAAACATAGCTTTCTGCATAATTAAATCTTGGAGGCTGCAAGCTAGAAAAGCTCAAATACTTCGAACCTCATGCCATCAAATCCACCGACCCTCCAAATTCACACCGTTAGCTAATGCATCAGCAAATGATTTTCTTTCTCTCAAGTATATATATGGTCTCACACATCAAAGTTTGAACTTGCAATATTTGCAATCCTTTGACATTATTTGTTTCTGTGAAATGCTCTCACACATCAAAGTTTGAACTTGCAAAAGTCATTTGAGGGGTGGTAATTGAAAAAAAAAAAAACTTCAGTCTTCCTGCAGTTCCTGTAACAAAGGCTCTTCCTGCTCTTCTTTCTCTTTCTCACTTCAGTCTTCAATCTTGTCTCCAATTCCTACCAAACTTTCATGTATAGAGAATGTGCTTGAGTCGGGGTTCCATAACTATAATTCAAAAAAGGGTTAAATAAGTAAATGGTCCCTCTAAATATATCAACATTTGATTTTAGTTCCCCTAAAATATTCTTTAGGCTTTTGGTCCCTCCAAAATTTTCTATCCATGAAATTAGTCCCTACTTGTTGGTCAACTCATGTCTAACCTTCATATTTGTTAATGAAGTTTTCTAGAAATGGATAGAATATTATGATAATCTCTCCCCAAAAAAATTGGAATTTTTTAACAAAACATGAATTAAATATGAATTTTTATGTTTTTGGTGCTAAAAAATTCATATTAAATTCATGTTTTGTTAAAAAATTCTAAATTTTTTTTGGAAAATATTGTCATAATTTTCTACCCATATATGGAAAATTTCATTAAAAAATATGAAGGTTAGACATGAGTTGACTAAAAAGTAGGGACTAATTTCATTAATGGAAAATTTTGAAGGGACCAAAAGCCTAAAAAATATTTTAGGGGGACTAAAATCAAATGTTGGTATATTTAGGAGGACCATTTACTTATTTAACCCTTCAAAAAATATCCATGAGTTTAGAAGACAAAATAAAACACAAGAAAAATATGAATGCATAATGATAATGGTTAAAAGTGCAGCCATATCCGTTGGTAAACAAAAAAAGAAATTTGCTTCAACCAAGATGCCATGAATCCAAGCCTGTATAAATGGGTCATTTCATTAAATAATAAATTTTAGGGTTAAATAAGTAAATGGTCCCTCTAAATATACCAACATTTGATTTTAGTCCCTCTAAAATATTTCTTAGGTTTTTGGTCCCTTTAAACTTTTCCATCCATGAAATTAATCCCTACTTTTTAGTTAACTCATGTCTAACCTTCATATTTTTTAATAAAATTTTCCAGAAATGTGTAGAAAATTATGACAATATTTTCCAAAAAAAATTAGAATTTTTTAACAAAACATTAATTTAATATGAATTTTTTAGCACCAAAAGCATAAAAAATTCATATTTAATTCATGTTTTGTTAAAAAATTCCAATTTTTTTTGGGAGAGATTATCATAATATTTTACCCATTTCTGAAAAATTTCATTAAAAAATATGAAGGTTAGACATGAGTTGACCAAAAAAAGGGGACTAATTTCATGAATAAAAAATTTTGGAGGGACCAAAAGCCTAAGGAATATTTTAGGGGGACTAAAATCAAATGTTGGTATATTTAGGGGGATCATTTACTTATTTAACCCTAAATTTTATCGCATTATCATTATCATTGGGTATGCAAGAAATCATTAGTACAATAAATTTAAGGGATTATATGAAATATTCACACATGTTATTTTAACATGAAAAAGATTTTAAATCAACAAACATGAATTACCATATGTTGAAACAATTGTAAATTATAAAAGAAAACTTACTCCCAACAAGTTGAAACTAAGCTTTCAATGTAATCCATGGCAGAAAACCAACAAAGTTTGTTGAAAATTATAATTCTCACTACTCTCTTATCTCTCCGATTATAGATAATTGCACAGTCATCTTCGTAATTTGCCAATATCAATGTATATCCATTCTTAGAAAGGTACAATGGCAACAACATAGTACCACATTCAACGATTTTTTTTTTTTGCATTGAAATCCATGTCATTATTGATTGGGTGGTTATTGATTTCAAAATCAAAGTAGTCTATTCTAGTAAATACTCCCTCCATAACTTTTTATAAGCAAATTTGACCAATTCACATTTTTTAAGGAATGTGGTTTGTGTTATTTAATTTAAGTTAAATAACCTATTTTGCCCTCATTAATTGTGGTGTACAGTAGTATATTTTCAAGGTGTTGTTGTTAAACGTGTGTGCATTTAAAAAATTAAAATAAGGGTATTTCAGGTATATTATCCTTAAATATGACAAAAAAAGTCAATTTTGCTTATAATTAGTTACAACTGAAATTGTTGAATTTTGCTTATATTTTGTTATGGAGGGAGTAACTAAGTCCACGACTCTTGAACTCCAAACTCCTTCATTTTCCATATAACAAATTCAGTTAGTTCCCTTGAAATCATGCTAAAAAGCAAAGGTAGTCCATCAAAACATGAAGAGTTGGCTGAAAGTGTGGGACTTCATCTAAACTAGGAGGTAGCAAAAATTGCATGTATGTATCGGTCAAAAGATTAATGGAAACAATCACAAAAATAGTTGTGTATAGCCAACCAATTAGCATTGCGACTAAAATGGAGCCCGTTATTATTTTGAAAAAGTAATGGTCTGCATGTATGTATCCACGACCTTATAAGTTCCAGTTGAGATATCACAATTACCAAAACTGAACTTGAAAGGGCGTGTTAGAGTTTTATAGCATCGAAAAGTCCCTAATTCATTTGATTTTGTTCTCGTTGCTGGATTCCATAAACAAAACCAGTCCCACCCCTCACAAGTTTTCCGAAAAACCAAATCTGAAAACTTAAAGAATGTTTTCTGGAATTTTAAACAACTGTTGCTAGCTTGTAAATCTGAAACAAAAACCTTGTTAAACGAGAAAGTCATTTAATATGCAAGACTTCTAATATAATGTAAATCAATAAGAAAATGGATTCATAATTTCTGGGTTTGCAAGGCTCTTTTGAATATGCCCCTCCGCGTATTGTTCTAATTATATCTTATCTACGGTCGAACCATAGCAAAATTGTCAGATAACTTTTCCAAGTTTTCTCGTATGATAGTAAATTGAAAGAATGATAGGTCTTGCCTTTCTATTGATTCTCAGTGATACATATACACAATTATACAGTGTCAGTTTCTTTGACTATTTTACTATACAATCATTACTATATAATGACAATTATATGTTAATAATATATAAATATATTCTAATAATATATAACGATATTCTACGATATTCCACTACAACATTTTTGAGTTTAGACCACACTTGACTTGTCCACGGATAAAAAAGTGTGGCTTAAAACAGGAATGGGCCATGGATTTTAGAAGCGTGGCTTATAAATTACATATACAATATACTGAATGACTAAAAAAACAAAACCGTGCCATATAACCTTTTAGACAACGACGTAGCCACAAACATTAACTGTGCCCTATTTAATTGTAAAAACCGTGCCTTAATACCTTCATTGCTGATTCCCAAATGAAGTAGCGAGAATTGTAAAAATGAAAAAAATCTCGTTTTACGCGCTATGACAAAAAATTGACAAAAAAAAATCAGATTTAACAAAAACGAAGTCAATAACTTTGGAAAATCAGATTTAACAAAAATCAGATTACGCTCAACTCTTTGTCTGCCACCGATTTTCTCCTCCAATCTCTGCCACCGGCCGACGGACCTTCGTTTTCCTCTGGTGAAACTCTCTTCGTCTCCGGTGAACCACTTCTCTCTTCACTGTTCGCACAACCTCCTTTCACCTCCGCCGGACCTTCAACCTCTTCTCTCTTCACTTGTCGGACCTTGTCCTTGCCTCTACCCTCTGTTGGACCTTCTCTCTTCATCGATTTGAGTCATTCTCTCTCTGGGGATGTTTTATTTCTCTCAAATTTAGATTATCTCAAATTAATTTATCTCAAATTGGATAACCCTAAAATTTCAAAATCCCCAAAAACGTGAAATTGGTGTTCAATCTGTTCTTATAGTTAGGTTTTGTAGTGAATCTCTTTAATTTGCATGATTATTGTGAAATTTTGACAATTTTGTTTAGTTTGTTATTATTTGTGTATAAGAGAGTATATGAGATTAATGTAATCTTTTTTCCTAGTCATTGAATGTTCCCTTTTTAGTAATATAATTGATTTGTCAATCGTAGAGAATTATTTAATCTACCTTGAATAAAATGCCAACTTGAAATTATGTGTGGCTTCTTCAATTTTTTAATATGAAAAATGGATCATGAGGGCTTGTTCAATGACTTGTTCATTTTTTTAATATGAAAAATGGATCATAATGTAATCTTGCTTAGACACTATAATTTCGACAATCAGATGACTTGTTCGAAAATTTAGTAATTTCGACTATCATATGACTTGTTCGAAAATTCAGCATTTAGTATTCTCTTTGCATAATTAAGTTTATAACTGTTAAAGTTAGAAATGATCCTTTAAAGGATCAATTCATAAAGTGTGCAAATAAAGAAAAGCTGAAGCAAGAGAAAATAAAATAGTGCTCATTCGAAAAATACCTCAAAAGATAAGGGCAAATAAAGAAAGGTACTCTTGACTGACTTATGTCCAATGATGTTGAAATATATATCAATTTTGAATGGACAAAGTCAATAAAGATTGTTTTATTCATTTTTAAACTATTTTTAGATTGTCGTTACTAGCTTATTTTTGTATTTAAAAGACAATTTGGTGAATCATTATTTGAATTAATTTTTGTTTTAATTTGTCTTTGAATAAATCAAGATATTTTAAGTTTTATTTTATGATGATTCAATGTGTCTTTTAAACTCAATTATTATAAAGTCAATTCAGTTATGACTTGTGATGATCTATAATTGGGTAAGGGTTTGAAAACTATAAGTTTTTCGTCCCACAAATTAAGGAAATGTTTGAGACATAAATTGTTAAGTTTTCTTGAGGATATTGAGTTTGGGGGAGATATATGGTAATAGAACAAAATTGAATGAGGAAGAATTGGTTTTAAACTAATTCATATATTTACTATTATTATAGTATGCTTAGATCCTCATGAGGACATTATTGTTCTTCCTCTCAATCAAGTTAATAAGTTAATTCATATAAATCAAACTCAACACCCTCAAGAACCAGGGCTTATAGTGTCATAAAGAATTTGCTGAAAAGAGAAATTCTATTTATTTTAATTGAATAACTCTATTAGGACAGTCATGATACTAGTTTGTTTATTATAATTTTGGAGCTGCATAAGATGAATTCATGTCTTTTTTTTTTTAATCCAACTCTTTAGATAAAATTTTTATTATAAGTATTGAGACATTTCTATGAGTACTAAAACATAAAACACCTTGTTTGTGTACTTTTGTAATTACATTTTTTATGATACAACTTGGTAATTATTTTTTCTTTGAATTTTTTCCTTAGAAAATTAATAAGGAAAAAAGTTTAGAGCCAAATCTGAAAGCTCAAGACAAGGGTGGAACAAGTACTTCCAAATTTGAGCTACCCAACGCAAGATCAAGCTTTGAATTGGCTAGGATATTCAACATCAAGCGTGAAAATGTAGCTAATAATATTGAAAAATCTGATGCACATGTGGCTGGAAATAGAGAAAATGTTAGCAATCAAAACAAGTTGTCAACTACAAATGTAGTTAGGTCTAATGCTACAGGATTAGACAAGGAAATACATGGAGTCAAAAAGCCTTTGTTTAGGATTGCACCTCAAGCACCAATCAAATTATCAAATTTCACAACAATTGGTCAAAAGGACTTAACCACAAATACGGGTCCTGATCCAACAAAAGAGAAGTTTGATCCCAAGAAAGTCACAAATGAAGCATCAGTGACTAAAAACCACAGGTCAAGACAAAAACCAAGATCCAAGAGGCAACCTTACGACTCAAAGAAAAGGATCTATGCAAAAAAAAAAAAAGAGATGTTTAATCCCAAGAGAGTCACAAATGAAGCATCGGTGAATAAAAACCAAGTGTCCAGAAAAAATCAAGATCAAAGAGGCAATCTTATGACTCAAAGAAAAGGACTTATGCATAATCAGTATCCAAAGAAACAACCTGTGAGAAAGGTAGTTCTTGAAGAAGTTGAGTCACCCATGAAAATCACTTATGCTGAAAATGACAATTCAGGAACAAGAGAGAATCCCAAAAAACAGGTGGGGGATGAAAATGATGAGACAATGGAAAGTCAACAAAGTGCAGCAAAGAAGACAAAAAGAATTACGTTGTGCAAATCAACGACAATTGAAGAGTTTCTTAAGGAAAACAATGTACTCGATGATTAAGAGATGAAGAATGAAGACGAAGATGGAGAATATGCCATGGAAGAAGAAAATGAAGAGGAAGATGGTGAAAATAATGGTAATGTGAAAACAATGAACTTTGTTTGTTATATATTTATGTGGCTCGTCTTTAAGATTTTATCTTATGTTATAAGTTTAATGTTTAAATAGGTACAATTAAGAAAAAAACACGTGGACCTACTCAATGCTTGAAAATACATGCAAGAAAAATCCAAGATCGTCAAGAAGTTATATTTGATGATATTGGAGAACCGATTGGACCTGATGAAAAAGTTTTCTCTGACTTGAGTTATTTTCTTGGCACCGTCGCTAGGAACTCAGCTTTTTGTCCCTTCATTTACACAAACTTTAAGAAAGTTGTAGAGAATCATGAGAAAGATATATGAAATTTTGTTCAGGTATAAGAGTTTATCTATCATATTTTATTTGATCGTAAAATGGCTATCAGATGTTAATGTCAATAATATTTTTTAGGGTAAATTTATTATTCCTGAGAAAGGAAGGAAAGCTGTTTTTTCTCGAATCAATGATGCTTGGAGACGTTACAAACGTCAAATCAAGCAAAATCATTATCTGAAATATTCAACCTTAAAGGATAGGTTAAAGCACAGGCCTGATGAAGTACCAGAACCTCATTTCAAGGATTTGTTGAAATTTTGGGACCATCCTACTATCCAAGTAATGTGTACATTCTTTAAGTTATTATTTTAAATATATGAACTGGTGGGGAAAGTATCTTCTTTTATATATTTTTAGATTTTTTTCTCCTACATTGCAGAACATAAGCCAGAAAAATACTGTCAATAAGGCTAAGCAGAAGTTTATGCATCGAATGGGGCCAAAAAATTTTGCTATGACTCGACAAAAATTGGTAAAGTATTTAGATTTATTTGTGTTAATGTTGTATATAAAACAACAATTTTTCTTAATCAATATTTGTTACTTTATTTTTTATCTCTTACCAATAAAGCGTGCAAAGAAGGATGACAGAGAGGAAGTCACCCAAGCAGAAATGTTTATTGAAACACGTCAGCGTCGAAAAGGAAAAACTGATGAAGAAACAGAGGCAGCTATTGTATGTTCCTTCTTCTTATTGTTCTTATTATATACTTTTAACTACTTACATTTTTTTTATCCTTATAGCTGGATTTTTTTGTTCTTTATGTCAGACCAAACTTCAGGATTCAATCCAAGATTCTAGTCAGTCTCCAGACCAAGCGTTTCAGTCTTTGTTTGGTAAAGAAAAGCCCGATAGAGTTCGTTGTTTTGGAAGAACAGCTACACCATCAATGTTGAAGAAAAATGAAGAAATTGCCAACATTAAGAAACACTATGAAGGTGAAATGACTAGCATGAAGGAGAGGATGGAAGCATACGAGTCATTGACAAAGAAGAGGATGGAAGCATATGAGTCACTTCTAAAATGTGTATTAGTGCAACAAAATCCAAATTTAAGTGAAGATGATGTGGATAACATGATGGGACATGCTTTGGGCATTGCAAATAGTGCAGCACACCATTCGTCTACATCAACCCATGTTCCTGAAAAGGTATGATATATTAGTTTGAGTTACTTGATTTTAAGATTAGATAATTTTATAGTAAAAGAATGGTAAAATACATTACTTAATAGAAAATTAATGTTTTGGAATGAGAATGTTGAATGTTGGACATGCTTCAACTGTTAATGACATTCTATATAGAATGTTAATTAACTAAATGAATTGGATGATTTTGCATAATTTAGAAAAATTCTATGTTTTTGTAACTAAATTTTGGACATTTTATGCATCTATTTGCTTGCTTAAGTGATGCATAATTGTGTGCATGATAGTATATGAGTTGTCTTGAATATGCAGTAGATGAGTATTGGAGGAATGATGTTAGTTAGTGGAGCTTTGGTTTATTTAAGTTGTGTTCTTCTGGCACTGTTCACTTTAGGTTGTTATGACATTAAAATCAACTAATGTCTTTGTTATGGTCTTTGACACGGGTGTACCTATAATACTCACACATCATTTTAGTCTCTCTTTAATATTTTGCACTATGTTCTATATCAAATTGTATATGTAAACTAAAATGCAAATAAAATACCAATTAAAAGATATAAAATACACTAGTAAAAAAATTAAAAGATTTAAAAACATTTGTGCCTTTATTACGTCTTTATTTTTTGTTTTATTTTTATTAACGTAATTTTTTTGATTGTTGCAGTTTGGACCCGAAGATTATCCTCAAGATGAATGAAGCTAGTGGATTGCACGTAATACTTGTTTTATGTTTTGGAAATGCAAGACTTGGTCGTATTTTATTTTTTGGAATCAAAAACTTAGCTGTTTTTTCTTTTGGAAGACAAGACACTTGACTACTACGATTGACGAACCATGAATTGGTTTTTTGTGGATGCTATAGGATTTTGTTAAAGACGACTATGTTTTTCCTTTGTTAAATATATATTTTAGGCTTAAATGCAGTTTTACCCCCCCTATTTTGACTCAAACTGGATTTTACCCCCCCTATTTTAAAACTCGGATTTTTAGCCCCCCTATTTTATATTTTTCAGGATTTTACCCCCCTACCACAATTAAATACATTTTTGCTGATGTGGCAGTGTTGATGTGGATTAAAAATATTCTATAGGCCTCCTTTGTGATAAGGGATGAAAGATAGGGATAGAAGAGATAGACGCAGAGATAGACATGAAAGAGATGATAAAAGAGATTATAGAAGAGGAAATGATAGATAGGATAAAAGGGGGGATGATAGAGGCAGAGATAGAGATAGAGATAGGGATCGATATGAGAGGCGGAGGAGAGATGAGTATGAAGATGGAAGGGAGGAGATTGATGGTGATCAGAAAGGGAGGAGAGAAAGAGATTCGAGGCGTGGTGGTGGTGGTGGTTCAGGTGAGCCCGAGTTGTATATGGTTTATAAAGGAAGAATTTCTAGGGTGATAGATACTGGGTGTTTTGTTCAGTTGGATGATTTTAGAGGTAAGGAGGGTTTGGTTTATGTTTCTCAGATGGCTACTAGGAAGATTGTTAATGCTAAGGAGGTTGTTAAAAGGGGTCAACAGGTTTTTGTGAAGGTGATTTCTGTTTCTGGTTCTAAGTTGAGTCTTTCCATGAGGGATGTTGATCAGCATACCGGGAAGAAGGAGGCCTATGGGAAAACCATTACTTTTGGGCAAAGGTCAAAGCTTTCTCTCCAGGAACAGAGGCAGAGTTTGCCAATTTACAAGCTAAAAAAAGAATTGATTCAGTACCACATCAACACTGCCACATCAGCAAAAATGTATTTAAATGTGGTAGGGGGGTAAAATCCTGAAAAATATAAAATAGGGGGGCTAAAAATTCGAGTTTTAAAATAGGGGGGGTAAAATCTAGTTTGAGTCAAAATAGGGGGGGTAAAACTGCATTTAAGCCTATATTTTAAGACAATGTTATGTTAAGTTATGTTCATTTTTTTGAAGTATTTTTTTATTCATGTTTATTTATTTTAAGAATTATTAGAAAATATGGCATAAAGGTACAAAAAAAATACTCCGGCTATTTATTTTGCCTTCCGTGGGAATCAAACCTTGTACTTGGGGCTTAAGTACAAGTTCAATGCATTCCCACTACCAATTGAGCTAGTAGCTCAATTGGTAGTGGGAATGCATTGAACTTGTACTTATGCCCCAGGTACACGGTTCGATTCCCACGGAAGGCATGAAACTCCACATGGGCCGTTAGTAGTCCCAGGGGCCGTGGAGAAGACCGTGAGTACATCGCGGGGGCCGCTAGTAGTCCGCCTGGATGTTACAAAAAAGGTGTCTTTTTTGTAACATCCGGGATTTGGCCTACCTGGCGGCCCCCGCGATGCACTCATGGTCTTCTCCACAGCCCCTATGTGGAGTTTCATGCCTTCCGTGGGAATCGAACCGTGTACCACTCAATTGGTAGTGGGAATGCATTGAGCGTGTACTTATAGGTCTCAGGTACACGGTTCGATTCCCACGGAAGGCATGAAACTCCACATAGGGGCTGTGGAGAAGACCATGAGTGCATCGCGGGGGCCACCAGGTAGGCCAAATCCCTGATGTTACAACGGCCTAAAAGTATGAGCAACGCTCGTCATCAAAAGTTTAGTCAACGAATGAGTAGTATAACAATAAAGACAACGCCTGGAACTAAAAAAATGCATTAAATCCATGGTTTGGCTCTGAGGCTTAGGCAACAGTTAAAAAACAGTAGCCACGGTCATAAAACATGGTCTAAAGTTTAGGGGATACCTATAAAACCGTAGCCTAAACAAAATGCCAAAAACCGTGGTTTAAACTAAGCAATAAAACCGTGTCCTATTGATGTATTTTAAGCCACGGTTTTTACAATTTCGCGGGCTAAGGAAAAAAATCCGTGGCCATAGGGAATAAGCCACGGGCGCATATACCACACTTGAAAAACAGTGGCCAAACCGTGGTGTATAGCTTTGGCCACGGATTTTGTGGCTTTGTCTACGCTTTTTGAAGTATGGCCTGAGTTCAAAAATGTTGTAGTGTTCTAATAATATTCTAATACACCCCCGTAGTCGAAACGGGAAGCTGACGGATGTTGAGACTATCACGAAAATCGTCAAAGAGTTGCAACGAAAGTCCTTTGGTGAAGATGTCAGCGATTTGGTAACGTGAAGGAACATGTAAGACTCGTACTTGGCCGTGGGTGACTTTGTCACGCACAAAATGTATATCCATCTCGATGTGTTTGATGCGTTGATGTTGAACTGGGTTGCCGGATAGATAGACAACACTCACATTGTCACAATAAACCAGTGTAGCCGTTGTGACTGGGAAATGTAGTTCCAATAGCAAGTTTCTAATCCAGCAAGATTTAGATACTACATTGGCGACTTCGCGGTACTCGGCTTCAGCACTAGACCGAGAGATGGTGTGTTGGCGTTTGGCAGACCATGAAATTAAATTGTCACCAAGATAAACACAGTATCCAGAGGTGGATTGCCTGGTGTCGGGGCAACCAGCCCAATCTGCATCAGTGTAAGAAACCAATTTGATGACAGAGGAGAGATGTAAGTGAAGGCCGAAATCAATAGTGCCAAGGATATAACGAATGATACGCTTCAGTGCTGACATATGTTGCATTTTAGGGTCATGCATGAATAGACATACCTATTGTACTGCATAAGAGATATCTGGTCTTGTGAAAGTTAAATATTGCTATGCTCCTGCAAGACTTCGATATTCAGTTGGGTCATGATACAGATTTCCAGAAGAACCACTGAGTTTTGCCTTGGTGTCGACTGGAGTGGGTGATGGTTTGCAGGAGGACATGCGTGCTCGTTCTATAATTTCCTCTGCATATTTTCTTTGAGACAAGAAAAGACCACCTGTATGTTTAGTGACAGATATTCCCAAAAAATAACTTAGAGGACTCAAATCCTTCATGGCGAATTCAGAACTAAGTTTAGACATAATAGAATCACGAAGAGCATCAGATGAAACAGTGATAATTATGTCATCCACATATAGAAGGATATACGCAGTATCATCACCGTGATGAAACACGAACAAAGAGTGGTCATAAATGTTGTGAGAGAAACCCAATGTGGCAACATAGTCAGTGAATCTTTAGTACCAGGCACGAGGTGCTTGTTTTAAACCATATAGAGACTTCTTGAGGAGACAAACATGTGCAGGATAGTGTGGATCACGAAAACCAAGAGGCTGGTGCATATACACAGTTTCGTCAAGATTTTCATGCAAAAAGGTATTTTTGACATCTAGTTGATGGAGACACCATGATTTGGATATGGCAATGCTAAGCACCATGCGAATAGTGGTTGGTTTGATGACAGGGCTGAAGGTTTCACCACAATCGACACCTGATTGTTGATTAGCACCATTACCTAAAAGACGAGCTTTGTATCGCTCAAAAGAACCATCAGATTTCTTCTTGTGCCTGAAAATCCACAAACTTCGAATAAGATTAGCATTAGAGGGACGAGGAACTAATTCCCACGTCTTATTTTCAATAAGAGCAGAATATTCGTCTTTCATGGCCATTTTCCAATTTGGACCTTTTAATGCATCAATGGGATTTGTAGGTAAATGAGAGATATTTTGGTGGGTTGATGTGTGTAGGTTGAAAAGTTGACGAGGTTTGACAATTCCGTGTTGGGATCGGGTTGTCATTTGAGGGGAATGAGGTGCAGGGGGGAAATAGGTGTAGGAATCGGTGGAGAGTAGGTGGTAGGTGTTATGTGTGTAGATGAGGTCGTTGTCTGGGAGGGAGAAGGTGTTTGAGCCGTGGGTGCAGGTTGTTGGGCCGAGGAGGGTTGTGAGAGGGGAAATGTGGATTGGTTCGTGGTTGGAGGAGTAGGAGTATTTTGGGCCGCCAGTGATAGTGGTTGGGTAACAGTTATGTTAGGAGAGGGGGCGGCTGAATATGTGGTGGACAAGTGTGAGGGAAGTAAGGGGATTATGCCATCATCTAAGAAGTTATAGTTAGTCGTTGTAGGAGCATTCATGGTGGAAAAGGGAAATGTATTTTCCTAAAAAATGACATGCTGAGAAATAAGGATTTTACGACTTGATAATTCGTAACACTTATAACCTCTATGGTTGGACGGATATCCTAGAAAGACACATTGTGTAGACCGAGGTTGAAGTTTATTCCTAATGGTGGACAAAATTAATGGATAGCAAAGACAACCAAATACTCGGAGGTGTGAATAAGACGGGTCTTTTAGATAGAGAATTTCGATGGGTGATTGAAGACTGAGTTTCTTATTTGGAAGTATGTTGTGTAGGTAAGTGGCCATTTGAAGAGCATGGTGCCAGAAAACTGGTGGAATATACGCATGAGCAAGGAGGGTTCTGATTATATTATTGATTGTACGAATTTTTCTTTCGACTTTTCCATTTCGAGGGGAGGTATGAGGACAAGAAAAACAAAAAGACATTCCATGTTGTGCACAAAATTGATGAAAGAGAGCATTATGGTACTCCTTGCCATTATCACATTGAAAACATTTTATTTCACGTTCAAATTGTGTTGTAATGTGAGCATGGATTTGGAGAAAAATGGAATGTACTTGTGATTTGTTTGAGATGGGAAAAGTCCACAAAAAATTAGTAAAATCATCAAGAAATAACACATATTAACGATGCCCTCCGGAGCTTAATACCAGAGAAGTCCAAAGATCGCTATGAACAAAGTCAAAAGGCATACAAGTAAATGACAATTATTGGATATTTGGTTGTTGGCTTCATGTTTGCTAAAATGAAATATACAAGCAAGATGTGCGTCTTCAGAAGCTGATCCTCAGAAGCTGAACAGTACCTCAGAAGCTGGGTCTTCAGAAGCTGAACAGTACTTCAGAAGCTGGGTCTTCAGAAGCTGAACAGTACTTCAGACGTTGAACCTTCAGAAGCTGAACTTCAGACGCTGAACAGTACTTCAGACGCTGAACCTTCAGAAGCTGAACTTCAGACGCTGAACCTTCAGAAGCTGAACTTTAGAAGCATCTTTCAGAAGCAGTCTTGTTTTCCCACTTGGAGTTGTTTATTTTTCTCACCTAATCTGTTGAAGATTTAATTAAAGAATTCTACCAAGTTGTGTGTGTTCTAGAAAGAAGTTATTTTCGCAAGATATATTGAAGATTGGATATTGTTTTATTTGCGAATATATTTTCAAAGAGATCTTTGGAAAATATATTTCTGAAAAATATTTGCTTCTATATGTTTCTAAAGAATTTTGGAAATATATCTTTGAAGAATATTTGGTTCAATTATATGTTGCTGCTGAAGGCTATATATAGAAGATGCTGCTATTGAAGAAGGACATCAAAACAGAAGCCATTATAGAGAGAGTTATACTTAGGTTTTGAGTCTGTTCATTGTGAGCTTTGTGCTCTGTTTCTGTACACCACTCAATTGTTTAGAGTTGGTTTGTTTTATTGAGTTGTAACTGTAGTTCACTTGAAGCTTTTAAGCAAGAGTGACTGTTTATGTTTTTTTGGAGTGTGTCTCCTACGTTGATTGTTATTAGAGTCTGATATCCCTGGGGCAGTGATTGACTGAGGGAAGTGAGATGGGATCTCAGGTCTAGGAGTTCCTAGATTGAAGTCAATACGGGTAGTTGCTAGGTGATAAGTTGTAAACTGGGAGTTTGGTGAGAACTTAGAACTAGGACTACGATAGTGGATTTCCTTCCTGGCTTGGTAGCCTCCAGACGTAGGTGTATTTGTCACCGAACTGGGTTAACAAATATCTTGTGCATCTTTACTTTCAGTCTGTTATTTCTGTCTGATATTGTTTTGCTTCTGAACTGCTGTTTACGCTGCAACTTTTTACTATGTTCTGCTCTGTTTTACGAACAACATGAGGTCCTGCCAGAATTTCAACAATGAATTAGAAAAGACAATTTTATTTGTTTCCCAAGAGGACAAGACTGACAGAAGAAATCATTTCGAAACTTATTACATATCAAAAGTTTGTTTCGAGGAGCTCCTGGATGTCCTAAACGACTATGCCATAACTCATTAGATGAAGCAGCAAAGGTGGATGGTGGTAGTACTGTTGTGTTTGGTCTTGTGGGAATAGGGTAAAGGTTGCCAGAACTATTACATCTCATTAAAAGTGTTCCTGTCTGGAAATCCTTCACAGAAAAACCGAGAGAATCAAATTCAACAGAAACATCATTATCAATTGTAAATTTTCTGACAGAAACAAGGTTTTTGATAAGTTTTGGTGCATGCAAAACATTGTTTAAGGTTAGAGAATTGGGTAAAGATGCATTGCCACAACCAATTACAGGAATATGATGACCACTTCCAACAGTAATATTATTACTCATATTAAAATAAGATGTGAGATTACCCCCAGTGCCCGTCATATGAGAAGCTGCTCCGCTATCCATATACCATTGATCATCAGGAGGAGAGATGGAGAAAGTATGCATATCAGCTTGGATATGTCAGTCGGAGCATAAGAAGAGAAGCCTTGCTGACTGTTCATATGAGGTGGAGCAGTTGCCATGTGAGTTTGCTGAGGTTTAGGACCTAGTATGCCTGATTGTTGTTGGGGAGCACTAGTTGTCGGATATGGACATGGTGGAGTGGCCCATGGCTGCCATGGATATGCCCACTGTTGATGTTTGGGATAAGTGGGAGTGGTCCACTGAGGCTGCTGATAGGGAGACGGAGGCCACTGAGACTGGGAACGACCTCCACCACGACCTTTGTTTCGACCCCTGCCACGACCACCACGACCAGGACCACTGTTGTTGCGCTGCTGAGGGGGAGTGGTTGAGGTCGTGTTATCATCAAGAGATGATACGAAAGGAGAGTTGCTGATGGAATTTGCTGCTTTCTTTGCTTTGGATGTTTCTTTCAGGATTATCATAGAACGAGCTTTGTAAAATGGTGGAAGAGAGTCTCCATGACGAATTTGTGAACCCACCGTGGCATACGCATCAGTTAGGCCAGAGATGAGTTGAAGAACAAGCCTTTCGTTAGACACGGGAGCACCAACATTAGAGAGTTGATCTGTAACACCCATACTAATTTTAACTAGTATATTAGCAAGAGTGTTAAACTGATACTGGGTACATTAAAATTTTCAATAATAAATACAATATAGAACTACTGAATGAGTACAAATAGCTCGTTTATACAAATATCCAAATATCATTTACAACTACATTCTCATATACATAGATAATCTGTCAACCTCCTGAGCTTGACCTTGACGAGCATCTGCACTCCATCCAGCATCTTCCTGGAGATCTTCATCTGAAACCACGTGACTACCTGAAAACCTGCACCAGAAGGATAGGGATGAGACATAATGTCTCAGTGAGCTCCTACCCTACCTACTGTTGGCAACCACAGGGAACCTAGGGTCGCCGTGCCTACCTCGGCAATCTTGGGGATACCTATGATCGCCAAGTCTTAACCTTACCCATAGTGGGCTATCTGACTGATCCTGCTAAACTGTGTAGTCATAAACTGGACTACATTCTGCTAAACTAGCGATCAAGGGACAACCTAGGATCACTATCTGAGTCTGATACTGAATAGTCCTGAGATCTAGACTATATCCTGATAACTGGGTGATCGAGGGAAATCTAGGATCACCGCCTGATAACTGATACCTGTCTGATAACTATTCTCTGCCTGATAACATAATAATATAATTAACTGATAAATGTCTTATGTTAGCTGTTAGCGTTGAACAAACAATATTATCTGGGTTCATTTTACGGAATGCCCCCGGGTGGAGTAACCCCGAAGCACATTCCCCTGATAACCGGTGAAAATTCCTATCATATCAGGCTAATCACCGGACTCCTCTTGCCTGAGTGTGTGGTTATCCTCGCGGAAGATTCCTGCCCGTTCCAGCTGTATCCGGAACCCCCTGTGCTCTAACTGGCGAGAACACAGAAGACACACTATAACTCTGTGTGGTTATCCTCACGGAAAGTTCCTGCCCGTTTCAGCAATGCTGAAACCCCCTGTTCTCTCTAACTGGTCGAGAGAACAGAAGACACAAAGCTTGTCCTGATTATTAATTATTATTCCTGGTATATGGTTATATATTTCCTGATAAACTGATACGTGTTCCCCCAATGACACTCTGACGTGAGCACTGAGGCACGTCCTGATAACCTGTAACTATACCTGAGTCGAGGGAATTGAATCCCACTGACTAAGGTATCCTGTAATCTGCCTGGTTAAGGGAATCCTGCTAAACTACCCTTAACTTATCTGAAATTAATTCTATTCCTGTTAACCTATTCAAGGTTCTAGACATATCGTTCTCATATGTCACTCTTAGGGCTTACTTAACCACATACTCTTAATTCACAAGTTTCCAAGCTTTGTATAATCGTTGCCCATGTAACTTTCTCAATCCTTGGAAGCCTTTGGAATGAACATAAATGGTGGTTTATGTTTCTAAAATATATTATAAGAAATCAGTTTCCAAAAAGCCTTGCCCGCGCGAACCAGGACCCCCAGAACAGCTCAACCAGGTTGAACTGTCCAAGGCTGGTCGCTACAGCACCCTTCTGGTCGCTACAAGCGCCAGTAGACAGAACCTGGTCGCTACAGCGCCGAGTTCCTCGCTACAAGCGCCAAGCCATCGCTACAAGCGCCAGTGCGGTCGCTACAAGCGCGGCTAGGCAGGGAAAAACCCAGTCTGGTCGCTACAAGCGACAGTCCGTCGCTACAGCGACCGTATCAGTAAAAACCTGTGTAAGAATGTGATTTTCACCATTTTTGTCCATTCAATGGTACCCAGGCTTCTTAAACATGATAAAAAGGACTTTCTTTCATAAATTAACAATTATAAACATTCATGAGCAAAGATCAAACAAACTAGGAATTAGGGTAAACTCTATCTTTTAACAACTTGTAAAAAAACTATCAAAAACTCTCTAGATGTGTTCTAGAATCTGAAATGAGCTCACCTCAAACCTTGATTGATGAATTAACCAGCCTTGATTCAAACCCTAGCTTGGCTCTCCTTGATTCTTCCTTGCTTCTCTTCTTTTACTCTTGTTCTAACTTCCATACCAAGCTTGCTTTGCAAGATTCCTCCCAAGAAATTGGATGAAGCTTTGATGGATTAGTGAGAGTGAGGAGGGCGAGAGTTTGAGGGTGAGTGAGGGAGGGGAATCAGATTTTGAGGGAGAGGGGAGAGAAGAAGAATGAATGAAAATATCTTTCCCCCCTCTTATAAATAATCCTCCTTTGCCACTAAATTACTAAAATGCCATTGCTTGCTCTATAATCTTCTAACACCGATAACTGTTACTTCTAAGCGAGATATATATGTATATATATATATATATATATATATATACACTTGCCATATAATTAAATCCATTATCTGTCAAATTACCAAATTGTCCTTTGCTCAAAACATTTCTGATACATCGTCCCAATATTAATAAATGTTCGAGTCCTAAGCGGGATGTTACAATCTACCCCCCTTAAAGAAATTTCGTCCTCGAAATTTAGTTTCCACTATCATATATTAATGAATCTCTCACACTACTTCTTTTGCTTGCCCGAAAACTCCAGTTTGTCTTGATTTTCGGAATCCCTTGGATTTCCAACTCTATATGTCGAATATATTCGACAACTTTTCCTTTAACTAAAATGCTCATGGCAAATTTACATAATTCTTACGTAGTAAGATGTGAGGTTACCCGAACCATCATACCCAATTCGCTTGACTCTGATCCTGGTTCAAATACTTCTTGCAAACCAACTCAAGGTTACCAAATCTCAAATACTTTACCGGATAATCTTAACCTCCTTAATTATTTTCACTTTTAAGGGGTTCACTGCACTGCATCTAATTCCCATGAATTATTATCTTTAACTTTCGTCTTACATTTTATCACATAGTATAATTCGTAGCATATAGTTTGCATATATAAGCGAGCACGTGTACACTACTGACTGGTACATAATACATCACCTCATCTTTGTCCGACTAACGGGACATCATTCTTAATCTTAACATATTTGAGATACTACCTCATCGATTAGGAATCTTTCTTCTTTTAACTCATCTTGTAACATCCGGGATTTTCCTTTCAACTGGCTTGCCAGGTTTGCCCCGCCAATGTTACTCGTATTTATCACTTGAGTATACATCAACTCGTAATTTATTATTACATTCTCTCGGCATCGCAACCTTATTTTCTCAATCTAGACGCTGAATTTCAAGATCCTTGTTTTCAAAAGAAAGCTCCACTTGAGTACTACCAAAATAGCACACTTTAAATGCTTTAATCAGAACCTGAACTTACGTAGCCTCTTTACTGTAGACTATGAGTGACTTTTATTCTACATAAAAGTTCTTCTTCTTTTACTAGTGAACATTAAGTACATTCGTTTCCGAACTCTTCTGCCAAGCTATGGTGATATCAACAATCCTGTTCCGGTAAAAACCTTCATACTCAAACATTCCTGATTGCGTACCACTCATGCCAAAACACGTCACATAACTAGAAATCTGCTACATTACTATCTGAGTAGTTTAAGTATTGCCTGATAAGTATATATAATACTAACATAACCTGATACATGTGACATGTTGACATAGCGGGGTACAACATGGTTTAAACTCATATGTCACTGCGTTGACGTTTTCTGATCAACGCTTCTATTTCAAAGTATCACCTTGCAAGTACAACCTTTACTAATATTACTTTATGCTTGATCCTGTTGTTTAAACATTACTCTTCAAGTCCACCTAAAGTTACTGGGCTAAATTAGCTAGTTTACCGTATTAGCGGTGACTTTCCTTGCTCTAGACTCATTGCGCTAAAAGCATATTCTTCTCATTCTTATCACATAATCTTAAACTGCTTTGATTTCAATTTTTCTTGTATTTCGAGGTTTGAAATATCCCTCGGCTTAACGTTTAAAATTTCCTTCTAGAACTTATGACAAGTTCGAGTCATCACTGGTCACTGATATTCTGTGGTTCACTAATTGGGCGCTTATTGCCTTCTTGTGGTTCATTGGGAAAGGACTACACAAGCATCCTTGAATTACTTTTCCGCTGCGCAATCTCTGATTTAAACAATTCACTTCGGAGGAGGGGTGATACACCCTGCTCAAATCCTCTGGCTGACTTGTTCCTTAATGACTTATAGCTATCACAGCAAAATCACCTTACATTCGCTGATTCTTTTATGGCTTAAACCGCCTGTTGAACTTACTGATTGGTCGTCATTCGACACTGTGTTTCCTTTTGGACATAAACCATATACTTACCTTCACGATAATACGCCAAAACTTGTAAACGGTTTCCGGCAACTGTTACGAGCCTAACAAAGCTCCTATCAACGGCTCACACTCTGATTCTTACTTATTCTCCATGTCCTGATTCCTGTGACCATCTCATGGTCCATCCAACTTGTATTATCGTTTTAACATTATAGAAACCGACCTCAAGGTACACTTGGAGTAGTTTAAATTGTAAACTTAAATCACTTGTGGCAACTTCTAAAATGACTTATGGTTTCGGAAGGTTCACGTCCTTCATTCACTGAATCCACTGAGGATCTGAGTCCCATTACTAATCGTTCTATCTTTATCCATAAGAATTCATACCCATAATCTTTTCGAAACAATTACGGTCTCTATGATTTTACCATACCTCTTAGGTTACCTTCGAATCCCTCCAGTTAATTGATCTTGAGCTTCAAAACCTCATCATTACCTTTTGATGCATTAAGCAACTCGTTAGTGCATTCACCATTCAAATCTTGATCTTACCATCTGAACAATTCTGCATATAATTGAATATTCCGATTATCCTTCAAAACTGGTCTACTATAACCATATGACCTCTTAAAGTCGTCTTCTTCATCCAATCAAAAGACTCCAACTTATTATTCAGTATCCTGTTCTGAGAAATCATTTACTTGCTGCTGAGCTTGCGTTTCTCGTATAAAACATCTCGATGGCTCATCATAACAAAAATAATCTGATTCACTTTTCTTGGTATAAAACTTTTCTTTGAACTTAGCTTATTTCAAATCTGCTTACCAACAGAACATATCCTGAAACACGCTTTGGTGTGCAACAGGTATTATCATTACTACTTACTCATCCATTTTGAGTACGTGAGTCCTTCGATTCCTCACACGATGTCCTTAATACCACTTCTCAACTACGGTTCCAGTTACGGTTCCATAATGTTCGTGTCTCCTCCTATGAGACATCTCTTAATGACGCGTCCAACTGTGTCAAGGTTCTTCACCTTATCCTTAAATATTTCTGACACTCCTGTAACTCTGCCATAAACAAACTTAGTCACTTTACGGTTCGATGGCCACTATTTGGCGTTGATTACTCCTTCTCCAACTCCGTCAAACAATTCTACCACCTTAGTCTTCGCCCTTCACAAACTTCATTCCTCCTTGGTCACATTCAGCTCTCGGACATTTATCCTAACTGTCATATACTAGACTGAGTTGATCAGGCTCAGCTAGATGTGACCTTTAGAACAACATCCGGAACCCAATGGTCCCACTACTTTTATTGAATCTTTAATGACCCAAGGCACGGTCTGAACCGATCTGCTCTGATACCAATTGTAACACCCATACTAATTTTAACTAGTATATTAGCAAGAGTGTTAAACTGATACTGGGTACATTAAAATTTTCAATAATAAATACAATATAGAACTACTGAATGAGTACAAATAGCTCGTTTATACAAATATCCAAATATCATTTACAACTACATTCTCATATACATAGATAATCTGTCAACCTCCTGAGCTTGACCTTGACGAGCATCTGCACTCCATCCAGCATCTTCCTGGAGATCTTCATCTGAAACCACGTGACTACCTGAAAACCTGCACCAGAAGGATAGGGATGAGACATAATGTCTCAGTGAGCTCCTACCCTACCTACTGTTGGCAACCACAGGGAACCTAGGGTCGCCGTGCCTACCTCGACAATCTTGGGGATACCTATGATCGCCAAGTCTTAACCTTACCCATAGTGGGCTATCTGACTGATCCTGCTAAACTGTGTAGTCATAAACTGGACTACATTCTGCTAAACTAGCGATCAAGGGACAACCTAGGATCACTATCTGAGTCTGATACTGAATAGTCCTGAGATCTAGACTATATCCTGATAACTGGGTGATCGAGGGAAATCTAGGATCACCGCCTGATAACTGATACCTGTCTGATAACTATTCTCTGCCTGATAACATAATAATATAATTAACTGATAAATGTCTTATGTTAGCTGTTAGCGTTGAACAAACAATATTATCTGGGTTCATTTTACGGAATGCCCCCGGGTGGAGTAACCCCGAAGCACATTCCCCTGATAACCGGTGAAAATTCCTATCATATCAGGCTAATCACCGGACTCCTCTTGCCTGAGTGTGTGGTTATCCTCGCGGAAGATTCCTGCCCGTTCCAGCTGTATCCGGAACCCCCTGTGCTCTAACTGGCGAGAACACAGAAGACACACTATAACTCTGTGTGGTTATCCTCACGGAAAGTTCCTGCCCGTTTCAGCAATGCTGAAACCCCCTGTTCTCTCTAACTGGTCGAGAGAACAGAAGACACAAAGCTTGTCCTGATTATTAATTATTATTCCTGGTATATGGTTATATATTTCCTGATAAACTGATACGTGTTCCCCCAATGACACTCTGACGTGAGCACTGAGGCACGTCCTGATAACCTGTAACTATACCTGAGTCGAGGGAATTGAATCCCACTGACTAAGGTATCCTGTAATCTGCCTGGTTAAGGGAATCCTGCTAAACTACCCTTAACTTATCTGAAATTAATTCTATTCCTGTTAACCTATTCAAGGTTCTAGACATATCGTTCTCATATGTCACTCTTAGGGCTTACTTAACCACATACTCTTAATTCACAAGTTTCCAAGCTTTGTATAATCGTTGCCCATGTAACTTTCTCAATCCTTGGAAGCCTTTGGAATGAACATAAATGGTGGTTTATGTTTCTAAAATATATTATAAGAAATCAGTTTCCAAAAAGCCTTGCCCGCGCGAACCAGGACCCCCAGAACAGCTCAACCAGGTTGAACTGTCCAAGGCTGGTCGCTACAGCGCCCTTCTGGTCGCTACAAGCGCCAGTAGACAGAACCTGGTCGCTACAGCGCCCAGTTCCTCGCTACAAGCGCCAAGCCGTCGCTACAAGCGCCAGTGCGGTCGCTACAAGCGCGGCTAGGCAGGGAAAAACCCAGTCTGGTCGCTACAAGCGACAGTCCGTCGCTACAGCGACCGTATCAGTAAAAACCTGTGTAAAAATGTGATTTTCACCATTTTTGTCCATTCAATGGTACCCAGGCTTCTTAAACATGATAAAAAGGACTTTCTTTCATAAATTAACAATTATAAACATTCATGAGCAAAGATCAAACAAACTAGGAATTAGGGTAAACTCTATCTTTTAACAACTTGTAAAAAAACTATCAAAAACTCTCTAGATGTGTTCTAGAATCTGAAATGAGCTCACCTCAAACCTTGATTGATGAATTAACCAGCCTTGATTCAAACCCTAGCTTGGCTCTCCTTGATTCTTCCTTGCTTCTCTTCTTTTACTCTTGTTCTAACTTCCATACCAAGCAATTGCTTTGCAAGATTCCTCCCAAGAAATTGGATGAAGCTTTGATGGATTAGTGAGAGTGAGGAGGGCGAGAGTTTGAGGGTGAGTGAGGGAGGGGAATCAGATTTTGAGGGAGAGGGGAGAGAAGAAGAATGAATGAAAATATCTTTCCCCCCTCTTATAAATAATCCTCCTTTGCCACTAAATTACTAAAATGCCATTGCTTGCTCTATAATCTTCTAACACCGATAACTGTTACTTCTAAGCGAGATATATATATATATATATATATACATATATATATATACACTTGCCATATAATTAAATCCATTATCTGTCAAATTACCAAATTGTCCTTTGCTCAAAACATTTCTGATACATCGTCCCAATATTAATAAATGTTCGAGTCCTAAGCGGGATGTTACATGATCAAACATGGATTTGGGATGTTGACAATAGGTGAAAGCGTCGGGAAATTGTTCCATATGAACATTAGAAAATTTTTGCTCTAGGTAGAGAGCCCGAGAATTTTTATTGTCATAAAAAATGTTGAATAGTCTGTTCCACGCATTTTCCGCGGTTGAATCGCGTTCAATGATGGTGTGAAGAAGATCATCAGAAATTGTGCCATAAATCCATTGAAGGACAACAACATCAAGACGGGCCCATAAATTAGGATCGGTGTCTTTGAGATTAGGAGAGGATGAGGTTTCAATTGGGATGATATGATCAATGACCTGATGAACACGAGCATGGATTTTGAAAAGTTCAGACCAAGTGTTATATTGGCCTTTTTCAATACTTAGGGTAATTTTGATAAAATTGGTGATATTAAAGATGGTGAATGCGGGATGAATGGGAGGATTGATATTCTATTTGGGAGGTGACTCCTCTTGAATGAGAGGTTTGTTATTCTGTTTGGGAGATGATTGCTCGGTGGTCATGATGAGAGGAAAGGGGGCGGCCGGTTTGTTTGAGGAGAGGAAGAAGAAGGGCGACCGGTCTTAGAGAGGGGGAGAAGGACAGCACAGGGAGGAAGAATAAAAAAAGGGGGAGGCGCATCCGATTTTAGGAAAAGAGAAGGGAGAGAAGAAATTAGGTTTTAGGATCAATACCTAATCTTACTGATACCATGAAAGAATGATAAGTTTTGCCTTTCTATTGATTCTCAGTGATAGATATACACAATTATACAGTGTCAGTTTCTCTGACTATTTTACTATACAATCATTATTATTTAATGACAATTATATGCTAATAATATATAAAGATATTCTAATAATATATAATGATATTCTACGATATTCTAATAATATATAAAGATATTCTAATATAAATTTTGAAACTTATGTAGGGGGTGAGTGTTGTACATATGAATAGGTTAAAATTGATACTATTATTTATGGTTTGTAGTAAATGAATAATGGTAAGGGTATGGAGTAAAATTTCCATTGTTGTGTCACCACTTGAGCCCGCAAACCTCTAACCTTGGGCCATAAAATGAATAAATATTTCTTTTTGAGGGGAAGCATATTATATAATATTTTGTCATAAAAAATAATATATAATATTTTATCACGATAACAAATTATTGTTGTAAAAAAAACACAAATTATCAAAAAATAATAATTTAATTGAAAAATCCCCTAAAAAAATAATTTAATTTAGAAATATTTTGGTGACAAATTGACAATCAAAGAATGAAGAGTGTTTCCTCTAAAAAAAAGTTTCAAGAAAAAAGAAGTTCTCTCTCTTTATTTCCTCTCACTTGGACCCGCAAACCTCCAACCTAGGCCCATTTACAATAGTTATATATAGCATTGCGCAACTGAGTTTGGTACGTGTTAGGGTTTTTTCAACTCTCTTGCCGCATTTGCAGAATTGATTTGCGTTGATAGAGTTGCATGTGTTAGGGTTTTTTCAACTTCTCCAACATCACTATACTTTGATGATGGATACCCGTCCAAATAAAAAGCTACGATGCAAGGAGACTTTGTTCCTCCCAGACGAACTCATAGCAGAAATCCTATCTCACCTTAGCGTTAAAAATATCTTAAAATTCAAATGCCTGAGCAAGTCATGGAACACTTTCATCTCCAATCCAACCTTTGTCCAAATGCATCTTAAGAAGTCATCACAGAACTCACACCTAACGGCCTATTTTCGGGACATATTCAGTCGTGCAAATGTCATACCTGTCCCCGTGCATCTTTTTCTCAAAAATCCATCCATCACCATTGATAGCAATGATCTCTACTGTTTGAGTAGCCATTGCATGGTTGTTGGTTCATGTAATGGATTGATCTGCTTGCTTTTCCATACTGAAATAACTTCACCAAACGTTAAACATTTAAAGACTTGGTTTCGTTTCTGGAACCCTGCCACCAGGATAAGATCTAAAATATTAGGGTTGCTACGTTATAGTACCCCTCACGATGATGTTGATATGCGCACTCTTTTATGCCGTTTTAAGTTTACATTTGGTTATGAATCTTTATCAAGAACTTATAAGGTTGTAGCTTTTCGTGTTAAAAAGAACAAAGGTGAGGTTAAAGTTTTCAGTTTAGGAAATAATTGTTGGAGAGATATTCAGAGCTTTCCTGTGCTTCCTCTTAATCTGTTGCCTCATAGACGAGGACCATGCTGCCTTAATGATGGTGTGCATTTCAGCGGTACTATTAATTGGTTGGCTATGTACAACCAGCCTATTATTCATGTTGAGCAATTTGTGATTGTTTCACTTGACCTTTCAACGGAATCATACAAGCAGTTGCTGCCGCCTCCGGGTTTTAATGAGGTGCCATTTTTTCAGCCAGTTCTTAGGGTTCTGATGAACGGTCTTTGTTTTTCTCATGATTCGAAGAGAACTGAATTTGTTCTATGGCATATGAAGGAGTACGGGGTTCAAGAGTCTTGGACTCAATTACTTAAGATTAGTTATCAGAATCTTCACATCCGTAACATTAATGGTACGTTTGAATTGGTGTGTCTTTATGTAAATGGTGATGTGGTTATTTTTGCAAAAGAAAACTCCTACCAGACATTTATCTATAATTTAAAAGATAAAACAGTAAAGAGAAGTGGAAACTCCATACGGTGGTGTCGTTCAATGGATTATGCAGAAAGTTTGGTTTCAGTTTGTTGATTGAGAGTAAGTTTCTCTTAATGTTCACTTATTTGAATTTATTTAATTCACTGTTTCTGTATCATTTTATGTACAAATAGATTGTGTTCAATTTTTTGAAGATTGCTTAGGTTGATTCTATTGCTAATTGATTATATAATGAACAATGTTAATGGTTTCACAATTTACTTCATTGAGTGAGTTTGTTTTATATTTATGTTTACTAGATTTACACCAGCGTGTTCCACAGTTTGTTGTTGTATTTTTATAAATTTTGATGGTGTTATATTATGTGTATTAGATGTTAGATATAACATATGGCCTTCTAGAGACAGTTTTGTGAGTTTTCAGTTTTCACATCCAAATTTGTTATCAATATAGTTGATGGTTGCACAGAGTGTGAATATCTGTTCCGTTGTTATTGCAAAAATCTTAGGACCTTCATCTTAGGGGCTGATCCTTTTTGCTTCTGTTTGGGGCGGCTCTTTTTCAGCTTTTCTGTGTAAGCTTTTTGTAGTTTTGGTTTCGCGGAGGATTGCGTGCAGCAGGCCAGTTGTATTTCACAGTGGGGTTTAATTGGATACTATCCCTTCTGGTTTTTGAGGAGATTTTGGTGTTAATCTGCTGAGATTCTCTCAAGGTTCTGCTGAATTTCTATTTGCAATCTCATGCAATTTTCTGTAGTTGTTAACTTAGTTTGGTTGAGTTTAGTGTTATACGACGGCTGCTCTTTTTTTTTACAGTAGCAGCCGCGCTCTTTGTGAGTTATTGCTCTTGTAGTGGTTTGATTGGTGGGAGTTTTGGTGATGTATTTTAGGTCTTGTTTTGGCTTCTGTTGTTCCTGTGTGGTGTCCCATTTTCATCATATATAATAGCAATTGAGTGGAAGGAAGGCTGTATACCTACATAGAACATTGCGAACGTCGGCCACTGTAAATCCATGACCTGTCAAGTAGGTTCTTGAAATAATTAACTCAGCATAACTCCAACATGTAATTGATACCCCAATTGGAAATTTAAAATTCAAACTAAAAACTCGCAAAAGATTACGTTGAAAGTCTGGTTTCAGTTGAATGATTGAGAGTAAGTTTCTCTTACTTATTTGAATTTATTTTAATTCACTATTTTTGTATCCTTGTCTTTATGTACTAATAGATTGTGTGAAAAAAAATTCACTTTGCTTAGGTTGTTTGTATTGCTATTTGGTTACATACTGGCCAATGATAATGGTTTGACAACTTACTAGATTGAATGAATTTGTTTTTATTTTTATATTTAATATATAAGATACTAGATGAGTTTCTTCAAAGTTACTAGCTATAACTTGATTCTCACTTCTAGTCTCTAATGGGTGTTTTTTTTTTTTTTTTTTTTTTTAATATTAGATCTGCGACCCCAACTCCAAGAACATTGGGTACTATCGATGTTACTTGGAAGTTTTGTGAGAAAGTCTCGGCAGAATTGAAGGGGAAAAGCATTTGATATCACATGAAGCGAATGAACTAAGAAGGAAAATCATTTGGAAGTTTGGTTAGTGGCTGATGGATGAGACAATCAGTTAATTTACTTTCTAGCAGTTAATTTACATTTTGCCATTTTCTTAGAAGTTATTTCGTGGGGACAATGTCATCTGATCTTTGAGTAGGCCACTGATTTATAACTATTTTAATGAGTTGGATCTTGAATTACAATTTGATGTTTATCTATGCTATATCAACTTATATATTATGCAAATATATGATGTTCAAGCAATTTTGTCCAAACACTACTCCATTCGTTCTCACTTCTCACTAGTGGAAAATATACATTTTACAACATGGTTAAAAAAGTTTTCACAACAGTTGATGACATACCTGATGTGATAGTGAACGCGGTGGCATTTTCGAAATTACCAACAAAGTTTTCACATCAGTTGAAAGGAATAACTGAGGGGAAAAGTAAATTATAAAACGTTTTCACATCAGTTGATATAGTACCTGTAGGGAAAGATACACGCGGTGGCAGTTTTGTAATATTGAGAAACTACATTTCACATCAGTCATTCTATACCTGTAGGGAAAAACCTTATCCTTCAATAATTTTCACTTTTCCTTTTCATTCTCACAACGCGATTTCCCTCTTCACTGAACCCTAACCCTTCCCCCAAAAATCACACCCTCAAATCACTCCACCCTTGCACCACCGTCGCCGTCCTGTGTTCGCCACCGTCGCCGTCACCATAGCAGCTCTGTTCTCTCACCGTCGCTCTCCTCAAATCGTGTTCGCCACCGTCGCTCTCTCCTTCACTCCGCTTTCTCCTTCTACCTTCCCGGCGTTGCTCCACTTCTTTAAGGTACTATCTCATCCATTTTTTTGAGTCGTCGCCGTTGCAAGAGTCGTGGTGGCTGGTTGTTTCATCATATATGATTAACTTTTTTTTGTCGCTGCTCTTGGGTCGTTGTCGAGATGTTGGTCCAGATTTGTGAGTTTTGCGTTTTTGTGTGGTTGGATCCAGATTTAATATCTCCTTGATCTGGTTTGTGGAATTTCTCCTTTTTTTCTCTTTTTTTTCTTTTCAGATCTATTGGTTTTGGTCCATTTGGGTAAAGATGCTGGACCTCCTGTCACCGGTGTCGGCGCTGGTGGTGGTTCTGTTCCCGACATTGTGGCTCTGTTCTTTTTTTTTGACGCATAAAAGTTAACTTTTGAATTGAAAAGAGTTGTTCAATAAATTTGTTTTTATCTTCGCAAGCTCACAGTAATGCCATAACAGCCACACAACCTCTTTTAGTGGCTTGTTAGTTCTACCCTTATATGGTAGAAGTCAATGGCTTGTTAGTTCAATTCAAAAGTTAGTTTAATTTGTCAAGCCACTGAAAATTTGCAGACTAGTGGTGCTTATAGTGCCAGGGAAGAGAGTCTCAAGAAAGAGGTAATTAACTCTTCAATTTAATCTTCTTTAACTTAATTTCAATTCTTGATAAAGTTTCGTAGTTACTTGTGTAAATTTTTTTTGAGAATTTGTTTTGAAAACTCAAAATTTCACACTTATTTGTAATTTTGGTTTAAGAATTTGTAAATTTCGTAGGAGTTTTTAATTGCTTGTTAAGGACAGTTTACTTAAATTTGTTAGGACCTGTTTGGATTGAGATAGCCTTTTGTGCAATTACGGTTGATGAGCAAGTAAAAGGGTATGGTACCAGATTGATGAATCACTTAAAACAGTATGCTCGTGATGTAGATGGGCTGACACATTTTCTCACATATGCTGACAATAATGCTGTTGGCTATTTTTTTTACTGTTTAATTTGTATTGCTTTTGTTTGTTTCTAGGTATTATCAAGTGGTTTAATTTCAGTTGCATTATCTTTTTTGCTGTCATGGGTCTGAATCATTTTCTTTGTATTGCTGAATTTTATTGCATTCATTTTAGTACTCTGTGGTAGTTAGTTTGGAAACCCTCTACTTTACATAAACATGTTATCCCTTTTTAGTTGTTCTTTGTCATAGATTATGTATCACTTCATATGGTCATTAGCAGATTTATTACTGAAGCTGTGGCTCAGTTGTCAAATTGCTATGTGTGCTTTGCTAACCCTTGAAAAGAAAGAAATATAAGTTATGCTTCTTAGAGTACTATTGATGTGATCTGATAAATGAAACTTAATTAATGTGAAAGAAAGAATCAATGAAAAAGTGTGTAAAAGTGGTATGTTTCATAATTCATATGCAGCCAACATTTAATTGTACGATGAATCTAGAAGCTAAAGTTTTAATACAAAAGGTTGCAATTCTGAATTACATCATCATGAAGCACATGGTAGAAATAATGTATCTTTCCATTTTAACCATTATATCCTTTTGTACCTTGTTCATTCTTGCAGTGGTGAATTATCGGTCCTAACCTAGTTAAATTATATTAGTTCTAGGAAGAACACGGTTTTAGAAGTAGCTTAAACTGATGCTGAAATAGATTTTTATGTAACAAAGTGTAGTGTACTCAAACTAAGTGCTCTGAGTAGAAGAGGATGATAGATTTTTTTCTTTCTTTGACGTTGAGGATAATAGATTTTACTACTCCATGATTTTGGCTATAAATGCATATGTATTTTATCACATTATCACCCATTCAATCAACAATTTAAATTGGTAACTTTATGTCTTCAAGTGAACTTCTCACTTTAGAAGAGTTAAATTCATAGAAAACATGTCTGGTATTTTATATGGTCATAAGTACGGAAATGCAAAGAAAAATTTAATTGAAAATAACAAGTGCTAATCAGGCAAAGAAATTTATTCTTCTTTTTCTTTTTGTGATTTGTGCACCATGAGCTGATATCCACTTGTTTGAAAATGATTGCGCTGCCAAGTATTTGGGTTTCCTAAGTAAGTGCTCAAGATTCTCATATATTTTATTATGGCCTGTTGCATTAAATTGTAATTACTGATGCCATTTCACAAAACAGAATAGTATTTGTGTTGTCCCAAATTATTTGTCTTTCCAGTTGAAAAATATAAGCTAATGTTTGGCAGACAAGTTAGAACAGAACAGAAAATGTTCAGTGCATGTTAAAAATAAAACATGACATAAAGAAAAGGAGTGCTATACATTTTGACTTCATTGCATAGAATGGAAGCAAAATATCAAGTTCCATTCTTTTCATATGCCATACACTACCTTGGTTGTATTTGTTATTTAGTTTGAGTTTGTCTGTTGCAAGTGTCATTTACTATATGCTGCGGTTGCCTTCTTAATTGTTATCTATGGCTTATGACTTTATCATAATTTGTCAAGCCAAGCTTCTTTATGACATATTCAATTAACATGATACAGATATCAAGCCAAGCTTCAGCATAACCTGACTTTTCTCGCCAAACTGGCTGATGTTGGACCCCGGGCTTGGCCACAGACACAGACACATTCTCAGGTTGTTAAGATCATTTGATTAACCAGCTAAACTTAGGTTTGAACTATAATTTATAAGATTTCGTCACTTATGTAAAAATTGTGCCATAGGGGCAAGGCATGCAGCAGCAACATCAAGTACCAATGTCACAGCAACGACCAGACTTCGCTGTAAACTCAGCTTTTGATATGAATGAGCAGCAGCAGCAGCTGCAACAACAACACTTGGCAATGTCTTTACAACAGCCTGATCTTTCAGCTTCAAAGTTTGCTTTCCAGATGAATGAGCAGCAGCACAATAAGCAACCAACTTTCTTCCAACATCAACTTTTCCCTGAAGGCATGAATAGCTTTACTGGTACTAACAACAGTGGCATGCAAACAAGAAACAATAATCTGCCAGATATGCAATCATTCGACCAAATGGGATCAGACGTAAGTCCTGGTTGGTCTTAGGAGTAGTCTGAATTTGGATCTTGCGAACAACTGGACATATACAAAACCATGAAATGTCTCTCAACTTCTAAAATACCGTATGTGAGACTGTCTTTCAAACTTTAACAGTGATATTTTTCTTTGATATTGAAATGGGAAACGTTTATTTTAGTTGAATTAGCTGTTTCTTTGGTGAGATAGCCTTTTGTGCAATTACGGCTGATGAGCAAGTAAAAGGGTATGGTACCAGATTGATGAATCACTTAAAACAGTATGCTCGTGATGTAGATGGGCTGACACATTTTCTCACATATGCTGACAATAATGCTGTTGGCTATTTCATCAAACAGGTTTGGTTGTCAATATTTATGATCATTATCATCTAGGTATCTATTGATATCAGTAGTTAGATAAATGCTTTGCTTTCTGACCAAGTAATACATATATTATGAACAATTTCACTAAATATTAATCTTTTTGCCACATGAGGTGCAGCAATTCACTCAATTTTGTTGTCTGATATCTATGAGAAGCACTTCCCGCTAGGACATTCATTTCATGATTTTACTATTGATGCTGTGCTGTGTCTATTAAGTGAACTGAAAATTTTGAACTTAGATTTTGCTATTATATAATTTTATTTAGTTGTTGTGGGTGTGGGGTTTTAAAGTACAATTGCAGGGATTTCTAGTAACTTTGTTTAGATTATGATTATGATTTTTCACCCACAGAATAAGAATTTCATGATGCACTATTTAGTTAAATGGATGTATTCTCATTTACAGTCTATGAAAATTCATTATATTTACTTCTTACTCGGTTTTTATATTTTGTTTGTGAGGACAATGTAAGATAAATTGTCTGATTGTGCTGCTGTGGGGCAATTTCGCAGGAAATATGTAGTCTTTGGGAGGCTTGTTGAAGGGCTTAAAGTCATTTCTGTAGTAGTGATCACTGGTTGTGGAGCTTATAAAAACGCAGAACATGAGAATCAGAATACTTGCAGAACCGACCGTGCTGGAATCATAAGTGGTGCATCTTGGTAAGAGTCTTATGAATGTTTATTCCTTACATTAGGTAGTAATATATTTTAGAGGACGCGGTCGATTAAACTTGTTATTTTCTATATCTTTGATGACTAGAAAAATGGATTCAGTTTTGGTTAATTCCTATCTATTTATTTTGATAAAATATATATTAATCAGGATTAGTGTTCCATATCCTTTCCATTGGGAAGCTCCAACATTTGATGCTGGAGAAGCTTTCGCTATGATGGATGCTTCATTTGTCGCACAAATAGAGGTTAGTTTATTTTTATTTTTGGGATGAGTACAGTGAATTTTGAACTTAGGTCCTTCTCTAGAATACCATGGTTTTGCTCAGGTTATTGTCTTGCAATTTATATTCATGCAAATACATGATTGCTGCATACTTTTTTAATGATTGTTTCTAACATATTTTTCAATTTGCTGCAGTCAACTGGTGGTTTTATTGCTGTTGCAAGGCTTGCAGAAATTTGAAACTTAGCCGCGGTAAACTAGAAACTTTGCAGAAATTGGATGCTCTTTTATTGGATGTATGTCAGGAGTTGGAATATTGTATTGATATGTATTTTTTTTTAATATATTTTGTATTGACGATATGTATTTTCTTTAATATATTGTATTGATATGTATTTTTTTTAATATTATGGAATATTGATGTGAAAAGTTGCGGATTGATTATGTAATATCAAATTAGATAATATAACTTCCTTTTTGGCATTAAAATTATCCATATTTGTTTTTATATTTTTAATATAAAAGAAAAAAGCAAGTGTTAAGCTTATTTATTAAGCAATTTAAAAAAAAAATATAGATTTCGCATCAGTCCTTAACTTATACCTGATGTGAAAAACACATATTTTACATCAGTCCTTAACTTATACCTGATGTGAAAACCCGCTTTGTCAAATTTTAAAGTGCATCTATTACAACAGTTGAAATAGAACTGATGTAGAAAATAGGTTTTCACATCAGTCCGTACCCGATGTAAAAAGTAGTGCACATACTACATCAAGCCACCTTACATCGGTTGGCAACTGATGTAAAAAGTCATTTTCGACTGATGTAAAAAGTCATTTCTGTAGTAGTGTCTACTGCTACGACCGGAGATAGTTTATTTGTTTCATGGATGCATGTTATGTTTTGGAGCACTTTTTTTGTAAAATTATGTATTCGGAACATCCACTCCTTTACCTAATTACTTTTTAGACCAGAGCACTAATGTGAAATCTGAAAGTTATTTTCAAGCTGTTAGTATTTTAGGAATGAATAGTATTAGTAAGGATTAGTTTAGTAGAAATAGTTGAAATAGTTGAAGTAGTGAAAATGGAATTTGTGGAGAACTTGAATTATAATAACTTGAACAAGAGTAGTACACTTTGTAGTGTTAAAAGATGGTTAGCTTGTGGCTTGGCCTAAAATGGATGGTAAGTAGCCTATTTATAGGCTTAACATGTTGGTTATATGTTCTCTAGAGAATTCTAGGGAGAAGTTTCTACATTTATGTATTTACATTATTCTAGAAATATCTACTAGGTGTAGGCTTTAGTAGAATAATCTAGAAACTATAATATTCTAGAAATTTGTAGCATTTTTCAACACTCCTCCTTGATACAAATTTCAGAAATTCCGAGCATCCTTCGCAATAGCTCAAACTTGACTCTTGGTAATGCCTTTATAAATATGTCTGCAACTTGATCTTCTGTTGTGCAATAATCGAGCTTAACTTGTTTAGTAGTCTCTGCTTCTCTAATAAAGTGATATTTGATTGCTATATGCTTGGTTCGATGATGATGAACCAGGTTCTTTGCCATTGCTATAGCTGACTTGTTATCGCAATACAGTATAGTGGGCTCATCTTCTTGTTCACCCATGTCTCTTAGTATTCTTCGAATCCATATAGCTTGACTTGTCGCTTCAGATGCAGCTACGTACTCAGCCTCTGCTGTGGATTGTGCAACTGTAGCTTGCTTCTTAGACGCCCATGAGAAAAATCCTGATCCTAGTGAGAAGGCATAACCTGACGTGCTCTTCATGTCATCTATTGATCCTGCCCAATCACTGTCGGTGTAGCCAAGCAATTTTGAGTTGCTCGTGGGTTTATACCAAATGCCATACTCCTTTGTGCCTTGCAAGTATCTTAGAATTCTTTTACCAACTCCAAAGTGAATTTGACTTGGTTTCTGCATAAACCTTGATAGAAGACTTGTAGGATACATGATGTCTGGTCTCGTGGCAGTAAGATATAGCAGACTCCCGATCAAACTTCTATAGCGTGATGCATCAGCATCTGAGGATCCATCATCTTTTTGTAGCTTTTCATTTGTTACTAGTGGAGTAGCGACTGGCTTGCAATCATTCATCTTGAACTTTTTCAATAGTGATTCAGTGTATTTCTTTTGGCAGATAAATATACCTTCTTCGTGTTGTTTTACCTCTATGCCGAGGAAGTAATTCATTAAGCCAAGGTCGGTCATCTCAAATGTATTCATCATGTCTTCTTTGAATCCAGCTATCATCGTCATATTGCTTCCAGTGAAGATAAGATCATCAACATATAAGGAGACAATGAGAGTATCATGCTGACCTTGAGTCTTGATGTATAACGTTGGCTCACTCTTGCTCCTCCTGAATTCTCGATCTGTGAAGTATTGATCAATTCTACTATACCATGCTCGAGGGGCTTGCTTCAAGCCATATAAAGCTTTTCTTAGTCTTAGAACTTTTCCTTCATTTCCTTTGACTACAAATCCTTGTGGCTGCTCCACATAAATCTCTTCCTCAAGTACGCCATTTAGAAAAGCAGATTTCACATCTAGTTGATGTATGCTCCACCTTTTTTGTGCAGCAAGAGCTATTAAGGCTCTAATAGTGTCTAGGCGAGCAACCGGGGCAAATGTCTCATTATAGTCGACTCCAGGTTGTTGCGAGTAACCTTTTGCGACTAGTCTAGCCTTGTGCTTCTGTATTGAGCCGTCAGGATTAAGCTTTGTCTTATAGACCCATTTAACTCCAATTATATCTTTTCCATG
This sequence comes from Medicago ruthenica, assembly GCA_018208015.1. Taxonomy (NCBI): domain Eukaryota; kingdom Viridiplantae; phylum Streptophyta; class Magnoliopsida; order Fabales; family Fabaceae; genus Medicago; species Medicago ruthenica. Next base: position 48,423,927 of record CM031377.1, on the reverse strand, counting down.
TGGACAATCTACAAGCTCCCAAGTATTATTCTTCTCGATCATTTTAATCTCATCTTGCATTGCCTTGACCCATACTTCTTGTTTTGATGCCACATCATAGTTTTCAGGCTCAAGCATGGCCAAGTTGCAAGTTTCATATATACCCACCAATGATCTTACTCTTGTTGGAGTAGATTCTGGTGAAGAAGTTTCTTGTTGAGGAGGTGAAGGTGGCGTACCTGGTTCTTCAGTTGCTTCTTCTATAACCTCTGTGTCTGATTATGGTATTGGAATGGTAATGTTTCTTCTCTCAACTTGTCCTTCATTCCAATTCCAGCTAGCATTTTCATCAACTTCAACATCTCGGCTAACAATGAGCTTCTTTGTTTGTAAGTTATAAACTCTATAACCTTTTGATTGTGTGCTATATCCCAAGAATATTCCATGTATGCTCTTGTCTTCTAACTTATGTCTCTTTTGAGAAGGAACATGTATGTAGCAGATAGATCCAAAAACTCTTAGATGCTTAGCTGATGGTTTTTTGCCACACCAGGCCTCAATTGGAGTTTTGTCATTGACTGCCTTGGTTGGACATCTGTTGAGTATGTAGACAGCAGTGTAAACTGCTTCAGCCCAAAATGTATTAGGCAATCCTTTATCCTTTATCATTGATCGAGCCATCTCCATGACTGTGCGATTCTTCCTTTCAGACACACCATTTTGTTGTGGAGAATATGCGATTGTTAGTTGTCGCTCGATGCCTTCATCTTCACAGAACTTATCAAACTCGTGGGAGTTGTACTCTTTGCCACGATCACTTCTGAGAACTTTAATATATTTTCCGCTTTGTTTTTCGACAAAGGTCTTAAACTTTTTGAATATTCCAAAAACTTCTGATTTTTCTTTCATAAAGTAGACCCAAGTCATTCTAGAAAAATCATCAATGAAGAGGATGAAATACCTGTTGTTGTGGAGTGAGGGTGTCCTCATCGGTCCACAAACATCTGTGTGTATCAACTCCAACAAGTCCTCAGCTCTCCAAGTTTCTCCTGTTGGAAATGTCAATCGATGTTGCTTTCCGAGAAGGCATCCTTCACAAGCTTCATTATTTTCCTTCAAGTGTGGGAGATCTCTCATCATATTCTTCTGATATAACAACTTCAACGCTTGAGTGTTGAAGTGACCAAATCTTCGATGCCATAGCCATGAATCATCAACTTGGACTTTCAAGGCAATGTTATTAGTGCACTTGAAGCTTATTGGAAAGCTTCTATTTCTTTTCTCCATTTTTACTTTGGCTATCTCTTGCCTTTTGTGATTGGTGTCATATATTGAGCATGTGTCTCCTTCAAAGTGTATAATATATCCTTTCTCCAACATTTGACCAATACTCAAAAGATTTTCTTTAAGATTGGGAACTAGTAAGATATCTTTAATAAACCTTGTAACTTTCTTAGTCTCCACCATCACAGTGCCTCGGCCTTTAGATTCCACGACTGAGCCATTTCCCAGTCGAACCTTTACTTTGACAGAGTCATCAATATCCTTGAAGATGCTCTCATCTTTAGCCATGTGATTGCTGCAACCACTATCCAAGTACCAATTTCTACTCAATTCGTCATTGGAATCTTGGGTGGCATAAAAAAGATGTTGGTCATGGTCACGTTGGTCCTTCTCACACTCATGCTCTTCAACGAAGTTTGCTTGATGCTTATTTTTGTTGTAGCAGTTCTTCTCCACATGTCCAAATTTCTTACAGTGTCCACATTGTGGTTTTCCGCGCCATCGACAATATTTCTCGGCATGATTTGTCTTCTTGCATATGCCACATGAAGGATACTCATCTTGATTTTTCTTTGAGAAATTTCTAGAAATTTCTTTGTTTCTAGAATTTTATCCACTTCTCTTGTTTCCTCCAAATCCTTTATTTTGAGACCGTAATTGAAGTTTTGATTGAAAGGCATTTTCAACTGTATCATCATCATGCCTACTCAACCTTTGCTCATAAGCTTCCAGTGAGCCTATTAATTCTGTCACCGACAAAGTAGACAGATCTTTGGTTTGCTCAATCGTAGTAACGATTGCATCATACTTGCGAGGAATAGAAATTAGAATTTTCTCAACAATTCTTTTGTCGAGAATATTATCCCCGTAAGTTCTCATTTGACTTACTAATTCTTTTATCTTGGTATAATAGTCTTTTACGGTCTCAGACTCTTTCATTTTTGTTAACTCAAACTCACGTCTAAGAGTTTGAAGTTTAATGGCACGTACCTTGTCACTTCCTTGAAACTCCTCCTTTAGTGTACCCCAAGCATCTTTGGCACTTGTAGCTCCCATTATTCTTGGAAAGATATTGTCTGCTACCGCTTGTTGCAAAAAGAACAATGCGTTTGAATCCTTTTGTTTATTTTCCTTCAACTCCTTTTTCTGAGCTACATTAAGAGTTGAAATGTCTGCCGAAATAGTAAATCCTTCATCTACAATCTCCCATAAATCTTGAGAGCAAAAAAATGTCTTCATTTTAATGCTCCAAAAATCATAGTTTTCACCATTGAAAGTAGGGATAGTCATCGATGATGGTTGAATGATATTAGCCATGTCTTAGGGAAAAAATTTAGAAATGGTGTAGGATATAAGGAGGGTTTGGTTGAAAATAGATGGATAAATTTTCTACGCCCAATATATGATCGAACATAGCTCTGATTCCACTGTTAGTATTTTAGGAATGAATAGTATTAGTAAGGATTAGTTTAGTAGAAATAGTTGAAATAGTTGAAGTAGTGAAAATGGAATTTGTGGAGAACTTGAATTATAATAACTTGAACAAGAGTAGTACACTTTGTAGTGTTAAAAGATGGCTAGCTTGTGGCTTGGCCTAAAATGGATGGTAAGTAGCCTATTTATAGGCTTAACATGTTGGTTATATGTTCTCTAGAGAATTCTAGGGAGAAGTTTCTACATTTATGTATTTACATTATTCTAGAAATATCTACTAGGTGTAGGCTTTAGTAGAATAATCTAGAAACTATAATATTCTAGAAATTTGTAGCATTTTTCAACACAAGCTCAAGCTCAACGGACTGTGATTTCGTCCGGAAATGATTAAGTGATGGTACAGTACTATAGTGTGTAGTGTAGAGATGAATAAGAGAGAACGTGAGGAAATTGTTTCAGTTATCAATAGATAGAGGTAACGCATTCGGGATGTGCTGAAGCTGAATTTATGGCTGAACTAAGAAATAGCATACATCAGATATCATTAATAAAAAAGTAAATAGAACAAGACCATAACTTGCATAAGGTTGCTCGTTAAGCCCCTCAAATCTATCAACTGATCGGTTCGTAACTCTCGATCGGCTTTTTTTGTTTGTAAATTCCGATCGGATCGTAACTCCCAATCCACTTTTTTCTAAAATGTGAGCAATTTTGAGGGGCCTATTGAGCAATCATCTAACTTGCATGATGTATGTTATGTGGTTATTAGAATAATTATCACTAATTAACTAATAAGTAATTGTTTCTTGAGGTCCTTGAGGTCCAACTTTCTTGATGATAATTATTCTAATAGTGGCAAGGTGGTCCAATAACTATGTCTCATGTAAATAAAGAAAAGATGGTCTTTTTTAAGGCATAAACTTATTTTGTTTCCAACGGAATAATGTTAGTAACGGTTCGTTTCCAACAGAATAATGTTAGTAACAGACCTTGATAGCAAGAGTTTGAGCAACAAGGTTTGGTTGTCTTCTAATAAAAAATCTTATAGCTTTGATTAACAATCGAAAAGGCTTTACAAAATTGAAGGAAATATCCAAATTAATTGACATCCAAAAGGGGTCCTTTGATGGTGACTCGTTGAAAACATTCGTCGTGTATACAAATTAGAGCTTCCATAAGACCCGTTGCCTCCTCCTCTTTGGGTGATAAAACAAGTTGATTGTGAAATGTTTTAGCTCGAACAAACTTAAATTTGGCATTATGGATAAAAAATACCAACTCCAAAAGTGTTTTGATGTGGAAACAAAGCCACATCTACGTTGCACTTTAGCATGCTCGCAAACAGTTTTGTCCAGCCACTATTTGCAGAATTGTGGCCTGCTACATTAGCTGCAGAGTCTCGACTGGCTACAGTGCCGGCAGAAATTCTGCAGCAGTGCCACCACTTACATGTGTTCAAATCTGCAGCAGTTCACACGCAATGATGATTGAGCAACCCATCGGTCTCTCCATATTTTACCATACATTTTCATTCATTATCTTCAGAATTGCCCACAACATCATGGCAAAGTTCTGCTTTTGTTCGTATAAGGATGCTAAAAAACTGTTATAATCTACCATGGAACTCCAGGTTCATTTCTTCATCACATATTATTTCGAAAATATGTTAACCGATAACCATGTGTCATCAACTATTGGTTTAAGAAAATTTGATCAGCTGCATGAATCTGCTAAATAGGAGTAAAGGAAATGAACAAAGGTACTCTGACCAACTCTGATGCATGGGAGCGGCTTGATACCATTGGAAGTGGAAGTTCAGCATAGACGCTTAGTGAAAATGCTTGAACAACTGAATGAGAAACTAAAGCATTTGTTTTAATATTTTACCTTTTAATATTTGCATACTACCCTAGTACTCTTTCAGTTTATGATTTTGTTAATCTGGTTTGATCAGTTTAGTAGAAATAGCACATTAGGATTTTTTGATGTTGGAGTGCTTAGATCAGTTAGGTAAACAATTCATAGCAAAATCCATGGCATTTTTGTCTAGTCTTATTTATTCTTTCCCATGTATTCTTTTTTAAGGTTGGAGTGCTTAGATCACATTTGGGTTTCCATTCATCTTGTTTGATGTTCAATCTTCAAACACCTCAATCGTTCCTCTCTCTTTTGCTCAATTGTTCTCACTTTGCTTTCATCTCATTTCCTCAATCGTTCTCGTTTTCCCATCATCTGGGTTTGCTCATTAATAGGCAGTTGCCTATTACCCGAGGAAGAAGATGAAGGGCTCGTGTTGAAGAAGTTCCATAGGGCAGAAGAATGAAGGTTTAGAGCTTGGTGAACCCACACACTTCATCAAAATCTTGAAGGATCTCTACTAATTGAGGTGAGTTTCTCAAATTAGGTTCTTATCATAGCAAAAGGAAATTTACATGCAATAGAATGATAATTGAAATCCTAAATTTTGTGTCGTTTGGATTTGTGGCCATTATCTAGGAGTTAGTATTATAAGTAGTCATGCTGACCTTTTTACACACATAAATAGTATGAGAACATAACTGATGTCCTTCATAATCTCTATGTACATTTGGGTTGTTGGTCAAATGAGGTGACCTCGAAGGAGGGGAATGATAATATTTTCAATAACGGAGTGATGAGGTAGATGAATTGGTGCATAATATTTTGGTGCTTTCGTGGTATTTGAGCATGAGTCGGTTAGAAATTACCTCATGTTTGTTCTATGAGTGGTGTTGGAATCCTCGGGATTGTTTAGCTAGGTAGGAGGGACGATGGCTGGCTGACTGTTGGCGCTTACCGGAGTTTTTTTTCGGGTGCCGTTATTTTGTAACAGAGCTGCTGCCCTGTTCACAGCAACAACTATCTTTACTGCTTTTGGGTGGTTTTTTTGTCTTCGCTAGCTGTCTGTTGGTGCTGTTATTCGGGTAGTTTAGCTTTCTATGTTTTTTTTCAGTTTTCGTTCTTATATTCATTGATTTTGATACCTTGTGACAGTAACTTAAAAGATTGCTTGTGGGTTAAACACACATTTAGAGTCTCAAAAATCTTCTGAGCCTAGTGCTAGCTATTGAATTAATGAAACACAAGTGAAGGTGGTTATTAGGCATTCCGATAGCCGGTAGTGGCTGCTAGTTTTTTGCATAATTGTGCAAAAAATATAGGTGAATAGGTATTAAGAATTTGTCATGAAAGTAAGTGATATAACTACCTCAAGCATGGAATTGTAGCTATTCAATATCAAACTTGCCAATGTAAGTTAAGACAAGTTATTTAAGTTAAGACAATTTAAGTCAATATTGATGGACTTCCGTAATTGATAATACTGCTTGGTTGATCAGAGTATGACAGAAACGGGAAACTGTCGATTAATGAAAATAAAGAAAACCTCATAACCAAGTACATGTTCTCGTGCAAAAATTTATTTGTTTCTTATCGTCTATAATTGTTTTTCTCTTCAACATAATGAAGAAACTTATTGTTATAATGTAACACCCATACTAAATTATCTAGAATATTTAGCATGCGTATTAATCTGATATCGGATACATTAAAATTTTCAATAATAAAATTAATACATACAACTGAAAGGGGTACAAGTAGCTCGTTTATACAGTTATCCGTATACCAAAATGAATACTTATACATAATAAAAATCTCCTGAGTTTGCACTTGACGAGCAACTGCACTCCAATCCAGTATCTTCCTGATGATCTTCTTCACGAACCTCTTGCTTACCTGTAAACCTGCACCAGAAGGATTGGGATGAGACATAATGTCTCAGTGAGCTCCAGCCCAACCTACTTTTGGCAATCTTGGGGATACTTACGATCGCCATCATTCTCTACATATTTCGTGATCATGGGAAAACTAGGATCGCTACATGTCTTTATCTTATGTTGAACTTTTGTCTAGTCTCATACTTAGTGATCTGGGGACATCCTACGATCACTTTCTGTTCACTATTGACTACTTTACTTATCTCTTAGTATACAATACATATACATAATCATATTCATATTCATATTCATCTTTTTCATAACATAAAGTTAGAAGTTAGCATTGAACAAACATTACATTATCTTGGTTCATTTTACGGAGTGCATCCGGGTGGAGTAACCTCGAAGTACATCTCTCATCATACCGGTGAAATTCCTATCATATCAGGCTAACACCGGACTCCTCTTATCGTTGTATGGACAACTCTCTCGATGAAGTCCCATCCGGCGTATCCCGGAGTCTGCTGAACACAACTTAACTTACATGTAGACAACCCTCTCGGAGAAGTCCCATCCGGCGTATCCCGGAGCCTGCTGGACATGTTTAATCTTTTAACATACGTGTAGACAATCCTCTCAGAGAAGTCCCATCCGGCATAATCCGGAGCCTGCTGGACACGTTAAACATAATCTTATAAACTTACGTGTGGATAGCCCTTTCGGAGAAATCCCATCCGGCATAATCCGGAGTCTGATGAACACGTATAGACTTTATAGTATAATTCTTGACTTATTACTCTTATGTATAAATGATACAATATTCTGTTCTTTGCATAACTAATGCATTCATCTAGTAATCATTCTTAAATGCTTAACCTATAATAAAAGGTTCTGAACTTTGGATATGAAATCATTCCTTGTGCTTACGCACACTTAAATGAGTGTATCTTAAACTTGCTATCTTAGGTACCTTAGTCTATTCCTTGCATTTCTAATGCTTTTCTTAAGGGATCATTCTCCCAATACTTAACATATGAGTATAGGATCATAGGCTTATCGTCTTCATAAGCCACTACTTGGTTGTTGGAACATTCCCATACCCGTCTAGACTTTGCCCTCACAATTCTAAACAATTATAAGTTATTGCACAAATCCTTGTTCATCTATTCCTTATGTGTTACATGCCCCTCGGTTATGTCCACAATGGTGTTTTTCTTAGAAATTAAGGTTTTCATTGAAAATGGTTACCAAATGCCTCGCCTGACGCGTACACAGCTCACCGAACGAAGCAGAACAACCATGGAATGTCTGTCTGAACTCGCTGGGCGAGCTCCATCTCGCCATGGCGAGTTGAGGCAGGGAAAAATGTTGAAAAGTCACTGTAAGCTCGCCCCGAGCTCGCCGGGCGAGTTTGACAGCACAGAAATAGTTCAAAACGTGATTTTCCACCATTTTTGACTTATCTAAGAATACCCAGGCATCATAACAGTATAAGGAATGATTTACAACTATAAATTGATTGATATAAACATGATTGAACAAGGAATTGGCAAGCAAAAGGGATTAGGGCACTAAATCTTAACTTAACATAAATTGAGACATACACTCAAACTTACTCATAGTGGGTTCTAAAACCCTAGGGAGCTCACCTCAATCATTGCTTTGCTTCCTTGCCAAGTTTTCCCTTCAAATCCTAGCTTGATTTCTTCTTCCCTTTATTCCTTCTCCAACCCTAGCTTCGGTCTTTCTTTCCTTCTTTGTTTCATTTCCCTTTCTTGCTTCAACCTCCCAAATTGGTGCTTGCTTGGTTTGTCTAAAGATTGAGAGTTGGGAGATGAAGTTTTTGATGATTAGTGGAGAAGAAGAGGAGATGGCGTGAGAGAAGAGGAAGAATGGAAGGAATGAAATGGAAAATATCTTGTTTTCCCCCTTATAAAATCCTCTCTTTCAAATATTATTACAACTTTGCCATTGCTTCCTTTTTACTCCTCAATCATCGATAAAAGTTACGTCTAAGCGGGATATTACACTTGCCATATAAATAAATCCATTAACTGACAATTTACCAAATTACCCGTTGCTTAAAACATTTCTGATACATCGTCTCAATACTGATAAATATTCAAGTCTTAAGCGGGATATTACATATAACGTATAGACTCTATAGAGTGATTGCTAATTACATGATTTTGAAACCAGTTGTAACAAGCACCTTGTTGATGTACCATTCTTCTCCATTGGCAAGTTCCACTAATAGGAGCTGAAGGCACCTATTTGGTTTATCATAATCTATAAGTGATAGTATTGTTGGTATTTTCTTGGTCCAATGTAAAAAGGTTGTTTGATTGTAGTCATAGGTTGTAATGCAACAAACTTGTAATGGATCCTTGTCAATTTTGACTTTGAACAGATCCATGTAAAATTTTGGTGAACATTTAAGTCTTGATTGATTGGTAAAAGGAAAAACCAGAACTTTATGGAAATAGAGTATTCATGAATCGAGTTTGATACTACTTTAGTAGCTGAAGCTGCATGTGTTGTGAATTTATATTTTTATTTAGCAGAGGATGCTGAATTTAGCCTTTGAATTTGAACACTGCAGTCAACTGTATGCATGATTTTATTAGTTTTCATTGATGATCTAAATCTGATATCTTTTGAACAGAAACATGAAGAGTGAAATTCTGGCAAGTCCTGATGCTGAACCGTAAAACAGAGTACAACAGAGTATGCAAAACAGTAGTTCAAAAGCAGAAACAATAACAGGCAGAAATAACAGACTGAAAGTAAAAGACACAGACTATTTGTTAACCCAGTTCGGAGACAAACACACCTACATCTGGAGGCTACCAAGCCAGGAAGGAAATCCACTATGATAATCCTAGTTCTAAGTTCTCAGCAAACTCCCAGTTTACAACTTATCACCTAGCTACTACCCGTATTGATTTCAACCTAGGAACTCCTAGACCTGAGATCCCATCTCACTTCCCTCAGTCAATCACTGCCCCAGTGATATCAGACTTTAATAACAAACAACTAAGTAGGAGACACACTCCAAACACATAAACAGTCACTTTTGCTTAAAAGCTTCAAGTGATTACAACTCAATAAAACAAACCAACTCTAAACAATTGAGTGGTGTACAGAAATAGAGCACAAAGCTCACAATGAACAGACTCAAAACCTAAGTATAACTCTCTATAAAGGCTTCTGTTTTTAATGATATTCTTCAGTAGCAGCGTCCTCTATTTATAGTCTTCAGCAGCAACAAATAATTGAACCAAATATTCTTCAACGATATATTTCCAAAATTCTTTAGAAACATATAGAAGCAAATATTCTTCAGAAATATATTTTCCAAAGATCTCTTTGAAAATATATTCACAAATAAAAGAAACCAATCTTCAGAAAATATCTCACGCAAAAATACTTCCTTCTAGAAACGCAGCTTTGGAGAATTCTTCAATTAAATCTACAAAAGATCATGCGAGAAAATTAACAGCTCCAAGTCACGAAAACAGAACGCAGAAAACCAGCTTTTGAAGGTACTTCTGAAGGTCTGTGTCTCAAGCTCTGCGTCTGAACATTTCAGCTTCTGAAGGTTGCTTTTAAAGTTCAGCTTCTGAACAGTGCTTCTGAATGGCAGCTTCTGAAGACCCAGCTTCTGAAGACGCACATATTGAGATTTCAGCTTTTGAAGACGTACTGCTTCTGATGATGCACATATTGCTTTTATATTTGATTTTAGCAAACATGAAGCCAACAACCAAATATCCAACAATCTCCCCCTTTGACAAATTTTTGGCTAAAATCAAACTGAGACACTCAGAGAGATATCACAAGATAAATTCTTCATTCAATCATTAACGTAGTAGCCAAATATCAACAGAGTCAGCAGCGGCAAATAAACAAAACCTAACAAGGCAAGTACTACGTTTCACACATACATCAACAACTTTTGAAACACACGCTCCCCCTGAAACATATCATTCAGCAGAAACTTTTGAAACACACACTCCCCCTGAAACACACAGCTCCTGAAACAGATCAGCTTCCAATTCTGAACTTAATCAGGAAACACTTCCAGATCAGGAAACACATATACTCCCCTTGTATTCTGAACACTTCTCCCCCTTTTTAGCCAAACAATTTTGACAAAACAACCATGTAATCACCAAGAGCAGAAAAACAGAGAAACAACAGAGGTTACAAAAGGAACACACCCAGAAAATTATTCAGAGGTTATAAACATCCATCACAGCACCACACACAGAACCCACAACAAAACCATTATCAGGATCAGAAACACACACAAAGTCTTCACAGAAGATCAAAACAAAAGAACACAACTGCAGAGTATAGCACAAAATTGCAGACCAGAAGCACAAAATGCTACCCAGAACATAACTTACAGTCTTCAGACTCAGCATCAGAAGCCACTTCATCATTAAACACAACATCAGATGCTGCTTAGTCAATGTGTGCTTCAGACACATTCAGAGGAATCTTCTTCCCAGCAAGCTGCTTCTGAAGTTCAGCAATCCTCTTCTGAACATAGGGCATGATGTCTTCCTCAACATCATCCTCAGACTCACTAGGATCCACTTCCTTTATTTTTAGTGTCTTCTTCTTTGGGACAAGAACCACCACCTTGCTCCAGCTTTTAGATGATCCAATAACAGCACTCTTCTTAGCAACAAGGGTAGGCCTACTAGCAGCAGCAACAACCTTTCCTTTCCTATTCTCAACCTCTTGTCAACACTTTCACATTTTGGTCTCCATTCCTTTTTGACATTGATTACAACAGGTTCAGATTTTCTTTGTTGAAAGTGCTTGGGGTATCCATGCAGCTTGAAACAGAATGGCTTTATGTGCCCCTTTTTACCACAGTAATGACATATCCAAGGATGAGATGCCTTCTTACTCTTAGACCCCTGAGGTTGGTTCTGGTGTTCCAACTTAGGTTTATCCATCATTGGATCATATGTCCCAACAGCTGCAGTGAACCTTTTAGCTGGATTTTGCTGTTTGTTGTTCAAGGTCCTGTCATCAAATCCTATACCATTTGGTTTCCCTTGGTTATGACTCTCCAATATTTTTCTAACATATCAGAACCAGTGTTCATCATTCTGACCTACTTCTTTAAGTGTTCAAGTTTAGAGTTCAGTTGGGTTACCTCATCTTTGAAATTAGAAATCTGCCCTAAGTGTTCACTTCTTTCAGCATGCAGTTGACTGATAGTCCTCTTCTGTTCTTCCAGCTGCTTGCACACTTCTTCAAATTTAACATGCAACTTCTTGCAAGAATCAGCAGGTTCTTCATCAGACAGTTCTTCATCACTGAATTCAGTATCAGATGATGCTTCAGAACCTAATGTTGTTTCAGAACCTGATGGTGCTTCTGAAACCTTAACTTTATCATCAAACATGCATCTACCAGTTAAGGCAACAACATGCTTGGCTGATTCATTCCCCACTTCTCCTTCTGAGTCATCATCTGACCAAGAAACAACCAAACTTTTCTTCTGTTTCTTGAGGTATGTGGCACATTCTGTTCTAATGTGACCATATCCTTCACACTCATGACACTGGACTCCTTTGGATTGATTGTCTTTCTCATCAGTTGTTGTCTTCTTCAAATCATTTTGTTGCTTACTGATGTTGAACTTCATGTTCTAACCATTACATTTCAGAATCTTGTGAAATTGTCTTCCAAGTAACACAAGAGCTTCTGATGTACTTTCATCATCCTAATTATCAGCATTTGCTACAAAGGAAACACCTTTCCCCTTCTTATCAGTCCTGTTATTGAAAGCTATTTCAAAATTTTGTAAGGACCCTATCAATTCCTCAACCTTCATACTGAAGATGTCTTGTGCTTCCTCAATTGCAGTCACCTTCATATCAAATCTCTTAGGTAAGGATCTGAGGATTTTCCTCACAAGTTTCTCATCAGAAATTTTTTCTCCAAGAGAATCAAATGAGTTGGCCATGTCCAGAACGTTCATATAGAAATCATGTATGTCCTCATCCTCCAACATTTTGAGATTTTCAAACTTGGTGGTGAGAAGTTGAAGTATGGACATTTTTACCTTGGAAGTGCCTTCATGAGTAGTTTTAAGAATCTCACAAGCATCCTTAGCTATTGTGCACTGCTTGATCAGTCTAAACATATTCTTGCCCACTCCATTGAATAAAGCATTCAAAGCTTTGGAGTTTCCAAGAGCTAACTCATCTTCTTCCTTGGACCAACCTTCCTCTGGTTTTAATTCAGCTATCTTCTTACCATCTTTGTCAAGCACAACAGGATGTTCCCAACCTTTTAGAACTGCTTTCCAGGTTTTACTATCTATGGATTTAAGGAAAGCACTCATGCGTGATTTCCAATATTCATAGTTGGAACCATCCAACAGAGGTGGTTTGTTCACAAATCCTCCTTCTTTCTCCATTCTGCCAGAAAATAGCTTCCCTAGAGCTCACCCTAAAATAGGCAGGGTGCCTACTCTGATGCCAATTGAAATTCTGGCAAGTCCTGATGCTGAACCGTAAAACAGAGTATGCAAAACAGTAGTTCAGAAGCAGAAACAATAACAGGCAGAAATAACAGACCGAAAGTAAAAAACACAGATTATTTATTAACCCAGTTCGATGACAAACACACCTACATCTGGAGGCTACCTAGCCAGGAAGGAAATCCACTATGATAGTCCTAGTTCTCAGCAAACTCCCAGTTTACAACTTATCACCTAGCTACTACCCGTATTCATTTCAACCTTGGAACTCCTAGACCTAAGATCCCATCTCACTTCCCACAGTCAATCATTGCCCTAGTGATATCAGACTTTAATAACAAACAACTAAGTAGGAGACACACTCCAAAGACATAAACAGTCACTTTTGCTTAAAAGCTTCAAGTGATTACAACTCAATAAAACAAACAAACTCTAAACAATTGAGTGGTGTACAGAAACAGAGCACAAAGCTCACAATGAACAGACTCAAAAACTAAGTATAACTCTCTATAAAAAGGGTTCTGTTTTTAACGATATTCTTCAATAACAACGTCCTCTATTTATAGTCTTCAGCAACAACAAATAATTGAACAAAATATTCTTCAAAGATATATTTCCAAAATTCTTAAAAACATATAGAAGCAAATATTCTTCAGAAATATATTTTCCAAAGATCTCTTAGAAAATATATTCACAAATAAAAGAAACCAATCTTCAGAAAATATCTCACGCAAAAATACTTCCTTCTAGAAACGCAGCTTTGGAGAATTCTTCAATTAAATCTACAAAAGATCATGCGAGAAAACTAACAGCTCCAAGGCACGAAAACAGAACGCAGAAAACCAGCTTCTGAAGGTACTTCTGAAGGTCTGCGTATGAAGTTCTGCGTCTGAACATTTCAGCTTCTGAAGGTTAGCGTCTGAACAGTGCTTCTGAAGTTCAGCTTCTGAAGACCCAGCTTCTGAAGACGTAGATATTGAGATTTCTGCTTCTGAAGACGTACTGCTTCTGAAGACGCACATATTGCTTGTATATTTGATTTTAGCAAACATGAAGCCAACAACCAAATATCCAACAAGGAGAAAAGGCGGGAGAAGGGAGAGCCCCTAATTAAATTAAAATTTTATTTCTTTAATTTATTTGTATCTAATTAATTTTATTTCTTTAATTAACATAAAAAAGTGGGAAGAGATCACAAAAAAAAACGTGTGAAGTACATTACTGACGGAAATTTCCGTCAGTAATGTAAATTTGCATAAACATTACTTGCGGATTTATCCGTCAGTAATACTGGGACACATTTGATGGTGCATTGGCGTTAGTAATGTTACTGACAAAATTTTCCCTCAATAATGGAGAGGTAGTTCTGACAAAGCATTATTGAGGGATTATTCACCAGTAACTACTAGCATAACAATCCGTCAGTAATTACAGAGGGAATAATCCCTCAGTAATGCTTTGTCAGAACTACCTCTCCATTACTGAGGGAAAATTCTGCCAGTAACATTACTGACACCAGTATTACTGAGGGATTTGTTTTGTCAACAATCCACCAGTAATACATATTACTGAGGGATTTTTTGCATTACTGAGAGATTTTTTCCATCGGTAAAAAGCAAAATTCTTGTAGTGACAATTGTAAATTGTAGAAGAGGACTTACTTATGAGTAGTCGAAATTAAGCTTTCAACATAGTCCATCGCAGAAAACCAACACACTTTACTGGAAATTCTAAGGCTCTCTAGTCTCTTATGTCTCTGATTATAGATAATTGCTCGATCATCTTCATCATTTGCCAATATTAATGTATCTCCATTCTTAGAAAGGTACAATGGCAACAATGGAGTACCACATTCTGTGATTTTTGCAATGAAATCTATTAAGAATAGAGGAAAATAGTGAAGATTCTCATTAACCTTGATCAAAATGGTACAACAAGTATTTATACATTGTGTTATGTACTATCAGAAATTAAACTGTACTACACTTAATCTCTAATTGTACTACATTACAATAGCTTTATTTTGGTGACTTGTACTACAAGTATGTGGAGTGCCATGCTTTTGTTCCTTTGGTACTTCATTGTGTAATATCCCCCCACAAGTTGGAGGTTGGTAGATATCTAACATCCCTAACATTGGAGAGTAAAAGGTGGAAAGGTTGTGGAAACAAGGATTTGGTAAAGCAATCTGCTATCTGATCATGAGTGGTAACTGGAAGAAGCTTGAAAAGACCAGCTTGCAATTTTTCTCTTACAATATCACAATCAATTTCAAGGTGTTTGGTTCTTTCTTGGAATACACGGTTAGCAGCAATGTGCATGGAACTTTGATTGTCACAGTAGAGAACTGGAGCTTTGGTACATGTTACTTGCAAATCCTTGATGAGATATAGCAACCATTGCAATTCACAAGTAGCAGAAGCTAAGGCACGATACTCTGTTTTAGATGAGGATCTAGAGACAATAGTTTGTTTCTTGATTCTCCAAGAAATGAGGATCTAGAAGCTACTTGCTTGTATTCATTAGTGATCAGAATATTGGTAAGCTTTTCATACCACTTCCTACTAGCCTGTTTAAGACCATATAAAGACTTGGATAGCTTTGCAAACTTGATTGGGTTTAGACACAGAACACCTGGTGGAATGGTCATGTAAACATCTTCTTAGAGATATCCATGCAAAAAAGCATTATTCACATTCAATTGATGTTTTAGCCAATTATTAATAGATGTTAAAGCTATAACCATTCTGACAGTAGTGAGCTTGGCAACAGGTGAGTAAGTATCAAAATAGTCTAAGCCCTCAATCTGGTTGTAGCCTTTTGCTACTAAATGTGCCTTGTACCTTTCAATTGAGCCATCATCATTATGCTTGACTTTGTAAACCCATTTGCACCCTATGGGTTTGACTGCTAGAGGAAGGTCCACTATTTGCCAAGTTCCAGTTTAATCAAGTGTAACACCCATACTAACTTTAACTAGTATATTAGCATGTGCGTTAAACTGATACTGGATACATTTAAAATTTTCAATAATAATATTACATCATATCCGAATGAATACAAGTTTACTCGCTTGTACAAATAATCCAATACTGTTACTATACTCATACAAATATCCAATAAGCTCCTGAGCTGGTACATGACGAGCAACTGTACTCCATCCAGTATCTCTATGAAGATCTTCATCACGAACCTCTGACTTACCTGTAAACCTGCACCAAAAGGAATGGGATGAGACATAATGTCTCAGTGAGCTCCAGCCCAACCAACTGTTGGCAACCACAGGGAACCTAGGGTCGCCATGCCTACCTTGGCAATCTTGGGGATTTCCTATGATCGCCAAGTCTCTTATCTTTAACCACAAGGATATAAATCCGCCTATGACCATAAATCTTTCTATAACTATAACTATAATCTTCCTGTGACTATAACTGTAAACCGTCTGTAACTGTAACTGTAACCTACTTATAACTATAACTTAGTGATCGAGGGAAAACCTAGGACCACTTCCTGATGACTGTATATAACTATAACTGCAATCTACCTGTAACTGTAACTTTGACTATAACTATAATCTATAAATGTTCCTGTAACTATAACTGTAAAACATAATACATATAAAGTGTTTTATGTTAGCTGTTAGCGTTGAACAAACATTATTATCTGAGTTCATTTTACGGAGTGCATCAGGGTGGAGTAACCCCGAAGTACAACATCCCTATGACCCGATGAAATTCCTGACAATCAGGCTAACACCAGACTCCCTATGAAACGTGTGGACAACCCTCTCGGTGAAGTCCCATCCGGCGAATCCCGGAGTCTGCTGAACACGCCCTATAACTGTGAAACGTGCGAGCACGCCATTATCTTTAATATATAATTCTTTAACTTTAATCATATAAACATATAATTTGTTACTGTAATCATATAACAATCCTGTAACACTTAGCCTATAACTCGTGGTTCTTGGCTTATCGTTCTCATAAGCCACCTATTAATCGTTAGAGAACCAACACTATAAACTTATCTGTAACTATGATTGCCGAAGCATTCCTATTACCCTTGTATTCTAAACTGAATACAACTATAATCTTGGTTACCTAAAGTAGGTTCTTGACTTATTAAAGTCATATGCCTCCCTTAATAATCCATACATTCTCTAAGGAATAGATCCTTTAATACTTAATAATGATACCTAGCCATTGCATGTTGCTTAACGAGTCTGAAGTAGTATTGGACAGCTAGAATGGTGCAAGAACTGATGAAAAACAATGTAGTCCCCGTATGTTGTGCCATCGTGACACGATTTGGAAATCGTGTCACGATTTTCTACCCAGAAATGGGGGCAAGTTCTGCCTATGAAATCGTGACACGGTTGCAAAATCGTGACACGATTTTACGTGCAGTTGGATAGCATAGGGCAAGTTCAAAACGTGATTTTCACCATTCTTGGCTTATCCAAGCATACCCAAACATCACAACAGCTTAAAGATAAATTTCTAAGGCATAAAGGTAGTTTACAACATGTAAGATCAAGGAATTACCATCAAAAGGAATTTAGGGCACTAAAAATCTCATACTAGCTCATGATACTATAATCATCAAAACTTAATCAAAGATTCTCAAAGTGGGTTCTAAAACCCCTAGGAGCTCACCTTAGAATTGGTTTGATGCTGGCTTATCCTTTAGCTTCAACCCTAGCTTAACCTTCACTTGATCACTTGATCTTTCCTTGCTTCTCCTTTAACTTCTTCTTGTTTCCAACTCCTTAAATTAAGTTCCTAACAAAAATTCCACAAGTTTGGATGGAGATTAGGAAGATGGTGGTGTTGATTGATGATGATGGGCGCGTGAGACAAGAGAGAGGTAGGGAGAGGATCAGATTTTTGAGAGAGGAGAAGTGAGTGATATACATGAAAATTCATATTTATCCTATAAGCCCTTTTTCTCTCTATTTACAACTTTGCCATTGCTTGCATATTAAGCTTCTAACACTATTAACTGTTACTTATAAGCGGGATATTACACTCTACCCCCCTTAAAAGAAATTTCATCCTCGAAATTTAGAAAATCCTCCTGAGATCCTAAAGAGATAGATCTTTTCTACCTCTTTCTCTACTATGAAAATTTCCAACTCTTTCTGCTTAATGGGATTCCATGGCAACTCTAGGGTCTGTCATGTAAGTTAATCACGCACCTCGATTAACCATACTGTTAAAAAAACTTGTTCTTTAGCCATGATTCCCATCTCTATAAATCAAAACAT
Organism: Medicago ruthenica; assembly: GCA_018208015.1. NCBI lineage: Eukaryota > Viridiplantae > Streptophyta > Magnoliopsida > Fabales > Fabaceae > Medicago > Medicago ruthenica. Next base: position 48,405,719 of record CM031377.1, on the reverse strand, counting down.
ATGACAATCTCTTTCCAGCCGAAAGGTCCGATGCATAATGCCTAACTATCACCTGTTAGGACGTATGGTTATCTGAACCAACATTTCCATCTCATCTGACCATAATCTCTGTTCGACATATTCCTTATAAATCCAATTTAAAATTATTAAGTCTTGAATTTCCTTTACTAAATTTTATCTGTTCTTCTTTCATTGATCGTTCAATCTTAACCTGTAGACGTCGGGTCGATCTGATTTTCCTCAATTATACCAACTTTTCTAGGAATCTATTACATTACCTTTAATTTGAAAGAATTCTTATCTTTAACTTTCGCCTCGTAAGACGACCTTTTACTGTTACATTTGTAGCATTCTTACACTGGAAGACATCTGATATTGAGTAATCTCAAACAGATGTAAAGTCTATTACAATTTCCTTCACGATTCAAATACAAGGTGATGGCTGAACTTACGGTACAAGTTCCCTTCTTTCTGTTATCCTGGTGTAGCTATCATCACAACCATAAGCATTGCTCACATTCCCACTGCGGGAATCCTTAAAGCTCGAGAAATCTTATGAGCCACTTGTGCTCCGATTTAATTAATCAACGATAACGCGTAGCTATAGGTCTTAGGAGCTTCATCCCTTCTAGGACTCTGACAATCTTGCATCAATCAAGATATTCCTTACTCATGGGATTAATATTTTATTTACCAATCAATTCAACTTATGAAAGTCTAATACAAGTGACGTGTGGCATAAGCCGTCTCACATATCATCATATAATACAATTCATAGCACATAGCTTCTATACATGATCGAGTACGTGTACACTACTATCGGGTACACAGTACATCGCATCATCATTGTCCAACTAATGGGACATCATACTTAGTCAAAATATACTTGAAACAAAACCACGCCACTAAGATCACTCTTCTTGCTCTTAACTCATGCTTGTACTCTTTGAGTATCCACAATCCCATACATAACTATGATTATGTCCCATGACGTTATAAGTTATTTCGTTCAAGAACATTCTCTGTTTTCTAAAAGGAAACTCTATTCTGGTCGCTATTAAAATAGTACTCTTAAACTCTTAATCCTTTATTCCATAGCTTGAATTCACGTAGCCCTTCACTGTAAACTATGAGTAATCCTCTGATCTGTGTAAAACATTTCCTTCCTTTAACTGTTAACATTAAGTTCAAGAATTTCTGAACTCCTCAACTGAGATTTGTTCGGTAACAACAAACCTGTTCTGCTTAAGACTTTCCTGTTAAAACATTACCGACTGCGTACCACAGTTACCGATACATGTCACATGACTGTGAAAATAAGTTACACTACTATCTAAGTAGCATAAACTTTGCCTGATCAGTATACATAATACTAATCATAACCTGTTACATGCCTGTCACATGCGACATGCTAGCATAACGTGGGTACGATGCGGAATGACTACATACCACGGCATAATTCCTCTTTGGTTAAATTCCTCTTCGCAATGTTCTTATTGTGCTAGAAACACATCCTTTAAATTTCTCAAACCGCTTCGGTTCCCATTTCTCATGAGTTTCGAGGTCTGAAGCATTCCTCGACTTATCTATTAAAATTTCCTATTAGAACTGATGGTGAGTTCAAGTCATTACTGCTTACAATTATTCTGTATCTTGAGAATTAATCACTGAATACCTTTCATGTAACTCATCTGGCAAGGATTTTACAGACATCATTTTTCTCTAAGCTTCAGCTTTGAATTATTCATTAGCTTATCCTTTGATTACTTCTCCGTTGCGCAACTCTGATTTAAACAATTCACCTTGGGATAGAAGTAGTACGCCACTATTACCATATAATATCTCCTCGTTAAACTCATTCTTTAATGGCTTAAACCACTCGCTTAACTTATTGATGGTTCGTCATCTGATTTTTTGTTTCCTTTCGGACATGGACAATATACTTACTTTCCATATTATGAATTCTGCAACCATTTCAAGGTTGGCTCAACATACATATTCATTTAAGCTTTGCAGAAACCCTACTGAAAGTATTTCTGAAGCAACTTAAGTTCATACTTTATTTACTTGTGGTAACTTCTAGAAACATTCTATGACTTCCGGAATTCTCGTCTTTCATATACTTAATCGATTAATGAATCGAGTCTCATTCTATAATTATCCGTAAGGATTTCACGTCCACAAAACTTTATCATATCTCTTGGTTACTCTTCGGGTTTCTCCGGAAATAATCCGTCTTGGTAAAACTCACCTTTTACTGGCTCTCCTGTAAGCCCATACACATGTTACGCCTCTTCGAGTACCCAATTAATTAATCTTTAAACTTCATACTTAACATTCCCATTGAATCTTTCCAATAACTTATTACTGTATTCACAACTCCAATCTAATCTTGTTATCTGAGTAATTCTCCATAGGTCTGTATTTCCACTATTTTTAACACATACCAACATAAGGTAATCTTTGTCGGCTTACCCGAATACTTGTGTAAGGAGCCCATCAAAAGAAAACATAGAACTCCTTAACCTCAACCATATCTCTAACTGTAACTTGTACGTTAGTGACGTTCTTCCTGCTGCTAGAGCCTCACAACAGTCCTTGGCTAATTCCTGCTTAATCCGCGAAACCGGTCTGCTATAATCTGACAACATGCGATTCAATCTTTACTTCATACCCTCACCGGGGGTTTCCTTCACTTATCGCTAAGCTTGCGTTCCTCATACCAAGCATCTTGATGACCCATAATAAAGGAAGGTAATCTGTTTCATCTGCCCAATATTTCACTTACTTCATACATAAGTCTCTTACCTATCAGATATTAAAATCTCGTCCGGTCCAAGTGCGCAAGTCCTTCCATCCTTACACACTAAATCCTTACTGGAAGTCCAGAGCTTCCAATAATTAAATGATCATTCCTTATTCCAAGTCGCTGAGTTTGGTACCGTAATTCCTTGCCTCTGTACCCGGAATTAAAACTCTATTCCACAATTCACTTGAACTTTCAAATTACGGTTCCCATTAAGATTCCAAATCATTCCTTAGGGTATTCCATAATTCTTTACTCTACACATCTCATCGGAGAAGGCATCGTTCAATGATGCGTCCAACTAGTTAAGGTACTTGACCTTACTCTTAGATACTCTTAAATACCTCCTATATTCCCGAGGCTTTGCCATTAACAGGCTCTGTTACCTCACTATTAGAGAACCATCCTTTGGAATTAAATACCTTGCCAATTTCCGTCTTAAAATCTGACGCCTTAACCTTCACCCTTCATACACTTCTTTCCTCCTTGGTCACATTCAGCTCTCGGATATTTGTCCTAACTGTCATATACTAGACTGAGTTGATCAGGCTCAACTAGATGTGACCTTTAGAACAACATCCGGAACCCAATGATTCCACTACTTTTATTGAATCTTTTAATGACCCATGACACGGTCTGAATTGACCTGCTCTGATACCAATTGTAACACCCATACTAACTTTAACTAGTATATTAGCATGTGCGTTAAACTGATACTGGATACATTTAAAATTTTCAATAATAATATTACATCATATCCGAATGAATACAAGTTTACTCGTTTGTACAAATAATCCAATACTGTTACTATACTCATACAAATATCCAATAAGCTCCTGAGCTGGTACATGACGAGCAACTGTACTCCATCCAGTATCTCTATGAAGATCTTCATCACGAACCTCTGACTTACCTGTAAACCTGCACCAGAAGGAATGGGATGAGACATAATGTCTCAGTAAGCTCCAGCCCAACCAACTGTTGGCAACCACAGGGAACCTAGGGTCGCCATGCCTACCTTGGCAATCTTGGGGATTTCCTATGATCGCCAAGTCTCTTATCTTTAACCACAAGGATATAAATCCGCCTATGACCATAAATCTTTCTATAACTATAACTATAATCTTCCTGTGACTATAACTGTAAACCGCCTGTAACTGTAACTGTAACCTACTTATAACTATAACTTGGTGATCGAGGGAAAACCTAGGACCACTTCCTGATGACTGTATATAACTATAACTGCAATCTACCTGTAACTGTAACTTTGACTATAACTATAATCTATAAATGTTCCTGTAACTATAACTGTAAAACATAATACATATAAAGTGTTTTATGTTAGCTGTTAGCGTTGAACAAACATTATTATCTGAGTTCATTTTACGGAGTGCATCCGGGTGGAGTAACCCCGAAGTACAACATCCCTATGACCCGATGAAATTCCTGACAATCAGGCTAACACCGGACTCCCTATGAAACGTGTGGACAACCCTCTCGGTGAAGTCCCATCCGGCGAATCCCAGAGTCTGCTGAACACGCCCTATAACTGTGAAACGTGCGAGCACGCCATTATCTTTGATATATAATTCTTTAACTTTAATCATATAAACATATAATTTGTTACTGTAATCATATAACAATCATGTAACACTTAGCCTATAACTCATGGTTCTTGGCTTATCGTTCTCATAAGCCACCTATTAATCGTTAGAGAACCAACACTATAAACTTATCTGTAACTATGATTGCCGAAGCATTCCTATTACCCTTGTATTCTAAACTGAATACAACTATAATCTTGGTTACCTAAAGTAGGTTCTTGACTTATTAAAGTCATATGCCTCCCTTAATAATCCATACATTCTCTAAGGAATAGATCCTTTAATACTTAATAATGATACCTAGCCATTGCACGTTGCTTAACGTGTCTGAAGTAGTATTGGACAGCTAGAATGGTGCAAGAACTGATGAAAAATAATGTAGTCCCCGTATGTTGTACCATCGTGACACGATTTGGAAATTGTGTCACGATTTTCTACCCAGAAATGGGGACAAGTTCTGCCTATGAAATCGTGACACGGTTGCAAAATCGTGACACGATTTTGCGTGCAGTTGGACAGCATAGGGCAAGTTCAAAACGTGATTTTCACCATTCTTGGCTTATCCAAGCATACCCAAACATCACAACAGCTTAAAGATAAATTTCTAAGGCATAAAGGTAGTTTACAACATGTAAGATCAAGGAATTACCATCAAAAGGAATTTAGGGCACTAAAAATCTCATACTAGCTCATGATACTATAATCATCAAAACTTAATCAAAGATTCTCAAAGTGGGTTCTAAAACCCCTAGGAGCTCACCTTAGAATTGGTTTGATGCTGGCTTATCCTTTAGCTTCAACCCTAGCTTAACCTTCACTTGATCACTTGATCTTTCCTTGCTTCTCCTTTAACTTCTTCTTGTTTCCAACTCCTTAAATTAAGTTCCTAACAAAAATTCCACAAGTTTGGATGGAGATTAGGAAGATGGTGGTGTTGATTGATGATGATGGGGGCGTGAGACAAGAGAGAGGGAGGGAGAGGATCAGATTTTTGAGAGAGGAAAAGTGAGTGATAAACATGAAAATTCATATTTATCCTATAAGCCCTTTTTCTCTCTATTTACAACTTTGCCATTGCTTGCATATTAAGCTTCTAACACTATTAACTGTTACTTATAAGCGGGATATTACATCAAGAGCATTAAGTTCATGTTGCATAACTTGTTTCTAATAATCAAACTTGATAGCCTTAACATATGAAGTAGGTTCAGGGTGATGGACAAGAGACAAACCAAATTTTGGGTGAGATGTAGACAAGTGTGTATGAGAAATAAAATTGGATAATGGATATTTACTATGAGAAGAATATACATTATAAGTAATAGGTGTATTGCTAATAAAATCTTGTAAGTAAGAATGAGATTTTCTAGTTCTAGTAGAAACTCTAAGAGGAGGAGGTGGAGATGTGAGGATGACATGAGAATCAGGAAGGGGGGTATGAAACTGTTAGTATTATTAAGGACATGAGGGAAAGATGAGGAAGGAGAAAAATACTCCCAATCAGAAGTAGAATTTGGTAAAGATGAGGTATAAGGTAAAGATGAAGTAGAAAAATATTCCCAATATATGTTGGTGTTTCCTCTCCACCCTACCATTTTGCTGGGGGGTTTCAACACAGAACTTCTGGTGTATGATACCTTTAGATGCATAGAACTCAAGGAGAAGGAATTCAGGTCCATTGTTTGACCTAATGAATTTGGGGGTAATGTGACGATGAGTATTTATTAACTGAATTAAATTTTTAATATGAGAGGAGACTTCAACTTTAGACTTCATGAGAATGGTCCAAGTAAAGCTACTAAAATCATCAACAATAGTAATGAAATACCTACGACCATGAACATATGATATAGCAAAGGGACCCCAAATATCAAGATGTAACAATTCAAATTGAGCAAAAGCAATAGAAGAACTTAAGGAATAAAGTAACTTTTTTTGTTTTGCAAAATGACAATCATCACATATAACTTTATTATCAATGGAAATAGAGGGGTACATTTGATGCATCTTGGACAATCTTTGATTAGACAAGTGTCCTAATCTAAAGTGCCAAAGAGCAGATGTAGGAATTTGAGTGTTAACTAAACTAGAATGAAAACAACAAGCTTTATTTTGAGACTGATGACAATGACTTGAATCTGAAGAAACATATAAACTTTGAGGTCTTGAAATATGAGGAGAAACTCTCAATCTATAAATACCATCACAAGAATCATCAAAACCAATCATCTTCTGGGATGTCATATCCTGTATGATACACTTATTAGAGAAAAAAGAAACATGACATGATAACAAGTTACACAATTTTGAGACAGATATGAGATTGACTTTAAAATGAGGAGAATATAGAAGATTAGTTGTGTGAAAAGAAGGTGAAAATTAACAGTACTAGCATGATTTACAATGATAGAAGAACCATTAGGTAAAGTAACATTGAGAGGTTTAATCTGATAATAAGAACTGAGTAAATGTAAAGATGAACAAACATGTTCATTTGCTCCTAAATCTATTGACCAATGATGGGATGGAACATTTAAAGAACAATAAACAAAGGTGTGTATACCTGGAGAGGAAACAATAGGAGGAGGTGAGGTAGTAATGTGGTTTGAACTACCAGTAGAAGAAGAAGGTGATGAAGATAAAGCATTTGATTGTTGCAACAAGGAAACAAAATGAACGTATACGTATTGCTCTCGAGTCAAACCAGTTTGAGAAATAGCAGAACTACCTTCAGAAGTAGCATGTGTATCAATAGAAGCATCAGAAGAAGTAGCATTTGCAGAAACAACAGGTTTATTAGCATTAGGATAACCATGTTTCAGATAGAAATAATCAACTGTGTGATTATTGCGATGTCAAAAGGTGCAGTAACTTGATGGTTTAGTATTGGACGAACTAAAGGAACCCTTGCCACACCCAATTGGTTTTCTGGCCTCAGAAGCATAAACAAATTTTAAATGCAAAACACCGATCAATGTTTGCACCGTTTCCATTGCAAATTTTAAATGTTTATATCTACATAAACAAATTTTTATATACATACACGAGAAAGTCGATAATAAAGTTTTGGAAACTCGTGACTATTTTTAAAATCAAAATTAATGTAGTGTTTTTTTTAAATAACTTTTATTTTTTATGCAAAACATTGTTCAATATTTGCACTGCTTCCGTTGCAGATTTTATGTACATCTGCATAAACAAATTTTTATATACATATATGAGAAAGTCGATATTATAAAATTTTGAAAACTCGTGACTATTTTCATTATATCGATATTAATGTAGTGTGTCTATTAAATAAATTTTTATTTTATATTTAAAACACCGTTAAGTTTTTAAACCGCACTCGTTGAAGATTTTATATGTTTATACATATTGAAAAAAAATTATGTACCGTATGTGATAGTCGATATGATAAAATTTTGAAACTCATGATTATTTTCAAAATATCAACATTAATGCAGTGTTTTTATTAATTAAATTTTCATTTTATATGCAAAACACCGATCAATGTTTGAACCATTCCCGTTGCATATTTTAAATGTTTATATCTATATAAACAAATTTTTATGCACATATATGAGAAAGTCGATATGATAAAATTTTGAAAACTCATGACTATTTTCAAAATATCAACATTAATTAATGCAATGTGTCTATTAAATAAATTTTAATTTTATATTTAAAACATCATTAGATATTTAAACTGCACTTGTTGAAGATTTTATATACATATATATGCAGAAGAAAATTTTATATAACGATATGTGATGGTTTTTATTATAAAATTTTAAAAATCCGTGACTATTTCAAAATATCAACATTAATGCAGTGTTTCTATTTTATTTTATATGCGAAACACCGTTCAATGTTTGCACCATTCCCGCTATAAATTTTAAATGTTTATATCTACGAGAACAAATTATATATATATATATATATATATATATATATATATATATATATATGATAAAGACGATATGATAAAACATATTAAATGTTTTGCATAATTTTTTTTATTTTATATTCAAAAAATCATTCGATGTTTGTCGGATGATTATAAGAAAAAAAAGATTGTGAGTTTAAATAAACACAATTATGAAATTTTTCTGGACTTCAATTTTTATATATTGTTAGTAGATATGACCATTATCCGTAATTAATATCGATATGATAAAGTTTTGGAAACTAATGACTATTTTCAAAATATTAACATTAATTAATGTAGTGTGTCTATTGAATAAATTTTTATTTATATTTAAAACACTGTTAGATATTTAAATCGCACTCGTTGAGGATTTATATACTTATATATGCATAAAAAAAATCCGTGACTATTTTCAAAATATCTACATTAATGCAGTGTTTATATTAATTAAATTTTTATTTTATATGCAAAACACCGTTCAATGTTTGCACCGTTCCCGCTGTAGATTTTAAATGTTTATATTTACTGAAACAAATTTTATATACATATATGAGAAAGACGATATGATAAAATATTTTAAATGTTTTGCATAACTTTTTTTTTATTTTATATGCAAGACATCATTCAATGTTTGTTGGAAGATTATAAAATTAAGAAGATCGTAAGTTTTAATAAAGACAATTATGAAATTTTTCTAGATTTTCTTTTTATATATTGTTAGTAGATATGACCATTATCCGTATTTATTTATTTTTTTAAAAAATAAATTTGTTTAATAGTTATTCGTGGAAATCTTCGATTTTTATATATTTTTAGTAGATATGACCATTATCCGTAATTAATTTTTTAAAAAATAATTAAATTTTTTTCATAGTCATCCGTGGAAATTTGTTAACCATTACCCAAAATTAATTTTTTAAAAAACAAATAAATTAAATTTTGCAAAATGACCATGATGCACATAAAATTAAGGAGATCATGAGTTTTAATAAGGACGATGATGAAATTTTGCTGTACTTCGTTTTTATATATTGTTAGTAGATAGTTATCGGTGGAAATTTTCGATTTTTATATATTGTTAGTAGATATTACCATTATCCGTAATTAATTTTTTTAAAAAAAAATAAATTTGTTTCATAGTTATCCGTGGAAATTTGTTACACTTGTGATGACCATTATCCGTAATTAATTTTTTAAAAAACAAATAAATTAAATTTTGTAAAATGATCATTATGCACATAAAAGTAAGGAGATCATGAATTTTAATAAGGACGATGATGAAATTTTGATGTACTTCGATTGTTAGTAGATATTGTTAGTAGATTCTAATATTAAAAAAAAGGATAAAATAGTAAATAAATATTTTAATGAAGGGTAAAATTGAATGGTGAAAAAGTCAACCCAAATTGTTGTATTTTCTTAAGATATAGTATAAATATTATATTGTTGATGTTCTTAAAAAAAATAAGAATTCAAGCTATATTTGTTATACTATTGATGTCATTGAAAAAGATAAACATGATTTGTTGGCTATATTTGTTATGCTATTGATGTCATTGAAAAAGATAAACATGATTTGTTGAGTTTGTTACGATTTGAAATTCACAAGGAGCCACCTTGTTCCCAATCCTTTTCCCACACACGAAGCTAGCCCTAAAAACCCAATTGTTTCATCTTTCACAGTCACCCTTATGATGGAAATCCCCCTCGTTAAAGAGCCAATTCAACCCAACGCATCTCTGCCGCATGGGTTTCTTCCCGACGAACTTGTTGCTGAAATCCTATCTCTGCTTAGCGTTAAAAACATAGTGCAACTCAAATGTTTGAGCAAGTCATGGAACGCTCTCATCTCTGATCCATTCTTCGTCCAAAAACACCTCAAGAAGTCGTTGCAAAACCCACTCCTCATACTCACACCAGTTTTTAAATTCCCTCAGAATAGTGTCCTATACTTCCCAGTTTGTAATTTACTCGAGAATCCGTTGATCACAGTTCCCGGAAACAATAGCCACAGTTTGAATCACAATTGCGAGGTGGTTGGTTCCTGCAACGGATTGCTCTGCTTGTCTTTCTATTCTCGCTATATGAAGTATATGAAGTATTGGTTTTGTTTACTGAACCCTGCCACCACAACAATATCTGCAGAATTAGGTACTTTTCATGTCTCTTACCATCGGGTTCGATTAGACTCTTTGAATTTTAGTTTTGGTTGTGATATTTCAACCGGAACTTACAAGGTGGTGGTTTATAAGAGAGAACATGATGAAGAGAAATACCGTCGTCCAGGGAGAAGTAAGGCCAGAGTTTTCTGTTTCAATGATAATTGTTGGAAAAATATTAGTAGTTTCCCTTTGATTCCTTTTATCTCTCGATATAATAAGGGTGTGCATTTCAGGGGCACTCTTAACTGGTTGGCTCTTTGGAACTATTTTTCTCCTTCTTATAATTACTCGAGTATTGATCATGTTGAGCAATTTGTGATTATTTCCCTTGATCTTTCCCGTGAGACATACACACAGTTTTTGCTACCTCTAGCTTTTGATGAGATCCCATGTTTAGAACCAACTCTTCAGGTTCTTATGGACCGCCTTTTCTTTTCGCATGATTTCAAGAAAACCAAATTTGTTATATGGGAAATGAAGGAGTTTGGGGTTCAAGAGTCTTGGACTCAGCTATTTAGAATTGACTACTTTAATCTTGAAATCTATCATGACTCGAAATTCATTTCACACACTCTACGTGGTTCTCCATTGTTGTTGCCATTGTACCTTTCTAAGAATGGAGATACCTTGATATTGGGACATTGTGGAAAAGAAGAAGCAATTGCTTATAATCATAGAGAAAAGAGAATAGAGAGAATTAGATTTTCCGACAAACAATATTTGAATCCTGCCAGCACAACAATATCTATTATGGACTACGTTGAAAGTTTGGTTTCGACTCATTTGAAGTAAGTTATCTTCTACTGTTTACAATAGTTTGAATCTATGGTAAATTCATGTTTGTTAATTAAAAATTTGTCATGTTATTATAAATAACATGTGTGAATATTTCATATGATGCCTAATGTTGATTGTATTGGATAATGATTATATTGGCCGTTGTTCATGGTTTGACAATCTATCGGATTGAACGAATTTATTTTGATTTATTGTTAGCAAAATTTCATGTAAGATCTTGATATCATGATTCTTACTATCCCATGAATTTCTATAAGAGAATAGGAAAACATACCGGAACCCATTATGCAGATTTCTATAATGTTCTTGATACTTTTATTCAATTGTTTTCGTCTCTGTACCTTTTTTTTTCTTGTATCCTTTGATGGTGAGGATACTTTTGTTTTATGAGAAAACTGAATTCTCTTTTCTGCTATAGAAAAATGAATGCTCTCTTTTCCATTCAAATTTTCATACTTTTATAGTTATAGTTGGTTATTTAACCACCATTCAAAAGAGAAAGGAGAGGGATATCACTTATTTTGAGACTCCATTGGCTTTAATTAACATTAGACCAAACAACCATCACATTATGTCATCTTTTATTTAAAATCAATGTATTAGTTACATGGAACACACTTATAGATTATTAAAATAAAGGTCTTGCTAACAAGTACCATAAGAGAATTTGTTTAAGGAACCCATTAAAAGAAATTTTATCTTGAGAATACAAGTCAAACACAGGTAAAAGTCATAACTACACAATTTTCAATGTAAAAGTTAATACTTATGTATGTTTAAACAATGTCCTAAGGGCACTTGTTAGCGTTTTCTGTAAAATAATCTAACACTTATAGTACTGAATAATCTAGATGGTGACTCTCACAAAAGATAGTTTACTCCTTCTTGCATGTTACAAAAAAAAAGGTAAAACAAATGAAACTATCATTGATTTGGTAAGAAAAACCCTTCATAAAACAGTTGTAGACTTGTACAGATTTTTTTTTGATCTATAGATCTGCAGATAAATGAGAATAGGAAAAACTATAACTATTTCAATTCGTCAAACTTTATTAATTTCTTTTACTTCATAACGGTGTGACATATAAGTTGAACAAAGCATGGGATCCTAATACCAGGTTTAGAGTGCAGCTATATCTTTGTCTTTTAATGATTCAGATCTTAGCTATTAAAATCTGTGACTTTTCGCCGCGTTAGGTTATTGGCTTGCTTTTGCTGCTGTGGGCGTCTATGGTACAACAATATCTCTGTCATATTTCTTACTCATTCCATATGTCTTGTGGGTATCTAAGATATATACATGTCCACATTAATTTGTATTGGACATAATTAATGATTTAATTATTTTATTTGTATACTTGACGATATTGATATCGCAATAAAATCTATTTTTTAGTGACACAAATTTCATACAAGTTTGGATTCATGGAAGCATTTTTTTTTAATGGAAAATGTTAGTAATTAATTGTTATGTTAGTCTTTTCTCTTTTGTCCGGGTTCTAACCTAGGACCTCAAACACCTTTCCCTTAGCTTGGATTCTTGGAAGCATGGTTGAAGCTAATTTCTTTCTTTGTTTACTGATGGATATGGCTTTCATTTTCTCCTTTCTATTTTATCTTAAGTTTTGTGTTTTATTGTGTCACTTCTAGTCTAATGGATAATTTTTTGAATTATAGGTCTGCAACCCCGACTCAAAGCAAATTGGACGTACAAGACTGTATGATAGAAAAATCTATCCTAAATTGGGATGAGAGTGAAATTCAGAACATAGATCGAGATACAAAGGAATAGGATCCAATATGAGAGGGTCTTTTGAGTAATTAGTAGATAGTTAATTAGGTTTAAGTAGATTTGTAGTAAGTGGCTCATTAGGATTAAATAATAAGAGGCCCATTAGGTTATATACGAGAATGTTATCTTTATTTGTATATAAAGGGGAGTTCTCAGGAGTTTTAGAGTATGACGGAATAAGTAAGTTTTTTGTTTAGGGTCAGAGTAGGATTCCTCTCTGAGTTATGTTGGAGTTTGCTCTGAGAGTAGTTAGAGAAACTCTGTTTCTCTTCTACTATTTTACTATTTTCATTCGTATAATAAAGCACCCTATTTTCCTTAACTACCATTTGTTTCATCTTCTTCCTTGGTTGTGTTACTATTAATTCGTTTGTTGTGTTATTATTTATTCGTTGTTAGGATCCTTTGGTTCCTATCAGAATAGGAATGCATTTTTTATGAGACATTGATCTCCAGGATGATGGATGGTACTATTTTTTTAGATTTCATTCTGTACTATTATAGAATCACATAAATTAGGAAAGAGTAATCTTCATTTTGCCATCTTATTGCTTATATATTTGAAGAGTTGAGAATTTGAGCTTTGTGCAACCAGCCACATTTTTCTCATTTTAATTTATGGCTTCAATCTTTAGTTATGTTGAATTTCATGTATGATATATCATTAGGACCTAGGATGAGAGGGTGTTTTAAATAAGGGAAATGCTAACAAGTGCCCTAAACTTGTTAAGAAGTTTAAAATAGAAATTTTATCTTGGAAATTGTACATTCAACACATTGGAACAACAAAAAGTAATTTTTTTCTACCTAAATTTCATCAATTATTTCTAATTTTGAATCCTTACACTACAAGAAAACAATGTTTTAGCGTCGACCGAAAACCCACTCTAATAGGGTTAAAGCGGACGCTAACAATGATTTAGCGTCGGATTAGCGTCGGTGTCGGGTGCAGGCTAAAAAAGTTGAAGTTACCGGATAGAGTCGGCTTCCTGGCATCCGAGGCTACTATAGCGTCGGATTGGCCGAGTTTAAGTCCGACTCTAATTTCAGCCGAGGCTAATAAATCCATCAAAAGTCAATTGAACAATATAGAGTCTGTCACATCCCACTTAGACGTAACTTTTAGCAGTATCAGAGGATTATTGAGTAAACAATGGCAAACTTGTAATTATGGAAGAGAGAATTTTATTTAAGGAAAAACCAAGATATTTCCCTTATTTTACTTCTTCATTTCTCTCTCTACCATACTAGAATTTTCTCCTCCCTCTCTCTAGGAATTTCAGCCATTATCTTTCCTCACCATCATCCATCTAAAATTCATCTAGTCTTGTTGAGTCTTGGCTAGCAAGCTTAATTTAAGAAGTTAGAACAAGAAGAAGTTAAGAAAAAGCAAGAAAGGATCAAGAGATCAAGCTAGGGTTTTGAAGTTAAAGATTAACCAGCACCAATCCAGTTCTGAGGTGAGCTCCACAGGGTTTTAGAACCCACTATGAGTGAGGATTACAACTGAATTTATAAATTACTAAGGAATTAAGAGTTAGTTGTCCCTATTTTAATTCTATCCTTGATCCTGTTTATTCCTTGTGTTCAGTATGTTTTAGAGTACTAAAACGAGTCCCTGATATGCTTACAAAGATTACTGGGCAGTGGGTATTAAGTTTTAAAACTGAAAACATGTTTTTCGCAAAATTCTGAGTTCTGCTATAGTCGCAGAGCGACGCCAGGGTCGCAAAGTGAAGTAGTAGAGCCCAGCCACTGCCTAGCCATCGCCTAGACCTTCGTACTGCGAAGTTATCAGAAGCTGAGTTCGCAGAGCGAAGTTTTCCCACGCTCTGCGAAGCTTCAGACTCAGAAACACCAGGTTCTGAAGGTTCAGACTCTGAACTACAGAGTCTGAAGGTTCAGACGCAGGACTTCGCAGAGCAAAGTCTGGGGATCGCAGAGCAAAATCACCCAGAATGGCATTTTTATTTCCAAACAACTGAGTCATGCTATGATCTTTGATATGCATTGGGGCAAGAATTCTTATGAACTTTCAAGGACTAATACAGGATGAGGATAGGCATGTAATGAGAGATGAATATTTTGATTCATAAGTTAATATAGAGGTTAAGGGGTTAGTTTTCAGGTTTACCCCTTACAAAACAGATTTTATGCACTCAATTAAATATGTGCAAGCACAAGAATGATTCAGTACTCAAATTCAGAACCTTTTATAGGTTAAGTATACAATAGTAATCATTTAAAGAATGAGAAATAATGTTAATTAAAGGACTAGATGTGTCTCTTGTAGTCTCGCTAGTTAGAATACAAGGGGTTCCGGTTTATGCTGGAATGGTGAAGTTACCGCTCGTGAGGGCAGCTACACATCCAAGTCAAGAAAGTTAATGTGTCTCCTGTAGTCTCGCTAGTTAGAATACAGGGGGTTTCGGTGAAGTTACCGTCTTAAATGACAGCTGGAACGGTGAAGTTACCGTCCGTGAGGACAGCCACACAAAAGAAAGAGGAGTCCGGTGTTAGCCTGATATGATAGGAATTTCACCAGTAAGAAGGGAGATGTACTTCGGGGTTACTCCACCCGGATGCACTCCATGAAATGAACCAAGATAATGTATTGTTTGTTCAACGCTAACTTCTAACTTAATGAAGTGAAAGAGGAATATGTATATTTAATATATGTTGAGAATTAAGACAAAGTAACTTCCAATGCAAATGAAAGTGATCGTAGAATTCCCTCGGATCACTAAGTGTGAGTTTGAACATAAGAGAAAGACTTTTAGCGATCCTAGTTATCCTTGATCGCGAAATTTATGTAGAAAAGACGGCGATCATAGGTATCCCCAGATTGCCAAAGTTAGTGCATGGCGGCCCTAGGTTTCCCCGAGGTTGCCAATAGTAGGTAGGGCCGAAGCTCACTGAGACATTATGTCTCATCCCTTTCCTTCTGGTGCAGGTTCACAGGTAGCACGACGCAAAGGTAAAGAGCATGTTTTGGATTGATCGTGCTGACTTCTTTGTTTATGGATATTTGTATTCAGATGGTGTAACATGATGTAAAGTATTCAAGAATATGTTGTATCAGATTTCAGATTGTATTAATGACCTGAGTTATGTATGAATTAAATGTAAACTTTCTGTATTGTATTTAGTGTATCCAGTACGAAATTTTAATACTCGTATGAGATCCTAGGCAATCTCTATATGGGTGTTACAATTTGGTATCAGAGCAGGTCGATTCAGACCGTGCCTTGGGTCATTAAAATACAATCCAAGTATGTGGACCTCTTGGATCCAGGACATTATTCTAAATGTTATATTCAGTTAAAACTGATCAGTTTGACTTGTATATGACAGCTAGGATAAGATGTCTGGGAGAAGAAGAGGACCAGGAAGACCTCGAATTAATCAGGCCAGTGATGATAGTGGGGAACCTAATATGACTTTTTGGGAGCAGATGCTGCAACAGCAGCAGGCCTGGCAGCAACAGTATCAGGAGCAACAAGCTCAAAATGCATTACAGTATCAGCAGATGATGCTAATGATGCAACAACAAGCTCAGCAACAGGCTCAATCTCAACAACAATGGATGGAAATGATGAATCAAGGGCAGGGATTCCATCAGCAGCCACCACCTCCTCCCGTAATTGGTAATCCAGTTTTCCGGGAATTTAATAGGCATCATCCTCCCGAGTTTAATGGAGAAGGTGATCCACAGGAAGCCAAAAGGTGGCTTAAACAAATGGAAAAGATATTCCGGATGGCTGAATGTTCGGAAACTGACAAAGTGGTGTATGCCACGAACCATTTCAGAGGCGCAGCGGAAGACTGGTGGGAGTCCACTCAACGTAGAATGCTGGCCAATGATGTTGAAGTAAATTGGGAGAATTTTAAGGAGGTAATGTTAGAAAAGTACTTGCCCCTATCTTACCGAGTGAAGAAAGAACAAGAGTTTTTGGAGTTGAAACAGGGTAGTATGTCGGTTGCAGAATTCACTAAAAAGTTCGAAGAGCTGTCCTATTATTCCACATATAATGAGTATGCTGAGAACGAGGTTTGAAAGATGAATCAATACAAGCGAGGTCTAAGGGGTGAAATTGACACTACTGTCAGCCTCCAGAGAACTGCAAGTTATGATGAACTGGTGCACGATAGTTTAGTTGTTGAAGCAGGACTTGCAAAGACCTCGAAAGAAAGGGCAGCCGCTTTTGAAAGAAGGAAGAGTAGAATGCCGGATAAATATCATGATAAACTGAAGCCCAAGGGGTCCCCTCAGAGGGGAAAACAATCTGGTTCAGCCTTAGCTTTTTCTGCTTGCAAGAAGTGTGGGAAGACTCACAAAGGAAAGTGCATGTTAGGTATGGGTGTCTGTTATGGGTGCAAACAACCTGGGCACTTCATACATGAATGTCCAAATAAGTGTGGTAAAGGAGCAGCTGAAGGAACTACCACTAGTAAAGGCAGGGTGTACTTCCTTGATGGCGCAAAGGCTCTGGCTAATGAAGATCTGATTGCTGGTATGTGTTATCTTGGTTCAAATCCAGTAAGAGTTCTTTTTGATTGTGGCGCTACTTGCTCTTTTATTTCATATAAGTGTGTAGAGACGCTGCAATTAACTCTGTCCCCATTGAATCCTCTAATGATAGTATCTACCGCTACTAAAGGCGGAATTGTTGCAAGTTATGTTTGTGAAAACTCTCCTATCAATGTATCTAGTAAGACATACTATGTTGATTTAGTGTGTCTCCTGATGGAGCAACTTGATGTGATCTTAGGCATGGATTAGCTTTCTGCTAACCATGTGTACATTGGATGTTCCGAGAAGAGTATTTATATGCCAACAAGTGATACGACAGAAGGTGTGGCTCTGTCTGAATTGATTAACCGTACCCATCAGTTAATTCAATTTATTTGTGCTCAAGATAAAGGATTTTATGTTATGCTCACTGTGGCTTTAGAATCAGAGTTAAGTCCCAGTGATATTCCTATTGTGAATGAGTACTTAGATGTTTTTCCTTCTGAAGTAACTAGTTTACCTCCGGAGCGTGAGGTGGAATTCTCTATTGATTTAATTCCAGGAGCGGAGCCAGTATCTGTGGCACCGTATAGAATGTCCCCATCAGAACTAAAAGAGCTGAAATCTTAGCTAGAAGAGTTAATTCAGAAGCATTTTATCAGGCCCAGTGTGTCACCTTGGGGTGCTCCAGTTCTGTTAGTCAAGAAGAAAGATGGAAGCATGAGGTTGTGTATAGATTACCGCCAATTGAATAAAGTGACCATTAAAAACAAGTACCCCCTTCCAAGGATTGATGATCTCCTAGATCAGCTCAAAGGAGCGACGGTATTTTCTAAGATTGATCTTCGGTCGGGTTATCATCAGATCCGCATCAAGTCTTCAGATGTGTCCAAAACGGCGTTTCGAACGCGCTACGGGCACTATGAATTTCTAGTTATGCCTTTCGGTGTAACTAATGCTCCAGCTGTATTCATGGATTGCATGAACAGGATATTTCAACCTTACCTAGACCAATTTGTGGTGATTTTTATAGATGATATCTTGATCTATTCCAAAGATCCTCAAGAATATGCTCAACACTTGAGAATTGTTTTGAATGTCCTCAGAGACAAACAGTTGTATGCTAAATTCAGCAAGTGTGAATTCTAGTTGTCTGAGATTAAGTTTTTGGGTCACGTTATTTCTCAGGGAGGAATAGCCGTTGATCCGTCCAAAGTTGAAGCCTTCTCAGTTGGGATAGACCCAAGAATGTGGCTGAAGTCATGAGTTTCTTAGGCCTGGCAGGTTATTACCGAAGGTTTATTATGAAGTTTTCTCAGATTGCCTTACCCTTGTCACGCCTCACTAGAAAGGATGTTCCCTTTATTTGGGACGAAGAATGTGAAAAGAGTTTCAGAATCTTAAAAAAGAAATTGACTAAAGCACCAGTGTTGGCAATACCAGATCTTGACAGGAGATACACTGTTTTCTGCGATGCATCCTCTAAAGGACTGGGTAGTGTACTTATGCAAGGGGAGAATGTGATAGCTTATGCGTCTAGACAGCTCAAGACTCATGAAGAGAATTATCCCACCCATGATCTTGAGTTAGCAGCTAAAGTCTTTGCATTGAAAGTATGGAGACATCATTTGTATGGTGCACAGTTTGATTTGTTCAGTGACCACAAAAGTTTGAAGTATTTGTTTGATCAACGGGAACTAAATATGAGACAGAGACGGTGGATGGAATACCTGAAAGATTTTGATTTTGATTTGAAATACCACCCAGGAAAGGCAAATGTGGTAGCAGATGCTTTAAGTCGAAAGGCTTTAGTTAAGGCTGAAGTAATGATGCATGCATGTGGTCTATATGAAAAGTTTAGAGATCTTAATCTCCACGTTACCGAATTGGAAGGCGGCACCTTGTTGAACAAATTAGAGATTTCATGTGATCTACGGTCTAGAATTGCACAAGCCCAGAGTATGGATATGGACCTTCAAAGAAGAGTTGGTCAATCAGAGTTTTCTTTGGCACCAGATGGCACACTACTATTTGAAGGAAGAATTTGTGTTCTGAATAATGCGGAATTGAAAAGGTTGATTTTAGAGGAGGCGCACAAGAGCAGTTTTAGTATACATCCAGGTACCACCAAGATGTATCAAGATTTGAAGAGAGATTATTGGTGGCCTGGCATGAAGACGGACATTGCGGAATTTGTATCACGATGCATTGTATGTCAGCAGGTAAAGATTGAACATCAGAGGCCTGCAGGAATGTTAGTACCCTTGGAAATTCCTCAATGGAAATGGGAAGAGATAACTATGAACTTTGTGAGTGGATTACCTCGAACACAGCGAGGACATGACTCCATTTGGGTAATAGTGGACCGGTTAACCAAGTTTGCTCATTTCTTGCCAGTCAAGACTACTTACCGAGCCTCTCAGTATGCCGAATTGTTTATCTCGGAGATTGTAAAACTCCATGGTGTTCCTGTTAATATTGTATCTGATAGAGATCCGATCTTCACATCCCGCTTTTGGAAAGCTTTTCAAAGAGCTTTAGGAACAAGATTAAAGATGAGCACGTCCCATCATCCTCAAACAGATGGGCAATCCGAGAGAACTATTCAGACGTTAGAGGATATGCTACGTACTGTATCCTAGAAGATGGAGGAAGTTGGAATGAACATCTACCTTTGATTGAATTTTCTTACAACAACAGTCACCATTCCAGTATTGAAATGGCACCTTATGAAGCCTTGTATGGTAGGAAGTGTAGAACCCCACTTTGTTGGGCTGAGGTCGGAGATAAGAGCATTTTGGGACCAGAAATCATTCAGGAGACTACTTTGAAAATTAAATCCATTCAGGATAGGATGAGAACAGCCCAAAATCGTCAAAAAAGCTATGCAGATAAGAGACGAAGGCCTTTAGAGTTTGAAGTGGGAGATCATGTATTCCTCAAAGTTACACCTAAGTTGGGCTTAAGAGGAGCTTTCAGAACCAAGAAACTTTGTCCAAGGTATGTTGGGCCATTTCAGATACTTAAAAGTGTCGGTCCAGCAGCTTATCAGTTAGCTCTGCCACCGGCCATGTCAGGTTTGCATGATGTCTTCCATGTCTCTCAACTGAGGAAATTCATTCCCGATCCTTTTCAATCAGTAGAGTTGGACACTATTGATTTAAGATCAGATTTGACGTTTCAACCTGAACCGGAGCAAATTGTTGATCGTGATGTTAGGTTCTTGAGGAACAAAGAGATTCCAATTGTTAAGGTGGTTTGGAAAGGCTCTTCCAAAGATTACTGGGCAGTGGGTATTAAGTTTTAAAACTGAAAACATGTTTTTCGCAAAATTCTGAGTTCTGCTATAGTCGCAGAGCGATGCCAGGGTCGCAAATTGAAGTAGTAGAGCCCAGCCACTGCCTAGCCATCGCCTAGACCTTCGTACTGCGAAGTTATCAGAAGCTGAGTTCGCAGAGCGAAGTTTTCCCACGCTCTGCGAAGCTTCAGACTCAGAAACACCAGGTTCTGAAGGTTCAGACTCTGAACTACAGAGTCTGAAGGTTCAGACGCAGGACTTCGCAGAGCAAAGTCTGGGGATCGCAGAGCGAAATCACCCAGAATGGCATTTTTATTTCCAAACAACTGAGTCATGCTATGATCTTTGATATGCATTGGGGCAAGAATTCTTATGAACTTTCAAGGACTAATACAGGATGAGGATAGGCATGTAATGAGAGATGAATATTTTGATTCATAAGTTAATATAGAGGTTAAGGGGTTAGTTTTCAGGTTTACCCTTTACAAAACAGATTTTATGCACTCAATTAAATGTGCAAGCACAAGAATGATTCAGTACTCAAATTCAGAACCTTTTATAGGTTAAGTATACAATAGTAATCATTTAAAGAATGAGAAATAATGTTAATTAAAGGACTAGATGTGTCTCTTGTAGTCTCGCTAGTTAGAATACAAGGGGTTCTGGTTTATGCTGGAATGGTGAAGTTACCGCTCGTGAGGGCAGCTACACATCCAAGTCAAGAAAGATAATGTGTCTCCTGTAGTCTCGCTAGTTAGAATACAGGGGGTTCCGGTGAAGTTACCGTCTTAAATGACAGCTGGAACGGTGAAGTTACCGTCCGTGAGTACAGCCACACAAAAGAAAGAGGAGTCCGGTGTTAGCCTGATATGATAGGAATTTCACTGGTAAGAAGAGAGATGTACTTCGAGGTTACTCCACCCGGATGCACTCCATGAAATGAACCAAGATAATGTATTGTTTGTTCAACGCTAACTTCTAACTTAATGAAGTGAAAGAGGAATATGTATATTTAATATATGTTGAGAATTAAGACAAAGTAACTTCCAATGCAAATGAAAGTGATCGTAGAATACCCCCGGATCACTAAGTATGAGTTTGAACATAAGAGAAAGACTTTTAGCGATCCTAGTTATCCTTGATCGCAAAATTTATGTAGAAAAACGGCGATCATAGGTATCCCCAGATTGCCAAAGTTAGTGCATGGCGGCCCTAGGTTTCCCCGAGGTTGCCAACAGTAGGTAGGGCCGGAGCTCACTGAGACATTATGTCTCATCCCTTTCCTTCTGGTGCAGGTTCACAGGTAGCACGACGCAAAGGTAAAGAGCATGTTTTGGATTGATCGTGCTGACTTCTTTGTTTATTGATATTTGTATTCAGATGGTGTAACATGATGTAAAGTATTCAAGAATATGTTGTATTAGATTTCAGATTGTATTAATGACCTGAGTTATGTATGAATTAAATGTAAACTTTCTGTATTGTATTTAGTGTATCCAGTACGAAATTTTAATACTCGTATGAGATCCTAGGCAATCTCTATATGGGTGTTACAGAGTCTGACCCGCGGACGCTAAAGTCAACAACGAGAAGGTCAACCAAATCCTGTAGAGTCGGCTCACCGAAGCTAAAGTCAACTAAATCCTATAGAGTCGGCTAGGCTGACGCTAAAGTCAGCATTAAAAAAACAAAAAAAAATTATATTCAGTCGGTTCCACACTATTTGACATTTTTTGCCAGATCTCACTTCACTAGATACCTTGTTTTGTCCATACTGCTAATAAACCAGTTAATACATCAAATCAACCACAAAAAGTAATATTGCATTAACATAACAAAAATGTTCAGTATAACGGTTGTTGTGATACTACAAAATAGTCTAAAACTACAAAATAACAATCCAAAATGTTGCTGCTCCTTTTAAAAAAAATGTTGCTGCTAATAACAGAAATTATTTATATGCTAAATAAAATTTATTAGTACATCATAACTAATTAATTACATAATGACTAGTTATATGGTTTTAAAAGATCACTAGAAATTAAAGTTTGATTGAGACAACAAGAGCACATCATAACTGATAACTCAATACATATAATACAAATAAAAGCTTGATGTAATTACTAGCCCATAAGGCATAAATGGATGTCTAAACCTATTAAACAAGCCAAAACACATTCAATTGACTTGAACGAGACCAGAACAGCTACCATAAAACCCAAATCAGACCCATCACCCTTTAGCACCTACAAAACACCAAACAAAACCATTACAAGAGCAAAAGTACGTGAGACGAACTCAAAAAGTAGCAAAACAAAACAGGACAGACTTGGACTATTAGTTGCAGATCAGAACTATTATGTTTCCAATATGTTCTATGCATAACAAGATTTAACCTCCCAAATTTTAAGCACAATGAATACAATATATGCAACTCTCTTTACTTAAGCGATATTTCAATCATGCCAAACAACATATAATATCTCCAAAGCAAAATTGCAGCCATATCCAAAACTAGAAACTAATCTCAAAAAAAGAAAATCTATTTTAAATTGATATTAAAAAACAAGTTGTTATGGAAACCAGAAACTGCACTAGTTAACTCGTTCAAAAATCTTCACAAAAATAGACAAGGATGCATATTGGCAAAGAATCACAACAAACCAACAGAGGAAGAGTATCGGATGTCAAAAGTCGAAACCAAACCCAAGACTGACAGTAGGCTCGACTCTCTTATGATCTTATTGAAGAGAGAGGAGCTAAATTTAATAGTTTATCATAAGTTGTAAAACTGGATGCAAATGTAATAAATCCTAATGAAAAAAATATATTGGCAAGGTAAAACTGTGTTCTCAAATTAGTCACACATCACATGTAAATGAGACAACTAGTAAACTGCAAGGAAACTACCAGAACAAGATATTTCAGAACCTAGAGAATTAATAACTGCAAGGTCTTAATTTTTTGTCACATCAACCTTTAAATATTTTATATCTATCTGATATTGAATTAAGCTTGGATATGTGGAAATCTTAGATACCTTTGTATCTTAAACTCGTGCATCCCATTTCTAAGACACGTGAGACCAAAGATCTAAGCGATGATATGTGGTCCAAGCTTAATGCAAAATTGAATATTTATTTTTATTTTAAAAAAAGGGAAAGCATAGGCAGTTATGAATGTACTTGAAAATTTAAAATTTTCTCCTCAACCATAGGCACTTAGTACGAACAAATTCACTTGCCTTCTTGACTTGTCTCACCATCTTCAAAAATGTCTATGCGAAATCAGTTGGATGGATTACAGCCATTGCATCCTGGCTCACTATGTCTTAGGATTGAATCTCTTGTCATGCTACAGAAAAAACAAGACTTAAAATAAGAGGGAGTATATTCTGAATATAATTTCTGATTTTAATGTACAAAGACAAAGTTTAAGGTAAATAAACTCGTTAATTACTATCCTCTAACTAAGGAAAGAAAATAAACTCGTTCCATTGTCCAAGAGTAGCATATATGCCAGAAAGAAGAGAATAGTAACCAGACGTATCACTCTCCAGCTTAATGTAATGCTGGGCAGCTATTTCCCCAAGCTTCACATTGTTGTGTAATCTGCAGGCATGAAGTAGATCTCCTGAGACACCAGCACTTGGTTGCGTCGGCATATTCATTATTAGCTTATACACTTCATCCAGCCATCCGGTCCTCCCCGAAAGATCGACATGATTCCATAATGATCAACTGATGGTGCAATGCCATTGTCCTTCATGGAGTTAAAGCACCGGTAACCTTCTTTTTCAATCAATTCAGCATGATTGTAAACAGTTAGAATTCTAGTGTTGGTGGCCAAATTAGGGATGATACACTCTAGCCATCTGTTCAAATAGCTCGACTGCATCTGATGCCCTTCCATTTATTCCAAATCCATAGATCATTGCAGAATATGCAACCACATCCCTCTTTCTCAGGCCATGGAATAGTTCATACACCTTGTCAATGCTCTCACACTTCGCATACAAGTCAATTAACGCAATGGTCAAATGATCATCCAGTATAATTACAAAGTCATTAATGTGCGACTCAATCCAGCACCAATGTTCTAGATTCCGCAATTGTGAACAAGCAGATACAACACTAGCCAAAGTCATCCTTTCTGGATGTAAAGAGACGTCTGGTTTATGCATGCCATTAAATAAGTCAAGGGCTTCTTTAGTCTTGGTATTTTGAGCATAACAAGCTATCATAGCATTATACGAGAGCAAATCTTTACAACCCATCTTGTTAAAGAGCTCATAAAAAAACATCTATGAATCACCATGCAATTTTTTTTTTAATTTTCAGACAAACATATATTTCATAGCTTACCCTTTTTCCTGCATCACAGGTATGATCTCTTTCTGTAAAACTAGATGCAAATCTAATAAATCCTAATGAAAAAAAATATATTGGCAAGGTAAAACCGTGTTCTCAAATTAGTCACACATCACATGTAAATGAGACAACTAGTAAACTGCAAGGAAACTACCAGAACAAGATATTTCAGAACCTAGAGAATTAATAACTGCAAGGTCTTAATTTTTTGTCACATCCACCTTTAAATATTTCATATCTATCTGATATTGAATTAAGCTTGATTGAGGCAAATGGCTGCATAACAACTGTTAATTGTGACTCAGACACCGCAACATATGCTTAATCCAACCAATGATATAGAAAAACAAAATTGAGAACATTAGAGTTAATAAGAGAAATAAGAGAAATTTATAATATAGGGTGGAAGATTTAAATGATTGTTAACTATATAAAATGGAGAGATATCATAGTTTAGAAAATTCATGATTGATATCTTATCGCCGCTGATGTATTATACCTTTGAATTCAAATTGAGTAAATTAATAATTATAAATGGAGAGATATCTTATATAAAAAGACATGGACATACAATAAATTGAGAACATGATAATTTTGAATCTGAGGAATAAAGAGGGATTATGCATTACCAGCTAAGAAATAATAATCAAGGAATGACTTTGAGGGATACTAACATTTCAGTGAACAATGCAGAGTTTACTTTCACTTATCAAACTTCAAAGCTAGATGAATAACAAACAACTATGCATTTGATTCTAATTTCAGTACCTTAGTTCATTCACAATATGCTGCGGCTCAATGATCTCAAACTGAGATGCCTTAACATCCTCTAGAGCATCAACCTACACAATGGACACATAAAGAACTAGAAACAAGGTATCTTTGAATCGCAAACGTAGACAAGAATAACCAGTTTCATTGAAAACCAGACAGAGAAATAAAAACACTCATAAGCAAATAACCAATTTTGAAATTTAGTTGTTCATTTTCAGCAATAATCTCAGCACCCTAATCTCATGGAAATTCAAAATTCAGTCATTTTAAATAAACATCAACAGTTACATAAATTACATATTTAGAGAAAGGAACTACAAAAGCATCATTGAAAAACACATGATTGGCTATTGTTAATAAACAAATCTCGAGATAAAGAGGGAGGGAGATACCTGATACCCATAGATGTTGAGCAATCACAGAACCAAAAGAGAGAATGACATCTTCACGTCCCCAACCGTCCAAATCCATCGATCTCGACTGTTGAAAACCAGCGATCTCAAACCCTAAGTCGTCTCTTGGGTCAATCCCGACTATTGACTTGCCAGTAAATCCAACGACTCCAGCAACACCTCCACCATATGGAACGAGCGTTTCACCTCCCACTTCTAACTAGTACGATTTGAAGATGGAAGTGAAAGGATCGAATTCGGGAATAGCGGAGTTGATTCGATTAGGAGCAAAATTATGGAATTGATTTGTGGAGAGGAATGTGGGAACAAGATGCGTGAAAGAGAGGATGAGATTTTGTTTTTCTCTTTAAAAATTAGGGTTTCAGATGCATAAATAGGAGAGAGATGAGAAGCCTGAGAAGAAAGAGGGAAAGTTTTCTTTTAATGATGATAGTTACTTTTTATTTTGGTAGATAAGTGATGGTTATTAATTAAAAACTAATTTTCCGCTAAAAAAAAAATAAAAAACTAAATATTGTAGCATTAGCTTCGGCTACACTGATGCTAAACAAATGAAATGGTTTTTATTGAAAATTAGCGCTCACTTTCTCAATATTAGCCTCGGCTCAGCCGACTCTAAAGTCAGTCAATATAAAAAATAAATCAAAGAAATATTTCGTCGGCTTTGTGTGGGCTAGACCGACTCTAAGCCGACGCTAGTAGCGTCGGTGTCGGGAGCCGACGCTAAAATTGGAGGCTAAATTCATGTGTTCTTGTAGTGTTAACAAGTGCCCTTAGGACACTTGATAGCATGACCCTTTAAATAATTATTAGGTAGTTAATTAGGTTTAAGTAGATTATTAGTAAGTGATCCATTAGGCTTAAATAAGAAGAGGCTCATTAGGTTTATATACTAGAATGTTCTCTTTATTTGTATATAAGGAGGGAGTTCTTATGAGTTCTAGTGTATGATGGAATAAGCTTCTGTTTAGGGTGAGAGTAGGATTCCTCTCTGAGTTTTGTGAGAGCTTTGCTATGGGAGTAGTTAGAGACACTTTCTTTTCTACTATTTTACTGTTTCATCTTCATTCTTTGTTGTTTTATTGTGGTTCAATTATCGGATTCTTTGGTTCCTATCATATATTCAACGCCACGACACTTCTATAGCCTTTGGTACAAGCTTGGATTCATGGCATCATGGTTGAAGCTAATTTATTTCTTTGATTGCTGATGGATATGGCTGCATTTTTTATCATTATCATAATGTATTCATTTTTTTGTGTGTTTTTGTTCTAAGTTTTGTGTTTTGCTGTGTTACTTCTAGTCTAATGGATAATTTTTTGAATTATAGGGACATTGTTATCAGAGGGTTTGGATGGACTACGTGGCTGTGATTCCGAGGAAGAACTAAGAGACTGGGATTCTGAGGATGATGGATGAGTTAAATTGTTAGAATAAGATTATGCAATATGCTCAAAACCATAGGAAGTAGAACATGGTTATCTTCATTTTGCCATTTTCTTGTTTTCTTTTTTGGGGTTCAAAACTTGAACTTTGTACAACCAGCCAAAGTTTTTCTCTTTTTGCAAATAATTATTCACTTGTTTGACTCAAAAATGCACAATACTTTTGTTTTAAAAGAGGATGATTGATTTAGGGTGGAGGGAAATGTATGGTGAAACAAACGTAAAACTATATGTGTGTGTAATCGATCTCCCTAGTTTCGAGGACTACTACATAGCACTCGATTTTAACAATCTTCTCACCTGTTCCCTTTAAGAATTATTTAGATTGTTCTTCTTCACTTTCAAAGAATTATGTTCTACCAAAAAAAAAGAATTGTGTACTTAAATCTTACACAAGACATACAGATCCAGTTAAACAAAAGTACCTTTTTGTCTAATAGGATGATTGTTTTAGTGTTGGCTGTGTTAAATTATTTTATACACGCTAACTTTGTGATGCCATAGGTTTTATTCATCTTTTGTTTTAATTCTCACAAAAGATGAAATAAATTGTATTTGTTGCAATTAATGAGAATTTCAACACTTAACACAAAGAATGTATATCAGGTGTGAATAGTCTTGTAGACCAAGAGTCAAATCGCGTCTCCATGTTATGTTTTGTGATAATAATCTGCCACAGCCACATGTTTAATCTTCTACATTATTTGTACCTCTAAAATATATTCATTTTTACATGCTACTAAGAAGATGTGAGACTCTTGAAGTGAACTATTGTGATGTAGATAAGATGAAATGCTACTTTCATTTTATGATGGTGCTTTTGAATGTAATTAAAGAGTAGTGCATCTCAAGAACTAAATATGATGCATTTTTTGTCTCTTTGTAACAATTCAGGCCCTTGTCATGAGCACAATGATAGTAAGTTTTGGCCTTTTTTGATTTATTTTAACTGTGGAATTTTGTTGTGGTCTTATTTGGTTAACTGGGATGAGATGAATAACATGAATATGTAATAGGGCACTGCTATTTAAAGCGAAAAGAAATTTCAAGAGTGTTTCACGAATTCATGGTCACAGTTGGATCTTCTTTGACATAAGTCATGATGGTTGGATCAAAAGGAGAAATCATGCTACAATATCAAGTTAAAATCTACGAAGGCAGTTTGATATTTTCGATAGCAATTTTGTTGCGAGATGCAACATTATCCTTTGTAAAAACTTATCAAGTTTCCAGTTATAAAACAAACACTAGTATCACGAGATCAGAAAAATCCCTTTCTTATGGACTTTTCATTCCATTAAAATGTATATCTCTATGATTACTTGAGGTCTCCCGAGACAAACCGAATACTATGTTTTAATTTATTCGAAAGTTTAATAAACTTTTATTTTTACCAATTTAACACCTTCAAGTCAATTTTTTCTTATACTTGTTTTTTGTGAGAGGAATTATTTCTTATACTCATGCTCTATTTAGTAAAAATAGCAAATAGCTGATAAATCAGCTAATAACTTATAGGTAATAGCTGATGACTGATAGCTTTTATTTTTTCTTATTCTTCACTTATCTTTTTTTTTTAGAACTATTCTTTATCTGCCAATTCCTATTTGCCTTCCTTAATTATCATATTTTGTGTTAATTGGGAAGGTTCAATTAATCATGAAAACTTTATGCTTATGCACAAACCCACTGATTGGAAGATTGCATGCGTATTTTACGAGTTTACAACATGTAAAATTAGCGATCACATGCCCGGTAGGAAAATTTTGTTTAGGGAGTTATATACGATATATGTGATTTCCTTGAGTGATCTTTCCCATTCTTTTACGGGGAAGACAAGACCGATCTAGGAGTCATGATTCAATTGCCATAAACCGCTTGAATTGGGACGAAATCACTATTGAACCACCAAGATTGAACTGTTGAACCTCTTATTTGATTTACGTTTTCTTAATATATAAGTCACTAGTCACTTATTTGATTTATGTTTTATATTGCTAACATTATAATGGTAACCAACCAGACACGGCAAAACAGGCCAACTCAAAGTGTAGGGTAGAAAATCTCACTTCACTCACCATTTTAAAAACTGTCAGAAACATAATGTTAAAATCATGAAACCAAAGTAATTAAATTAAATAAATTTCTTATATCTGCTATGTGAAGGAGAATATTATAAAATGGATTGCCACTCTTTTTTGGTGGTGAAATGGAATGTGACTTATAAATAAAAAAAGGTTTTTATTAAAATAAAAAAGTTAAAAGAGTTATTTTGTTTTATCTTGACCCGTTATTGATGTCACCACATGGGCCTCAAATTCTATTATATACTTGTATTCTTGTTGTCGCACAACTGATTTGCGTTGATAGGGTTGTGTTAGGGTTTTTTCAACTTCAACTTCAACTATCCAATGCATCATTGCCGACTTTGTTCCTGTTAAAATGTGATGCATCAATTAAAGCTATGATTGTATTGTTATAGAGTGTAGTTGGATAGTATAGAATGTTAAGAATTGATGTACATGTCTAGATTTCTCTAGAATAGTTTAGTTTATTTTAGATTTAATTAATACTACACATGAAGTAGGAAATGTCAAGAAGAATCTAGAAAGAAGTATCTACAATATGACATCCACACTATAAATAGGCAAGCATGTAGTCATTTGTAATTAATCCAATTTGGAGAACAATACAATCTATTCTTGCTCCAAGTCCTCACACTACTTACTACCATATTCCAACTATCAACTAAAGCCTTCTACACTATCCAACTACACTCTAAACTAACACTACTACCTAAAATACTAACAGTGGCATCAGAGCTACGTTCGATCATATATTGGGCGTAGAAAATTTATCCATCTATTTCCAACCAAACCCTCTTTATATCCTACACCATTTCTAAAAATTTTCCCTAAGACATGGCTAATATCATTCAACCATCATCTATGACTATCCCTACTTTCAATGGTGAAAACTATGATTTTTGGAGCATTAAAATGAAGACATTTTTTTGCTCTCAAGATTTATGGGAGATTGTAGATGAAGGATTTACTATTTCTGCAGACATTTCAACTCTCAATGCAGCTCAGAAAAAGGAGTTGAAGGAAAATAAACAAAAAGATTCAAAGGCATTGTTCTTTTTGCAACAAGCGGTAGCAGACAATATCTTTCCAAGAATAATGGGAGCTACAAGTGCCAAAGATGCTTGGGGTACACTAAAGGAGGAGTTTCAAGGAAGTGACAAGGTACGTGCCATTAAACTTCAAACTCTTAGACGTGAGTTTGAGTTAACAAAAATGAAAGAGTCCGAGACCGTAAAAGACTATTATACCAAGATAAAAGAATTAGTAAGTCAAATGAGAACTTACGGGGATAATATTCTCGACAAAAGAATTGTTGAGAAAATTCTAACTTCTATTCCTCATAAGTATGATGCAATCGTTACTACGATTGAGCAAACCAAAGATCTGTCTACTTTGTCAGTGACAAAATTAATAGGCTCACTTGAAGCTTATGAGCAAAGGTTGAGTAGGCATGATGATGATACAGTTGAAAATGCCTTTCAATCAAAACTTCAATTACAGTCTCAAAATAAAGGATTTGGAGGGAACAAGAGAAGTGGAGAAAATTCTAGAAACAGAGAAATTTCTCAAAGAAAAATCAAGATGAGTATCCTTCATGTGGCATATGCAAGAAGACAAATCATGCCGAGAAATATTGTCGATGGCGCGGAAAACCACAATGTGGACACTGTAAGAAATTTGGACATGTGGAGAAGAACTGCTACAGAAAAAATAAGCATCAAGCAATCTTCGTTGAAGAGCATGAGTGTGAGAAGGACCAACGTGACCATGACCAACATCTTTTTTATGCCACCCAAGATTCCAATGACGAATTGAGTAGAAATTGGTACTTGGATAGTGGTTGCAGAAATCACATGGCTAAAGATGAGAGCATCTTCAAGGATATTGATGACTTTGTCAAAGTAAAGGTTCGACTGGAAAATGGCTCAGTCGTGGAATCTAAAGGTCGAGGCACTGTGATGGTGGAGACTAAGAAAGGTACAAGGTTCATCAAAGATGTCTTACTAGTTCCCAATCTTAAAGAAAATCTTTTGAGTATTGGTCAAATGTTGGAGAAAGGATATATTATACACTTTGAAGGAGACACATGCTCAATATATGACACCAATCACAAAAGGCAAGAGATAGCCAAAGTAAAAATGGAGAAAAGAAATAGAAGCTTTCTAATAAGCTTCAAGTGCACTAATAACATTGCCTTGAAAGTCCAAGTTGATGATTCATGGTTATGGCATCGAAGATTTGGTCACTTCAACACTCAAGCGTTGAAGTTGTTATATCAGAAGAATATGATGAGAGATCTCCCACACTTGAAGGAAAATAATGAAGCTTGTGAAGGATGCCTTCTCGGAAAGCAACATCGATTGACATTTCCAATAGGAGAAACTTGGAGAGCTGAGGACTTATTGGAGTTGATACACACAGATGTTTGTGGACCGATGAGGACACCCTCACGCCACAACAACAGGTATTTCATCCTCTTCATTGATGATTTTTCTAGAATGACTTGGGTCTACTTTATGAAAGAAAAATCAGAAGTTTTTGAAATATTCAAAAAGTTTAAGACCTTTGTTGAAAAACAAAGCGGAAAATATATTAAAGTTCTCAGAAGTGATCGTGGCAAAGAGTACAACTCCCACGAGTTTGATAAGTTCTGTGAAGATGAAGGCATCGAGCGACAACTAACAATCGCATATTCTCCACAACAAAATGGTGTGTCAGAAAGGAAGAATCGCACAGTCATGGAGATGGTTCGATCGATGATAAAGGATAAAGGATTACCTAATACATTTTGGGCTGAAGCAGTTTACACTGCTGTCTACATACTCAACAGATGTCCAACCAAGGCAGTCAATGACAAAACTCCAATTGAGGCCTGGTGTGGCAAAAAACCATCAGCTAAGCATCTAAGAGTTTTTGGATCTATCTACTACATACATGTTCCTTCTCAAAAGAGACATAGGTTAGAAGACAAGAGCATATGTGGAATATTCTTGGGATATAGCACACAATTAAAAGGTTATAAAGTCTATAACTAACAAACAAAGAAGCTCATTGTTAGCCGAGATGTTGAAGTTGATGAAAATGCTAGCTGGAATTGGAATGAAGGACAAGTTGAGAGAAGAAACATTACTATTCCAATACCACAATCAGACATAGAAGTTATAGAAGAAGCAACTGAAGAACCAGGTACGCCACCTTCACCTCCTCAACAAGAAATTTCTTCACCAGAATCTACTACAACAAGAGTAAGATCATTGGTGGATATATATGAAACTTGCAATTTGGCCAAACATGAGCCTGAAAACTATGAAGTGGAGTCAAAACCAAAATTGTGTGCAAAAGGCAATGTAGGAAAAGATCTAAGACTAAGAAAATCTCTGAATGAGCATAAGAAAGCTCCTCGAGCATGGTACACAAGGATTGATTGGCATTCCATCAATCAAGGATTTGGGTAGACCAAGATTTGAGCTACTACGAACTATGCTTGGAGTTACCAAAATATGCATTAAGGAGGAGTGTTAAAATGTGATGCATATTTCTAGAATTCTCTAGAATGCATTAGTTATAGAATGTTAAGAATTGATGTACATGTCTAGATTTCTCTAGAATAGTTTAGTATATTTTAGATTTAATTAATACTACACATGAAGTAGGAAATGTCAAGAAGAATCTAGAAAGAAGTATCTAGAATATGACATCCACACTATAAATAGGCAAGCATGTAGTCATTTGTAATTAATCCAATTTGGAGAGCAATACAATCTATTCTTGCTCCAAGTCCTCACACTACTTACTACCATATTCCAACTATCAACTAAAGCCTTCTACACTATCCAACTACACTCTAAACTAACACTACTACCTAAAATACTAACAGTTCCTTCTCGACGAACTCATCGCCGAAATCCTATCCTTCCTTGAGGTGAAAACCATCGTGCAACTCAAATGCGTGAGCAAGTCATGGAACACTCTCATCTCCTAACCAACCTTCGTCGAAAAGCATCTTCAAAAGTCGTCACAGAACCCACACCTCACGTTATTTTGGCACCGATGCAGAAAAGGTTTTAATGTCACACCCTTCCATCATTTGAAGGTTCGCTGCATAGTCGTTGGTTCATGTAATGGATTGCTTTGCTTGCTTTTCCATTCTATAAGAAGAACACCAACAGTTGTGCATTGGTTCCGTTTTTTGAACCCTGCCACAAGAAAAAGATCTAAAAAATTAGGGTTATGTTATAGCACCCCTCGCAGAAAAAGAACTGATATCAGCACTCCTTTGTCCCCTTTTAAGTTTACGTTTGGTTATGATGCTTCAACAAGAACTTATAAAGTTGTAGCTTTTCGTATTATAAAGAAACAAGGTGAGGTTAAAGTTTTCAGTCTAGGTAATAATTGTTGGAGAAATATTCAAAGCTTTCCTGTGTTTCTTCTTAATTTATTGGATGTTCATTATAGACGCCGCCGATGACGCCTTAATGATGGTGTGCATTTGAGTAGCACTGTTAATTGGATGGCTACGTACAAGCCTATTACTCATGTGGAACAATATGAATCTGTGATTGTGTGGCTTGACCTTTATACGGAATCATACAAGCAGTTGCTGCCGCCTCCGGGTTTTAATGGATGGTCTTTGTTTTTCTTATGATTCCAAGAGAACTGAATTGGTTTTATGGCATATGAAGGAGCACGGGGTTCAAGATTCTTGGACTCAATTATTTAAGATTAGTTATCAGAATCTTCCAATTCATAACATTGATAATTGTGAGATATTGGAACGAACTCTAGGGTAGCTTCTGGTTCGACAGGGATAAGCATGAGGTCGAAGTTTGTTCGCATGTGTTCTGTCGAAGTAGTGCATGTTGTAGTCGAAGTTGTTCTAACATGCATTAGACGATATTGCTAGGTTTGTTAGCATATCGAATTGGGCCTAAGTTAGCTTGTACCCTAAGTTAGCTTGTAATGGGTAATTGTGAAAAAGCCCATTAGTTAGTATGTTAGGTTTATTATAAATAGCATGCTAGTCTCTCATCTTAGACGTGACGGAAAACCCTAATACGGCAAATCCTAATTTAGGGTGAGAGGGTTATTTGTTATTCTTGTAACGCTTGTAATCTTGTTTAAAGAGAAAGTAAAGAATAGCAGTTATAACCAATCATTGTTGTTCTTCTTGTTTTTCCCATTCCTTTACCGTTATACTTTGTTCTTGACATTGTTTTTCACAACAAATTGGTGCGGTGAGCGTGGAGAAGATGCCTTCAACAAAGTATGAGATTGAAAAGTTCACCGGCGTGAACGATTTTGGTCTGTGGCGCTTGAAGATGAAAGCCCTACTGGTTCAGCAGGGTTGTTTAGAAGCGTTGAAGGGAGTCGCAGCCATGGATGCTGCGTTAACGGAGAAGGAGAAGACGGCCATGATAGAGAAAGCCCACAGCGCAATCTTGCTGAGCCTTGGTGATAAGGTTCTACGACAGGTATCAAAGGAGACGACGGCAGCAGGGTTATGGGTGAAACTTGAAAGTTTGTACATGACCAAATCGCTGGTAAATCGACTCTACCTGAAGCAGGCTTTGTATTCATTCAAGATGAGTGAAGACAAAGTGTTGGCTGAGCAGTTGGATATGTTCAACAAGCTGATTCTTGATCTGGAAAATATTGATGTGAAGATCGAGGATGAAGATCAAGCGCTGTTGCTGTTGTGCGCTTTGCCCAGAACACATGCTCACTTCAAAGAAACTCTCTTGTATGGAAGGGAGTCCCTGACCTTTGAAGAAGTTCAATCAGCCTTGTATTCGAAGGACTTGAACGAACGAAAGGAGCATAAACCTTCGACTGTTGGTGAAGGTTTGGCTGTCAAGGGAAAATTCTTGTCGAAGAATGGTAAGTTCGACAAGAAGAAAGGTAAAAGTCAGCAGAAGGCTTATAGTGGCGAGGCATCTGGTATTCGATGCTATCATTGTAAGAAGGAGGGTCACACGAGAAAAGTGTGCCCTGAACGCCTGAAGGATCATGGAGGTAAGGATAATGGCAACGTAGCCATTGCACAAGATGATTTCGACTCATCTGATGTCCTTGTGGTTTCGAGCAGCGACTCAACGAAGGAGTGGATTATGGATTCAGGTTGCACTTGGCACATGACCCCAAACAAAGACGTGTTCGAGGAACTATGTGAGCAAGACGGTGGATCTGTATTGCTGGGAAACAACAAAGCTTGCAAGATTGCTGGTGTTGGATCTGTGAGATTCAAGCTCCATGATGAGTCAATAAGGTTATTGACTGAAGTTAGGTATGTACCTGACTTGAAGAGGAATTTGATTTCTCTTGGTGAATTCGACAAGAAAGGATATGTTTTCCAAGGAGAGAAAAGTATCCTTAAAGTCATGAAAGGGTCGAAGGAAGTCTTGAGAGGCGTGAAGAAACAAGGCTTGTATGCCCTTGAGGCTGAAGTTGTAAGTGGTTCGACAAATGTCGCATCCACGAAACCTTTGTCGAAGACAGAAATTTGGCACATGAGATTGGGCCATGTCAGTGAAAGGGGTCTGGTCGAACTAGGGAAACAAAATCTGCTTGGTGGAGACAAAGTCGAAAAGCTGAAGTTTTGTGAACCCTGTGTACTTGGAAAATCTTGTAGAGTGAAGTTCAACAAAGGTAAACAAAGAACACATGGATCCCTTGATTACATCCATGCTGATCTTTGGGGGCCTGCAAGGTGTCCATCACATTCAGGAGCGAGGTACTTTCTATCCATAGTTGATGATTATTCCAGAAAGTTATGGGTATTCATCCAGAAGACTAAGGATGAAACTTTTGAGAATTTCAAAAGTTGGAAGACTCTGGTCGAAAATCAAACTGGCAGGAAGGTTAAGAGGTTGAGAACCGACAATGGCCTTGAATTTTGCAATGAGGCGTTCGACAGCTTTTGTGCTGCCTCTGGTATTGCAAGGCACAGAACTACTGCAGGTACTCCACAACAAAACGGTTTGGCTGAAAGGTTTAATCGAACTATTTTGGAAAGAGTTAGATGCATGTTGACCAGTGCTGGGTTAAAGAAGGTGTTTTGGGCTGAGGCTGTTTCGACAGCGGCATATCTGATAAATAGATGTCCTTCGACTGCGTTAGATATGAAGACACCTGAAGAAGTTTGGTCGGGACATCCACCAGATCTCGACAAACTGAGAGTATTTGGCTGCGTAGCCTATGCTCACATTAGGCAAGACAAGGTCGAACCTAGAGCTCTAAAATGCATGTTCATGGGATACCCTGAAGGAGTCAAAGCTTATAGGCTATGGTGCCTAGAGCCAGGTCACAGGAGGTGTATCACCAGTCGAGATGTAGTTTTCAATGAAGCTGAAATGGCTTTCGAGAAAACTGATGATGTTGATCGAAGTGCAGAAATTTCTGTCGAAGAGCTGGAACAGGGAGAGATTCCTGTTGAGGTGGAGCATGTTGATGCTGAATTGCGTATCCCAGATGAAGTCGAAGAAGAAGAAGATACTGAGGAAGTTGAGGAAACTGTTGATGACTACTTGTTGGCAAGAGATAGGCAGAGAAGAGTTATCAAGCCACCTCAGAGACTTGGATATGCAGATCTTATAGCTTATGCCTTAATCTCTGCAAGTGAGGTTCTAGATGAAGAACCTAGAGACTATAAGGAAGTTCTAAGGAGTCGAAATAAGACTGAATGGCTGAAGGCCATGGATGATGAGATGAAATCTCTTCATGATAATAACACTTGGGAACTGATCGAGAAACCTGTTGGAGCAAGGTTAGTCAGCTGTAAATGGATTTTCAAAGTTAAGGAAGGAATCGAAGGAGTGGCGTCGAAGAGATACAAGGCAAGGTTGGTCGCTAGGGGTTTCACTCAGAAAGAAGGTGTCGACTTCAATGATGTGTTCTCTCCTGTTGTGAAGCACAGATCCATTCGAATGTTGCTTGCCATGGTGGCACAGTTCGACCTTGAACTGGAACAAATGGATGTAAAGACTGCGTTCTTGTATGGTGATCTAGATGAAACAATCCTGATGAGGCAACCTGAAGGGTATGTCGAAAAGGGGAAGGAAGATTATGTGTGCAAACTACAGAGATCTTTATATGGACTGAAACAATCTCCTCGACAGTGGAATAGGAGGTTCGACAAGTTCATGGCACGGATAAGTTTCATCAGAAGTCAGTTCGACCACTGTGTTTACTTCAGATTTCGACCTGGTAATTCATTTGTTATTTTGTTGCTTTATGTGGATGATATTCTCATAGCAAGCAACAATGTCGAAGATGTAATGAGGGTGAAGGCTGAACTCAATAAGGAGTTCGACATGAAGGATCTGGGAGCTGCATCCAGGATTCTTGGGATTGACATTCGAAGAGATCGAAAGCAGTCGAAACTATGCTTATCTCAAGAAGCATACCTACGGAAGATTCTCTACAAGTTTGGTATGTCGAATTCGAAGCCTGTTGTGACTCCGACAAACCCTCAATTCAAGCTGAGTATAGATCAGTGTCCCAGTACTGATGACGAAAGAGCTTATATGAATAGCATTCCATATGCTAATATAGTAGGTTCTTTGATGTATGCTATGGTTTGTACTAGACCTGACATAGCATATGCAGTAAGTCTTGTAAGCAGGTACATGTCGAATCCTGGAAAGGCTCACTGGCAAGCATTGAAGTGGATTCTAAGGTACATAAATGGGTCTCTGAACAGAGTCCTGATTTATGGTGGAGCCTTGGGTAAAGATAGTAAAGCAGTAATCGAAGGGTATGTCGACTCTGATTATGCAGGTTGTATGGATTCCAGAAAATCTATTTCTGGATATGTTTTCACTATGTTTGGCACGGCAATTAGTTGGAAAGCAACACTTCAGAAGGTTGTAGCATTGTCAACTACTGAAGCAGAGTATATTGCCCTCACTGAAGCTGTGAAAGAAGCATTGTGGCTTGAAGGTTTTGCTAAGGAGCTGAAACTTCAAGGTCGAAGTATCACTGTTAAATGTGATAGTCAAAGTGCAATACACCTGTCGAAGAATTCAGCCTATCATGAGCGAACGAAGCACATTGATGTGAGGCTGCATTTCGTCAGAGGAGTAATCGAGCGTGGAGAAGTCCAAGTGCTGAAGGTTTCGACAGATCACAATGCTGCTGATATGATCACCAAGACATTGCCAAGTTGCAAGTTTTTCCACTGTATGCAGTTGGTAAAGCTGCATGAAGAAAGCTAGCTGGTTCGATTGATATTAGAGTTTGTTCCAAGGTGGAGATTTGTGAGATATTGGAACGAACTCTAGGGTAGCTTCTGGTTCGACAGGGATAAGCATGAGGTCGAAGTTTGTTCGCATGTGTTCTGTCGAAGTAGTGCATGTTGTAGTCGAAGTTGTTCTAACATGCATTAGACGATATTGCTAGGTTTGTTAGCATATCGAATTGGGCCTAAGTTAGCTTGTACCCTAAGTTAGCTTGTAATGGGTAATTGTGAAAAAGCCCATTAGTTAGTATGTTAGGTTTATTATAAATAGCATGCTAGTCTCTCATCTTAGACGTGACGGAAAACCCTAATACGGCAAATCCTAATTTAGGGTGAGAGGGTTATTTGTTATTCTTGTAACGCTTGTAATCTTGTTTAAAGAGAAAGTAAAGAATAGCAGTTATAACCAATCATTGTTGTTCTTCTTGTTTTTCCCATTCCTTTACCGTTATACTTTGTTCTTGACATTGTTTTTCACAACAATAATTGGTTTGAATCAGCGTGTCTTTATGTAAATGGTGATATGGTGATTTTGTCAACAAATGAATATGGCAACCAGTCATTTATCTATAATTTTAAAAATATAACATCAGAGAGGCAAAGGACTACGTCGAAAGTTTGGTTTCCGTTCGTTGATTGAGAGTGAATTTCTCTTAGTTGTTCACTTATTTGAATTTATTTTAATTCATTGTGTCTGTATCCTTCTCATTATGTATGAATAGATTGTGAAGAATTTTTTGTAGATTCCTTAGGTTGATTGTATTTCTAATTGATTATATATTGGCCATTGATTTTTATATAAAATAGGTTTGATAACTTACTAGATTTAATGAATTTGTTTTGTTTTCTATATTTATTACTACTATATAAGATAAAAATGAGTTTTTTTAAAGTAACTAGCTAGAACTTGATTCTCCTAAAATGAAATTCATTTTCTGAGAAATATTCTCATATAAAAATTGAACGAGAAATGAAATAGTACTTGATTTGTAAGGACAGTACATTACTCCAAATTGAAGTGGGAAAAAGGTTAATGAGGAAGTGACATGCATCAAAAAACTTGGTTATATTTATTTTATCTGTTGATCCATAGATAAATGAGAATTCTTATATTGAATTCATATTAGTCTTAAAGCATGTTCTTGTTTTACCTTGACCATGTTAAATTCTTTAATTCTTGTTTGAAAATATCTGCATTTGAAACCCAATTGAGTGCTAAGTACAGAGATTTAATAATAAGATAGAAGCAAATTTTAAGATGCAGAATTGAAATATGTTGAAGAAAAATTATAGCCTTCCTTGTACTCCAAACATTGCTGCTTATCACCTCTGTCATACCATTACATGTATCAGCAAATTTATTTTGATTTCTTTACTTCAAATTTATAATACATTGAATAATCAAAGAGATTCTCTCATTATGTTTAGAATTGGGTTCATGTCATCGTGTTTGTAGCAAAAATATGTATTTTCTTACATATATGAATATTTATTCACTTATGAACATTATGAATTCATTTTTACCTTTTGAGGTTGAGTTTACATTTTATTTTTGTGTATCACTTTTTCACTTCTAGTCTAATGGGTATTTTTTGAATATTAGATTTGTTACTCCAACTCCAAGCACAATGGGCACTATTGATGTTACATTGGGAGAAAGTAAGAGGAAAATCATTTGGTATCACATGACGCAGATAAACTAAGCAACCTTGGTTAGGACTTAGGAGATGATGGATAAGACAATCAGTTAGATATTACTTTCTAGGATCAAAACATAGAAAATAGGAAATAGTAATTTACATTTTGCCATTTTCTTATATGTTATTTTGTAGGAAGCCACAGTTTTTTCATTTTCTTAATGACTTGACTCTTGAATTACTTTGATGTTTATATATGATATATCAACTTATATATCAGATTATGCAAATATTTGATGTTTTCATGTTTTAGAAGTTCACAATATCACACTTTTGTGTATCTCCCATAACGTTTCATTTCATCTCATTCTTTTCCTCTAATTAATGCAATTTTGGTTTTGTTCATTTGAGTTTGTGTACATGAATTACGTGTGTGATTGTTTTAAACTGAGCAGAGATTTGTGTTTTGCTTAAATGTTGCATGGTCTTCAATTTATATATAGTTACAGTAGTCTGCCTTCTAAATTTTATGCATCAACCAGTCTGTTTTGTTGTTCTCAATAGTTAATTTTGGGGCTGCTGTGCTGGGGCTGGTGTGATTTCACGACTGTTCTTCGGTTTCATCATAGTTGTTGAATTTGTGCTACAAAGTTTCCTGCCTCAACATCTTGATAGAACAATGCTTTCTATATATAGTTCAATTAAATGATTGCGTAACTCATTTTTCAATTCAGAGTCCAGGTTAGTTACCACAATTGGAATGTAATTTATTACTTGATGTATTTTGTAACCAAAAAACATAGGACTTAATTTGAGTTTGAGCATTTCTTTGAAGGAAATGCTAAAGCTCGCGAGAAAATAAATTGCGACAATTTCACGAAGTTAGAATACATAATATAATTGATAACTTATACCCACCACCTGCTGCTTTTTCCACCCAGTCCCAAAGTTGAAATTTAGAACTTCCTTCAAGGACACGTAAAGCTTCGAGATAAATTCGGGAAAAAGTTTTCGCCACAACTGTTTCTTTAATCTTTTATCAACGTATGTATGTAGCAGCCCATAATGCTTTTATTTGGCCTCAAGAAAAAAATTTGTTTTCTACTTTAGACTTGCTCTTATCGGATTATTTCTTGCAATGTTAAAATTATTTTGTAACAATGTTGATTTGGTTGTATTGCTTTTGGTGGATTTAATTAATGCATCTGGGTATATGGTATAAATTGAGGAAATTGATTACAAAGACTAAGAGAAGGAGAATGGGATCTGTTTTGAGAACAATTGCAGTGTAATTTGATTCTTATGACTTATGAGTGATGTGTGTTTCACTTGATAATTGTATGTTGTGGAACTATAGCATGAATAGGAGTGTGTTCATAATTAGATGGTGCTCAAATGCTTCCAAGGCAACAGATAAGTCAGTTTTTGTAGTGGATGTGAAAAATGGATATAACTTATTGGGAAAAATTCAAGTCTCATATTGGATAAATATGACTCTTGATAAGATCAAGGCAAAAAAAGTCATTCTATTGAGGAGGCCTCCGCTTCCTTTGTAGAAGTAAGTACAAACGGTTGAGTATATAAAGAGAAGACACTTCTTACCTTATGAACCAGTTTTGTAAGGATGGGTAAGACCCCAAATTTCAACATTGTATCAGAGTTTGTCGAATTCAAGGGTCACCTACCTATCCACGCTTGGGGATTGTATGAGAGGAGTTCTTGTAGGTTGTAAAAATTCAACATTCGTTTTTTCTTTTTTGTTATATCAAAGAGGGCAGAAGTCCAAAAAAAAAAAAGAAGCTAAACAATAACCAAACTAGGGGTAACATTATCCAATAGATCAGCTAAAAGTAAATGGTTAAGCTCAATCGAACACAACTCATAAAACACAAAAGTAGAGTCCAACTAACATTCGGATCGTTGCAAGCGCATCTGCACAAGAATTACATTCAAGGTAGACATGGTGAATCATAACATCCCAATCATATTTCAATGCACAACATAGTCTTAGATATGCTTACGTGGAGATAAATATTCATGTTTCATAATCTACTCTTTCCGTCTCAAATTAGGTGTCCATTTTGAGTTTTTCACAGT
Source organism: Medicago ruthenica (assembly GCA_018208015.1). Classification (NCBI taxonomy): domain Eukaryota; kingdom Viridiplantae; phylum Streptophyta; class Magnoliopsida; order Fabales; family Fabaceae; genus Medicago; species Medicago ruthenica. The sequence goes on along the minus strand of CM031377.1, from coordinate 48,362,760 downwards.
TATTAAAGAAATGATTGATAATGTTAATTTTAGTTATAAAATGTGTTTCATTTACTAAAATACCATGATTAATTATAGTTAATGGGGTAATTAGATGAGATAGAGAGAGAGTAACAATCTATAATAAATACACAAGACAACCAAATATAAAGTTCACGAGTTCCCAGACCAACTATTAGAAACACAAGTTAAAATCTTGAAACCAAAGTGGTAAAATTAAAAAAGTGTTAAAATGGGTTATTTTTACCCATTATTGATGTCACCACCTAGGCCCGCAAATATCCAACTTTTTGGCCCAACTTGTGTATTGTTGTTGTGGCATGTGTTTTGCGTGGATAGAGTTGTGCTAGGGTTTAGGTTTTTTCAATTTCACACGCATCCACCTCCTTCATTCTCATTCCTGACGATAATGAAGTATTCCAAGTTTCTGAAGAAAAGGTTGATGAAGATAAAGAAGAAGGACAAGAAGAAGAAAAAGAAGCTAATAAAGTTAATGTTGGATAATGTTAAAGAAGCTAAGAAGATAATGAAGTGTTCTAACGCACCACTGTCGGCGACATTCATTCCCGACGAACTCCTCGCCGAAATCCTATCCTTTCTTGATGTTAAAAACATCGTACAACTGAAATGTGTGAGCAAGTCATGGAACATGTTATTTTGTAAAGTTGCAGAGGAAAAGATTAAAGGTAGTTGCTAGAACAAGTGGAAGAAGATTAATTTTTCATTTAATTCAAACGTACAAATAGAAAAGTACATAATAGAAAATAACTGTCCACTAAGATCATGTTCCTATAAGTTAGGCCACACTAGAATACTAGAAACAAATTGCTAAAGACTAGGAAGAAAAGAAACTGAACTAAAAACTAGGAAACATATTTAAAATATTCAAAACAGAAGTAAAATAAACTCTGCAAACGTGGCAGCAGTTCTAAACACAATAGCTAACACTCCTCCTTGCTTTAGATACTGTAGACACCAAGTTTAGTTCTAGGTCTTCAAACTTGCTTGTTGGTAAAGGTTTAGTAAAAATGTCTTCCATCTGCTCTTCAGTTTTGCAGTAAACAAGAGTTACAACATTATCCTTCTGCACCTCTCGCACAAAAAACAACTTGATGTGGAAATGTTTAGTTCTTCCATGAAAAACTGGATTATGGGAAAATAGCTATTGCAGCTTGGTTATCAACAAAGATCTTAGTGTCTTCTTTCTGCTCAAGATGAAGATCACTAATATCGTCCTCAACCATAGAGCTTGATTTACAACAACAGTAGCAGCAACAAATTCTGCTTCAGCAGTTGATTGAGCCATTATTTCTTTTTTTTTTAACTCCATGAAAAAACTCCCGATCCAAAACTAAACAGTACCCTGAGGTACTTTTCATATCATCTATGGATCATGCCCAGTCACTGTCAGAGAACCCAAACAACTTGAATTCCTTACTTTTCTTGAACTTGATGCCAAAGTCGATTGTGTCTTCGATGCATTTAACCACCCTCTTAGCAACCTTCAAGTGAATTTCACTTGCACAATGCATGAACCGAGACAAGATAGTCACAGCATTCAAGATATCTGGTCTTGTTGTTGTAAGATGCATAAGGTACTCAATCAAACTTCTAAAGTATGCTTCATCCACTTTTCCAGCTCCATCTTCTTTCCCCAGCTTCTCCTATTGATTCATAGGAGTGCTTACTGACTTGTAATCTTCCATATGAAATTTTTTCAGAATTTCCCTTGCATATTTCTTTTGACAAATGAAAACTTCATCTTGACTTTACTTAATCTCCAATCAGAGAAAAAAAGTCATCAACCCAAGATCGGTCATCACTAATACTTTCGTCATTTCCATCTTGAATTCATCAATCAAGGTTGCATTATTTCTGTAACACCCATATTAAGATTGCCTAGGATCTTATACGAGTATTAAAATTTCGTACTGGATGCATTAATTTACAATACTAAAAGTTATCTCATAATATACATCACATAAGTAATATTACATCCAACTTTTTATACAAATCTTTCTGATAATTATACGTCAAAATACATCATCTGAATACAGGTAAACTGAAACAACTAGAAAATCAGCAGGATCAGTCCAAAGCTTTCTCCTTACCCTTGCTTCGTGCTACCTGTGAACCTGCATCAGAAGGAATGGGATGAGACATAATGTCTCAGTGAGTTCCATCCAACCTACTGTGGCAACCTCAGGGAACCTAGGGTCGCAATGCCTACTTTTGGCAATCTCGGTGAAACCTATGATCGCCAAGTTTTAACCTTACCCATAAAGGGTTTATATCTGCCTAAACCTAATAACTGTATTGTCATAACACTAGACTATGTCCTGGTAAATTAGTGATCGAGGGGACACCTAAGATCACTACCTGATACCTGCCTGATAACATAATAAAGTATAACTGATACATATTATGTTAGATGTTAGCGTGTAACAAACATATTATCTGAGTTCATTTTATGGAATGCCCCCGAGTGGAGTAACCCCAAAGCACATTCCCCTGATAACCGGTGAAATTCCTATAGTAGGCTAATCACCGACTCCTCTTGCCTGTGTGTGTCGTTATCCTCACGGAAAGTTTCTCCCATTCCAGACGTATCCGGAACCCCCTGTGCTCTAACTAACGAGAACACAGAAGACACACTATAAACATATGCGTGGTTATCCTCGCAGAAAGTTCCTCCCATTCCAGCAATACTGGAACCCCCTGCGCTCTCTAACTTCGAGAACCCAGAAGACACATAGTTTATCCTGATAATTAATTAATCCTTATATATAAATATATATACATAAGCCTGATATCTTCCTGAACATATATATATATATATATATATATATATATATATATATATATATATATATATATATATGTGTGTGTGTGTGTGTGTGTGTGTGTGTGTGTGTGCGTGTGTGTGTGTGTGTGTGTGTGTGAGAGAGAGAGTCGTCATGTAGGTTCCCTAATGGGCTGACCTATTCAGAATAAATCTGAAGCGTACTTGTGCCATGACTTATCAACATATATTTATATACAGTATGTATAAATCCTGGTAATAACCTTGTACCACTATCTAGGGTACATCCTATCCTGAACTATTGCGTATATCCCAGTGTCACTCTGATGTGAACATTTGGGACACGCCCTGACGTACATATGAATGTACCTACCTGGTAAAGGGTATCCTGAAACTAACCCTTAACTAACCTGAAATCCTATGGATATAAAACCCATCTCTCTTATGATACCTATCCCTATCCTAGATTAATCCTTGAAGGTTCATGAGTGTCTTTACCCAAAGCATATCAAAGATCATTGGCATGGTACATTTGTTTGTAATTAAAAAGTCATTTTGGGTAAGATCGCTCTACGACCCTAGACTTCGCTCTGCGATCCTGCGTCTGAACCTTCAGACTCTGAAGTCAGCTTCTGAACAGTGCTTCTGAGGACAGAGTCTGAAGCCAACTTCTGAAGCTTCGCAGAGCAAAGTCTAGGCGACGGTTTGGCAAAGATAGGCAGTGGCAAAACGCTGCTATTTCGCAGAGCAAACCTCTTGGTCGCTCTGCGACTATAGCAGAACTCAGAATTTTTCTGAAAACATGTTTCAATCTTAAAAACCTTGGTACCCACTTGTCCAGTGATCTTTGAAAATATGCCAGGGACTCGTTTGAACCATAAAAACATACTGTAAACATGGATTAACCAGGGATCAAGCATAGTATCAAAAAAATAGGGAAAACTATTCTTTTCCCTAAACCTTAGCAATTTGTTATGAATCTCACACAAATCAACCCACAAGGGATAATTGCTACTCTAAGGAACTCACTTAGAATTGTGCTGGTCTTGACAGGCTTTCTTTACCAAAATCTCAGCTTGGTCTTACTTTTCCTAAAGCTTCCCTTTACTTCAAACTTTCTCAAAACTTGCTTGCTTGCTGTCAATTCAAGGATTCAGAGGAGATAGCTGGCTGATCAAAGCTGGTGCTGCTGCTGATCGAATTCTAGAGGGAGAGGGAGAGAAAAATTTGTTTTAGTGAGAGAAGGAAAATGAGATAATTATGAAAATATTCAAGTTTATTTCCTTTTATCACCCTTCCTCTCAAAATTACCATATTGTTCCTACTCACACATAATTCCTCTGTTACAGATTAAAGTTGCGTTTAAGCGGGATGTTACACTCTACCCCCCTTAAAGAAATTTCGTCCTCAAAATTTAGAATTTACCTGAAAATAGATGCGGATAATTCCTTTGCATCTCCGATTCTAGCTCCCAAGTGGCTTCACCTTTGGAAGAACCTTTCCATACAACCTTGACAATTGGAATTTCTTTATTCCTCAAGGACTTGACATCTCGATCAACAATCTGTTCTGGTTCTGGCTGAAACGGTAAATCTGATCTCAAGTCAATAGTTCCCAAGTCTACCGGTTGAAAAGTGAAATTCCTGGCAGGACCTGGTTCTAAACCGTAAAACAGAGTATGCAAACAGCAATACAGAAGTAGAAATATAAAAGACAGAAAGTAAAGGAACACAGTTGATTTGTTAACCCATTTCGGTGACAAACACACCTACGTCTGGAGGCTTCCAAGCCAGGAAGGAAATCCACTAAAATAGTATCAATTCGAAGTCCTATGACACAGCCTCTATTTCACAGCCCCTATGACAACAGTCCCTGTTTCACAGCCCCTTCTCACTTAATCACGACCCGTGGTATTTCTACCTAGGAACTCCTAGATATAAGATCCCACTAACTTCCTACTCAAGTAATCACTGCCCCAGTGATTATCAGACTCTTAAACAATCAAAGATGGAGACACTCTCCTAAAAACTCAGTACGTCACTTTTGCTTAAAAGCTTTAAGTGATTACAACTCAATAAAACAACAACCAACTCTAAACACTTGAGTGGTGTACAAAACAAAGCATAAAGCTCACAGACTCAAAACACTAAGTATGACTCTCTCTTCTGTTTTGAATGAATTTCTTCAATAGCAGTGTCCTCCTTATATAGCTTCAGCAGCAACATAATTCTTGAATCAAATCTTTCTCAAAGATATATTCCCAGAATTCTTTAGAAGCAAATAGAAGCAATTATATTTCTGAAATATATTTTCTAAATGTTGAGTCTTTTGGTGTTGGCTGCATTGTTTGGTAAAACCATAGTATGGAATAGAAGCTTTTCCTTATGTTGAACATTTCTTCAGTTACAAGTTTTCTCATTTGAAGCCATTCAGAAGCTCAAAATCACATCAGAAGCTGAATGCCTCATCAGAAGCACTGTAGCTGTTCAGAAGCTGAATTCAGGTTCTGATGGTCGCGTTGACTTTTGTTGACTTCATCAGAAGCTGATGTTTTTCAAGTTATTTTTATGCGAATCTTAGCAACATTTGGCAAGGATTTGTTCCAGGATTATTGCTTCTAGAATGCTGATTTATTTGGAGAAGATTTAATGAAGATTTGGTTTTAAATTATGAAGCTCGTATTTTTTCTGCAGAATCTTTAAAAGATATATTCCTGGTTTATTTGTTTCCTTATTGGATCACTCATAAATTAGAAACAAATCAATTTGAGAAGATTGGCTACAGAATTAAGAAGAGTTACTGAAGGCTATATAAGGAGAAGGGCTGCTGCTATTCAACTTACGATTTGGAGAGTCAAAAATCAGAGAATTGAGTCTGTGTTTTTACTTAGAGTTTTTATTGTGCACCACTCATTGTTTGAGTTGGTTTAGTGTTTTTATAGAGTTGTAATTCATTCTAAGCCTCTAGGTACGAATGAAGTTTTGTCTTTGAAGTTTTAATTCAAAAACAGGGTAGTTGTGTTTCAGAACTGGTTAAGTTCAAAGGGTAGTTCAAGTGGCTGGGTTGTAGTTACTTGAATAGGAAGTTAGAGGATTTTCTAATACTCAACGTGTTGGGTAGAATTCAAGACTAGGTGGAGTTTAATTGCTTGGGATAGGAATTGGGAGTCAGTGTCTGAGTCTTAAGGATTAATTCCAATAGTGGAATTCCTTCCTGGATTGGTATCCCCCAGAGTAGGAGGTGTTTACTCCGAACTGGGTTAACAAACCTCTGTGCCTTTTACTTTCCTGCATTTTATTTTGCTGCTCTTGTATTGTGTTTACTTGTGCTCTGTTTTGCGATTTATTGTGCCCTGCATAGTGTTCAGAACCTGTCTAGTTCAGAACCTGGTATTCTCTTAGTTTTGCCTGGCCAGAATTTCAATTGGTATCAGAGCAGGCACCCTACCTGTAATTTGGGTGAGATCCAGAGGACTTAATATCTGGCAAGCATGGATAGAGAAGGAGGCTATGTCAATAGACCACCCCTACTAGATGGCACAAACTATGAGTATTGGAAGTCTAGGATGTGTGCATTCTTAAAATCTATTGACAGCAGGACTTGGAAAGCTGTGATTAAAGGCTGGGATCATCCTGAGGTTTTGGACAAAGATGGTAACAAAACTGGAGTATTGAAGCCTGAAGAGGAGTGGACCAAAGCTGAAGATGACTTGTCTCTGGGAAATTCAAAAGCTTTGAATGCTATTTTCAATGGTGTTGACCAGAACATGTTCAGACTTATCAAACAGTGTACTGTTGCAAAGGAGGCCTGGGAAATTTTAAAGACAACTCATGAAGGAACTTCTAAGGTGAAGATGTCCAGACTTCAGTTACTGACCACCAAGTTTGAGAACCTGAAGATGAAGGAGGATGAATCCATTCAGGATTTTTACATGAATGTGCTGGACATGGCAAATTCTTTTGATTCACTTGGGGAGAAGATGTCTGATGAGAAGTTGGTGAGAAAATCCTCAGGTCCCTGCCTAGAAGATTTGACATGAAGGTCACTGCAATTGAGGAGGCTCATGATATTTCTGTCATGAAGGTTGAGGAGCTGATTGGGTCATTGCTCAATTTTGAAACTGCCTTTTGTAAACAGACTGGGAAGAAAGGGAAAGGAATAGCATTTGCAGTTAATTCAGGAGCTGATGATCAACATGGGTCTGATGAGGAGGATAATGACTTATCAGAAGCTCTAGTGTTGCTGGGAAAACAATTCAACAAGATTCTGAAGAATGTTAACAGAAAAGCCAAAGCCAAAGGTCAAAACTTCAGATTCAATAACAAAAAGCAACAAACTGATGAGAAGAAGACCAAGTCTGAGGAGAAAAATAACCAAGCCAAAGGTGTGCAGTGCTATGAGTGTGAAGGTTATGGACATATCAAAACTGAGTGTCCTACTTTTCTTAAGAAGCAGAAGAAAAGCCTAGCTGTGTCATGGTCTGATGATGGTTCTGAAGAAGATGATGTTAGTGAATCTGATATGTGTGATACTGGTCTGGTAGTGAGGTCAGGAGCTATCTTGAAGAAGGAAGCTGTTTTAGAATCTGAGACTTTTTCAGAGTCTGACTCAGAGTCTGAAGCCTCATCTGTGTCTGAAGCTGCTAAAACCTCATATGATGAACTAGCTGATAACTACAAGAAGCTGTATACCAGAAGTGCTGAGGTTTGCAAACAAGTTTTGGATCAGAAGGAGACTATTCTTCAACTGGAGGCTGAAAAAGGTGAACTGTTAATGCAGAATTCAGATCTAAAAGAAGAAGTAAGCCAGCTGAACTCCCAACTTGATCAAATGAAGAAGCAAGTGAAGATGTTGAACTCTGCTACTGATAAGTTGGAGGACATTTTGGGGAATCAGCAACATGGAAAAACTGGTTTAGGTTTTGTTGATCAGACTCAGATTCCTAAACAGATGAATTTTGTTCCTGCTACTCAAACTCATGATTCTATGGTTGAAACATCAAAGAAGACCTCAGAAACAAGCCCAGATGCCAGCTCAGAAGCAAGCTCAAAAGAAACTTCAAATGCAAGGTCAGAAGTATGTTCAGATGCAAGGTCAGAAGCATGCTCAGATGCTACCTCAGAAGCAACCCCAGAAAATTTTCAGAAGCAGAAGGAGGAGAAATCATACATGGATCTGTCATCATTGTGGAAAGAAAGGGCATATCAAACCATTCTGCTTTAAATTGTATGGTTACCCTGAACACTTTCAATATAGAAGAGTGCAACCAGCTGCACCCAAACACAGTGTTCAGAAGGTGTGGAAACCTAAGGTTCAGAATGTAGGCCTGATTGCTCACACTTCATTAAGAGCCACCTCAAAAGAAGACTGGTATTTTGATAGTGGGTGTTCAAGGCATATGACTGGTGTGAAGAAGCTGCTAAGCAATATCAGATCATACTCCAGAAGCTATGTGACATTTGGAGATGGTGTAAAAGGTCAGATTCTGGGTATTGGTGATTTGATCAAAGAAGGTTTGCCCAGACTTAATGATGTGCTACTGGTGGAAGGATTAACCTCTAATCTGATCAGTATTAGCCAGCTATGTGATCAGGATTTAAAAGTGAATTTCAACAAGCAGGAATGTATTGTTACTGATCAGGAAGACAAGATTCAAATGAGGGGCTGCAGATCCAAAGACAATTGTTATTTATGGGTTTCTGAAGAAGAAAGAAGTCTGACTTCTTGTCTTATGAGCTCAGAAGAGGAAGTCAAGCTCTGGCACCAGAAACTGGGACATTTGCACTTGAAAGGCATGAAGAAAATCCTAAGTACTGAAGGTATCAGAGGTGTACCTAATCTGAAGATCAATGAGGACAATGTTTGTGGTGATTGTCAAATTGGGAAACAAACAAGAAAGTCTCATCCCAGATTAGTTCACCAGGTAACTACTAAAGTACTAGAACTTGTTCATATGGATTTAATGGGGCCTATGCAAGTAGAAAGTATTGGAGGAAAAAGATATGCTTTTGTAATGGTAGATGACTACTCAAGATTCACATGGATCAGTTTGTTAGAGAAAAGTCTGATACTTTTGAAGTATTTAAAGACTTGTGCATTCAATTACAAAGAGAAAAAGACTGTGGTATTGTCAGAATCAGAAGTGACCATGGCAAAGAATTTGAAAACAAGAGTTTCTCAGAATTCTGTGCTTCTGAAGGTATAAAACATGAGTTTTCTGCACCTATCACACCTCAGCAAAATGGTGTAGTTGAGAGGAAGAATAGGACATTAGCAGAATGTGCAAGGGTTATGTTGCATGCTAAGAAGCTGCCATATATGTTTTGGGCTGAAGCTATGAACACTGCATGTTATATCCATAATAGAGTCACTCTGAAGAAGGGAACATCATCTACATTGTATGAACTGTGGAAAGGGAGAAAGCCTACAGTCAAATATTTCCATGTTTTTGGGAGCAGATGCTATATTTTGGCTTATAGAGAAAATAGGAGAAAGCTGGATCCTAAGTCTGATGAAGGCATATTCCTGGGTTATTCAGTAAACAGCAGAGCTTATAGGGTGTTTAATTCCAGAACCAAGGTTGTGATGGAGTCCATAAATGTGGTTATTGATGATTTGTCTGCTGAGAATGAAAAGAATGAGCCTGAAGTTGTTCCAGAATCTGAAGCCTCAGAAGAACAAACTTCAGAAGCAGAAAAGCATTCAGAGTCTGAAGAAGCAGAAGATCAACCAGATCAAGTTCCAAATGGTAAAGGGCCATCAATTAGAGTCCAGAAGGATCATCCTAAGGAGCTTATCATTGGGAGTTTGGATCAAGGGGTCAGAACCAGGAGATCAGAACCAGCTGCTACTGATTCATGTTTTGTGTCAAAGGTTGAGCCTAAAAATGTAAAAGAAGCCCTGACTGATGAATTTTGGATTGAAGCTATGCAAGATGAGTTGAATCAATTCAAAAGGAGTGAAGTATGGGATCTGGTTCCTAGACCTGAAGGGTTGAATGTGATTGGGACTAAGTGGATATTCAAGAATAAAACAGATGAAAATGGTACTGTAGTCAGAAACAAGGCAAGGTTGGTTGCTCAGGGTTATACTCAAGTTGAGGGACTTGATTTTGATGAGACCTTTGCACCTGTGGCCAGACTAGAGTCCATAAGACTACTGTTGGGTGTATCCTGCATTCTCAAGTTCAAATTATTCCAGATTGATGTGAAGAGTGCATTTCTGAATGGATATTTGCAAGAAGAGGTATATGTTGAACAGCCTAAGGGTTTTGTGGATCCTAAGTTTCCAGAACATGTGTACAAGTTAAAGAAGGCTTTATATGGACTGAAACAAGCACCAAGAGCATGGTATGAAAGATTGACACAGTTTCTTGTGGCTCAAGGTTACAGAAAAGGAGGTTCTGATAAGACTTTGTTTGTGAAAGATGAAAATGGGAGTCTGATGATTGCTCAGATTTATGTAGATGATATTGTGTTTGGTGGGATGTCTCAGAAGAAGGTCAAATTGTTTGTTCAGCAGATGCAGTCAGAATTTGAAATGAGCCTAGTTGGTGAACTGACATATTTTCTTGGATTACAAGTTAAGCAAATGGAAGATACAATCTTCATCTCTCAGAGTAAATATGCCAAGAACATAGTGAAGAAGTTTGGAATGGAATCAGCTGCTCATAAGAAGACATCAGCTGCTACTCATCTGAAGTTAACCAAAGATGAACAAGGAGTATCAGTAGATCAAAGTCAGTACAGAAGCATGATAGGGAGCTTATTGTATTTAACTGCAAGCAGACCTGATATCACTTATGTTGTTGGAGTTTGTGCAAGATATCAAGCTGATCCTAAGATGAGTCATCTGACACAAGTGAAGAGGATCCTGAAGTATGTGAATAGCACAAGTGACTATGGAATCATGTATTCACACAGTTCAAGTTCTAAATTGATGGGTTATTGTGATGCTGACTGGGCTGGAAGTGCTGATGACAGAAAGAGCACCTCAGGAGGTTGTTTCTTTTTAGGAAATAACTTAATATCTTGGTTCAGCAAGAAACAAAACTGTTTCTCATTGTCAACTGCTGAAGCTGAGTATATTGCTGCTGGGAGTAGTTGTTCACAACTGGTTTGGATGAAACAGATGCTGGAGGAGTACAACTTGAAACAAGGTGTTATGACATTGTTCTGTGACAATTTGAGTGCAATCAACATCTCTAAGAATCCAATACAGCACAGCAGAACTAAACATATTGATATCAGACACCATTTTATCAGAAACCTTGTGGAGGACAAGATTGTTCAGCTGGAACATGTAGCTACTGAAGAACAAGTTGCTGACATTTTCACAAAAGCATTGGATGCTAAACAGTTTGAGAATCTGAGAAGCAAGTTAGGTGTGTGTTTACATGAAGAGTTATAGCAATTACTGCAAACTGGATGTGAGGAAGATAGAGTACCTGCCAGTTGTGCCTCTGCTAAGTGTGATCCTGAACCTGAGTCTGAATCTGATATGTGTTCAAGGATCTGTGTTACCTGTTTTGATTTTATTCCCTACTGGAAGTCTGAGTTTTGTCAAAATTTTGTGGCTAAAAAGGGGGAGAAAATTATGTATTGTGTTGGCTCTGATACCAAAAATCTTATGCAAAGTATTGCTGCTCAGAAGTTGTGTGTGAAGCTCAGTGTTCAGATTCAATATAAGAAGAGATGTTAAGACGATATTGAGGGGGAGTATGTGTCTCAGGGGGAGTACAAGCTTGTTATATACCTGAGTGATGATGTGGTCCTGAAGTGTGGTTCTGAAGAACAATTGCACTTTGGTTTATGCTCTGATACCTTTTATCACTGCAGTTCAGTAGTAAGGGGGAGTTTGTGTGATTTTTTGTGAAGCTGGAGTATGTAGCTTCAGGGGGAGTGTTTGTGATGATCAGGAGTTGATCAGTTGCTCTGATACCTTAAACTGAAGTTGTTAATCAGTACTTGCTCTGATACCATCAAACTGAAGATGTTTTGTGTATATTGCTGGTTGTGTGCTTTGTGAACTCTCAGGGGGAGTATTCTTATGCAGATCAGATATGCTGAAGTAATGCTGAGCAGTTTAGAAGCTTTTATGTGTGCTTCAGGAGTTCAGAAGATTAAGCTGTTGTTTAACATAGCTGAATCCGCTGCCTAAACTAATTGCTATGATGTATAATTATGGAGTTCTTCATTGCTGAGTTGATTATAAGGGAGATTGAAGAACTTGGATGGTTTTAGCCAAAAATTTGCCAAAGGGGGAGATTGTTGAGTCTTTTGGTGTTGGCTGCATTGTTTGGTAAAACCATAGTATGGAATAGAAGCTTTTCCTTATGTTGAACATTTCTTCAGTTACAAGTTTTCTCATTTGAAGCCATTCAGAAGCTCAAAATCACATCAGAAGCTGAATGCCTCATCAGAAGCACTGTAGCTGTTCAGAAGCTGAATTCAGGTTCTGATGGTCACGTTGACTTTTGTTGACTTCATCAGAAGCTGATGTTTTTCAAGTTATTTTTATGCGAATCTTAGCAACATTTGACAAGGATTTGTTCCAGGATTATTGCTTCTAGAATGCTGATTTATTTGGAGAAGATTTAATGAAGATTTGGTTTTAAATTATGAAGCTCGTATTTTTTCTGCAGAATCTTTAAAAGATATATTCTTGGTTTATTTGTTTCCTTATTGGATCACTCATAAATTAGAAACAAATCAATTTGAGAAGATTGGCTACAGAATTAAGAAGAGTTACTGAAGGCTATATAAGGAGAAGGGCTGCTGCTATTCAACTTACGAATGAAGTTTTGAGTCTGTGTTTTTACTTAGAGTTTTTATTGTGCACCACTCATTGTTTGAGTTGGTTTAGTGTTTTTATAGAGTTGTAATTCATTCTAAGCCTCTAGGTACGAATGAAGTTTTGTCTTTGAAGTTTTAATTCAAAAACAGGGTAGTTGTGTTTCAGAACTGGTTAAGTTCAAAGGGTAGTTCAAGTGGCTGGGTTGTAGTTACTTGAATAAGAAGTTAGAGGATTTTCTAATACTCAACGTGTTGGGTAGAATTCAAGACTAGGTGGAGTTTAATTGCTTGGGATAGGAACTGGGAGTCAGTGTTTGAGTCTTAAGGATTAATTCCAATAGTGGAATTCCTTCCTGGATTGGTATCCCCCAGAGTAGGAGGTGTTTACTCCGAACTGGGTTAACAAACCTCTGTGCCTTTTACTTTCCTGCACTTTATTTTGCTGCTCTTGTATTGTGTTTACTTGTGCTCTGTTTTGCGATTTATTGTGCCCTGCATAGTGTTCAGAACCTGTCTGGTTCAGAACCTGGTATTCTCTTAGTTTTGCCTGGCCAGAATTTCACTAAATATTTCTTTGAAAATATATTCACAAATAAAAGAAACAAATCTTCAACCAGTATCTTCACGCGAATTAATCTGCCTTCTAGAAACATCAGCTTGGATAATCTTCAATCAAATCTTCGAAAGATACTGTGGAGAATTAACAGCTCCAAGACACAAGAAAGAACGCAAAAAACGTGATTCTGAAATGCAGCTTCCGAAGGTCAACGAAAGTCAGCGTCTGAACAGTGCGTCTGAAGGTCAACGAAATTCAGCGTCTGAACAGTGCGTTTGAAGGTCAGCTTCTGAACAGTGCGTCTGAAGTACTGTTCAGCTTCTGATGAACATTTCCAGCTTCTGAAATTCTGTTTTTAGCTTCTGAAGGCACATTTCAGCTTCTGAAGACATACTCCTTGAGACTTCAGCTTCTGAAGCACAAATTGCTTGTCTATTTGATTTTAGCAAACATGAAGCCAACAACCAAATATCCAACAATCTCCCCCTTTGGCAAATTTTTGGCTAAAATCAATTTGAGCATAGCAACAAGCAAATTCTTCACACAACAAAGAACGCAGCCATGAAGAACATAACACAAATGTAGCAACAGAGTCAGCAGCGGATGATTCACTACATTTCACACATATACTCCCCCTGAACTACCTCTGAACAGATACTCAGGAACAACACAACTCAGGAACTCCTCCTGAAACACACATTCAGGAACTCCCCCTGAAACAGACATTCAGGAACTCCCCCTAAAACAGACATTCAGGAACTCCCCTGAAACAGATCAATCAAAAACTCCAACTCCCCCTGAACTGTTGAACAACTTCTGAAACAGACACATACTTATTTCTCCCCCTTTTTAGCCAAACAATGTTGACAAAACAACCAGCAATCACCAGGAGCAGAGAAACACAAGAAATAGCAGATACAGACCAGATGCACTCAAACAGAGGAAAAACAAACACAGAGGATATAACTATCCATCACAGACCAGCATACCACAGAACCTCAGTGACACTTCTTAGACCAGCAGTATCACACAAACAATACTCACACACAAAGTCTTCAAAAAAAGCTCATAACAAATTTGCCTAGTTGGCCCCTCAAATTTTCAAATTGCTTGGCATCTAATGCTTTTATATCAGTAACATCTTCATCATCCTCAGCACACTGAACATAGGGCATGATGTCTTGAACATCTTGCTCAACATTTGTAACATCCGGGTGCCTTCCTGACGGCCTGGGCCCGCGATGTACTCATGGTCTTCTCCACCCCCCAAGTGGAGTTTCATGCCTTCCGTGGGAATCGAACCGTGTACCCTGGAGGCTATAAGTACACGCTCAATGCATTCCCACTACCAATTGAGCTAGTAGTGGGAATGCATTGAGCGTGTACTTATAGCCTCCAGGGTACACGGTTCGATTCCCACGGAAGGCATGAAACTCCACTTGGGGGGTGGAGAAGCCCATGAGTACATCGCGGGCCCAGGCCGTCAGGAAGGCACCCGGATGTTACAAAAAAGGAGCCTTTTTTGTAACATCCGGGATTTGGCAACTAACGTCCCCCGCGATGTATTCATGGTCTTCTCCACCCCCCATGTGGAGTTTTTGCCTTCTGTGGGAATTGAACTCTGTACCTGGGGCCTAAGTACAAGTTCAATGCATTCCCACTACCAATTGAGCTACTAGCTCAATTGGTAATGGGAATGCATTGAGCGTGTACTTATAGCCTCCAGGGTACACGGTTCGATTCCCACGGAAGGCATGAAACTCCACTTGGGGGGTGGAGAAGACCATGAGTACATCGCAGACCCAGGCCGTCAGGAATGCACCCGGATGTTACAAAAAAGGCGCCTTTTTTTGTAACATCCGGGATTTGGCAGCTAACGGCAACCGCGATGTATTCATGGTCTTCTCCACCCCCCATGTGGAGTTTTTGCCTTCCGTGGGAATCGAACTCTGTACCTGGGGCCTAAGTACAAGTTCAATCATTCTCACTACCAATTGAGCTATCGAACTCTGTACATGGGGCCTAAGTACAAGTTCAATGCATTCCCACTACTAATTGAGCTAGTAGCTCAATTGGTAGTGGGAATGCATTGAACTTGTACTTAGGCCCCAGGTACAGAGTTTGATTCCCACGGAAGGCAAAAACTCCACATGGGGGGTGGAGAAGACCATGAGTAACATTGCGGGGCAAACCTGGGCAAGCCAGTTGAAAGGCAAATCCCGGATGTTACAAAAAAGGCGCCTTTTTTTGTAACATCCGGTTGGCTCCCTTACGGGCTGGCCTCCCTATCTTTCAAGGACCGAGATGTACTCACGACCTTCTCCACCCCCCTTGTGGAGTTTTTGCCTTCCGTGGGAATCAAACTCTGTACCTAGGGCTTAAGTACAAGTTCAATGCATTCCCACTACCAATTGAGCTAGTAGCTCAATTGGTAGTGGGAATGCAAAGAACTTGTACTTAGGCCCCAGGTACACGGTTCGATTCCCACGGAAGGCATGAAACTCCACCTGGGGGCGGGGAGAAGTCAATGAGTAACATTGCGGGGCAAACCTGGGCAAGCCAGTTGAAAGGCAAATCTCGGATGTTACATTCACAGAACACAAATGTTGATGCAATTGATGATGTTCACACTCCTGAATTTCTCAACACAATTACCACTTCTGGTCTCCCAAACCACAAGCTCAGATTAAAGGTTGGAGTTCCATTTATGTTGCTAAGGAACATAGATCAAAGACTAGGATTGTGCAATGGTACAAGACTCATAATAACCAGAATGGGTAAGTATGTTCTTGAAGGGCAGGTCATATCTGGAAGTAATATAGGCGATAAAGTTTTTATACCAAGGTTATCTCTTCAACCTTCAGACGTCAAGATTCCTTTCAAGTTTCAGCGTAGACAGTTTCCGATATCTGTTTTATTTGCAATGACTATTAATAAAAGTCAAGGACAATCGTTAAAGAATGTTGGGATATATTTGCCAAACACTGTATTTTAACATGGTCAATTATAAGTTGCAATTTCAAGAGTTACCTCCAGAAATGGATTGAAGATGCTTATAACAGACGAGAATGGTCAAGATACCAATGTGACTTCTAATGTCGTATACAGAGAAGTTTTTTGTAATGTAGTATAATTTGATTGCAATTTATGTTTTGTAACAATGAGTAAAACACTGTGTTAAACAATGTACTTTATTTCCAATCAATTAACAAATAAATTATAATTGTTTATTTTTTAGCTGGTAAGACCCGTGCGATTTTCTAGTTCTAACAAACATTAAATGTGGTATTGTTAATGTAATTACGGCCCTAGCCTTTCAACCATTTCCCTCCCATCTTACTGCAATCAATTTTGCGCTTCCATATCCTCCACACTCATCCATTGATTGTGGCCAAATTCAAATCCTTCTCTATTTCCGAAAGTTCTTTCCACATTCCAGCAAACATTAAAATCATGCAGTTTTCCATAACTCATTTTCATACTTCCCCCATAATTGTGCCCTCCCATCTCCCTCAAATCACTATTTCCAATATTAGCTTCTCAACTTCCATCAGCATTAATATCATAATGTTTTACCCCTTCATTCAATTATGCTTTTGTAACAATGGAGCAAACCTACAATTCATGTTCGTCAATTCAATTCATCATGAATCTACATAACACAAGTGAAAGGGCAAACAAATGCAAAAAAAAAAGCGTGAGAACTCTTATGAATCGACCATGCGTGTTTCTCTGAGTCAGAAATTGAATTCCTCCGGTTCCTAATTCATCCTCTCAATTTCGGGTTTGTCATTTATAAATTGGAATCATTTGTTCTTCTTTGATTGGCATCTTCTTTTTATGATTTTTTTTTTTCAATTCACATGTTGTTGTTTCTGATTTTAATGATTATTCATTCATTTAATGATTTATTTATGTTTATTTATGTTATGAGGTGCTGTCAAATTTTGTTTCAGGCTGTTCCTAGAAAGCGTTTCAATGATGTTGTTTCGAAGAATGGGGTTGGTTTATCATTTGTGCCTTTGGGAATGAGTTCTTTAATAGATGGACCTGCAACCGGGTCTTGTTTAGGTGCAGTTGGTGAAACAAGATTAACGCTTGACTTGTCTACGAAAAGGATGATTCCTTGGTACACAAGTTCTTTCTTACGAGGATGTTATGAGCTTGATTTTCTTGTTACTTAAGTTCTAACTTCAAATAATTTTCTTTCTGTTTTTTTTTTGTTAAGTGTGGCTATCACTATTTTATTAATCTAGTAAACAGCACTTTCTTGAATCAAGAACTTATCTTTCTTTACTGATAGTATTTAAACTGATGCAATTCTGTTCCATCCATTATAGGAGCAAGGAAGATGAAATGGTTTTAGGTGATCTTAATGTTAAACTTGGCCAAGCATGGGAGTATTGCCCAAGAGAGGCCTTAAGAAGAGTTTCCAAAATTCTCAAAGATGAATTTGACTGGGTATGTTGCATAGCTTTTCTTATTTATGAATTATGATGACCTATGCTGTTTAACTCCTAACAAATGATATTTGAAAACTAAAAAGTTGTTTGATAGCGTTTAATGACACGGTTTTGTGTTTTTTACTGATTTTTTTCTTCGTCACTCAACAATTATATTGGTTGTATTTTTATACACTGTTGATGTACGGTATCGAATTTATTATATTCAAATTACACTACTTTTAACGTATAGTCTTCTTATAGGTAGTGAATGCAGGTTTTGAGAATGAGTTTTTTCTCTTGAAGAGCATGACAAGGTACGGCATACATCTTATCTTGTGATTTGATTAATGCAAATACCATGCCAATTAGTTATAAACATTTAGAAAATCATTCAGGGAAGGGAAAGAAGAATGGATACCATTTGACTCAAGTCCTTACTGTTCCTCATCAGCGTTTGATGCGGCTTCCCCAATACTTCGTGAAGTTGCTTCTGTTTTACATTCCATGGGCATTCCTGTAGAACAGGTAAAAAGGAGTTTTTAACATGATCAATTATATATGAAATATATGATAATGGCTTTGTTTAATTTTCATTGGATTTGTTTTTCGTAAACATACATGCTTTCACATAAACTAATTACAATTTTTAAACCAGAAGTTAATATCATTACCGTGATACTTCAGAAACATAATATTCATAAATGATAATAGAACTTAAAGCAAGCATTGAACACCGCCACAAACATGAATCTTTTTAGATTTTTATGCATGAACGAAGTCCCTAAAAGAACTATCATGAATAGCTTAGCATGTATAAGTAGTTGTTTTCAATCAATTCAATATGTTGTTCATTATACAACTGCATGAGTATCAATACTCTATCTCTTCTGTGAATATGATTTGGAACCATAGAACCCTCTGATTTCTAACACGTGTCCTATTGTCCGGCCTTTTTTTCTTAATAAAATATTGCAGTTACACGCAGAAACTGGAAAAGGTCAATTTGAGCTGGTTTTGGGACATACCATTTGTACTAAAGCTGCAGGTTATACTTTGTGTTCAGGTACTGTTCAAGAATGGTTGAGCATGTAATAATATGAGAGTCTCATGTTTTTTCCTGCAAAGTATAGAGGAAACATAATGTCTTATTGACTTTTCAAAGAGTATTAGATATTATTTTTTGCTTCCTTAAGGACATTTGTTGGTTCTCCTATCTTGGTCTTTCTGAAAGATTTGGTTGAGTACTAGTTGATTGTAACAGATGTGGTTATTGTGTAACATTTGCTAAACAATTGATATTAACATATGGTCGTTCCTCTATATTTTTTTTACATTCCTCTATTAACATAAGGTTTAGGTAGTGTAGTACTTCTTTTTGTTTTTTTTAAGAAGTCTTTTTGTTGTTGTTCTAATGTAGGGTGTTGCTCTTATGTGTTTTCCCAAGTGTTGGGTGATGATTTGATCTCGTTATAACAACCTTTGTTGGATTAGTTTCCTTTGTACATACAAGAAGTTATGTCGTAGGTCCTTAAGGAAGCTGACTATACAATGGATTCTTTCTTAGTCTTGTCTAACTTCATGAAGGTATTGAAGCATGTAATATCTAGCATGACTTTTTGCACTTGAATGTTAAAGTTTGGTAAATATTTAAGCATGTAATATCTAGCATGGCTTGATTTTTATAAGAGTATAATATTGTTTGAAAGCTTATTTAATTTTTGCCCTAATAATTTCAAACTTATAATGATTAGCACTAAATAAAGCTTATACTGTGACATACATTCATGTTTTGTTTCACATGCTTCTGCTTCTACTAGATTCTCTTCATTTTGTTCTGTCATTGGATTTTGTTGAAAGCTGAGAGATTTTTTAATTAATCTATTTCTAATGGTTTATGTTTTATTTCTAAATTCCATATTTTTGTTGTTGGGTTCTCTGCATTACTTATGTGTTGGCTGAAACACAATTGCTTTTTTGTAATATGTAGATGTGTATGCTTCCTTATCGTGTTATTGTTCTCATTGTTGTGTAGGAAGTAAGTAAATGAGATGTGGAAAGGAGCATTGTCGCATGAAATTGATTCATAGAAAGTAAGGCAAAGCTTTTCATATTGTTTAGTCAATACTTAATGTTGATGTTGGTTGTTTTGATTCATAGAATGAAAGGCAAAGCTTTTCATAGAAAGTGAGGCAAAACATTGACGCATGATGTTGGCTGTTCTCGATCCTTCATAGACACATGCAACAACTAAAAGTTGATCCCCCCATCTGAGATGAAGCACTTGCCCTTCGTTGGTGTCTGAACTAGATTCTAACTACTAATCAAGATGGTCACTTTCTAGTGGAAATGGATACTGGGGTCTGTGTCAAAGTCCTTGAAGACAAAATTTAAGTAGCTTCCATTAGTAATGTTATGTTAGATTGTTGTGGAATTTTATTTAGTTTGTCTAATTGTAAGGTAACTTTTATTAAAATGTGTAAGAATGTTGATGCTCGTAGTTTAGTGGAGCTAGCCAAAAAATTTGGTTTGAACTCTTAGGTTTGATTTGTTCCAGAACTTACTGCCTTTGTTATCGGTAAGGAAATACTCCCTATTATTTGAAGTTAAAAAAAATGCTTAACCATTGGTATGAGTTTTTTTATTGATCAAAGTTTGTAATATACTAATTTTTATGAAAATATGGTGATGTAAGACATAAACCAGAGAAATGAGAGTGACTCGATTTTTATTTATAAAATGTCATCCAATCAGCCAAGGTTCAAAGGCATCAAACTGATTTATTTTTATTTTTTTTAGTGTTTTTAAGTATTAGGCAACGCTTATGAACTGTTGTTAGATATGGCAACAATTGAAAACGTTGCCTAAGGTTCCCCAGAAAAGCGTCCCCTTTTCCCATACTTTAGGAGACGTTTATAAAAAGTGTGCCCAAAAGTGCGAAAAAAACGTTGCCTTAGCCCATAGGCAACGCTCGCACATGAGACGCTTGAAAAACGTCCCCTATTCTTTTAGGCAACGTTTTTCATAGTTCTGGCAACGATTTTCAATAGTTCCTGGAGAGGATAAATGGTGTAGTGGGATATGTCAACATTGAAGAAGTGTTCTTTTGAAGATACTGTGACATTTGTCTATTTTCTTTGTCTGGTGTTACTTTTGTAACCCAAACTCAAGCTAAGAGTTCTCTTACCTTGAGTTTTAGGGAGACTGTTAAGAATAATGATAGTTAGTAGTTGGTTTAATTGTTAGTTAAGAGTCAAGTATGAAGTTAGTTAGAGCTAGTGATTAGAAGTGTTAGTTACTAGTTAGTGAATGCCTATAAATAGGCCTTGATGTACTCCTTTATTTGAACTTTTTTCATTTGTAAGATTGTTCAATAATATCAATACATAATTTCTCATAGCTTTCTCTTTACTTTTCCATGGATGTCATGTTTCTCAACAAAAACATCAACATTTTAAGTCAAACAGTTGAGGAAAAATTCGCACATATTGATATATGTAAGATGGTAGTTCATATACGAACAGAAAAGTAATTCAAATCCAAATCATCATAAAACAAAATTACAAATACATTTGCTTCTTGTACAAAGATCAGATGATCAGCCCTTCTTCACAATAACATCAAAGTAATTACTTGATCTCTTTGTTAAATAGGTTTGGATCTCACCACAAAAGCTAGCTCAAATAATGAAGGTACTCAAACATATTTATACACTCAACAACTCAGGAACCTGAGCAATGTGTGACTAATAACAAACTACAAACAACTTCAAAACCAACTTCAACACTCTCATTCATCATGCCCAAGACAATGTCACTTAATTTAACCCCGCTTTATGATATCAAATGATTTTCCTTTTCCTTTGTATCTCCAACTACCTCTCCATTTGCAATTTCACTTTCCACATCCCTTATATTCAAAAAATATATACAATATAAGTTTTTTGTAAAAAATGAAACCATAATGCTCATAATAAGTGAAGACAATGATCATTTAATGTAAATTTGTTGTAACTGAGTTTGAAGTAAATGAAATCAATATAAGTTTGCTGCTACGTGTCACTAGCAAAAATAGTTGTTGTAAAATATGCTATGTTCTGGGAAGTTAACTTGTCTTGCATGCATGGTTTTTATTTGTGATAATAAGAGAGAATACATTGAAAATTGTATAATGTAATGAAAACTTTTGATTATATACTAAGAAAATTATTGAACCTTAGGGGGGTGTATTGAATTAGGATTCTAAGAGATTTTAAAAGACTTTTTTATCATGAAAAAGTCTTGTGGTATTCAATCAAGACTCTTTGCAACTTAAAAAAAGTCTTTTGGTATTCAATCAAGACTATTTGTCATTTAAAAAAAGTCTTGTGATATTCAATCAAGACTCTTTATCACTTAAAAAAAGTCATGTGGTATTCAAAATCATTCAAATTTCGAAGGATTGTTTAATAAATTGGATTTTGATGGATTTGGTGGAATTTTCTAGTGAAATTTTAGTATGAAAAAGTCTTTCATGAAAACATGAGATTTCTTAGGATTGTTTTTTCTTTTAAGATTTTACTATCTCTCTCATCCCTTCTCTCTCACTCTCTCTCTCTTCCCTCCTCTCTCTCCCTCTCTCTCACACTTTCTCTCTTCCCCTCTCTATATCTCTCACTCTCTCTTTTCCCTCCTATCTCTCCTCCCTTCTCTCTCACACTTTCTCAGTCTCTCTTTTCCCTCCTCTCTCTCCTCCCTTCTCTCTCTCTCTCTCTCTCTCTCTCTCCTCTCTCTATCTCTCTCATAAAAAATAAAGTAAAATAAATAAAAGAGTCTGTATTGAGAATATTGTGAAAGAGAGTGTGTTATGATCATTTTTTTTCAATGAATCTTTAAAAATTCATAAAATCTTTTGAAATCTTTTGAAATCCATAAAATCATTTGAAATCCTTTAAAATCTTATGAGTTAAATCCATTGAAATCCAAATTGTAAATCTCAATAGTCTTTTAAAATCATCAAAGTCATTAAAATCCTACAAAGTCTTTTAAAATCCTTAAGACTTTTTTAAACAAAAATTGTCCTTTAAAATCTTAATCCAATACACCCTCCTTAGCTTTATTCTCTGTACTCAATTGCGCTTCATATTTGAAAACGAAGCTTAAGAAATTATTTTCTTTGTTAAAGAAAAGTACAATTAAATTTCAAATCTTAAATGATAAGGCAACCTTTATGTACTTATTTTTAATCTTTTAAGCTGAAAGATCACACAATAATAACAATGAATATAAAATCAAAATAAATTCGATCAATCTAGTACATCGAAAAATTCAGTCTAGATTAAATTAAATACATCTTCTAGCTTATAATAAATTCATCTTACTGTACCCTACTAATTGAAAAAAATTCATCTTCTAGGTTACAATAAATATAAAATTAAAACAAATTCATTCAATCTAGTACATTGTCAAAACATTATTGTCGACCATGCATAGTCAATTTACAATACAATAAACTCAAGACTCTCATGACAAGACATGCATCTTCAAAAAAGATCACACAATCTAATAGTATTAAATGTATTAAGACAATAAATTAACAAAAATTTAAACAAGTGAATCGTCATAGAGAAACTTACTTTCAAGGAACTGACACCAAGCTTTCTACATAATCATTTGCATGATAGAACCATTCTATGTAATCGGTAATTATAATTCTCTCTACTATTTTATCTCTTAAATTATAGATCTTTGCTGAGTGGCCAAATTGATTTGCTATTATCACAATATCACCATTTTTATAAATGCACACCATTTGAAAAGCATCATCAAATTGAAGATTATGGTAACTAATCTTAAATAATTTAGTCCAAGACTCTTGAACCCCATACTCCTTCATCTGCCATAAAACAAATTCTCTTTTCTTGAAATCATGAGAAAAACATAGACATTCCATCAAAACCTTAAGAACCGGCTGAAAGCATGGCACCTCATCAAATCCTTGAGGCAGCAGCAACTGCTTGTATGTCTCCGTCGAAAGATCGAGGGAAACAATCACAAATTGTTTAACATTAGTAATAGACTCATATTTATAAAGAGAATAGAAATACTCGTGAATAGCTAACCAATTAACAGTGCCACTTAAATGCATTCCGTTGTTAAGACTAGTATTACTATTATCCAACCAATTAAGAGGAATCACCGGAAAACTTTGAATATTTTTCCAACAACTACCACCAAAATTGAAAATGTTCACCTCACTGTTCGGCTTCACTGAATCTTTGTTCTCTTCAACACGATACGCTACAACCTTATAAGTTTTCATTGAATCATCATAACCAAAGGCAAACTTAAAACACTCAAAATAAGGGTCGCTACGATCTTGTGGGATTCTGCAACGAAACGACCCTAATTTTGCAGATATTTTTCTAGTTGAAGGGTTCCACAAATAGATGGAGTAGTATTGATACGGTATATCGAGAGATTTGGAAAACAAGCACATCAAACCGTTGCAGGAACCAGCAATATGACAACCATACTTCAAATTATATGAATTTTCGTTACGACCAAAGATGGATGGATTTTCGATTAAACGGTGGAATGGGAAGGGTAAGACAGTATAACAATCAATGTTTCTCAACATTAATGTGAGGTGCGGGTTTTGTGATGACTTCTTAAGATGCTTTTCGATGAAGGTTGGATCAGAAATGAGAATGTTCCATGACTTGCTCACGCACTTGAGTTGCACGATGGTTTTCACACTAAGAAAAGACAGGATTTCGGCGATGAGTTCATCAGGAAGGAATGTCGGTGGTGGGGTGCTCGGAAGGACATCCATCAGAGCATCGTAGTAACCCACTTGAGGTAGCGTGGTGGTGTCAACTTTGATTATCTCTGGTGCCAATTTTGGTGGATTAGTTTGTCTTCTTCAAAACAAAAACAAAAATTAGATCATCATAGTTCTTAAGTTGAAGATGAACCACAAACTAAAAAAAAAAAAAAGAAAACAGGAAGAAGAAGAAAACACAATTTTTTTTTTGTAATATATGTCATGAAAATATGCAATTCAGATAGGTATACACCAGCAATATAACAATATTTTGGTGGTACGGATAACTAAGATATAAAATAGGTATACACCAGAAATGGAATAGAATAAAGTAAATTTTGAATTCAATTCAGTCAAAAAAATATATAG
The DNA here is from genome assembly GCA_018208015.1 of Medicago ruthenica. Classification (NCBI taxonomy): domain Eukaryota; kingdom Viridiplantae; phylum Streptophyta; class Magnoliopsida; order Fabales; family Fabaceae; genus Medicago; species Medicago ruthenica. The sequence continues at coordinate 48,337,992 of CM031377.1, read as the reverse complement.
TTTTGAATATTAATTCGAATTTATATATTTTAAATATGAAAAGGATAGGATGTGGGAATATTTTAGAAATGGAATAGGATAAAATAAGATTTTGAAATCAGTATAAAAAATATAGGCATGTTTGTTTCTTTGACTAACAAGTTAGGTATGTTTTTAATAATTTGAATAGACTAGATCTAAAATCAATAAACAAATTCGATAAAAGTCATCTCCGGATTAACATTTTCATACAGGAATAAATTTTTATTTTTTTATATTTGTTAATTCTCAGGTTCTTAAGAGAATCGTCTCTAGTAATCCTGAATTTTGCCTAAAGGTTAGTAAACTTGGTCAAAAATTGTTCAACTCAAAAACCGAATTTGATTTCTCCCGAATGATTCATTCTTTGATAGAGTTCATTAACCATTTGAGTTCAATTACTTGATTTAAATTAATTTCTCTATTACTATGAATAAATATTAAAGAGGGATTAATTTATCCATCGTATGAAAATGTTCGAGACTAGAATTCTTATTTTTTTTATCAAAGATTGAATAAAGCAGCCAGAATATTATGATAAAACAAACTGTGTCTTTTTTTTTGTTTTTGTTGTGTTAACCCTTCCACTTTCCCATAGAAGGGGGTTCGAATTGAATTCAGGTTCTTCTAAACAATTTGTCCTTCGACGGAGCTCATTAACCATTTGAGCACAATTACTTGGTTAAAAAAAATTGTATCTTTAAAACAAAAGTGTTTTTTTTATGGAAAATAACAGTATTGATGGTATACATAAAAATAAAGTAGGAATAGAACATGATAAAATAAAACTTTTGAATTCAATTCAGTGAAAATATAGATTTTGAAATTCCACCAAAAAAAATATAGATTTTGAAATAATTAGACTTTATATATTTTAAATATTCAAAGTTATGGATATCTGGGATATTTTTGAAATGGAATTGGATAAATTAAGAATTCGAATTCAGTAAGAAAAAAAAATAGGTATTTTTTTTACTAACGAATTAGGTATGCTTTTAACAAATTGAATAAGCTTTAAATGAAATTAATAAATTTGTTTTGACTAAAAGTCCATATTAACATTTTCATGTGAGGACAAATTCGTTTCTTTGTTGGGGTGAATTAATTAAAATAAAAAAGAGATTATTTTGTCTCCCGTGTAAAAATGTTGTTCGGCAAAATTTATTTACTTTTAATAATCAAAAGCACATTTTTTTGAAGGAATAATCCAAAGCACATTTTTTTGAAGGAATAATCAAAAGCACATTTTTTTGAAGGAATAATCAAAAGCACATGAAAGGGCTTAATTTCCGAGTTTGGTCGGGACCTCAAACTCCTTAATCTTTAAATCAAATCAGTTAAACTATTTAACCTTTGACTAATTATTGTATGATAAGTTGTATTAGAAGTGCCTCTGAAAAAAAATGTATTATAATCTAGAAGAGAGTTTTTTTTTTTTTGTAAGCAAATAAATTGAAGTGCAAATGCATTATTATATATCAATAACTGACACCTCAACGGTCCAAACATCATTTGTAGCACCTCAACAACTTATGCACCAAAATATAGTTGTAAGTCAACGAAGATGGACTCAGTTGTTAAGGAGTGGACTCAATCGCAAGGTCATGTGTTCAACTCCCGCTGTTAGCATGGGGAAATATTTGGTGGACGAACTGTAAATACCTCTATCAAGGCTCGTTGAGCCTTTAGGTCTGCTCTGACCTTAGTGAGCCCTTAGAATCCAATTCACCTAAACTTTTTTTATGATAAATATATATACTTGTGAAATTATTATTTTAGTTAAACTATTTACACATTTTGACAATAAATTTTTAATTTTTTTGTCAAACTCTATTATTTACATTTAATATCAATAGGATTTTAGGATTTTAGGATCCGCAGGAAATGTTTAAAAATCCACAGGAAACATTCGGTCAGTGTTTGAGAAGTATTCATGCCCGTAAGCACGTTCCTGCGAACATACTCCCAGGTATTTCCGCAGCAACGACGCACGAAAATCTGCAGGAAAAGTTATGAAGAGAATAATAATCCGCACGTAAATCCGCATGTGTAGGTGTTGTGTCGGACATGCCTTCAATAACACATCAAATCATAAACTATTAATGGAACTCATAAAGAAAAAACCGCGAAAATACTCTGATCAGATTACCTAACTTGTTGAGATTTATTATCAATATGCAATATAATCGATGTGCTACTCAAAGACGTATCTCGTTGCAGATCAATCACAATTGGAGCTCTCGTAGCTCCATTTTCACCCGTAAGCTGAAGAAATCAAAATTTCATTGTCACTTTACACATTTAATTTCTCTTCAATTTTGAAATTGAGATCATAGAGTTTCAAAACCTAACTTTCCAAAACATGATGTACAATTAAACTTTCCAACACCGCTGATTTACCATAACCCTACGAAATCCAAATCAAAATCGAATTCAAAATCAAAACCGCAAAATTCAACAAAATAGAAACTACGAATATGATTATGATTATGATGATGAATGAAGACTTAAGACTTTGCGAGCGACGACATTGAGGAAAGTGGAAGGTCTACTAGAATTCAAATCTTCATCGATATCATCGTCGACGAGAAGCGCCGAAGCTTGACGCATAGAATCAACGAGCTCCAATAACTCTTCGATCGCCACCATGGAAGATCAAATTCAACGGATCGAAAAACCGTTAGAGAGATAAGTTGTTAGAACAGGGCCCGATTGAAATCGATACCATAAACCAGAAGAATATGTACAATCTGAAATAGAAACCAGATCTGAGTTTCTCTCTATAAAATTTAAGAAATGGTGGACTTGTTAAGAGTTTGCTTCTAAAAAATAGTTTGACATTTTATTTAGAAATATTTTGATTAAGACTAAAATTTAATATTATGGAGTCTATATTTAATATCTAAATTTTTTCCTAATGAAAATAAAATTTAATATTATAGGGTCTGATGACCCTTGGTCATATTTTATTTTCTGTAGCAAGTTTATACTGTTTTTGTTGAGTTCAGATGATTTTGTGTGGGTAGCAAGCCTCAAAAGAGCAGTTTTCAGGATCCTTGTGAACAAAGAAATCGTGCCACGATTTTCAGCATCGGAGCACGATTTGGAGCAGCTTTGAAGATGTTTTGGCTCGTAAAATATCGGAGCACGATGGTGTCAAATCGTGCTACGATTTTCAGGCGCGTCAGACTTGAATTTGAATTAATTGAAGAAATCGGAGCACGATTTCTGGATATCGGAGCACGATGTATGCGTTTCTGAAATTTTTCTATAAAAGCCAAAACCATTTCTGAAGCAAGGGTTCGATTTTGGAGAAGAAAAAGTGACATAATTGGAGCTGGAGATCTGAGCCAAGGTGGGAGACCATCAAATACTCATAGCCGGTTCTTCAATTCATGTAATGAGTCGTCAAATTGAGTTAGTTATTTATGCTTTAGCCATGAGTAGCTAAGTTAATTGTGATTAGGTCTTGTGATGAGTCTGTTCTAAGCTTGTTGGCATGTAATCTGTAACTCTGAATTTTATGAATGTTAATCTAGTTTATTCAGTATGAATTGTGCCTAATGCTTTTATGATTCTGACCCAATATAATTGATTTGAAAGGTTATTTGACTATTGACACTAGCTTATAATCTTAGACCTATTTATACTGAACCACTTATCGGACAATCTAGGAATGGAACGTTGATAAGTTGTGACATTGGATTAACGGACTTAAAAACCTTTGATGATTATAGGTTCACCTAAGGAATTAGGGAATTATAATTAGAAAAGAGGGCTTTTAATCAAGGGATTGATCTAAGCTAATTTTGTTAATCGTCTTGAACTAGTTGACACTAATAAGATTCATAAGCAGATTACTTACAAGCGGCGAATAGATGATTCGAAAGACCTAATCATTTCTTCATCATAATTTGAAACCCACTTTTATTTTCAGTTATTTATTCATTATTGCAACCAAATCCTATTTGCCAAAGGCAACCCCCCCTAATTTACACATCCTAAATATGAACACCATTGCTAAATTGAAGTCACAATAGTCCCTGTGGAGACGAATTTTATTATTACTACGATTTGAATTAGTACACTTGCTAATTTCTTATCAAGTTTTTGGCGCCGTTGCCGGGGACTGTTGAATCATTTCAACAAGGCAATATTGTGATTATTTAGGATTTCTGCAATTTAATTTCTGTATTTTAAATTTTTTTGTACGAAAAAGCTGAAAACAGTTGGATTATTTTGTATTGTGCAGTGCTACTAAGGTATTCATTTGCTGTTTATGCGAGGTAGAGTGCAGCCTGGAGAACTGTTGCACGATCCTGAGATCGAAAAGACCGCAAGAGCCAATCGGAGAGCTGTCCGGTTAGCTCGATCAGCTGACCCTAGTTCCAGAACACAATACACTGAACCTGAACCTGTTGAAACTGAAACTGTTACGATGGGAGATAATCCACCCCCACCACCGTTAAGACCGATGATGGGAGACTATGGGTTGGCGGCCAATAGAGGACAATTGACCCATGTTTTTCAACCAGCCAACCCCGTAGCTTTTGACATCAAGACCTCTGTTCAACAAGGTCTGAAAGAAAACCAATATGAGGGGAGAGATGCTCAAAGCCCTCATGAACATTTAAGCCGATTCTATGAAACCTGTCAGTTCTGTGTACCACCAGCCCATGTCACGGAGGATCAAAAGAAACTTAGACTGTTTGCCTTTACTCTCACCGGGAGGGCTAAAGACTGGTTGTTATCCATTCCGAGTGGAACTATCCAAACCTGGGATGAGCTGGAGCTGAAATTCCTTGAGAGATTTTTTCCCATGTCCAGATATTGGGAGAAAAGACATGAGATCACAAACTTTAAGCAGGGAGAAAATGAATCGTTGTATGATGCATGGGAAAGGTTTAAACTGTTACTTAAGAGATGTCCTGCACATGACTTGAGCGAGAAAACTCAAATGCAAGTTTTCACGGAGGGATTGAAACCAAACCATAGGATGTTGTTAGATGCCTCAGCTGGGGGAAGTATGAGAACAAAAACTGACCTTGAAGTCCAGACCCTTATAGAGAACATGGCCCAAAATGAGTATCGTGCTGAAACTGAAAAGGGGAGACGAGGAGTGTTTGAGGTTAGTGAGAGCAGTGCCGTTCTAGCTAACCAAACCCTGATGACCAAACAGATGGAGGCTCTGACCAAGCAAGTTCAAGCACTTACTATGGGACAATTACAAGCTCAGCAAGCTCAAGTCCAACAAATTCAACAAGCAGCTGCTCTCAAATGTGATTTTTGTGGTGAAGGACATGCAAATGGGGAGTGCGTACCTGAAGGAGTGAGTGAGGATGTTAACTACATGGGAAATTTTCAAAAAGGTAACCCTTATTCTAACACCTATAACCCTGGATGGGCACAACACCCCAACCTCAAGTACTCAAACAACAATACCTTAAACCCTCTTCTACCTAATCCCCAACCTCAACAACAGAGAAAGCCATCAGCTTTTGAAGAAGCCATGACTAGTTTTGTTAAGTTTACCCAAACCAACCTTCAAGAGATCAAGGCGAATCAGGAAGCTGTCCAAAGAAACAATGAGGCCTCGATGAAAAATCTTGAGAATCAGATTGGTCAGCTTGCAAAACAAATAGCTAATCAAGCAAATGGAGGCTTTTCAGGAAATACTCAAGATAATCCAAAGAATGAAAGCTGCAAGGCGATTGAGTTGAGAAGTAAAAAAATATTGTTACCAGTGGTTCCAAAGGCTACTAAAAAGGGTGTAGTTGAAAAGGAAGAGGAGGAAGAGGTGTTGGTTGAACAAAAATATGGTGGAGTTGAAAATGAAAAGGAAGAAAAAAATTCAGAGGGAGAAAAAAATGAAGAAAATGAGGGAGAAAAAAGTGAGAAGTTGATTGATGTAGATTCTATTCTTAGGAGGACAAGAAACCAGATTTTGAAAGAAGGGGATAAGAAGCAGGAGGTGCCATCATATGTTAAATTGCCATATCCTCATTTGTCGAAAAAGAAAGAAAAGCAAGAAGGTCAGTTTAAGAAGTTCATGGAGTTGTTCAGTCAATTACAGGTGAACATTCCATTCAGTGAGGCTCTTGATCAAATGCCAGTCTATGCTAAGTTCATGAAGGATCTATTATCTGGAAGAAGGAAGCCGAGAGATGGCGAAAACATTGCTTTGTCAGAAAACTGTAGCGCTATTCTTCAAAAGAAACTTCCTCCGAAGCTAAAAGACCCTGGTGCATTCACCATTCCTTGCATTATTGGGAAGGTGAGTATTGGAAGAGCATTGTGTGATTTGGGGGCTAGCGTGAATTTGATGCCCTTGTCTATGATGAAGAAGTTAGGATGTGGGGAGCCGAAGCCTACTAAAATGACTCTTACCTTAGCAGATCGCTCAGTTTCTCATCCTTATGGTGTGTTAGAAGATGTGCTCGTGAAGGTGAATGATCTGTTATTCCCAGCTGACTTTGTAATCTTAGATATGGAAGAAGACGATGAGACTCCATTGTTGTTGGGGAGACCTTTCCTAGCAACTGGGCGAGCCTTGATAGATGTTGAGATGGGGGAGTTGATGCTGAGATTTCAGAATGAGCAGGTTGTGTTCAATATTTTTGAGGCCATGAAACATAGGAATGAGAATCCTCAGTGTTATCGGGTGGATATTATTGATGAGTTGGTTGAGAGCACGACACAACAAGAAACACCGGCTCAACCTTTAGAAAGAGTAATGGTTAACTCAATTGACATTGGGAACAAAGACCTGAGTGATGAGATTGACAAGTGTGTGCAGCAGCTGAACGCTTCCAAGGTTGAGTCTGTGGCCAGAAAAATTGAAGCACTGGAGATAGTCAAAGATGAAAAGTTAACCACTCCAGAGTTGAAAGAACTTCCAGGACATCTGAAGTATGTGTTTTTGAGTGAAGACGCCACCAAGCCAGCAATAATCAGTAGTTCTTTATCTGCCCTTGAGGAAGAAAAACTTATGAGGGTACTGAGGGGAAACCAAAGTGCACTAGGGTGGAATATCGCGGACCTCAAGGGTATCAGCCCAGCTTATTGCATGCATAAAATCCACTTGGAAGCAGAATACAAACCGGTGGTCCAGCCCCAGAGACGCTTAAATCCCACAATGAAGGAGGTTGTCAAGAAGGAAGTCCTCAAGCTTTTGGATGCAGGAATGATTTACCCTATTTCAGACAGTGCATGGGTAAGTCCAGTACATGTGGTACCGAAAAAAGGTGGAATGACAGTGGTAGCAAATGAGAAGAATGAATTGATCCCTACCCGAACGGTAACAGGCTGGAGGATGTGCATTGACTATAGGAGGTTGAATCAGGCCACTCGAAAGGACCACTTTCCTTTGCCCTTCATGGATCAAATGTTGGAGAGATTAGCGGGGCAAGCGTACTATTGTTTTCTGGATGGATACTCGGGGTACAATCAGATTGCAGTGTCTCCGGAGGATCAAGAAAAGACAGCATTCACATGCCCCTTTGGTGTTTTCGCATACAGGAGGATGCCATTCGGACTGTGCAATGCACCTGCTACTTTCCAAAGATGTATGCTCTCCATCTTTTCTGACATGCTGGAGAAAAACATAGAGGTATTTATGGATGACTTCTCGGTATTTGGTAAGTCTTTTGATATTTGCTTACATCACTTGAATGCTGTTCTTGAGAGGTGCACCGAAACTAACCTTGTTTTAAATTGGGAAAAATGTCACTTTATGGTTAAAGAGGGCATAGTTTTGGGACACAAAATCTCAGAGAAAGGCATTCAAGTGGATCAAGCCAAGGTTGAGGTTATAGAAAAACTACCTCCCCCGATTAATGTGAAAGGGGTAAGGAGTTTCTTGGGGCATGCTGGTTTTTATCGGCGATTTATCAAAGATTTTTCTAAAATTGCCAAGCCCCTTTGTAACCTCCTAGTTAAAGAAAATGATTTCAATTTTGACTCTGATTGTTTGAATTCTTTTTCTGTGATAAAAACCAAGTTGGTAACTGCACCCGTAATCATTGCTCCTGATTGGGATCTTCCCTTTGAATTAATGTGTGATGCAAGTGATTACGCGGTTGGAGCAGTTTTAGGCCAACGAAAGGAGAAATTTTTCCATGCAATTTACTATGCAAGCAAAATCCTGAATGAAAATCAAGTTAATTACTCCACAACTGAAAAAGAATTGCTTGCTGTAGTGTTTGCTTTGGAAAAATTTCGGTCTTATCTAATTGGGTCCCAAGTCATTGTTTTTACAGATCATGCTGCTCTAAAATACTTGCTGACAAAGGGGGACTCAAAACCTAGAATTTTGAGATGGATTTTGCTTTTGCAAGAATTTGATCTTGAAATTCGGGACAAGAAGGGAGTCGAGAATGTGGTAGCAGATCACCTTTCTCGATTGGACAACCGGGAGGTCACAGCAAGAGAAAAGGAAATTGCTGCAGAATTTCCGGATGAGAAGTTGTTTGTGGTGGAGGAAAGGCCATGGTTCGCTGATATGGCCAACTTTAAGGCCGGGAACTTGGTTCCTGATTATATGGATTGGCAACAAAAGAAGAGGTTTTTCAAAGAGGCCAACCATTACCTGTGGGACGATCCTTTCTTGTTTAAGGTAAGCATTGACGGTTTGATTAGACGTTGTGTTGCAGGTAAGGAAGCAAGGAGCATAATGTGGCACTGCCATAACTCAGCTTATGGGGGCCACCATAGCGGTGAAAGAACCGCTGCAAAAATTCTACAGAGTGGGTTTTGGTGGCCCACACTCTTTAAGGACTGCGCTGAATTTGTCCGACACTGTGATAAGTGTCAACGCACAGGTAATATCTCGAAGAGGAATGAGATGCCCCTCAATGGTATTTTAGAAATTGAACCGTTTGACTGTTGGGGCATCGATTTCATGGGACCATTTCCCCTCCTCCTACTCTAACTTATATATCCTTGTTTGTGTCGATTATGTCACCAAGTGGGTCGAAGCGATTGCTTGTGTCGCTAATGATTCCCACACTGTGGTGAATTTCTTGAAAAAGAACATCTTCCCTAGGTTTGGAACCCCTAGAGTTTTGATCAGTGATGGGGGGAAGCACTTTTGCAATAAATATTTGGAAAATGTGCTTGTGAAATACAATGTGAAGCATAAGGTTGCTACTCCCTATCACCCTCAAACTAGTGGGCAAGTAGAGGTGTCGAATAGGCAGTTGAAACAAATTCTTGAAAAAACTGTTGCTGCCTCTAGGAAGGATTGGTCTAGGAAGTTAGATGATGCTTTGTGGGCGTATAGAACTGCGTTTAAGACGCATTTAGGGTTGTCGCCCTATCAGTTAGTTTATGGTAAAGCCTGCCATCTCCCTGTGGAGTTAGAACACAAAGCGTATTGGGCAATTAAGGCCCTCAATTTTGACCAAGCCTTAGCAGGTAAGAAGAGGCTTTTGAAGCTCAATGAGCTGGAGGAAATGAGATTGAGCGCTTATGAAAATGCTGCCATTTATAAAGAGCGAACTAAGAAATATCATGATAAAGGTCTTATGAGGAGTGAGTTTAATGTTGGGCAGCAAGTTCTGCTTTTTAATTCCAGGTTGAAGCTGTTTCCTGGAAAGCTCAAGTCTAAGTGGTCAGGACCATTTGTGATAAAGAATGTATCACCACATGGAGCGGTGGAGTTGATAACTCCAGAAGGAGACAGGACTTTCAAAGTGAATGGGCAAAGGCTTAAGCCCTACCTCGGAGGTGACCTACCTAAAGAAAGGGTAGGACTGGTGCTGGCGGACCTGTAAAGGTCGCTTGAAGTCAAGCTAGTGACGATAAAGAAGCGCTTGGTGGGAGGCAACCCACTCTTTGCAGGTACATTTTGGTTTTCAGTTTTTATAAAATAAAAAAAAAAGAAAAAAGTGTGTGTGGGTGGAAGTAAGAAAAGAAAAAAACAAGTCTTGAAAATATCGTAGCACGATCACAAGCATCGTGGCACGATTTAACAAAATCGTAGCACGATCTCCTAGCATCGTGGCACGATTTTGTTCAGCAGCTGAGCATGTTCTTTCGTAAAAAATCGTAGTACGATTTTAATATATCGTGCCACGATTTTTAGTCAACTGGCAGTCAAACTTCTTTTCAAAGCATCGTAGTACGATGGTTATGCATCGGACTACGATCCAGTGAACCAGGAAACTTGTCCATCTCGTAAAAAATCGGAGCACGATACGGTCAGATCGTGCTACGATATTTGAAAATTTTTCAAATTCTGACCGTTACAGAAGAAATCGTAGCACGATGGTCTTGCATCGGAGCACGATTTCCTCTGTGCCTTTTTATACCAGAAAATTTTTTCAGTTGTGCATCCGTTCCTGAAGCGAAGCTCTGCCCAAATTTCTCCAGAACACGCAATTTTCTGCCTTAACCACTCACTCTTCATCCCAACATACACCATCCTCATTCATCTTCATCCTTAAACAATCCTCCACATCAAATCTCATCAATTCCACTCAAAAACCACAAAATGGCACCCAAAACTTCCCGAAACACAAACCTTGCTAAAAGAAGGAGAGGGACCGACCCAGAAGCCACTTCCTCTGTCCCACCTCCTAATCCTCCTACCCATCCAACATCCTTACAGAAGATTTGAATCAGAGGAGGCTGAAGAAAGGTATCAGGTGATCAAGGAATTCGACTTTGTAGGGGAAAGAGGGTTTGATTTGGTGAATCTGACTGGGCACAGGACATTTGAAGCAACCCTTGTAGCGAAAGGTTGGGAAGGCTTGAATAAAATGGTGACCAAGTCCAGCAATAAGTCAATCGCATTGGAATTCTTTGCCAATGCTTTTGACCAAAAGCAACAAGAGTACGTGTCTGAAGTGAGGGGCAAAAAGATTGACTTTAGCCCTCACAACATTAACAGGGTTTTGGGTTTAAGAGTGCCGGAAGTTTGCGATGTCGAGAGGCGAAGATTACCACAGAATTGGCCAGAAAGTCAGGAGGCATGGGATGAGCTGCTGGTAGGCCTGATGAAGGAAGGTAAGGGGTGGAGAAGAAGAACTCCTCAAAACAACCCTCAACGGATAGACACTGCGGATTTGCTGCCGGTACCTAGAGCGTGGGCATCGTTCATTTTGTCTACAATTGTCAATACTTCGGCGGCAGCTGAGATGATTACTTCGAGAGTTTTTATACTTCTGGTGTTGTTTTCTGAGTTTGAGGAGATGAATGTGGGGCAGTTGATGGCCCGGAATTTGAAGGACCTGGTCCACACCAAAAACACCACATTTGGGCCATAGTTGCTTGATTAACTTACTGTGTGAGGATGCTGGGGTTTTACCGGAGCCTTCGGATATTTATTTCCGCTCTCAAATACCGATTAATGACGTTGCAATGGCAAAATATGAGAAGGCTCATCAACGGTATATGAGAGAGTTTAGAGGAGCAGGGGGGGTTCAAGCTGAACCTGAAGGACAAGCCACAGCAACAGCAGCAACCTGAAGAAGATTATCCGCCACTCCACCCTCTGATGGCTGATTACATGTTTGGTGCAGCGAATTGGATGGAGGAGACCTCTGCACAGCTGTATGTGGAGCCTCCACGTTTCTCTCAGCGCTTTACTGAGGCGGCCGCTGTACACAGAGCGCTGACCGAGAGGTTCTTTTGCGCGGTTTGCACCAAGGATCGAATGAGAGCTTACTTCGGAGCGCAAAGGAGTAGAGCTTCTCGGAGGGAAGAGGAAATTGAAGGCTGACTTTGACCAGGGGGTTAATGAGGAGCTGGACGACTTGTTGGGTGGCCATGCTGATGCACCTGGATTTGATCCTAACTTGTTTTGATCTTGTTTTGCTTTCATTTTGTTTTTGGCTGTACTTTCTATTTTAATTCTTGGTCTGTAATATTTGAACTTCGTAGTATCGGTTTGTGTAAACTTGCTTTTCCCCGCTTTTGTAATTGCATCTGAACTTGTTTGTTATTAATGAGCTTTCTTTTTTCTTGAAGTTACCGGTTTAGTGACAGGTTATTTTCACCAATGGTATTTTTGAAAGTTCAAAGGAGGTAGATGTGTTCATTGCAATGGTGAAGTGTACGGCCGCTGGATGTTTAGGTAGCCACAACTTCCATATACCTCAACTTGTAAGTTCCATAGCCACAATTTATTTTTCAATTTTACAAAAAATGAGTGTTCCATGTTGGTGCTATTTCTAGGGCTTGCGATTTTTCTTTATGTCAATTGGTTATATCTCATACACACTAAGGCAAAGTGCTTGTATCTTGAGCCTTTGAAGCCAACCTGTTGTTAATATTGAATTATCCTTTTTCAAGCCAAGTTGAGCCGATAAGTTAGACCCCTTGTTTCAATGATAAACCATGTTACAAGCCTAGAGACTTTCGAGTATGTAACCCAATTTATTTTGGAGTTAGGCATTGTGTATATGTGTTTGTTCTTGTTTAAAGTTCAAGTTTGGGGTTGCTCTCGGAATTAGCAACACTATAAGTTTGGGGTAGGGGTACTAGAGAACACGAATTGAAAAGATCACTTTTGTCTCATAAAAAAAAAAATAATAATAACAAGTTGAACCCAAAAATCAACTTACAAAAAAAAAAAAAATGTTGAGACTGATGCATTATTGTGTGTTCTCTAGACCTCTTGTTGTAATAAGAAAAAATTTTTGTGGGAGTATTACTTGTTCAAAAAAGTAGGATTTGCCTAACTCCAATGGTGTTTGATTTAACCTACTTCCCAAATTATCCCACCTTTAACCCTAGCCCCATTATAACCTTAAAGTCCTTAAAAGTGTGTATGGTGATGTAACTTTGATTGATGTTTAGAAACTTTGCAAGTCTTGGTAATATAGTAGTTGGCATGTCGACTGTGTGAACCTTGTAATATCCATTTTGTTGCGAGAAGTTGTGGGTTGGATGTTGGAACACGATGTTAGCACCTCAATTGCTAACAAGAAGATGAACTTTGAATTATACCATTGGTGAAGAAACCGTTGTTTTACTGGTGAGTTTCAGGTTAAAAGTTTGTTCCTTGAGGACAAGTAACGATGCAAGTTTGGGGTTGTGATGACCCTTGGTCATATTTTATTTTCTGTAGCAAGTTTATACTGTTTTTGTTGAGTTCAGATGATTTTGTGTGGGTAGCAAGCCTCAAAAGAGCAGTTTTCAGGATCCTTGTGAACAAAGAAATCGTGCCACGATTTTCAGCATCGGAGCACGATTTGGAGCAGCTTTGAAGATGTTTTGGCTCGTAAAATATCGGAGCACGATGGTGTCAAATCGTGCTACGATTTTCAGGCGCGTCAAACTTGAATTTGAATTAATTGAAGAAATCGGAGCACGATTTCTTGATATCGGAGCACGATGTATGCGTTTCTGAAATTTTTCTATAAAAGCCAAAACCATTTCTGAAGCAAGGGTTCGATTTTGGAGAAGAAAAAGTGACATAATTGGAGCTGGAGATCTGAGCCAAGGTGGGAGACCATCAAATACTCATAGCCGGTTCTTCAATTCATGTAATGAGTCGTCAAATTGAGTTAGTTATTTATGCTTTAGCCATGAGTAGCTAAGTTAATTGTGATTAGGTCTTGTGATGAGTCTGTTCTAAGCTTGTTGGCATGTAATCTGTAACTCTGAATTTGATGAATGTTAATCTAGTTTATTCAGTATGAGTTGTGCCTAATGCTTTTATGATTCTGACCCAATATAATTGATTTGAAAGGTTATTAGACTATTGACACTAGCTTATAATCTTAGACCTATTTATACTGAACCACTTATCGGACAATCTAGGAATGGAACGTTGATAAGTTGTGACATTGGATTAACGGACTTAAAAACCTTTGATGATTATAGGTTCACCTAAGGAATTAGGGAATTATAATTAGAAAAGAGGGCTTTTAATCAAGGGATTGATCTAAGCTAATTTTGTTAATCGTCTTGAACTAGTTGACACTAATAAGATTCATAAGCAGATTACTTACAAGCGGCGAATAGATGATTCGAAAGACCTAATCATTTCTTCATCATAATTTGAAACCCAATTTTATTTTCAGTTATTTATTCATTATTGCAACCAAATCCTATTTGCCAAAGGCAACCCCCCCCTAATTTACACATCCTAAATATGAACACCATTGCTAAATTGAAGTCACAATAGTCCCTGTGGAGACGAATTTTATTATTACTACGATTTGAATTAGTACACTTGCTAATTTCTTATCAGGGTCCATATTCAATATCAAAAATTAAGAAATTTAAAATCTTACAAATTTCAAAATTCAATGAAAAAAGAAAAAACAAAAGAAACAAACCACAAGAAACTCAGCAGGAAAGACCATATGAAAATCGCAGTAAAATCCGCAGCAATACCTGCCGAATTTCCTTAGGAAACGTAGAAATAATTTTCCCGAATAATTCCGCAGAAAAATCCTCAGCAAAACAAAAGTTACCTGGATTTTCCTGCGGCATCTGGATCCGCAGGAAACTTCGTCTGGCTAATGACAATTGCAGCAAAATTCTCAGGTATTTATGTGGATTATTTTCCGCATGAAAATCCGTAGGAAAAACGAGAGATTCTAGTAATGCTATCTTATCAGCTACTCGCTATTTTTACCAGATAGAGCTTAAGTATAAGAAATAATTCCTCTCACAAAAAACAAGTATAAGAAAAAATTTACTTGAAGGCGTTAAATTGGTAAAAATAAAAGTTTACTAAACTTTCGAATAAATTAAAACATAGTATTCGGTTTGTCTCGGGAGGCCTCAAGTAATCATAGAGATATACATTTTAATAGAATGAAAAGTCCAAAAGAAAGGGATTTTTCTGATCTGGTGATACTAGTGTTTGTTTTATAACTAGAAACTTGATAAGTTTTTACAAAGGATAGTGCTGTATCTTCCAACAAAATTGCTATCAAAAATATCAAACTGCCTTCGTAGATTTTAACTTGATATTGTAGCATGATTTCTCCTTTTGATCCAACCATCATGACTTATGTCAAAGAAGATCCAACTGTGACCATGAATTCGTGAAACACTCTTGAAATTTCTTTTCGCTTTAAATAGCAGTGTCCTATTACATATACATGTTATTCATCTCATCCCAGTTAACCAAATAAAATGAAAGTAGCATTTCATCTTATCTACGTCACAATAGTTCACTTCAAGAGTTTCACATCTTCTTTTTTTTTTTTTTATTGAAGGAAGTTTCACATCTTCTTATTACCAAGTAAAAATGAATATATTTGAGGTACAAAGAATGTAACAGATTAAACATGTAGCTGTGGCAGATTATTATCACAAGACATAACATGGAGACGCGATTTGACTCTTGGTCTACGAGACTATTCACACCTGATATACATTCTTTATGTTAAGTGTTGAAATTCTCATTGATTGCAACAAATACAATTTTGTTCATCTTTTGTGAGAATTAAAACAAAAGATGAATAAAACCTATGGCATCACAAAGTTAGCGTGTATAAAATAAATTAACACAGCCAACACTAAAACAATCATCCTATTAGACAAAAAGGTATTTTTGTTTAACTGGATCTGTATGTCTTGTGTAAGATTTAACTACACAATTCTTTTTTTTTGGTTGAACATAATTCTTTGAAAGTGAAGAAGAACAGTCTAAATAATTCTTAAAGGGAACAGGTGAGAAGATTGTTAAAATCGAGTGCTATGTAGTAGTCCTTAAAACTTTCGTTGAGTGCTAGCTATGTTAACATAATGACACATAAATGACAAAACTTGCAGTTAACACTAATACAGAAAACACTTTTTAAATCGGGTGAAAATGACTTTTTAAATTGGTTCTGGGTCCGATTTATAGGTGGCCGACTTAAAAAACTGTTTTGATTTTTAAGTCGGCCACCCTTACCCGATTTAAAATCTTTTATTAAGTCGGTTCACCCGATTTAAAAGCTTCTAATTAAATCGGGTTAACCCATTTAAAAAGGTTAAAAAGGGTCAAAAAAAATTTAGGTTTTTAAGTCTGGTCACTCATCCCATTTAATAAACATAATTTAGATCGGTTCCACCGATTTAAAATCTTTTATTAAGTCGGTTCACCCGATTTAAAAGCTTCTAATTAAATCGGGTTAACCCATTTAAAAATGGTCAAAAAAAATCAGGTTTTTAAGTCTAGTCACCCGATTTAAAAGCTTCTAAAGCAATATAGCATTAAACAAGTCCAATACATAAGACACTTGTCATACCCCAATTTTTGACCTAAAATTCTTTTTTTTACTCGCCTTTTTGGTTCGGAATTTTTCGTCGTCTCAGACGAAATTTCGACAGAGAGGTATTTTAAAATACCTCATTTAGGGTTTCGAAGGCGACTTTTTTCAGTTTTATTATTATTTTATTTTACTTTAGTTTTTTTATCTTTTATCTTTTTAATTATTTAATTTTCGGATTTTTTCTTTATTTTTCATTTTTTCTATTTTGTTTTTATTTTTATTCTTAATGGTTATTTTTCTTTGTCTTTATTGCTAATCAAATCTATCCAAAGTCCAAGGTCAAAGGTCAAGGTCAAATGTTTGATTTAATGACTTTGACATATGTGATTTAATGGCTTTGACATATGTGATTTAATGGTTTTAATCTCATTTGATGGGGATTTAATCCTTGTCTCCTCATTGTCAAAAGTCCACCCCAATGTGTATATAAAGGCACACGCTCCTGCAACCAAAGGGAAGGAAACACTCATCAGTACACAAGCCACAATTATTTCCAAACCAAAATTAATCATAACCCATCCAAATCAAAACCACAAAAAACCATATCTCAAAACCAAAATCAATCATCATCCATAATCAAAACCACAAACTCGGCCACCTCCACCACCACCACCACAATCAATCTGAACCTCCTCCCTAACCACCTACAAACCACTAACACTAATCTGAACCACCACATACCACAACCACATAAAGCCACATACACGGCCAAACCCACAGCCAAACAACCACTACGCAAAACCGCACTGCCTCTTTACAACCCTTCCCTTGCTACTGCATCCATCTTTTCCTTTATTTTTATTTTTTTGTTTTATTTCTTTTTCTCGCATTTTCTTTTTTATTTATTGCATTTCTCATCCTTTATTTATTCCTCATGCATTCCATCTTATTGATATTTTTATCTTTATTTATTCCTCATGCATTCCACCTACAAACCACTAACACTAATCTGAACCACCACATACCACAACCACATAAAGCCACATACACGGCCAAACCCACAGCCAAACAACCACTACGCAAAACCGCACTGCCTCTTTACAACCCTTCCCTTGCTACTGCATCCATCTTTTCCTTTATTTTTATTTTTTTGTTTTATTTCTTTTTCTCGCATTTTCTTTTTTATTTATTGCATTTCTCATCCTTTATTTATTCCTCATGCATTCCATCTTATTGATTTTTTTATCTTTTGCATTTTCTTCATTTTTTTACTTTATTTTATTTTCTTAATTTTGTAGTTTTTCTCTAGGTTAATCATCATGCATTTTTTCCTCATTATTCATTTTAATGCTTCATAATTCAGCATACCATGCATTTTTTATTTACTTTTATGTGACATATTTATTTATTGTTTTGCATTTCATGCATTGTTATTTTCTTTTATTCTTAGCATATTTATTTTAATGCATTTACAAGTTTTGTTATTTTGTTCATCATTTTGTCTTTTTTCATTTCATTTTATTAGAATGTATTTAGGAGCAATGTAAATATAAATGAGAATTTGCACTGACACTCACTTTATTTATTCCGCTTTATGTCTTTTATTTCTTTTTTTTATTTATTTTGCTTTCCGAAAAAATACAAAAATATTAGGTTAGTTTATTTTCAAAAGGATTTCGTGGTGATCCACCGTCACCACGGAATTTCCTCGCGTTTAGCTATTTTAGTTATGTTTTAGTCTTAGTTTATTAAAAACAAAAAACAAAAACATGCAAATAATCAAAAATCTTTTATTAAATAAACCTTGATTTTCAATCAAGTGTCCCTTTTCTCTTTTATTTTCTTTAAACAACCATTAATCCACTTTATTAAACACTTTAACCATTTTCAAAATTAAAAAACTCCAACCAATCTCATTTTGCCGCTTGGCCTTTATTTTATTTTTAAAACTTTTTTTAAAAAACCAATAAAAAACACAAAACAAATCAACCGTCTTTTTTTACCCCGAACTACGAGGTTTTGATCCCTCACGGGTACGTAGGCAAAGGACCTTGTCCTTCCAAATCATAAAAAAAAAAAAAAAAACATTTCCTTTTCTCACTACTTTAATTCTGTCTCTTAAAAAAAAAAGCAAGTTATAGCCAAATAAATAAATAAAATCAAGAGGTTCTCGTAGAGTACTACGAACGTTTAGGGTGCTAACACCTTCCCTAAACGTAACTAACCCCCGAACCCTAAATATTTAAAAATGTGGTAATTTAGAACTTTTTTCCACTTTTCATCTAAAAAATTAAAAGTTCAGTCGTGAAATAAAATTAGTGAGTCAACGCTAATCAATAGCTTGATCTCCGAAAATCACCGCGACAACACTCAAGAATTTTAAGGATGAAATTCCAAAAAATCCAGTGAATAAAATGTGACAAGACAATCTAAATGGCTAAAGCAACATAGCATTGAACAAGTCCAATATATAAGACACTCAATAACTAAAATCAAAATTGCACATTATCTTTGTTATCATCACATATCTCAAAACACAAAACTCAACCTAGAAGCGGCTTACAGATCAAGGTGCAACAACAATACGTCCATCAACTTGGTCCAAATCCCTCTTGCCCCTGGAAGTGATCTTCCTGCCACTGTGATACAGAAAAACCAATGTTAAAAACATGATACAAAGGGCTGATGCAGAATAGCATAAACTATTTCTAAGCAAATGCCAATCATAATAAATAAAACGCATAGATGCAGAATAGCATGAACAACTGCTAAACAAATGTTGCGGCTTAGACTAATCTATTGTGACTATTCTCTTAATTGTAAACTATAGCAGACTAACAAGGATAATGAGTCTCTTACCGCTTGGTGTCCATCTCAATAAGGTTGGGATAATGAGTCTCTTACCTTACATTCTGCCTCTACAGTCTACTCACATCAGAAACAGTAATCCAAAAAGTCCTTACTGCACCAAGCGTCAAAAGGCACAAAACTCATATACTTGAAATTCATGCGATTTCAGAAATACAAGACTAGCGAGGGCCGTTAATTCGCTATATCACTAACGGGGAACTTCCTCAAGATCCCTCAGAAAGAACTAAGCTCAAACGGAGAGCCTTCTCATTCTCACTAGTGGAGGGAACGTTGTACAAACGAGGTTTCATCACCCCACTAATCAAATGCCTTGGACCGGTCGAAGCCCAAGAGGCCCTCGTTGAGACACATGAAGGCATATGCGGGCAGCACCTCGGAGCTAAGACACTCGCCAAAAAGGTACTACGAGCAGGTTTCTTCTGGCCTACCATGCTTAAAGACGCCGAAGAATACGAGACTAAAGCGGTAAGTGCCAATGACACGGAGATATGCACATATCCCCTCCGGCCAAACTCACCGCATTAGCGTCACCCTGGCCGTCTGCATGGTGGGGAATCGACCTGTTGAGACCCTTTCCCAAAGCCAAAGGCTAGCTAAAATTTATGGTGGTAGCAGTGGATTACTCTACAAAGTGGATCGAAGCTGAACCCCTCGCCAAAATCACAGCGAAAAACGTTCTTCGATTCTTCAAGAGGAATATCCTTGCAAGGTTCGGAGTACCGGCCCTCGTGATCTATGACAACGGGACACAGTTCACGGATCAAAGGTTCCAAGAGTACCTAGAGAACCTGAACATCAAGCACAGTATCACTTCCGTCGAGCATCCCAAAACAAATGGGCAAGCTGAATCAGCGAATAGGGTCATTCTTCGGGGAATTCGGAGAAGGCTAGACGAAGCTAAAGGTAATTGGATGGAGGAACTTCATAGAGTTTTATGGGCCTATCGAATGACCCCCCATTCAACCACTAGCGAGTCGCCTTTTCCGCCTCACGTACGGAACGGAAGCGGTCATTCCCATTGAGCTAAACGAACTCAATTGGCAAACTGGCGCCAACACAAACTTCTGAGCCAATGCTGAAAACCTTCGAGAAGAACTCGAATTTGTCGATAAAATCATAAATGAGGCAGCCCTAAAAGAAGCAGTGCTAAAGCAAAAAATAGTCGCTCGCCATAACAAAAAAGTCATCAATCGAGAATTTGAAGTTGGTGACCTCGTCCTCCGAAGGAACCAAAAGGATTCGGACGAAGGGAAACTCGTCGCCAACTGGGAAGGCCCCTACCGAATCCACGTGAAAACGGGGACGAGAGCTTACGGCCTCGAAGATCTCGTCAAGGGTCCTATTCCCAGAACTTGGAATGCAGAGAAGCTAGAAAGATATTACAGCTAAGTAACGAGCCTACAAACCGCGCGATTGTGCTTATCTAATGCAAAGTTCAAACTAACGAATTAGACGCTCTCGCGAACGAGCAATTACAACGGAAGAGGAGGCTCATGCCACTCCGAATCCAAAACTTTACAAGGATTAGTGAAATCTACACGACAGATTCACTAAATCCACGATATGCTTGCTCTCAGCGGCGACATCATCGCTCGGCATGTTAGGCAGAACCCCAGCTCGCGATGGGAGATTCACGCCTCGAGGCATGGAACTTAAATTGAGTTTTTCGTTTGTCCACCATTACTCGTTCGGGCACCGGATTCGAACACATGTTCAGATAAACATCTCTTAAACATGAACCCTTCTGACATATACCACGCGTAAGGTTCAGAATTATCATGCTCGGATTCCCTTGTACAAAACACGCAAGTGCAAGTTATCCATGCGATCGAAGCAAACACTTAGGGGAGCAAAGGCAACAGCTCTAAGCTTTCAACATCTCTAGCCGCTACTTCGCCGAAGCAACGGCTACGAGGGGGCGGGCCATACCCTCGGCCCATTCAATCTACTCTTGATTCAAAAATGCTTGGGTTATTCAAAACTTAAAGCTAACCCTACGAGCATACATCTAAAAGTAGAAACAATCCTCGTCCGCGAAAATATTCGCCACGCGTCGAATATAAAAGCCTCATACAATGAGCAATCTGATCGTAAACTATACTTAGAAAATCAAAAATGCATTTTCAACGTATAAAAGTAAAATATCGATACAAAGTTGAACACAAATTCTACAAAATTCTACCGAGCAACTCCATCAGGTTTTCAGAAAGCACGAGATCGTGTGTGTTGATGTATCGAGGCTCTGTCACCTCCTGTCCAGCGGAATCCATCAAAGGGACCCCATCTTCCCTCAACATCTTGGCGGGTACAAAAGAGGATAAGAAAGCCCATAACTTTTCGTAATTCTTCTTTTCCCCCGCACTCAGCCCAACATACCCAAAGCCGAAGTCAGAAGGTTTGTGCCCGTAGTGGTCCTTCCACCAATAATAGGGAAAACGGGGAACCCTGAAGCGGTCTTCCCCTCCACCTTCTCGGGTCGTCCTGACCGTCTTCAAGACGTTCCTCAAGGCAACCTTCGTCTTTGGTCGCACCAGGAAGAAACGGTCCTTGAAAGGTCTCACCTTGCCCACAAAAAGGGAGAAAAGTTTCCTCGACTGGCGGAAAGAAACCCAAGCGTGTCCCCCGCCTTTTTTTGTCCCTCGCTCGACAGTGAAGAAAGTGAAAAACATATTTATTGTGGGCTCGACCTCCAGATGTCGGCACACCAGTTCAAAAGCCCTCATGAAGGGGTAGCAATTTGAATGGAGCTGCGAAGGTGACAACTACATCCACCTCAAAATCGATAAGACGAAAGAAGAGAAAGGGAGCCTGAATCCCATGTCTTTAAATATGACTTCATACATAGGGAACCTGTTCCCCGTGTAATGCGAGTATATCCTATCAGACATGCTCAGGAGGCAGACCTCTCAATCCTCTTTGCGTCCAATAGTGCTGAACGGCTTCTCCGCCGTACCATCCGGCGCAAATGTTGAAACAGCTTTTAACGGCTCGTCCCCTATCCAGGACGGGTCGTACTCTTCGGCCTCATTCCTATTTGGGTTTCCTGCCATGACTAAACCTAAAAAGAGGAGGAAGGAAAAGAAGTGAATTTCACATTCAAATCCACCCTTTCTACCTCTAGTTTGGTCACGGCGAGGAAGGGCTCATCGTCCTCCCAAACAGAAACATCAAAGTTTTAAAAAACTAACAGTTTGGAGGGAAAACCCAAAAGACTGTGCAAAGGACTCCGCATACGGCGGAACTACGCCACACACGGCGGCGACAGGCTAAACCTTTAACATGTTAAAAATCTGCCACCAGTGGCTCACAAACAAACCAAGGTGATCATACAGGGGATCATACATCCTAAAGAAGTGCAACCTACGGCAGAGACAACCACCATCTAAGGTGGAATCCACCAAATTCCTACCGGAAGAACACTAGCCTACTCAAACACGAGAACAAAATGGCAGAAAATACAAAAAAAGAAAGCATAATGATGAAGCAATCATACCTTATTAAACGAAGACGATGTTGTCGGTTGAACGGTGATGGGGGAAAGATTCAAACATGCCGGAACTTCACTGGAATGGTTCTTTGAACTTCTGGGAATCGAAAAGTTGCAGAGTAAAAATGGCAAAAGTGTTTCTCACAAAAACTTGGGGTTATTTATACTCTCTTCGCAACCTTTCAGAAACACAACGAGCTCGATCCGGTGCAGCCCTTCACCTGTGACCTCATGTAAATAATCAAAGCAACGGTTCATATTGCATCCCATCAAATATCCAACGGCCTTGATCAAGCCCGTTGGAGTCCCAAACGTCAGGGTTCATCAACGGTGATGATAGAGCCTCGAGAACGGTTCCCAAGATGCACTCAAGGGCCTAAGTAATCAAGTACATTACTAGCCTTTACACGTGGCCATCAAAACTCAAATGTCCTGTCCCCTCACTCACGACCTCAAGGACGTGGGCATTAAATGCAGATGGACAGACGACCAATGAGCTGACGAGGGAATCTTGCAACTCCAACGACCCATAATTCGAGGGATGAACCGATGTACAAACACGAGCTTTCCTCTACTCAACGAGTTCACTCCAACCACAGCTAATGAACTTCACAATGATCTCGGCGAGCGAAGCCTTCGAACAGAATTCAGTTGATCGTCCTTAATCTTCCTCAAGTTTAAGATCCAAGTGATCATTCTTGACTTCCCTCAAGGTTTCCGAACATGATCAGTTGATCGTTTTCGAGCGAAATTTTGCTGGTCATTCTTGATTTTCTTAAAGTTCAAAGATCCAGTTGATCAATTTTTATCTTCCTCAATCTGAACTCCCTTAAACGACCCGAGGAGCACGCTTGATATATCCTTAATGAAGGAGAATATCACATACTCTTATGAACAGCACCGCTCCAAAGCGGGTCAATCCACTCACATGCGAGTCGATGGCCCCTCATGCGAGCTAGTTCTACAAGAACACCATTTCAAAATAACCGAGGTCCTAACCTCCAAAAAAACTCCTACCGGACAAGGCCTTTACCTCTTAAAAGTCATCCCTCTTTGCCAAGAGCAACGACTTGGGGGGCTTCTGTTCTGGAGTAAATGAATAGCAATTGGGCCCATTTACTTAGGCCCAATACAAACTAGCCCAGATCCAATATCTGACAGAATTACTCGGAACACACCTCCTCTCCGCGAGGGGGGGTGCTCGGAGCAGGCAGAGACTCATTCAAATGTCCTGTAATGTCTCTCGCACGTTCCCGCGAATCTCTCCTCAGCGGTTACACTTCCTACAAATTCGTAACCGTCGAGCCGCACGTGTGCCACACAACGGCTCCTGCACCACCCATCTCTATAAAACGGGGACTCTGAGCAGTCCCCCGAGGTTAAATTTTCTCTACTCTCTTAACCTACCTCTCTACACTCATACTGACTTGAGCGTCGGAGTGTCTGCAGGTACACACCCCCTGCCGTTCCAACTACAACAAACATCCACAAATACAATTCTTCTACTGCACTAACAGCCCATTTCTGATCAGGTAAGATCACATACTAACGTACCCGTCTGTCCGCTCTTTTTACTACGCTAACGTGTGTGTGTATATTTTATTATGTTTGTTTATATAATTTTGATTACAATTTTTAAATTTTTAAATATTAGTGGAAAATATTCGTACATCGATTTAGCTAGAAATTATTGTCAAAACATATAGCTAAATTATTTATCAACTCGACATATTTGGTTTGCCTGTATATAAAATAAAAATAAAATAACGATCTTTTATTGTTTAAATTATTAGTAAAATGATAACATAAATGTATAAATGACTTGTTATGTAAAGAAAAAATCTTATGATTGCGATAAAAGAATATCTTTAAAAACTACATTTTTTATAAAGTCTCCATCATTCCTTTTATTTCTTTGATGAGAACTTTTGTTGAATTTTGAGAAACTCCTCTTGATAAAGCTACATACAATTGACCATGGCTGGAAACATGTCGTGGAAGATAGATTCCAACATTGGGAATGGTCTGCCCTTGTGATTTATTTATGGTAATAGCAAAACATAGCCGAACAGAAAATTCTTATCTACTAAGCATAAAAGGAAGTCCTGAACTCTCATTTGTTTTTAATTTAAGTATGGGCAAGAATTCTCTTTTTTGAACGTTGTTTCATGATAGGATTTCCACATCCAACATATTCATAAACAATTCAGAACATAATAATCGTGTCCCATTACACATACCATATTTAGGGTCTATGTTTCACAACAACATTAAAGTTCATGCATTCTTCGGTTAAAAAAATTAGATCCTATCAGTTTTTTAATTTTTTACCTTTAATTTTTTTATCCGAAGAATGCATGAATTTTAATTTTTTTATCAATGCGTGAATGTGAGATTTTTTAGACGAAAGTCAAATATTTTGGTTATTCATCATCAAATTATACAACAACAACATATATGAAAAAAAAAAATCTGGGAAAGGATCCATATATGAAATTGAAATCATCAAACTTTCGAAAAATGGACAAACCTCAATGACCAAATAGTATGGAGCAGAGATTTTTTTTTATATATTTTTTGGGAAATAAACTAAATAAAACAAATATCAATGATTGCATAATAATTACAAAATAAAACAATGTTTTGTTTTTTATATATCTTAAACAATGTTTTGTTTAAGATAACTAACATATGATAAGAGTCATTATTTTACTCTCTAATTGCTCCTTTAAAAATATTTTATCTCAGTGTATCGATGATAATTTTTCTTTTCTTATTGATTATATTTATAGTGACATAATTTGATCTAGTTTGTTACACTTTTTTTAAGGATAAATGAAAAAATTGGACATATACTCATATCGTGGTTGTTAAACGATATATTTGTGTGGTAACCAAAAAATATATATTGTGTTTGTTACACTTTTTTTAATATTTGAATTCACTCTCATCCACTATCTTTTTTAAATGATAAGGAAAAAAATCGAACATATACATTTTGTTATATTTTGTTTTAATATTTGAATTTACTCTTATCTATATGTTATACTCCCTCCGTCCCAATTTAAGTGAGCCTTTTACTCATTTCACTCTTGTTAAGAAAAATATATTAGTGAAGGAGAGAGAAAAATGGTTTTAACTATTCTTGTCAAGTATTGGTGCATTTATCATTATCATAAATGCAAAGTAGAATATATTGAATTGAGAGTGATAAAAGTAGTATTAATTAAAGTTATAATTTAAAAAAGTAATTAATATTGCATTGAAAAGTGAAATTAGTCAGTTATTTCAGGACAATATTTTTTTACAAAATGCTCACTTATTATGAGACGGATGGAGCATGTGTTATTTGTATTGAAGTTGAGCATAATTTTAAAAGGAGAAAAAGTCAATCTAAAAGAGTCAAAAGATACTATTTTGTAGATATAGATTTATTCATAATATAGATATAAAAGGTATTTCGAAACCTATTTTCTGATCTGTCTTTTACAGAGGCTGAGAAACTTTTTTTTTGAAGGAGAGGTTGAGAAACCTAGAACCGTGTGTAGAAAAATCTTGATTTTCTTAACCCATTGTTGTGTCACCACCTAGACCCGCAAACCCTCTAACTTTGGCCCAATAAGAAAAAAGTTTATTTTATATATAACACTACATTGCATGTAGAAAAAACTCTCGCCGCATATTCTATTTCAGGATTTTGTTTGTGTTAGGGTTTTTTCGACTTCAACTCCATTACTGTGATGGATACCCCTCCGTTTAAAAAACTTAGCCGATGCAATGCATCATTGCAGACTTTCTTCGTCCCCAACGATCTCGTTTCCGAAATCCTATTTCTGCTTAGTGTTAAAAACATAGTGCAACTTAAATGCGTGAGCAAGTCATGGAACTCTCTCATCTCCGATCCAACCTTCGTCCATAACCACCTTAAATTATCGACGCAGAATCAATATCTCACGCTATCTTGGAAAAGGACTAACCAAGACGTCAAGTTAGTTGTACCCTTCCCAGTGCATCTTTTGCTCAAAAATCCATCCATCACCGTTTCCAGCGACAAATCCCATCAATTTAAGGATCATTGTTGGGTCGTTGGTTCCTGTAATGGATTGCTCTGCATGCTTTTCCATTCTGAAATAAAGACATCAAAATTAAAGAGTTGGTTCCGTTTCTGGAACCCTGCCACCAGGACGAGCTCTAAAGATTTAGGGTCATTATGTTATAGAACCCCTCGCCTCTTTGATAACAGATATGGTTTGTCCTGTTTTAAGTTCTCTTTTGGTTATGATGCTTCAACTTTAACTTATAAGGTTGTGGCGTTTCGTGTTAAAAGGAACGAAGCTTCATGGAAAAGCGTGGTTAAAATTTTCAGTCTCGGTAATAATCGTTGGAGAAGGATTCAGAGCTTTCCTGTGTTTCCTCTTAATTGGTTGCAATATAAACGCAGCCTAGGCAGTGAATGCCGCCTTAATGATGGTGTGCATTTGAGTGGGACTATTAATTGGTTGGCTACGTACCCTGTTACTCATGTTGTGAAATTTGTGATTGTTTCACTTGACCTTTCGACGGAATCATACAAGCAGTTGCTGCCTCCTCTGGGGTTTAATGAGATGCCATATTTTCAGCCAGTTCTTAGGGTTTTGATGGACAGTCTTTGTTTATCTCATGATTCCAAGAAAACTGAATTGGTTTTATGGCATATGAAGGAGTACGGGGTTCAAGAGTCTTGGACTCAATTATTTAAGATTAGTTACCAGAATCTTCAAATACAACGCATTGATGGTGCTTTTACATGTCTTTATTTAAATAGTGATATGGTGATTTTGGCAAATAAAAACTACAACCAGCCATATATCTATAATTTAAAAGACAAAACAGTAGAGAGAATTAAAGTAGGACACTACATAGACTGGATCGATCAGGCAATGGGTTACGTTGAAAGTTTGGTTTCAGTTACTTGATTGAGAGTAAGTTTCTCTTAGATGTTCACTTATTCGGATTCATGTCATCGTGGTTCTAGCCAACATATTCATTTGTTTACATATGAAGATTGATTCACTTATGAGCATTATGAATTCTTTTTTACTTTTTGAGTTTGTGTTTGCATTTTTTTTTTTTGTGTTTTGCTTTTTCACTTATAGTCTAATGTGTATTTTTTAATATTAGATCTGTTACCCCAACTCCAAGCAAATTGGGCACTATTGATGATACATGGAAGTTTGGTGGGAAAATCTTGGGAGAAAGGAAGAGGAAAAGCATTTGATATCACAAGACGCAGATAAACAAAGCAACCTTGGTTAGGGGATGATGAATGAAACAATCATTTAGATTACTTTCTAGTATCTATCTAAACATATAAAGTAGGAAACAGTAATTTACTTTTTGCCATCTTCTTATAAGTTATTTTGTCGGGACCTGAGCATCTTTGATGTTTATATATCAACTTATATATCAGTTTATGCAGAATTCGATGTTTTCGTATTTTAGAAGTTCATAATTTCACACTTTTGTGGTTCTCTGTTTCATATCATCATTCTTTTCTTCTAATTAACGAAACTTTGGTTGTGTTTCATTGTGTTTGTGTGTGATTGTTTTAAATGAATGGGGGAGACATTTTGTTTTGGTTAAAGTCTTAAAGAGGGCTAGTGTATATAGTTTAATTGTTGATGATTTACCATTTTGGTATTACGTGTTTAATAGACTCTGGCCTGAGAGCCTTATCAGTTTAGATGCGGCCTACTGTTTTGTTGTTCTGAACAGTTCATTTGGAGCTGCTGTGTTGCGGCTTCTGTTATTCCGCGACTGCTGTGTTTGATTTTGATACGGGACGGATTTTTCTGGTGCAAGTATTTAGTTGGCTGCAGTTTTGTTGCATTGTAGGCTTAAGTTGAGCTAGGTTCTTTATTATGGTGCAGCTATGTTTGCTCATCTTAACCTTACTGCAGGCTATGTATCATTTGGCCGTTTCCGGTTATTTCTTTCGGTCGGTTTAGTGGTGATTTAAATATTTTGCTAGTTCAAAAAAAAAAAATCAAACAATTTGGTGTATTTGATTTAAGTTTCAAGATTATATGAAATAAATAGACAATAAGTTATTTAAGTACTTAACCACTTAGAATTGGTACATGATGGATAGATAAGATTTCCTTGATGAACCCATAAATGTCAATAAGATATTGAGACTGATAGAAAAGGAGGATACTGACATAAAGTAATAGCAAGAATTGTACTTGATCATATAATGTAACCCAAAATATGGATACTGAATCCATCATAAAATGTCAGTGATAGTTAAATTCTTTAACAAATAATGCATCACATTTATTGAAAGTATTTGGAGCACAACCAAATTCCAAAATGAGAAAATTCTCCGAGTACCAACAAATTATTGTTTCTTCTACAAAGATTAGTACAATAATTAAATCCAATCACATAATAATGAACTCATAATATATTTTATTTTTTTGCCATCTATGCCAAAATAAAGCGAAAGCTAATTTATGGGACTAGGATACTTTGTTTACAGGGGAGAAGGGGCAAATGCTGCATGCTTGTCTTGTGACAGAGCAGAAACAGGGCCAGGTGCAGCTCCAGAGCTCACAAGCTCGACCATAGCGCGGTGAGGGTTGGTCTTTTGCATCTCACAAAGGTCAGGCAAAAACACACCTGCATAGTATCAAAGTAACCTTTATTATAATATCAAGAGAGCGAAAATAGTACAAGAAAAGAACAAAAATGTTTTCCTTCGACAAGAAAAGAACCTTCTTTGTTTTATTTTTTGTTTTTGAAGAGTGACTATGTGTCCCTTTGATTAAATTTGAAGTTAAAATGTTAGATCATGACAGTAAGCTATATTGATGCTTTCATAGTGAAAAGTTAGCATGAATAAGCATTGCTTTGTAATTAAGCAAAAAATAAAAAATTTGTGACATGACCATTTTTTTTTCTAGAAAATGCAACCAAGAATTTAAGACAAAAAGAAGGTTTATTGAATTGTTCAAAATAAGATGAAAAGGACTAGCACATCATTGAGTTTTCACCACAAATCAATATTTGAACTGTTCAAAATATGATGAAAAGGAATAACACATTATGAAATGCATCTCACTTTTATTTGAGTTGTAGAAGTGCAGTTTTCATTATTTTCCACTCTCCATTTAAAACATAAAAGTTAATCATGATCTTTAAGCATAAATGTTGTGGTTGTAAATGAAAAATATCTTACCTTCACCAGCAGCCAAATTGAAGTAAAGGTCAACAATATTGGGGCAATTTTGGTAACAAGATGATGAACAAAGTTTTGCTGTGAATTGTGGCTCAAGCAATGCATCAGAAGAAATTCCGACAAAATTTCTTTCAACTCCACAAGCTTTCACACATTGATCTGTCTCTATGTATCCCGCCATTCGCTCCACCACAACTTCTGATGTCCTACATTGGTATTCGACACCACCATCCGCGGCCTTCTCTGTCTCCAACAAACAACGTTTTCCCGAAGAAGCTATTGAGAAAGAACATAGATCCTTTTGCAACTCCTCACACACAACTTCAGCTGTTAATTGAACAATTAAAACACATAATTTTAATTTATTAAATAAATAAACTGCATTAGTAACTAAATATTAATTGAAAAATATTGAGCAGGGTCTATATATAGTATGCGTACCGAAAGATGCATGGATAAAAAGGGAACAAAAGAACATAATCAAAGGTAATTTGGATGAGAAAGACATGGTTTAAAATTCTGGCTTTTATAAGATTTGTATATAGTGTATCAAGAATTAAGGAATAGAATGTAAAAAATGAAGAATGTGGTATGGAAGATATGTGAACAACTATGTGAAAAAGGCATCAAAGACTTGGTTATATATAGGTGAGAATTGTGACACAGTTCCTCTACTTAACGCGTTAAGACTTAAGATACATGGCTTCTAATTTTTCCCGAAAAAGTTTACCTTTGGGCTTTACCCGATTTTTTTTTCTTAATTAAAATATTAACTTAAACATTTATTTTTTATTTGAAATTAGAATTTTTTTTTTTTTAAGGATTGAAATTAGAATTCTATGTTACTTTACAACTTTCACACACACATGTAAAGAAATGTGGTTAATTATGCATGAAAAAGAGGAATTACTAATTTTTTTTTTTGGTACAAAATTACTAATAATTTTATAAAAAGGATTGCTAATTTATATCCACTTAAAAACATTAAGGTGTAAATTAGCAAGTGTGAATTTTTTCATTTGGACCAAAAAATCAGTTTTATTATTTGAAATCACTATGAAATCAAGAATAATTTTTTAAATATGTTTTCTTGCTTGACATATAATAAAATATGGAAGGAGTCGTATTTAATTTAGGGAAATGTTAACTAGTGCCCCCGGGGCACTAGGTAAGGACCTTAAATAGTAATTTTTTATAAAAAATTGTGTAATCAGTGCATTGAAAATTAAAAACTTTGACATTTTTAAAGAATAATTACTTAATTTAGAATGTTTAAAGAGTGCTCTGGGCACTCGTTAACGAGACCCTTTAATTAAATATGGCTAGTCTTTTGTCTATTTGCATGAACATTAAAATTGAAAATGGAAATTGTGAGACAAATCAATTAGTTTTTTGAGGGGATGTTACGCTTGTTAGTTAGAAAGTCGACATTGTAAAATGACATTCAATTAGTTTATTATTTCCCACATTTAGAACTTCACTTAAAGAAAAAGTCATAATAATAGAGAAAAAATTATACTGTTGCGGCATGGACGAAGGCTCGAGAGTATTGCCACTTGTCTGCGCGGAAAAATGGTTGCAACTAGCAGGCCATGATAAACCATAAACCAAGTAGCGAGTATTAGCCAACACCTAAAATATACGACTTTACTTGGAAGTTTGGAGTTTAAAGGAGAAGGGAGGGAGGATTTTGAAGCAATGAGATTAAAGAGAAAAATTGATAAATCTTTCAAAAAAATTGAGTGTTTTTCAAGTGAATGTTAAAATAATATTTATGATTAATGTATTTTTTAATTCTGCATGCAAGTATTATAACAATATATATTGGATTTGAAAATTTTACCCAAACCCTAAAAAATCTTCTTCCAATACAATTTTTTAAGTTCCTCAAATTAAGAGGATTTTGTATTACGAAGAAAATTAAGCATGTCAAAGCTCTCTCTCCCAAAGCTCTCCATTCTTTCCACTTTATAACAATATATATTACCGGTATTATGAATTACTAGAAAAATTTCACTTTATAAGTTCCTTGTTAAATAACTGATATACTTGATCTATTATATATCAGATACGTAGACCAAATACATAACTTATTGAATGAATCTAAAAATTGATTATTTTTTTCTTATGATAAAAACTAGAGGGAGTATAAGAATTAGAAGATATTTTGGTTTTTCGAAAAGATAGGGGCAGTAATCAAATCATGAATATCAAGTCATCAATCAATGATTTCTCTCGGGGGAGTAATGACCTCGAGTTCGTCTGCTAGATTATGGAGGATGGGACCCCTGCCCCTACGGGGAGGCAAATTTCCATCTCCATCCTCATTGTCTCGCCCCAACGTAGTGGTGAGGAGAGGGAGCATAGTTCGTAGGAGTTTTGGTTCTCCTACCTTTTGGGGTTTTCCTATCTTTAGTTATGTAATTCGTGTGATGATTATCGTGCCGAGAAGGGCAGTGACGTTTGCAATGCTTCGAAACGTTATTTCTTTGGATAGATTTAGAGGTCTCTTCAACCAAGACAAGTTTCTGAATCACTCCTCATGACTATCTGAGGGCAGTGATGATTACCAGGATTTATATCGGTTGGTTCTCGCCCCTGCCAATCGTTAATTTTGTTCGTCGATCGACTTAGTTTATTGTTAAATCATCTTGCGTGGATCTTATAGGTGCTCACATGTGCTAGAGACGTGGGACCAGAAGGGGTTTCCTAAACCCTTGAGTGAAGGTCTCCATGCTCTTTATATTTTGGGGGGAGGATGTGCAGGATCCTCTTTGGTGTAATTATTGGTGATACAACTCCTTTTGACGAAGGAGTTTGATGAACCACCATGTTTGCCAACGTTTGAGACTTGGTAGCTACCATTTTGCTACATTTTCCAACCATTCCTTTGGTGGTTATTGAGTGAGAAGAATTTGAGGGAATGATGTTGCGAGAACAACATCGACATAGACGACGCCACTAATTTGTACATGAGTAGAAGAAATGGATGGAGTGGGTTCTACGGTGTTGTTGTAGTTGTTGACGGTGGTTGTTGATTTCCCTTCACCGGTGTGGGGTGGTGTACCTGCAACGATACTCCAACACTCAAGTTAGTGAGGTCAAAAGGTCCTTTGAGGTTTATCTTGAAATGAGAAGGCATACAAGATTTTATGGTGGGTTTCTCTATTTATAGATTCTCAAATGGCACGTGAGTGTATGTGTTTTGCTTTTAGTAACCATATGGCGCTAAGGTTGTGAGACCGCTTGATTGCTTAGAGGGATCAAATTGGATTTGAGTGCCTTATTTGGTGCTTTGCGGCTCTTTGATGGCACAATTGATTTGTAGATGCCTTTGAATGCCTAATTTCTCCATATATATATGTTTTTGTTATCATTAGAGTGAAGAAAGACGTGCATATATACACCTTCGAGTAAGCAAGAGCTCTTTCACATGAAACACATGGCAAGAAATATGATAGAAAGAACTTTTGGATTGCTAAAAATATGTCGGGTAATACTTAGAAGTCGTTCTCTCTATATGGAAATTATACCTCTTTAACCTCAGTCCCTTCTTCTTTTTTTTTTTTTGAAAACTTGGTATCCGGCCCAAAAACCAACTAATCTGAGGGATCCAATCTCATCGTTCACTTGCAGGGGGGCCATTTAAAGCCAGAGCTTTGCTCTATATGGACTAGTCCACCGAAATTGACATAAGAAGAAATTGAACTTGAAAACTTGAGAGGATCACACTCAAAAGTGCCAAGACAACCCAAGTGGGTTTTTTGCCTGACTTTTCTGTCATTAAGGCTTCTAAGGTTAACATTCATCATCATAAGACTCCTAGGATATTTGTCATCTTTCTTTCCTCAATTGGATAAAATGTAACATTGAGGGAACTACTTCAGATACCCTTAGTCTTTGAGCATGTGCTGGCATCTTTAGAAATAGTAAGGGTGAGAATTTGGGAGGCTTTGGTTTGAAGGTGAATCTAGAATTTTTTGCCCATTTTAAAATAAAATATATTATAATTAAATTATATGCCTTAAAAGCCTAAAAAATTTCGAAACTTATAGTACTTGAATCAGTCGGTCCTAGTTTTTTAGTGAGAGAAACTCCACATTCTTTTTAAGTTCTCATTCTCTTTCACTCGTCAAGGAGGGGTGATTTTAGGTCATTTTTTGACATAGAATCACCCTCTGCATCTTTTTTCCCCTTTCTTTCAATCTAAGTAAGTGATTTCCACATATATCAAGTTTTTTCTTGTGTTTTTTTGTGATTTCGTCATCCGAGTGCGAAGTTGTGTTGTTCGTCGTCTTGTGCGACGTTGTTAGATTTCGCGTCTTGTTGCAGTGTTCGGTTGGTTCCTATTGAAATATTAGCTTCATTCAATCACAGAATTGCAATCAATGATTTGAGCGTTAACGTTGCAGATCCGGAAGCATGAGTATTCTGGTGATTTAGATTTTAGGGTTAATAGTGCTTTACCCCCCTGTAATATAGGTCATTTCCGGTTTATCCCTTGTAATATTTTTTTTTAGATTCCATCCTTGTAATTTGAAGATTTTTTGGTTTTGGACCTTCATGAATTTTGACCGTACAAAATCGATGATATGGCAGGGGGTAAACCGAACTTTCCTCAAATTTCAGGGGGCAAAAGTACCATAAATTTTGTAATTTGATGCCATGAAGGTCAAAAACCAAAGAATCTTCAAATTACAAGGATTGAATCTTAAAAAAAAATCACAGGGGGGTAAACCGGAAATGACCTATATTACAGGGGGGTAAAGCACTATTAACCCTAGATTTTATTATATTATTTGTATGCATTTTGTTGTTGTATGTTATTAACTTGAGTGTTGTGCATTTGTTCACAGATCCACCTTTTACGTTTTTAGCGATGTTGGTGATGTTATTGTATCTGATGTATTTTATCAATTTAAATGAATAATATCATTTTTCTTTTGTAAAAAAAAAATCGAAACTTATTCAGAAAATTAGCTGAAATTGTTTCTTCGGAATTACACTGTTAACAAAATTGTGTTTTTTTTTTAATTTGAAAATTGCTCTTCTCCCAAGTGATTTTGCTCACTCCGACCAGAAATTACCCAAAATAACCCCAACTTGAGTTAACTCACGTTCGGTAAAACCAACATGAGTTAACTCACATGTAAAGCCACGTGACTTAAGTCACGTCTAAAGCCAACGTGAGTTAACTCACGTTGCGATGCATTATCTGTTTTAGGACAAACCTAGCAACTCCGCACTTCAAAGACACACTTCGTTCCCTCAAAACCTCCAAAACACCCAAAAGTTCGAAAATTTGGTGCAAAAGCTTGATCTCAAATCATTGGAAATCGTCAGGAAGCAAGTTTCTACGCTCATCAAACATAAAAAAATCAGGTAATGTATCATCTAACACCTTTACATTTTGCTGGTTTATCAGTGATGTTTGTCAAACCAACTTGTACAGAATGCCATTATTTGAGATTGTTGGTGTTACCTCTACCAACATGACATATTCAGTTGGTTTTGCCTTTCTTGCCTTTGAAAAGGAGGGTAGCTTTACTTGGGTTCTTGAGATGTTGGTTGGTCTTTTGTCCTCAAAACTCAACACGCCTAAGGTGGTTGTCACTGACAGATACAATGCTATGATGAATGTTTTTGTCAAAGTTCTCCATGAAAGTTCTGCTTTAATTTGTTATTTTCATATTGTGGAGAATGTAAGAGCTAAGTGCATCACGGACTGCAGAGTCAAAGCAATGACGAAGGATGTAAAAGTTGATGGGAAAGAAGTGAAGGAAGTGAATGAGGCAAAGGCAAGTGACGTTGTTGACAAAATCATGAGAGCTTGGGAAGATTGTTGGAACAAAATAACTTTTAAACAATGTCTCTTGAGTTTTGATGATAACAAGGTATTTAAAAAACAATTGGATATGCTAATATTTGTTCAAGTGTGTAGGACCATGGTCCATGGACAAAAAGTTATAATGTCTTAATCATGTATTGTTTATGAAAGAACAAATGTTGAGCAAAGAATTTTCAAGAGAAGCCTAGTTTCAAGTCAGAATCTGAAGAAGTCAGACTTTGAAGGCAAGCCAGACTCTGAATAAGTGATAAGTACCAGAAAGTAGTTGTTTATATGTTATATCTTAGGCACTTCTGTAACTTGTTTCACAAATTACCTAAGGAAAAACTAAGAATTATTGATCAAATGCCAAACTATGTTTCCTATATCTTACTTCATCCCATTGTGCAGGAAATAGCAAGCCAAGACATGAATTTAGCAAAGAAACATAAGAAAATGCAAAGGTAATCTCGCCACAGCGAGCTAAGGCATGGAAAATTGGAAGAAAGAAAAGAAAAGCCTCGCTACAGCGAGCAAGGGCGGTTTGTATCCCCGATGCTGACGTGGAGCAAAACCACAGGTGAAGAAAGTTTTGCTCGCTGCAGCGAGCAAGCCTGTCGCCGCAGAGAGATGTTAAAAAACCAGATCATATATAAAGCCATTCAGCTCATTTTTTGAGGGGATGTTAGAGAGAGAGGCGAAAATCAGAGAGACACTGATTAGCAAGGATTGGAGGTGGATTAACAACATTCCTTGAGAAATCAAGGCTTGATGGCAAATCAATTCAACTCTCTTCATCTTTGTAAGCTTATCATGAGTAACTAAACTCTTTTTGTTGGGATTAAATGTAATCAAATCTTCTCATATGTATTTCCTTTGATTGTGTTATTGCATGACTTTAGATCATTCATGATATTGATGTGATTCTTGATCTTAATGCTTTAATCATATGCTTTAACTTGATATTGATAAATACTTGTTGAATCTAGGTTAGAATAACATCTATTGAATACCAAATTCTAGACATAGGATTTGGGGTTAATACTCACCAAAGGTATTGAATCTTAATGCTATCGTATTAGTTAATAGGCCAAGAAATCGTCGATTAACCGATACGATCAAACTCGCAATCTTGTTTAGACATGAATATGGTTTGCTAAGCAATACATGGGAATATCGAGTGAAACTAGAATCTATACTACTAATCATAGGAATGCATGTGACATGGTTTGATGAAGTTTAATCCCAGCAAACTTACCTCTCTGATAAATCTCAATTTATATATCGCATCGTAGACCGATTACGTTTTAGAAACAAACAATTTGATAAACCCAACACTTAGAACAATATCGATCGTTGAACGGCTTAGAAATATCGCACTAGTCCATGTGGATACTATACAAAATTATACTTACTTTTCATATAACATCAAAATGGCACCGTTGTCGGGGAATGACGTTTAGATATTTTAAGCATCGCATCAATTAGTATTGTTTTGAGCATTTGTATATAACCTGTAAATATTCGTCTTTGCTCTTCTTTTTATTATTGTATAGTTTTTGTTTGCACTAACCCCTCTTTGGTATACAAAGAAAAATTTCTTATTAGTTATATTCGTTTCAGATTCTCCACATAAACGAAATTGTGGCTGATCATGGTTATATCAACTTCTATACTCCATTCGAGTATGAATCATATCAACAATATCAACAACATCCTTCTGAAGATGAACGAATTTCAAAGATGGAAATATTTTGAATGTGTTCATACAACAATCCATGATAAACATGCAAAATACCAAACAAAGATTGAAGAATTTATCATGCCATTTGAAGATTTTGCAGGTACAATTAGATTTTACACCAACAATCATGGATATTCAAACCAACAATCAATCCACTCATGAAGAACAAGAAAATATTCCAACTAAGGATGAGAAATTCAGAGAGGTTGTCGAAGAAGGTGTTGATAAAACTGAGGAAGATATAATGTTGGAAGGATGTGGTATAATGAACATAGTGGAAGAAATAGAGACGCCACACGAAGTAGAATTTCCTCAAGAACGGTCATATACTGAAGAGGCCAAAACTGTTGATAATGAAGAAGTGATGGCTATAGAGAAAAAGGAACGGTTACTTAACGAGGAAAAATTATATGAAAAAAATGGGGTGAAAAGGAGCAAGGCAGAAATTGATCGTGTAATAGACGAGATATGTTCCTTGTTCCACAAACAAAACCTAGGGAGGATATGGACTTCAAATCAGCTCTACTTCAAGATTATGGAATTCCTCCCAAAGCGAAGGAATACAAAGGAGGATGTGTTGTCCGTATCATTTTTGCCACCATAACGAAACAGGCGTCGAGCTAACGACGTTAAACAAGCACTTATTGGGAGGCAACCCAATTTTGTAAGTATTTCGCTTTAAAGTTGCATTTTAGTACTCATAGTCCATTTTTGCATAACAAGGGTATGACACAACTAAAAGTTTCAAATTTATGATAACTGGCATGCTCGCCATAGCGAGAGAATGGTCTTTGCAACGAGATTTTGAAAATTTGACCAATTTCATTCTGTCAATGCTCGCTGAAGTGAGAAATCATGTCGCTGCAACGACGAGAGACAAATATGCCAGTTACAGAAACCAATGCCACTAACTCCCATTAACTTATGGTGATGAACTTATGTTTAATTATGCACTATTATTTCTATTCAATAATCTTTGTGTCATGAACACGTGTTTTGGTTTGAATTAGCACTCATTTTTGTGAACAAGTAAGTTTGACATGTTGGTATCTTTTGTGTTGATGATGAATGATTGTGCTCAAAGCTGTCCCAAATTTTTTTTTGAATGAGCCAAAGTTTGAATGAGCCAAAAATTAGTGAATCAACAACAGATGCATGATAATGATAGAAATTGTTTGAATTGCGTAAAGCCAAGGTACATGTTTCTTGTTTTTCTAGGATGAAATTTAAATTTGAAATGTGTACTTTGCATAAAATTTGTTTCATACAGTTCTCAGCAATAACATGCTTATTATGTGAACCACTTAGAACTAGCTTTAATGTGAGGAAACCTCAAGTGTTTTACTATATACAGGAGACCAACAATGTTTGTTTAACTCGGTAGTTTTATGTTAAATCTAATAATTGTTTTGAATTGTATGTAAGCATAGAAATGATCAAGGCACATTTTTGACTTTGAGCAAAGACACTTGACCACATAAAGCCTACTCAGTGAGTGAGTGATTATTTGATAACCTCATCTGAGCCAAATGAATTAAAGTCCACAATTTTGAACTGTCAAGTTCTTAAGCAAAAATTCAATTCGCTTAGAGAATCTCCCCTAACTTTTCAAAAATCCAGTTCATAATTCCTCACTAATGGACTTTGATAGTTTTTATGATTGGTGAACCCTGAACCTTCATTTTAATATTGTCTCTTGCCTTAAGATAGGGAACATTTAATATTTATTTAACAAGTAAATGAAAGTAACAATAATAATCCATTTTCATTTCCTCTTTTTTTTTCACGGATTTTCATTTATTTTTATTAGACCTACACAATAATACTTAAAAAGGCATCAATTAGTTTTAGAATTGTTGAGACTACCTTTTTTCATTTAAGCAAAAAAAATCCACCGTGGCAGAACAGAACCATTGGAATCCACAAGTAATAACAATCACAAACAAAATGATATGAAAAAGATAAGGGGGACCAATAGTATCACAAATCATTATGGACCTCATAATCTCTTTTTCATCAGTACCTTAGAACACAATCCATCCATGCAACTCACTCACCACTAGAAACACACTAGTGCAAAAATCAACAAAAACCAAAACTAAAACATTTAACTAACAATGGTTGCAATGGCAGCAGCAACAGCATCATCACAATTGATATTCTCAAAACCTTATTCTCCCTCACGTCTTTGTCCCTTCCAACTTTGTGTCTTTGACACAAAATCAGTGTTATCAAGTTCAAGAAGAAAGCATGTGAGTGGTTCTGGAGTGAGATGCATGGCTGTTGGTGAAGTAGCTGCTGAGACAAAGAAAAGAAGTAGTTATGAGCTTATAACATTGACTAGTTGGTTGTTGAAGCAAGAACAAACAGGAGTTATTGATGCTGAACTTACTATTGTTCTGTCTAGTATTTCCATGGCATGTAAACAAATTGCTTCTTTGGTTCAAAGAGCTAATATTTCTAACCTTACTGGTGTTCAAGGTGCTGTAAATATTCAAGGGGAAGACCAGAAAAAACTTGATGTTGTCTCAAATGAGGTATGTATTACATGTTATTTAATTAGTTTTGAACTAGGGTCGAACTCTGGATTACTAAGACCATTTTCTCTTAGAAACCGGAGGATTGAGACCAACAAAAAAAGTCACGGCCAAGGTTGAAATAATTGATATTGCAGAGAATCACAATTAAATGTGACTAATGTCGCCTCAATTACAATCATTTTGAATCTCTGAGACGTCACAAAAATTTATGTTACAATCCAAATCACGATTGCGGATTTTTTTTAAAAATCCCTTGTTAAATATGCTTCAATTCATTGAGAAAAATTGATTTTGCCCAAGTTCAAATTGCTAAAACATTTATGCTGAAGGAGTGTACTAAAAGGCTTTACTTTTGGTCACATTTTTAAACAAATATGAAGGTACTTAAACTTAATGGTTTACTTAGGTAGCTACTAATGTTAATAGACAATGTATTGTTTTCTATTTTTTTGTTCAGGTATTCTCAAATTGTTTGAGGTCAAGTGGGAGGACAGGGATTATAGCATCAGAGGAAGAAGATGTGCCAGTGGCAGTGGAAGAGAGTTATTCAGGAAACTACATTGTGGTATTTGATCCACTTGATGGTTCATCCAATATTGATGCTGCAGTGTCCACCGGTTCCATTTTTGGAATTTACAGCCCCAATGATGAGTGCCTTGCTGACGTTGGTGACGAGTCTGATGACCCCACAGTAAGTGAATGCTTCAAAATTGATTGTTTTCATTTATGATTAGGATTCGAACTCGGTAATTTGGAGTTGCCCTGAAGACGTAGGCTCGTTTACATTTGATTGATTAATTAACTTGTTAAGAAAAATATGACTAATATAAGTGCGAATGATTCAAGTGGAATGCACTTGTGATAAATGAAATTGTCATTTTTCAAGTTATTAGTTGAATCACTACATAATGTTAAAA
Organism: Medicago ruthenica; assembly: GCA_018208015.1. Taxonomy (NCBI): domain Eukaryota; kingdom Viridiplantae; phylum Streptophyta; class Magnoliopsida; order Fabales; family Fabaceae; genus Medicago; species Medicago ruthenica. The sequence continues at coordinate 48,297,206 of CM031377.1, read as the reverse complement.
GATGCAGTAACAAACAACTTAGAAACCTAATAAGGATTGGTTCAATTAGTAGGATCAAAAAGTATTAAAAGTCAAACATTATAGATTCATTTCATAAAAATAGTTATTATCCCTCATTTGAAACTTAGCTAGCATATAACCATAGGACCAAGGAATGAGAAATTCAAATTTCCTATCTCATAAACTTTTTATCATCAAAAAGGAAAGAATAAAAAAGGAATAAAAAGAGACACATGTGGAAATGGACTGTTGATGGATTTCATTTTAATACCACACCGAAAAGGTTGGTTCAACTAGTTGAGCCGAGAGCTGGCAAGTTCATCGGTTGGTTTGATCCCAATGATACCTTAATCTGGCTAAACAGAGGTTGAACCACAGTCGTTTTTCACTTTCTAAATATTTTTTAAACTTCCAGTTCAACTATGGTTGAACCGATTGAACCATATGATCGGAAATTAGTCTCACCAATTTGATCTCCAGTCCGATTTTTAAAACACTGTTTAACACAATACATATGTAAATTGCAGCTTGGCACAGAAGAACAACGATGCATTGTGAATGTGTGCCAACCAGGAAGCAACCTTCTAGCAGCTGGTTACTGCATGTATTCTAGCTCAGTAATCTTTGTTCTAACGATTGGCAAAGGAGTGTTTGTATTCACATTAGATCCAATGTATGGAGAATTTGTTTTGACTCAAGAAAATCTCCAAATACCAAAATCAGGGAAAATATATTCTTTCAATGAAGGGAATTACAAGTTGTGGGATGACAACTTGAAGAAATACATTGATGATCTCAAGGAACCAGGTTCTAATGGCAAACCTTATTCAGCAAGGTATATTGGTAGCTTGGTAGGTGATTTCCATAGGACACTGCTATATGGTGGCATTTATGGTTACCCTAGGGACAAGAAAAGTAAGAATGGAAAGCTTAGGCTTTTATATGAGTGTGCTCCAATGAGTTTCATTGTAGAACAGGCTGGTGGAAAAGGTTCAGATGGTCATCAGAGAGTACTTGACATTCAACCCACCGAAGTAAGTGTCGAATGACTTTGACCTTGTTTAGATAAACTACCTAATTGAGCACTTATAGTTTAGGAAATTATCACACAATTGTTTATGTATAAGCTATTTCTTTTGGAAAAGATAAAATAAGTCAAACTGTTTTTATATCAACTATAAGCTAGTTTCATGTTATTTTTTGTAGAGTTTAGAGAAATAAGCTGAAACCAGCTTATCGACGTGTCATAAGATTAATTATAAGCTTTCCAAACAGTCTTTAAAGCATTTATGTTAGTAGATAAACTCAAATAAGTCAATCCAAACAAGTCTTTTATATATTACTAAGAGCCAAGGTCATAAATCACGATTACGATCACAGTTGTGGTCGTGTTGTGATCCTTAATGTTGCAAAGAATTACAGTCAAATGCAACTTTAACTGAGGTAGCAGAGACATTAAGCACTTATAGTTTAGGAAATCATCACATAACTGTTTATGTATAAGCTATTTCTTTTACAAAAGATAAAATAAGTCAAATTGTTTTTATATAAACTATAAGCCAGTTTCATAAGTTATTTTGGAGAGTTTAGGGAAATAAGCTGAAATCAGCTTATGGACATGTCATAAACAAATTTATAAGCTCTTCCAAACAGTCTTTTAACTATTTATGTCAGTAGATAAACTCAAATAAGTCAATCCAAACAGGTCTTTTACATGTTACTAAAAGCCACGGTTATAAGTCACGATTACAATCACATTTGTCATAAGCCAAGGTCGTGTGGTGATCCTTAATGTTGCAATGAATTGCAGTCAAATGCGACTTTAACTGCTGTAGCAGAAACATCAAATACCTTGATGTCACAGTCCAAATTGTGGCTGCGGATCTTCTACTAAACCATGAGAAAATATCTAATAGTTTATGATAAATTTTATGATGGATACTCTTATTTAATTTTCCCTTTTTATGGACAGATTCATCAACGTGTTCCACTGTACATTGGGAGCACAGAGGAAGTGGAGAAGGTTGAAAAGTACTTAGCTTAAAAGATATGTCAATGCAAAAAAAAAGTTATTTTGTAGCTTATGTTCTATGAAACTTGTTACGGTCAAGTGGTTTTAAGGAAGAATTCTTTTTGTATTATTTCTCCCTTTTCATTTCTCTATTGCAAAGGAAAAGCAAGAAAAAAATATATTTCTCTTCAGACTATTTTGTATAAAGTTTTGAAATAATCATGATCTTTATAGCACAACTTACCTAGCCTTCCTTGAATCAAATTTCCTCTAAAGGAAGAAACCCTTGAATATTCATAAAAAATAACTGACAAAAGATGCAATCATGTCTGTATATTTTGTCTTTAAAATTACATAAAATGTCTCAATGTAAGTAAAGTATGCATCAAGGTCTTAACCACTCAGGTGTTGTTGCCGATATCTTTTAATCAAATGCTCAGTATATATACATCAAGATTTAAGACATTTGACAAGAGTTTAAAGGAGTTTCTCAATTACAAAGTAGTGGTCGAGACAAGGTTCAAATTACGCCATAGTCTTCTAAGATAAACCATATTTAATTTTATTACTACATAGAAAAGATGGCTGATAAAGTTAAAAGAAACATAATGTAAATCATTTAAACTCAATAGGAACAAAGATCGAATATGTCATGCATCAATTACGATCTAGTTTATCTACAAATGGTTAAACAAACACTTGGTAGTTCTAATATCATAAAAATAATCAAATTACAAAGTAATTAAATAAAGCACACAAAATTTGCTTCCTGTAATGTTTAGTCTTCCCCTTGGATCATAATACTTTAACAACAAAACAGATTGCTTAAATCACTAATTTTTATAACAAGGGAAGAAATATTATACAGTCACTTGACGATTGATGACCAAATATGCAAAAATTGAAGTGCAAAAGCATCATTATGAATAACTAACATCCCAACTGAGTTGGCACCCTAATCATCCACAAATCATTTGCAGTACCCCAAAAGTTAAGTGAATTCCTTTTTCTAACTGATTTTTACAAACAAAATAAGTGCATTCCTATAGAGCTACATTTTGGAACAAAAGATATCAACATCTCCAGAAGATAGCAGGGGTTGACTATTGTAGCTTTTATGACAGGTTTTGTTGTTGTTGAACATCATGGCCTGCAAAAATAAAATCTTCTGAATATATTACGATTTTATTTAACTAATAAACTAAGACATAAAATGAGTTTCATTACCTATTATTTGCATGTCTTTCTCACATAGAACCTCACATAATTCCTTCTCTATTTAACTTTTGAACTCGAAATCTTCTTCGAACTCAGGTGAAAAATTCTCATTGATCAACAACTGAAGCAACAACTGAGTGTTCAAGCTTTCAGGCACATAAGCAGAATCAATGTCCGACATCAGCATGTATTCCATTTTATTTGCAGGGTCGTGCGAAACTCTCTTACTTGATTTCAGTTTGGTACAAGTTGGCGCAGCCTCTTGATTGCAATGCGCAGCCTCTTGATTGCAAGGCGCAGCAAAAGAAGTCTCCATAGAGGATATATTTGTAACACCATTTGTTCTCAGATATTTCTTTGGGAGTGGTGAATTACTTGGAACCATTGGTGACTCTCTAGTCATGCAATGTTGTGCTGAAGACGGAACTGTCATTGGATTATTGAAAGCAATATCATCGAATTGTTGTAGTAAGATATGACCATCCAATGGAGATAGACTGCTACAAGATCTTTTTGCTGCTGAAGGAGTATCCATAGCTGAATTCTCCTTTCTCTTTTTTTCAGATACATTCACGCTGAATGTCGAAATGTTCCTACCATTAGCATTTGAATTGCTCGAAAGAGGTTGTGACCGTGTATTTGATATGTTTGGCACAAATGTAGGAACACCTAATAAATAAAAGAGACAAAAAACTTCAAAAAAACAAGAATGCTAAATAAAAAATTCAACTTATTAGTAAAATAACTTTGCAAAATTTACATAAATTGAAGCAACAACTTTGAAGTTATCTTAGAAAAATTATCAAGCAGCCCAACATAATCGACATAATTAGCTAACTTGTAAATTACTACATCAAATAACTCATCGCGTTCTCTTAGCAAAATATTTCGTATTAATAATTACATGCATAAAAACTACATATATAAAAATAAAAAATTAAACTAGATTGTGGATAAAGGATTTTACCTGAATGAGATTTGTTACTAATTACTGATTGAGGAACGAGTGCGAGTGCAAACTTTGCAGAAGTTGAAGGAAGGTTTCCACTGGCATTGTAAGTAGTCATGACATCATGCAGACCTTGGAGTAAATTCTGAATTTGATTTTTCTCTTGTGCTAAAATAAACTTTTCTTGATCCATCATAATCTTATGCTCTTTCAAGCTAATATAATCATCCAACATCTCATTCAATGTCATCAAACTCTTTTGCTCCTGAATAGAAAAAGCAAAAAACAAAAAAAAAATCTATATATTAAAAAAGAAAAACTAAACTTAATGTGCATAAATGCTGAACAAAACAAAGTTAACACAAAAGGGGTGCAAATAGATGATAAGTAAAGGTGCAGAAAAATACCTTAGGAATGAGAGAAGAAGCTTCGTCTCTGAAAGTGGAACGAGTTGACGAAAAATTGTTGTCCAACAGGTATTTGTCAACGATGAATGCAACCAGTTGAGGGATGTTTTTATCCTCCATTGTAGTGAAGGTTAAACGATTTAAGCATGCTGTAGATATTTAAACGAGAAAGTAGTTAGTAAAGGTGTGAATTGATGATCGTTTGGGGATTCACATGAGATTTTTTTGTTGATTAGAGCATCAAATAGTTCTCTAAGTTCTCCTAGAAAATTATTAGTTTAAAATTTGACAAGCATAGGAACTGCATATATATAGAAAAAGAAATAGAGCTAACGATCGATATAGGATCTACCTGGATAAGATTTATTACTAATTTTTAGTTGCGAAACAAACTCGAGAGCAGATTTTGCAGCAGGTGGGGAACGGTTTCCACCGGCAATGAAAGCCGTCATGACATTATGCATCCCTTGGAATAACATCAAATTCCTATTTTTCTCTTGTTCTATGATAAACATTTCATGATCCATCATCACCTTATGATTTTTCAAACTGATATACTCATCCAAGATCTTATTCAATGTCATCAAATTCTTGGGTGCCTGAATAAAAACAATAAACCAATAAAAAAGAAAACCTAGACCCATGTGCATATGGTTGGAAATGGATGGCAAATTAAGTGATTAAAAATACAAACTCTAAGACAATGTGTGCAAAAACAAAAGGAGACATTTGCATCTAAAGAGCCTACCTTTGAGATAGAAATATACCTCTTGAATAGGAGAATGGGCGAAGATACGAGAAGCTTCGTTTCTGAAGGTGTAACGAGTGGATGAGAAGTTATGGTCCAAGAGGTATTTGTCAACTAAAAAAGCAACTTGTTCAGGGATGACTTTTGCCGCCATTACAACAAAGAATGAAGCTGAAGACCTATGAGATCAGAACCAAATAGAAAACTATATTAGTGCATTTGAGAATTTGTGATGATGATTAAATGCATCCTAACTTTTAAATAAAGAATATGAATATCCAATTCAAAAAACGAAAGAGATACATAGAGCATATCCAAATTTAAATTTATAGCAAATAGATAAGTATAAACCTTTTGATGAAGTGAAACTTTGATGTATTTTTATTGTTACCGCATTTTTATTTTTTTTTTGCAACATATTTCAAATTTCGGTATTTCAATATTTAACCAAAATTTGAAATGCTCTCCTAAAATATATTAAAGTTAAATCTAAAATGATTTTTTACACAATTTAAAATTTAATTTTTGTACCCAAAAAAAATTACTTTTTGGTTAAAACTATATACGCAAAAATTAAAATTTTATCATCTCAATATATTCACTATTAAATTTGTAGTGTGCCTTCTAAATTCAATTTTAAAGTTTGGTATATGCACATATCATATGAGTTCATCCTGTTTTTTTTAAGGGCATATGAGTTCCTCATATGTTTTGTTTTTCAAGGTAAGTTTATTTCGGATCCCAATTCTCCAAATAATTATTTTCGAACCTAAAATTTTATTTTTAAAATTAAACCTATATATAGTTGAAAGCTTTTCAAGGTTTGTAGTAATAAGTGCCGCTTCTACCTTAAATTTCAAGTTTAAAAACAAATTAACTTCCCCTAAAAAATCATAAGTCTTGCTAACCCAGAGCAATGGTTAAGGAATCTATAAATAAAAAATTTGACTTCAAAATATAAGTTTTGACTTTTGATTAAGTAACAATTACACCACTTTTTATAAAAAAGTTATTTATTTTGATTGCTTAACCAATGCTCTGGGGCATTGTTTATAATTCTCCGAAATTATTTATTCCAACAGGGACACATGTTAAGATACCAAATATAGAAATCGTACATTAGAAATTAGGCCAATTATTTCTCAATATTTTATAAATTATTTTTTCTTAATAAATAAACACTTACTATTTTTTTAAATCCTTAACCTACATGACCTTTTTTACTTAATCTACATCCTTTTTTTACTTAATTAATCTACATCCTTTTTTTACTTAATTAATCTACATCCATATTTCTATCGGTGGGCTGACATTCTATCCCTATTTTTTTGTGACAATCTATCCCTATTTCAGTTGCTATATTCTAGGTTAATAGAGAAAACATAACCGTACTTCCTTTTTTTGAGGAGAAAACCCTACTTTTTTTCTTTCTAGGAAAAACGTCGCATATTCCTCCTCAATACAGTAACTCATATTTCTCTCCTACGCACTTCTTCCTGGTTTGTAATGAAAAATTTGAGTAATCCAATTCATGGCAATCACGTTATGGCTATATTTTGGTGTATGACTCATTCTTTTTTCTTGTTTGGTCAATCAAATAAACACAAAATTAAATAAACACATAACTCATGCCATAATCTTTAAAACTTATTAGTGATAATTCTCCTTACTTACCTTAAAGCGTTCTTAAATCTCTTGACAGGTAATTTCTTTAGCTCCAATATCACCTAATAATCCAGAAAACAACTCTTCATAATCATCATCATTACACAATTACATAACTTAATAAAATTGAACAACATATAAAATAAGAGGGTTTATTAAACATGTTCACCGGTTAAGAAAAGAAAAATGGAAAAAAAAAATAAGAGAAGAAAAAACGAAACAAAATAATAAAGAGAGAACTAGGGAGAAGACACTACCTTCAATCGTAGAGAGAGGGGCAATGAGTGACGTTTTGAAGAGAGAATATTTGGATTTATAGTCTATTTTTAGCATGCGTGGATTTTAAATAAAAATAATATCTTACAAAAAAAATATAAAAAAAAATATGTACACCCTTAAATAATGGATATTAACGGTTAAGATTAAATTTAAATTTAATTTTTTATATCATAATTTAAAAATAAAATATTAATAAATTAAAAACAACCGTTTTCCTAAAACTTAGTGAATAAGTATAGTATACATTGAAAATATGATTAACTATAAGACTTATATTTTTTATGAAGCATGTGAGTGGCTCTGGAGTGAGATGCATGACTAGTATTTCCATGGCATGTAAGCAAATTGCTTCTTTAGTTCAAAGTGCTAATATTTCCAACCTCACTTGTGTTCAACGAGCTGTAAGTATTGAAGAGGAACACCAGAAAAAACTTGATGTTGTCTCAAATGAGGTATGTAGTACACGTTTCCTTAGTTTTTTTTCTTTTCTGAATAATATTTAATTAGTTTTAAACTAGGGTCAAACTTCTGAATTACTAATACCACTTTCTCTTAGAAACCGAAAGATGGAGACCAAAAAAATGAAGTCTAGTGTTTGTTTCCATTTTCATATAAAATAGAAAATGATAGTGAAAATATGTTTGGTTGTTTTTTTGAAAACATTTCCAATGGAAATATTTCCAAAATATATCCCAAAAATGAAAACAAAATTTTGTAATTTTCGTTTTCATTTTCATTTTCTCGCTGATAAATATTTGTATTTCTTTTGTAACAAAAACAATTGTAAACTCTTAGGCCCTTTTTTGAGTGATTTTTTATTTGAATTCACTAAATAGAATTTAATTTAAAAAGGCACACATTATATTAAACAATTAATTTATACACTGCTTTGAATCAAATATGTCTTCCGAACAAAAAATCTCTAAGCCACGCTTTTTGCCTTTCATAAATAAGAATTCACATTCTTTCAAAAAAAAAAATAAATAAGAATTCACATGAGATTTTTCGTTTATTAGAGCATCAAGTAGTTCTATAAGTTCCTCTCAAAAAAAAAAAGTTCTCTAAGTTATCCTAGAAAAATTATAACTTTTAAAAAAAATTGAGCAATATCAATTTAAAATTCGTCAAGCATAAGAACTGCATATATATTAGAAATTAACGTCTATCGATAAAGGATGTACCTGAATAAGATTTATTACTAATTCTTGGTTTTGGAACAACCTCGAGTGCAGATTTTGCAGCAGTTGGGGGACAGTTTCCACTGGCAATGTAATTCGTCATGACATTATGCATCCCTTTGAATAACATCAAATTCCTTACCTCGCCAAGGTTCATCCTTAAAGACTTAAAGAGCAAGAAACGTCCAATTAGTTAATGAAACTTAATCCCAGCAACATTATCTCTCTTCTTCTGTTTTCCTTTTTGAATGGATAGATCATTTAACAAATAAACAACCAATTTTCTATAATTAAAACTATAATAATTATTGAAAGGCACTAGTATCGCGCGAGTCCATGTGGGTACGACAAAACCCGAATACTTAATTTAGATACTGCAAAAAACATTTATCATTGCATCAGCTAGCTTAATCAATAAGCCTTCAATATGTTTCTAGCCTACTTCTCTCTCCTAAGCTTTATCTTTCTAAAACTTGCCAAGACAAAAAATTTTTGAAAATAAGGTTATAGGGCTCTATTTATAGATTTTGGAAAAGCATCTTTGCCAGACAGATGTGTTGTTCTCGTGTTGTTCTCTGGGTGAACAGAGCTTTCTTCCCCCAATGGGTTTCTGACAGCTCAACCAAGTGCTACTTATATTGCCATTGCTCGACTGGAGAGACATATGTAAGAACCAAATAGGTTCAAAGAACAATATCTTTGGTTTGTGTTATGATGATTACAAGACTAATAAAATAACAATTTGTCTACTAATTGCATATTCAAGTATCCAGGTTGTTAAAAGATAAAAATAAAAGTATAAAGGCGTATCCTCTAGACATGGTAATACTTTGTATATTATGACTAGAAATAAATATTGATTGTCTAGTCTGAAGTGGAAGACAATGAAGACGAACAACAACTTATGAAAGAATGGCTAATAATCTCAAAGCACAAGATAAAGTTGGTCAATTCCCAAGGAAGAAAAGCAGTAAATCATTTGGTCAATTGATAGTCAACTAAAGAACCATATGTGAAAAAGATATCAAGCCATCGTCTGGATATAACGATGGGGCAAAATCCCTAATTAATTTTAAAGATAACAAACCACAATGATTAAAAGATTAATAGACTTTGATTAGTTTTTTGGTATTTAATTTGTGTTCTTGAGCGTTTAATTAAGACATGAACAAAGTATGAATCATACCAAGATACAAGGAATCAAAGAACATTAAGACTTAAGAACTTAGTTAGAGTTGAGAAGGTTGAACAGAGTTCAGAAGGTTGTTCTTATGGTTATCAAGAACAAGCCCAAAAATTCATGAACATTCAAGGCTCACGTGACATAAATGAAATGCCCATAAAAGTACAATAACTTGGATCAATCAAGGAATAAAGACATATTTGGATTAAAGACAGAAAGCACATTCAATGTTCATTGAAGACTTACGAACAAATGAAGTACAAAACATTAGGAATATTTCTCTTAGAATATCATCCTAGATGTTGTACATACTGCACTTCATTGATGTTTTACTATTAGGATTGATTACATCAAATGGAAGTCTTACAAATCATCCTAAGTAAAACAAAGGAACATTATGAAGTTCAATACAACACATGTTTTAAATCCGACAGCACGATAAAGTGGTTGCAAAAGTGAAAACAAAAGCAAAGCAAGCAATCTCAAAACATAATCAATAAGATTTCGACACATAAGGGAGTTGGTACTAAACAAGACCAGCAAGATCCCCTAAAGCATGGGCATGAATTGACAGCTCCACTTTCCTCTCTCCTGCACGCATTCCAACACTGATATGCAAAGACTTTGGTTCAGAAACATTTTGATGTATGCACGCATAACAGAAGCTCATCAACAACTCAAATCTTCATATGACATTCATAGGATATACCCATAAATTCATCTGGCATTCATCTACATGAACCCAGGAACATTCTGAAGTTCATAACTGATGAATGTATGAACATTCTAAAGTATCCTGATGAACCCAGAAACATTCTGAAGTACAGAATGTTGATCAAGACTCTCAAGCAAAAGTTGATAAGTCACAGGACACATGGCACAAGACCATTGGACACGTCCTAACAACTACATGAAGTCAAGAAGCCCTATAAAAAGAGCTGAAAGTATACTTTGAAATTACATAACTTAAAAGCATACTTAAACATCTTATTAAAAGAGTCTAAAGCTTCATAGCAAAATTGATTTCACAAATCAACTCTAAAGATTATTAAAACTCAAAGAGTGTGAATCAATTATCTCTTATCTTTTCAAAGATAATCTTCATCTTCTCTTCTTCTTGTCTTCATTCATTCAAACTTCCAATCAATTGTAAAGAGAAAATTTTATCTAGCTTTAAGGGTATTAAAGTATAGGTTGAGTAGAAAAGTGTAAGGTCTGGTGTGACTTAGCACAAAAAGTTGAGAGTCTGCTGAGGCTTATAGAATACAGATTGTAATTGTTCTAAGGGAGCAGGATTGTACGGTGCAGGAATTGAGAGGTTATCTTAAACATCATAGTGGAAACTCTCACAAGATTGTGAGGAGTGGACTAGCCCACATTGGGTGAACCACTATAAATTATGTGTGTTCTTCTTCTCTATCCCTATACTCTTTACTTACTGTATACACATCACACACACATTATTTAACTTTAACATTTTGTTTTGCACTAACACTTCAGAACGTTCTGAAGTCTGTTTTAACTTTGCTCATCCAAGTATCAACTTGAGAAGTAATTTTTAAGTACAGATTAAAATTTAAAAGGGTCACAATTCAAACCCCATCCCCCCCCCTTTCTTGTGACTATTATATCTACTTCAATTGGCATCAGAGCACTACCTCTAAGGGTTTGAACGCTTACACAAGTGTTAGATAAAAGATTCAGGAAGAAGTATGTCAAAAGTCAAGTACATTACAGAAGGAGGGTCATCAAACAGACCACCACTATTTGATGGCACAAACTACTACTTTTGAAAATGTAAGATGGAACTTTTTCTTAGGTCTCAAGACACAGACATGTGGGTTGTAATCTCAGATGAACACTATGTTCCAAAGAACAAAGAAAGAGCCATAAAAGAGAAAAGTGCATGGTCAATAGATGACAAAGCTAAGTTATTGCTAAACTCTAAAGCTAGACTATTCTTATCATATGCACTAACCATGGAAGAAAGTGAAAGAGTTGATGAATGCACTAATGCAAAAGAGGTATGGGAAACTTTAAAAATACATCATCAAGATACCTCTCATGTCAAAGAAACTAGAATTGACATTGGAGTTAGAAAATTTGAAATCTTTGAAATGAGTGAAAATGAAACTATTGATGAAATGTATGCTAGATTCACAACTATAGTAAATGAAATGTGATCTCTTGGAAAGATATATTCCACTCATGATAGAATCAGGAAAGTATTGAGATGTCTTCCAAGCATGTGGATACCTATGGTCACAGCCATCACTCAGGCCAAAGATCTAAACTCTCTGACCTTGGAGGAACTTATTGGTTCACTTAGAGCTCATAAGTTATACTTCAAGGAGACAAACCAATGAAAAAGGTAAAATCACTTTCCTTAAAAGCTTCCCAAGAAACATCATCAACAACTCAAGATGATGTGGAAGAACTAGAAGAAATAGAAGGAGTTCAAGAAGAAGAAGTTGAGGATGAACTTGCACTTATCTCCAAAAAGATACAAAGAATGATGATGAGAAGAAATCAGATCAGAAAGAAGTTTCCCAGCACCAACACCAACAAAACTGAGACTAACAAAAGTTAGGTCACCTGTTTTGGATGCAACAAGCTTGGACACTACAAAAATGAATGTCCTGAGCTTAAGAAGTAGGAAAGAAAACCTCCTTTCAAAAAGAAAGCCATGATCACCTAGGATGATCTAGAAGAAGCAGAACCACAAGAAGATGAGGAAGCCAACATGTGTTTGATGGCTCAATCATAAGATGATGAAGAAGTAATTGTCTATAAATCTCATCCTTTACATAAAGACCTTGAAAATAAATTTGATAGTCTTTTATATGATTCAAACTTTTTAACTAATAGATGTCACTCATTAATTAAAGAACTTGCTGAACTATAAGAAGAAGAAAATAAAATTCAAATCAAATATGATGAATCTAGAAAAATCAGACAAACTTTGCAAGACTCTCATTTTAAAATGTCTGAACAACAAAGAGAGCTGAATATAAAGCAAAATGGCATTTCATCTAAACCTTCTGAAATACAAAAAGAAAACATTCTTTTGAAAACAGAAGTTGAAGATTTAAAAAATGATCTTACATGTTTTATAAAATCTACAAAAACCTTCCAAAACATTTTGGGATCACAAGCTGGAACCAATGAAAAATCTGGTATAGGATTTAAAGATCCAAACAAAATCTTCTTAAAAACTTTTTTGTACTAGGAGGAACTGAACTAAAAATGAAGATAAAATGCCCATATTGTAACAAGCTAGGACATCTTTATTCAGCATGTTATCATAAGAAAAATTTTAAAAGAAATAATCATATTAATCTTAGTTCAGAATGTTCTCATCTCAGTAGATCAGAGAGTTCACAAAAAGCTGAGAAGGCTAAGATGATGTGCTCTTACTGTAATGAACCTGGTCATATGGAAACAGAATGTTACAATAAGAAGAGATCTCTTCGAAAAACTAACCACCAAGGACCCAACATTACATGGATACCTAAGATTTTGTTCATGTCAAGTGTAGGTCTTCTCTCAAAATGCAAAAACAAAGTCATGGTACTTGGACAGTGGTTGTTCAAGACACATGACAAGTGATAAGAAATGATTTCTGGCCTTTGAAAAGAATGATGGAGAACTGGTCACATTTGGGAACAATGACAAAGGTAAAATCAAAGGTAAAGGTACAATAGGTAAAACTAATTCTGCCAAAATAGAAAATGTTCAGTTTGTAGAAGGTGTGAAACACACTCTACTTAGCATAAGTCAATTATGTGATAGTGGTTTTGAGTTTATTTTCAAACCTAACATATGTGAAATAAGACAAACCTCATCTAGAAAATTAATTTTCGCTAGATCAAGGAAAAAGAACTTATATGTTTTACATTTAGATGAAATACCAGCTGAATCATGTTTTATGTCTCTTGAAAAAGATAAATGGATTTGGCACAAAAGAGCTAGTCATATAAGTATGAAAACCATTGCTAAACTTTCTCAATTTTATCTAGTTAGAGGTCTCCCAAAATTAGTTTTGAAAAGGATAAGATATGTGATGCTTGTGTCAAAGGAAAACAAGTTAGAAGTAGTTTTAAAACAATTGAATATATTTCAACTGAAAAACCTTTAGAGCTTCTTCACATTGATCTCTTTGGTCTTGTTCAAACTGCAAGTCTTAATGGCAAAAGATATGGTTTTGTCATTGTTGATGACTTTTTTAGATTTACATGGGTGCTCTTTTTAAAACACAAAGATGGACCATTTGAAGCATTTCAAAACTTTTGCAAAAAGGTTCAAAATGAGAAAAGTTCCAATATCATATATGTAAGGAGTGATCATGGAGGTGAGTTTGAAAATGCATCCTTCAAGACATTTTTTGATGAATGTGGTATTACACATAATTTTTCTTGTGCAAGAACTCCACAACAAAATGGAGTTATTGAAAGGAAAAATAGAACTTTGCAAAAAATGGCTAGGACTATGTTAAATTAATCAAATGTTGAAGATAACTTTTGGGCAGAAGCCATTAATACATCTTGTTACATTTTAAATAGAGTTTCAATATGAAAAGTGCTAAATAAAACCGCATATGAATTATGGAAAAACATCAAACCTAACATATCTTATTTTTACATATTTGGCTGTTATTGCTACATTCTGAACAACAAAGAAAAATTGGGTAAGTTTGATCTTAAATCAAATAAAGCTATCTTTTTGGGATACTCTACAACTTCTAAAGGTTATAGAGTGTACAATCTAAAAACTCAAACAGTTGAGATCAGTATGCATGTCATATTTGATGAGTATGATGAACCTTCTCAACTCAAAGAAAAAGAAGACACTGCAGTTCCAACACTTCAGAATGTTGACAACCAGAACATTGTAAGTTCGGTAGAAAAAAAGGATGATCAGAATGTTCAGGATCCATCCTTACAAAGCCCTCCAAGAAGTTGGAGAATGATAGGAGATCATCTTGTAGATCAAATCATTGGAAGCACAGCAGATGGTGTAAGAACTAGAATGCCCTTTCAAGGGAATAATATGGCTATGATCTCACAAATGGAGCCCAAGTCAATCAATGAAGCTAAGTTGATGACTCATGGATTAAGGCCATGAAAGATGAAATTTCTCAGTTTGAAAGAAACAAGGTTTGGGATCTAGTTCCAAATAATCACGGTAAGACAATCATTGGAACAATATGGGTGTTTAGAAATAAACTTGATGAAGATGGCAAAGTGGTCAGAAACAAGGCAAGATTGGTTGCTCAAGGATACAACCAACAAGAAGGTATTGACTATGATGAGACCTTTGCACCAGTAGCAAGGTATGAAGCTATTAGAATTCTCCTTGCATATACTGCACATAAAAGCATTCAACTTTTTAAAATGGATGTCAAAAGTGCTTTTCTAAATGGTTTTTTAAATGAGGAAGTTTATGTGAGTCAGCCTTCTGGCTTCATAAATGAAGAAAAACCTAATCATGTTTTCAAACTCACTAAAGCACTTTATGGTCTTAAGCAAGCTCCTAGAGCTTGGTATGAAAGACTTAGCACATTTTTAATTAAAAATCGATTTTCTAGAGGAAAAATTGATACCACACTCTTTAGAAAAACTCATAACTCATACTAACTTATAGTTCAAGTTTATGTAGATGATATTATCTTTGGTTCAACCAAAGAGAAAATGTGTGAAGATTTTTCCAATCTCATGCAAAGTGAATTTGAGATGAGCATGATGGGTGAACTTGGTTTCTTCCTTGGTTTACAAATCAAACAACATCCAAATGCTATTTTTATAAGTCAAGAATAATATGTCAAAGACATTCTTAAAAAATATAAAATGCATGAGGCAAAAATCATGGTCACACCCATGCATCCATCATCAAGTTTAGATAAAGATGAAGATGGAAAATCAATTTCTGAAAAAGAGTATAGAGGCATGATACGATCATTGCTCTACTTAACTGCTAGCAGACCTGATATAATGTTTGCAGTAGGCTTATGTGCTAGGTTCCAAACATGTGCAAAAGAATCTCATCTAACTGATGTAAAAAGGATTTTTAGATACTTAGTAGGTACTACTGATCTTGGCCTTTGGTATAGAAAAGGTTGTTTGATCTTGTAGCCTATTGTGATGCTAATTATGATGGAGACAAAGTTGAGAGAAAGATTACAAGTGGATCTTGCCAATTCTTAGGACAAGACTTGATTGGATGGTCTTGTAGAAAACAAAATACCATTGCACTCTCCACAGCAGAAGCTGAGTATGTATCTGCAGCAAGTTGTTGCTCTCAAGTTTTGTGGATCAGAAATCAGTTGGAGGATTACTCACTAAGGTACTCTAATGTCCCTATTTTATGTGATAATACAAGTGCAATTAATCTTTCTAAAAATCCAAGTCAACATTCTAGGTCTAAGCATATTGAAATTAAGCATCATTTCATTCGTGATCATGTTCGGAAAAAGGACATTGAGTTAAGCTTTATTGATACTAATAATCAGCTAGCTAACATTTTCACAAAACCATTAGTTGATGATAGATTCAATTTCATTAAAGAAAAATTGTTAATCATGAAAAATCCCAATAAAGATTGATTGCTGAATCACTAAAGGCCTATGATAAACCCCATTGATTCATTCTGGTTCACTTCAGAATGTTCAACAAAGTTCAGAACGTTCATTAAAGTTCAAAATGTTCACCCAGTTCAGAATGTTGAACCTCCACCTTTAATTCAAACCACTTCGCCTTGTCTCAAGACTTGTGTTTAGGAGATGTGGACCGTTGTCATACCCCAATTTTTGACCTAAAATTTCTTTTTTTTCTCCTCCTTTTAGTTCGAAATTTTTCGTCGTCTCAGAAGAAATTTCGACAGAGAGGTATTTTAAAATACCTCATTTTTTTATTCCGTCCGGGTCCGTCTTTTAGTTTTCATTATTATTTCTATCTTTATTTTTATTCTTTTAAATATTTTATTTGTCGTTTTATTTAGCGTTTTATTATTTATTTTTCTCTTCCTTTTATTTACTTACCTTTTTAATCAGCTGACCTTTTTTCCATTTATTGTAGAGGAGACTTTGTTTTGATTTATT
This sequence comes from Medicago ruthenica, assembly GCA_018208015.1. Classification (NCBI taxonomy): domain Eukaryota; kingdom Viridiplantae; phylum Streptophyta; class Magnoliopsida; order Fabales; family Fabaceae; genus Medicago; species Medicago ruthenica. The sequence continues at coordinate 48,280,472 of CM031377.1, read as the reverse complement.
ATGTTTTAATTTGTCAATTAAGTTGTCATTCACTGACCATTATGGACAGTGATGACAAATTAGTGTATAATTAGAATTAGAATCAGTCATCAAAGGGGAGGCGAATTCAAAAACTCAAGCAGAAATTTCACACGACCAACAACACAGAGGAAAAAATTCAGAAAGCCATTTTCATTAAACACACCAAACAGCAATCCACACCAACCTAACCAAACCCATTATTTTTCCTTACTCAGCACAAATCCAGCAACAATCAAAAAGGAGGAAAAATCAAAAACAACAATCAAAAGAGAACAATACCAAACCGTAAACCACTCCCATCTCCTCCCACCTCACAACCACAAACACGGCCCCTTTACCTCTCCCCCAAAACCGCACAACCAGCCCCCTTTACCTCTCCCCCAAAACCGCACAACCAGCCCTTTCCCTTCAGCCACCACGCACAAATCCGCGTCCAAACCATCCCTCACGCACACTCCCAATCCAACCACCACACAACCGTACGCCCCTCACCCATAACCGAATTCAAACACACTAAAAGCCATCGCCACAACCGAATCCAAACCAGTTTCAAAACCAAAACGAGGTATATTTTTTTGTAAATTTTAAAGTTAGATCTTGAATTTATCTTAGAGAATTTGACAAAACCAAGCCCGGATTCATAAAAAGTGAGGAAAAGGAATTTAGAAACCGAAATTTTTTTTTTTAAAAAAAAGAAGTTTCTCTTCTCCGGCGCGGTGGCGCCGCCGGCGGCCGCCGCGCCGGAAAAATCACTGCTGGCCGGACTGGTTTTTTTTCTTTGAGAGAAGTTAGAGAGAGGGAGGAGCTAGAGAGAGAAGAAGAGGTAGAGAATGAAAAAAAAAACAGAAAAATCATTTAAATAAGCCAGGCCAATAACAGCCCAGCCCTTAAGCCCTACTCGGCCCACTCACTCTTTTTCCTCCTGATTCTTTTCAGTTTCTGTTTGCACCTCCCTTTCTGCTACTGCACCCCCTCCCTTTTTTTTTATTATTTGTTTCATTTCTATTTATTTTCTTGCATTTATTTTTTTTAGTTTTTATTTATTGTCATGCATTTTATTACCTTCATTTTTAGCACATCATGCATTTTTATTTTTATTTTTATTTTTTTTATTTCTCTTTTATTTCATGCATTTTCATTTTAATTTTATTATTAGTGCATTTGCAATTTTATTTTTATTTATCATTTTGTCATTTTTATTTTGTTTTATTAGAATGTATTTAGGAGCAATGTAAATATAAATGAGAATTTGCACTGACACCCGCACTTTATTTATTTTTGCTTTATGTCTTTTATTTATTTTTATTTATTTCGCTTTACAAAAGAAAAAAATCCAAAAAATATTAGGTTAGTTTAATTCCAAAGGGATTTCGTGGTGATCCAACGTCACCACGGAATTTTCTCGCGTTTAGCTTTTATTTATTTTTAGTCTTAGTCAATTATATAAAAAAAAAAAAACCAAAAACATTCAAATAATCAGAAATCACAAAAAAATCTTTTCTTAATAAACCTTGATTTTCAATCAAGTGTCCGTTTTTTTTCTCTTTTATTTTCTTTAAAAAAATCATTAATCCACTTTAATTACACTTTAATCATTTTTAAAATAAAAAACACAAACCAATTCCATTTTGCCACTTGGCTTTTATTTTTAAAACTTTTTAAAACTAATAAAAAACACCAAACAAATCAACCGTTATTTCTACCCCGAACTACGAGGTTTTGATCCCTCACGGGTACGTAGGCAGAGGACCTTGTCCTTCCAAATCATAAAAAATATAAAAAACATTTTTTTCTTTCTCACTACTCAAATTCTTTCTTTAAAAAAAAAATAATAAGCAAGTTATAGCCAAAGTAAATAAATAAAATCAAGAGGTTCTCGTAGAGTACTACGAACGTTTAGGGTGCTAACACCTTCCCTAAACGTAACTAACCCCCGAACCCTAAATTTTTAAAAATGTGGTAATTTAGAACTTTTTTCCACTTCTCATTTAAAAAATTAAAAGTTCAGTCGTGAAATAAAATTAGTGAGTCAACGCTAATCAATAGCTTGATCTCCGAAAATCACCGCGACAGAAATGGCGACTTCACTGGGGACATACCTAAGAGGGTTGAGCCTAACTTGAATTTATTTAATTATTTTGTGCTATAACTTGTGCATATGTGTTTTTTTTCTTTTACGGGAGTGGTGAGATAAGTCCTACACCCGGACTTGAGGGAAATATAAGATAGGATGGTGGTACAATCAAAGTGTCTTTCCGAGGGTAAATTTCGGATGTGGCTCATGTGATAACCCCACTCAATGGAGGGATCTTGGAAGTATTACTATGTCGACATGAGTAAGTCATGTTCGGCATTGATATTTTCAAGTGACCTATGAAGTTGAGGACCTTTAGTTACCTTTAACTCATCTTGGCCTTTTAGGACGTAGTGCGGTGGCTAACCAAGAGTAATCTTGAATTAGTTGATACGCGATACTACACTCAAACGAGACTTTCTTACAAATGTTGTTGGACCGGGAGTCAATCTCGTAACCCGATGATATTTGCAAGGGGTTGAGGACTTTGGGAACTTGGTAGAACCCGTGATACAGGTACAAATGAAACCATAGTCCTTACCAAATGGCGTGTTTACCCTTGACTCCTACCTTATGGACTTAAACCTCACCATGTTTTCTCCGCTCTTTAGCATAATCATGCATACATGCATCCATGCATAAACTCATTTTTTTCATCCAATTACCGAAGGACTTAAACAAGTTTTTTTAAACATCATAGAGGAGCACTAGGAAGTACACATTCAAGAGCACTGATTTGTTGGATTTAAGGAAGCTAGGGGTCTTTAGATTTTTTTTAAAAAAAAATCTAGCTTTCACTAAAGGACTTTTGAATTGGTCCCTTGGCTTGGTTTCTAAAAAAGAACTATTTTGTAAGGCCTTGATGCTCAAATGAAATGTTCAAACCATGATGTTTACAATCACTTCAACAAAGTCCTTCGATAACAAATCTTTCTTCTTTTTGCATAAAGCATAATCATGCATCATATCCCATTCATAGTTTCTCAAGCCGAGTCTCACGTCTTGTTTTTCGAAGGTCTATCTGCCTAGTCCAAGAAAGTGGCCCGACGTCCTCAGCAGAAACTAACTTACAACACTAGGGCATATCAGAGAAAAAGAATGGAACATTTGGAACAAGAGAATCAAATACTTCGGGAGGAAATGACATCCATGCGGACCAAGATGGAAGAATTGACAGAGTTGGTAAAGCTGCTGGCAGCCGCACAAGTTCATCCACCGCCTCCTTCCCCTAGCTCTCCAGCTCAGGCGACGACTGCAACTACTTCGGCTCCGACAGCGCACACCAGTGCTCCACAATACACAATGCCTGACAGATATCCATGGGGCATGCCTTTTAGCTCCGGAGAAGGATTCATCCCTATTCCTGTTGCAACTTTTGCTCCTCAACCCGGTGTTACTTTTCCTCAGGCTACTATGACCTTTTCAGCTCCAATGATTCATACAACCCCGTACGACAATGAACCCATCTTTCACATGGAAAGTGTAGGGGCCCAGGATCGAATGGATGATTTCCAAGAGAAGTTTGAAGAGTTACAACGAGAAATCAAAGCCCTCCGGGGAAAAGATCTGTTTGGGAAAAATGCCCACGACCTCTGTTTGGTGCCAAATGTTAAGATCCCGCCCAAATTTAAGGTCCCTGAATTCGAAAAGTATAAGGGGAACACTTGCCCTCAAAGCCACTTGGTGATGTATGCTCGGAAGATGTCCACCCAGACTGATAACCACCAATTGCTCATCCACTATTTCCAGGATAGTCTGACTGGCGCCGCTTTAAAATGGTACATGAGTTTGGACAGCACCAGGATCCGAACTTTCAATGACTTGGGAGAAGCCTTCATCCGCCAGTACAAGTACAACCTGGACATGGCCCCAGACAGAGACCAACTCCGGGCCATGGCTCAAAAGGATAAGGAGACTTTCAAAGAGTATGCCCAAAGATGGAGGGAGATTGCTGCTCAGATTAACCCACCTTTAGAGGAGAAAGAAATGACCAAGATTTTCCTAAATACTCTTGGTTCATTCTATTACGAGCGGATGATTGCAAGTGCGCCTAGTGATTTCACTGAAATGGTTAATACGGGAATGCGTCTGGAGGAAGGAGTCCGAGAGGGACGTTTAGTTATTTAAAGTGCTTTTGCTGCCAGCAGTACAAAGAAGTTTGGGAATGGCTTCTCAGGGAAGAGAGAGCAACGGGTAAGTATGGTGGCTCATGGGCAGCCTCAGCAACAGTATCAACAACAGCCTCGACAACAGGCTCCCCAACAGTTCACCCAACAGAATCGGGTCCGGTCGATATCGCAGTTTGATCCAATTCCCATGACGTATGCAGAGTTGCTTCCCACTTTGCTTGATAAAAAGTTAGTTCAGACTAAGGCGCCCCCTCGGGTACCTGAAAGGTTGCCACGTTGGTATAGACCTAATCTCTCTTGTGCTTTCCACCAAGGGGCACCCGGTCACGACATTGAGCATTGTTTCCCCTTGAAAGCTGAAGTCCAAAAGTTGATCCAGGCTGGTATCCTGTCCTTCAAAGATTTGAACCCCAATGTGCAAGCTAATCCACTACCGGATCATGGGACTGCATCTATTAATATGGTGCAAGTTTGTTCAGAGGCTTACCCAGTTGAAAACAACCTGGAGGAGGTGGCAGCTAGCTTTGTGACACATGGTAGAATTCGCCGCAATTGGGTCGCTGTTGACGTCCCTTCCGCTATTCATTGTTCTAAATAACATTTTGTTGTTTTTGCTTTTCGTTTTAATAAAAATAATATATAAATCCTTTCGTTCCGCCCGATACGAAAGTGAACTTTTGTAGGGCTTTTTGCTTCATGTATTTCCATCATAAAATAAACAAGTCGTTTTGTCTCGACTCTGTCTTTTTATTCTTTGTTTTTTTTTTTTTTTTTTTTTGGAAAATGGTAAACACAAAAAACCCAAAAAAAATATTTTATTTTATTTTAAATCAATTTCAAAAGGTCTGCATTTTTCACTCATTTTCTAAAATCGATCATCAATCATATGTAGACCGAACATCAATAAGCCCGTTGAACACTGTAACCCTATGCTCTCTCCCGACTTTGAGTTCCCTGTTCACGAAGCTGAAGAGGAGGAGGATGAACAGATTCCCAAAAAGATCTCTCTGTTACTAGAATATAAAAAACATCATTCAGCCTCAGGAAGAAGCACTCGAAATGATTAACTTGGGTTCCGAAGAACTGTCATGACAGTATCCCTGGTCAAATCCCAGATGAGTGGTGCCATCGAGGCTACAAAAAAATCAAACAAAAAAAAAAACATCAAAAAAGAACAAAAGCAAAAAAAAGAGAAAGAAAATACATCAAAAAGATGGTGCAGAAGATGGTAACCACTTACAAGGACTTGCATGGGATGTTATCGTATGCTTTACATGGATATCATACTTCAGTGTGTACCTCAACAGGGGCAACCCCCTCTTCTTTAGTGTATGGCATAGAAGCAGTACTCCCTGTGGAGATTGAGATTCCATCAATGAGAGTTTTAATGGAACCCAAGTTATCAGAGGTTGAATGATGTCAAAACAAATATGATCAGTTCAAACTTGATTGAAGAGAAAGCATGCATGCTTTGTGTCACGGGCAGTCCTCGTGTGCTCCAAGAAGGAGGTTTTGTGCTCAAGAAGATCCAATCTTTTCAACCCGACTCGAGGGGCAAATGGACGCCTAATTATGAATGCCCATACGTCGTCAAGAGAGCGTCCTCCGGTGGTGCAATGAATCTTACGACTATGGATGGTGATGAGCATCCCCGTCTTGTGAACGCCGATACAGTCAAGAAATACTTTGTCTAAAAATAAAAGAACAGCTCGGTAAGTCGAAAACCCGAAAGGGCGGCTTAGGCAAAAATGAGCGTCTCGGTGGACTGAAAACCCGAAAGGGCGGTCCAGGCAAAAATTAGAGACATGAAACAGAAAATAATCATCCTGATAGATCGAAAACCCGAAAGGGCGGTCTATGCAAAAGTCAAGGATCAAAAGACAAAGCAACTGCATTGGTCTGATCTCTACTCACTTGGGGCACATTAAACGTCAAAGAGACTCTGAATCTGAAGCATCCCAAACAGTGGAATTCAAAGTTGTTAGGGAGAATAGCGGTTATTGTGTTCAATGTACCTTCCCCTTATATTTACCATTTTCCAAACTTTGTGAGATCCGTGGAGCCACGCCATTGGCGGGCCACCACCCTATTAAATAATTTGAGCCTGTGCCTTTTATTTGGAACTCCTGTTTATTCTGTTTATAAAACTTCTTCTATTTTTGATGGTAGTACTTGAAGCAAAACTTTTTTTAAAATCATAAATCTTTTTATATTTTTGGAAAGCATAAACAACAAACACATTCTCTTTGAACTCATGAATAAGTGAAGTGTGCGTCAACATCTGTCCTGAGAACGGATAAACTTTGCAGGTTAAACATGGTCAATTGCTTAAAAAAAAAAAAGAAAGAAGAAAAAGAAAGAGCTCGGTAAGTCGAAAACCCGAAAGGGCGGCTTAGGCAAAAAATGAGCGTCCCGGTGGATCGAAAACCTGAAAAGGCGGTCCAGGCAAAAATTAGGGGCATACAAAAAGAATATATTCCCGGTGGACTGAAAACCCGAAAGGGCGGTCCAGGCAAAAGTTAGGGATTCAAAAAGGAAAAAGAACAAAAAGCATGACCACAGAAACACCAGTTCTTCTGCCAGGTCTTTGGATTAGCACGATTCCCCCAGGAAGTATTTGCTCCCCACCGGTTGTTGCATACATCGGGCTTTACCCCGTCAATGTCTTGATATGCCCCCAATGGCATCATCCCCAATGAAGATTGCTGAGTGTTTGTACTGCGTCGTCGGTCCACTTTCCATCTTACCTGTCCAGTCTTGTCTCATCAAGTCCATCAGTTATACTATCCCACAAGTCAATCCTCCATACGGTCATACAAGTCGTATTGTCTTACATACATTCATACATTCATGCATATACACATTCATGCATACACAACATACACATAACATCATTCAATACATGGTTGCATTAGCCACCCTGAGTCTTGTTTTTCATACCAATTGGTCATGAACTTTTTTTTTAACTCTCTTTATTCCCAAATGTCATCCCCAGTGTGTCTGGTCCAGAGATGTCATCCTCTTTATGCCAAGCGGCAGTTCTTTAACGAACAGCTTGTGCGTACCGTTATTCCTTGTCGTCAATGGCAGTTCGGCAACAACCCGAACAGTTGGCATTTATCCTTTATTCCTTGTCGTCAGTGGCAGTTCTTTAATGAATAGCTTGTGCATTTTCCCTGAGTCTTGCTTTTCATGTCAATCAATCATGAACAATTTGTAACTCTTTATCCCCAAGTGTCATCCCCAGTGTGTCTGGTCCAAAGATGTCACCCTCTTTTCGCCAAGTGGCAAGTTCGGCTACATCCCGAGTAGCTGACATTTATCTCTTACCTCCTTTAAGCTACCCTCACAATGGTAGTAGGTAATACATGTCATCTGTCTGTTTTAAGCTATCCATACAACGATAGTAGACGGTGTCTCCTTTTATATTACCTCTTTTAAGCTATCCATACAACGATAGTAGACGGTGTCTCCTTTTATATTACCTCTTTTAAGCTATCAATACACGATAGTAGGTAATACATGTCATCTGTCTTCCTTAAGCTATCCATACAACGATAGTAGACGGTGTCTCCTTTTATATTACCTCTTTTAAGCTATCAATACACGATAGTAGGTAATACATGTCATCTGTCTTCCTTAAGCTATCCATACAACGATAGTAGACGGTGTCTCCTTCTTTTTTTTACCTCTTTTAAGCTATCAATACACGATAGTAGGTAATACATATCATCTGTCTTCTTTAAGCTATCCATACAACGATAGTAGACGGTGTCTCCTTTTATATTACCTCTTTTAAGCTATCAATACACGATAGTAGGTAATACATGTCATATGTCTTCCTTAAGCTATCCATACAACGATAGTAGACGGTGTCTCCTTCTTTTTTTTACCTCTTTTAAGCTATCAATATACGATAGTAGGTAATGCATATCATCTGTCTTCTTTAAGCTGTCATCTTTGTTGATAGTAGACAACTTACTTCCCCAGTGAAACTATGTTATCCCCCAGTGGAGTCGGATCCCTTGCTTTAACAAACTCGGGTATCCTTTGGTTTTGTTTTACCCCCAGTCGGGTCAGCTTCGCCGTCTTGCATTTGCATTTGCATCACGAGCATCTCACATTTTTTCTTTTTAGGTCCAAAATTGGCGTACTCTGTATTTAAGTCTCTTCGACCCGTCGAATCCAAGATTTTCTCTTCAGATCTCCGGACGAAGAGACTTAAATAGGGGCATCTGTCATACCCCAATTTTTGACCTAAAATTTCTTTTTTTTCTCCTCCTTTTAGTTCGAAATTTTTCGTCGTCTCAGACGAAATTTCGACAGAGAGGTATTTTAAAATACCTCATTTTTTTATTCCGTCCGGGTCCGTCTTTTAGTTTTCATTATTATTTCTATCTTTATTTTTATTCTTTTAAATATTTTATTTGTCGTTTTATTTAGCGTTTTATTATTTATTTTTCTCTTCCTTTTATTTACTTACCTTTTTAATCAGCTGACCTTTTTTCCATTTATTGTAGAGGAGACTTTGTTTTGATTTATTATGTTTTAATTTGTCAATTAAGTTGTCATTCACTGACCATTATGGACAGTGATGACAAATTAGTGTATAATTAGAATTAGAATCAGTCATCAAAGGGGAGACGAATTCAAAAACTCAAGCAGAAATTTCACACGACCAACAACACAGAGGAAAAAATTCAGAAAGCCATTTTCATTAAACACACCAAACAGCAATCCACACCAACCTAACCAAACCCATTATTTTTCCTTACTCAGCACAAATCCAGCAACAATCAAAAAGGAGGAAAAATCAAAAACAACAATCAAAAGAGAACAATACCAAACCGTAAACCACTCCCATCTCCTCCCACCTCACAACCACAAACACGGCCCCTTTACCTCTCCCCCAAAACCGCACAACCAGCCCCCTTTACCTCTCCCCCAAAACCGCACAACCAGCCCTTTCCCTTCAGCCACCACGCACAAATCCGCGTCCAAACCATCCCTCACGCACACTCCCCATCCAACCACCACACAACCGTACGCCCCTCACCCATAACCGAATTCAAACACACTAAAAGCCATCGCCACAACCGAATCCAAACCAGTTTCAAAACCAAAACGAGGTATATTTTTTTGTAAATTTTAAAGTTAGATCTTGAATTTATCTTAGAGAATTTGACAAAACCAAGCCCGGATTCATAAAAAGTGAGGAAAAGGAATTTAGAAACCGAAATTTTTTTTTAAAAAAAAAGAAGTTTCTCTTCTCCGGCGCGGTGGCGCCGCCGGCGGCCGCCGCGCCGGAAAAATCACTGCTGGCCGGACTGGTTTTTTTTCTTTGAGAGAAGTTAGAGAGAGGGAGGAGCTAGAGAGAGAAGAAGAGGTAGAGAATGAAAAAAAAACAGAAAAATCATTTAAATAAGCCAGGCCAATAACAGCCCAGCCCTTAAGCCCTACTCGGCCCACTCACTCTTTTTCCTCCTGATTCTTTTCAGTTTCTGTTTGCACCTCCCTTTCTGCTACTGCACCCCCTCCCTTTTTTTTATTATTTGTTTCATTTCTATTTATTTTCTTGCATTTATTTTTTTTAGTTTTTATTTATTGTCATGCATTTTATTACCTTCATTTTTAGCACATCATGCATTTTTATTTTTATTTTTATTTTTTTTATTTCTCTTTTATTTCATGCATTTTCATTTTAATTTTATTATTAGTGCATTTGCAATTTTATTTTTATTTATCATTTTGTCATTTTTATTTTGTTTTATTAGAATGTATTTAGGAGCAATGTAAATATAAATGAGAATTTGCACTGACACCCGCACTTTATTTATTTTTGCTTTATGTCTTTTATTTATTTTTATTTATTTCGCTTTACAAAAGAAAAAAATCCAAAAAATATTAGGTTAGTTTAATTCCAAAGGGATTTCGTGGTGATCCAACGTCACCACGGAATTTTCTCGCGTTTAGCTTTTATTTATTTTTAGTCTTAGTCAATTATATAAAAAAAAAACCAAAAACATTCAAATAATCAAAAATCACAAAAAAATCTTTTCTTAATAAACCTTGATTTTCAATCAAGTGTCCGTTTTTTTTCTCTTTTATTTTCTTTAAAAAATCATTAATCCACTTTAATTACACTTTAATCATTTTCAAAATAAAAAACACAAACCAATTCCATTTTGCCACTTGGCTTTTATTTTTAAAACTTTTTAAAACTAATAAAAAACACCAAACAAATCAACCGTTATTTCTACCCCGAACTACGAGGTTTTGATCCCTCACGGGTACGTAGGCAGAGGACCTTGTCCTTCCAAATCATAAAAAATATAAAAAACATTTTTTTCTTTCTCACTACTCAAATTCTTTCTTTAAAAAAAAAATAATAAGCAAGTTATAGCCAAAGTAAATAAATAAAATCAAGAGGTTCTCGTAGAGTACTACGAACGTTTAGGGTGCTAACACCTTCCCTAAACGTAACTAACCCCCGAACCCTAAATTTTTAAAAATGTGGTAATTTAGAACTTTTTTCCACTTCTCATTTAAAAAATTAAAAGTTCAGTCGTGAAATAAAATTAGTGAGTCAACGCTAATCAATAGCTTGATCTCCGAAAATCACCGCGACAACCGTCAATACTCACATAAGGCCCCACTAGCCCTATACAACGACGTCGCCTACACCTACGTAAGGGTGTGCCCCTTTCTTTATCCCCCCGAAACTGTCATGCCCGAACCTTGAGGCCAAATATTTTAGCCAGAATATCCGGATTTAGGAGGATATATGCGTTTCTCCCTATCTAAGGTGACTTAAGGATTAAATCACATAATAAGAGGCATAATCAGGCTATAAATAACTCATTTGAGATCATTCTCGAGGCATGACATGATTAGAGGCTAAACCCTAATTTTAGTATTGTACTCACTGTAAGTACAAATTTAAATAAAAATATTGTTTATTGTATAAATACACTCAATAGTGCATATGTCTCATATTCTTCTCACATATGTGTGTTGGCTTCAAGTTGATGAACCCCACATTAAAAAGCTGATTTTCATAATTCTTTCAAAAAAAAATTGATTTTCATTATTGTGGTCATCATCTCTCTGTTCCTTTTTATCGTGTAAGTATCACAAAAAAAAAAAAGCTGATTTTCATAATGGAGAATGTCATTTAGAAAAAGATACACACAAAAAAAGTTGTGGATCCTACCATTAAGTGGGTCCCACCATCATTAATTATTTTTTTTACTTTTTATGTGTTTTTCTCTCTCAAAATGGAACAAATAGAGAAAGGCATAAATGCAGAGGATCTTACCTCCATTTATAAAAATTAATGGAAAATATCATTTTGAAAAAGATACACACAAAAAAGGTTGTGGGTCCTGATGGTTAGCACCGGTACACTATTAATTTGATGGTCCTATCTCACAAATTACAAGTTTAATTTTTTTTTAATCGAATATCATTTATGTGTAACTGCAGAGAATAATCTTTTAAGTCATGTAAGACTATATATAGTTAATGACAAAATTCTCTCTTAAAAAATTTAACATCGTTGTATTTCCTAAATATTTGCTGTCACATTATTTAATGAATTAAAAATATATAACTTGTCATACTCATTAAATAATATGGTAAACATTATTTAGATGCATGCTCCCCTAATAAAAAGATTAGACACTCAATGCTTAAAAAAATTATACACTCACAACGTGTATAAATTAAATCTTTGAAACTGTATATTAACTTTGACATTTGCGGTAAACTCTGTTGTTGCTTGATTCAAAACATTTTCTTATAAAAGGCAAAACACAAAGCCAATAAAGCATTGTGAAAGCGAAATAACACAAGCAAAATGGACAAACCGAGACCAACCCTCATGCAAACCAGTTATAAAGTTGTGACTATTCAGCATTCTGTGATTTCTCATCAGAGTCTCACATGCTCTCAGTCACGATTCAGTTATAGCTGCCATATAAACTAGTCATATGTGATGCATCATTTATAAAAGCAGAGTTTTTAGACCGCAGAATTATATAATACATATGGAGTTTAACACAGGTGTTCTAAAATAAAGAGGTTTGATGATATGGAGTTTGGGCTAGGCAAATGAGAGAAATTCTGCTATAGTCACAAACATAAATGAATAATGTTTGGGCACACGTTAAAAGATTATCTTTAATAATTTAAAAAAGTTGATAATAAAATGATTTAGTATTTTGAGGAAAAGTCTTTTTACGAGTGTGTGACCAAACATTGTTTATTTATGTTTGTGACCATAGAAGAATGTTTCGGCAAATGAAGTCAAACCAACATTTTTTTTACTACATTTTACTAACTCATCTTATCGACTAACTTAGTCATTATTATAAAAAAAAAATTGATAAACATCTTCTAACTTTTATGTATTTATCTTTCTTTCAATTTCTCTTTTGATTTATTTTCTCTCACATCCTTTTTCCTCCATTTAAGCATCAACGTCTCTTCTAGTTTATCAACATTTTGTTTAAGGAGCAAATCTTACATTGACACAACTACGAGTAAAAAATGTTTTGACGAACACAAATGTAAAAGTTAATAGAGAAATAATTTAGTGACATCATTTAAATATTTTTATTTGTGTTTGTGTGCCAGATTATTTTTTAGGGGTTGTGCGCTAGCCCAAGTAAGTATTTTTCTCCAGATCTATTAAATCAAACATTGCTAATATTGACTAAATAAATGTTGTGTAGCAAGTGTGAGTAAGTCTCATTTTGCTTAGAAAAATGAAGATTCAACACTTTATAAATAAAATGACTTATAAATTCAAAGTTTTAAGTTAAAGTGTGATGTTCAGCAAATTTGTGTGGTGCTCTTAACCCCTATGGGGATGATCTCCCAGGATTTCCTCGTGTTCGAACAATACATGACTTATAATTTTCAAATGTAAAATGATTAAATTTGATGAATAAAACCAAACCATCCACATCTTTCATACAAATCGAAAGAGAACGTTTACTTGATTTCATGACCTCAAAACTTTTTGAAGCTGTTAAAGACTTGTGGTAGAAGATGGATAAAATTCAAGTTTTATGGAGTATTTCTTCCGGTCTCAAATATAAACAAAAATTGAATCAACAAAAATTAATGTATTTGATCTAAAATTTAAACTAAATACATTCACTTTTGTTGATTTCACGTATGTTTATATTTGAGATCGGATGAAATATAATTGAAAGCCGACTTTATACTGTACTTTTCAACTAGACTGCAGTTGAATTAAACTCTATAGATCCAAAATACAACAGCTGTAGCAGGGAAGCAAAGCAAAGAATGTTAATGTTTACACTTCACATGTCAGGTTTAGGAACAAGACAGAAAGCACGCGTAGTATACTTTATTTTGTTTCAATTTTTAATTTGGTTTTAGCCTATGGTCTTAATTTATGCAAACAAGTAAGTAAAATTGTACAAAGTGGTGACCACCACACCTAAGCATAGCACAACTCACAGTCACTTGTTGGATGCAAACCAAGAAAGTTCGTTCTCCTTCCTCGCAGATTGTAGGGAATCTGAATTGGGTCAATGCCTCAATGGTGCTATCTACTTGATGTCCAAGCTATTGAGGACAAAATATAATTCATATGTTTAACAAAAATATAAATCAATCTTATTTTTAATTTATTTACTAATACAAAATAGTTATATATAGATAAATAAAATTTAAAATAAAAATATTAATTGATGATTACTTTAAAAAAAATATTATCATCATTATGTGTATGGGCCCCTTAATCCTATTATGTTTGTTTATTTCATTTAAACTAGTAAAAGACCCGTGCATTTGCACGGGTCGCGTAACATTATAGTAATTATATAAAAATAATTACATTGATAATATTGTAAAATGTTTAAATACATTAAAGGAAAATTAATAGCACTAATATAATGTTTTTATTACATTTTTTTTTCTTTTATATGAAAAAATTGTTAAATATTTGAACTGCGTCCATTGCAGATTTCAATTGCTTATATCTGCGAAAACAAATTTTTATGTATTGATATGAAAAAGTCGATACGATAAAATTTTGAAAACTCATATTTTTTCAAAACATCAACATTAATATAGTGCTTCTATTAAAATATTTTTCTTTTATATATAAAATACCGTTAAATATTTACATTGCGTCCGTTGTAGATTTTATGTGCTCTGCAAGTACAATTTTTATATGATAGAATTTTAAAAACTCATGACTATTTTCAAAATATCAACATTAATGTAATGTTTCTATTAAAAAAACTTATTTCACATGCAAAAATTTGTTCATTATTTTTACTGCCCCCGTCCAGGGACAGATCTAACTCATGGCCATGTGTGGCTATAGTCACACATGAATTTTTTTTCTTTAGCGACCAAAATTTCAGTAGCTAAGGTATGAAAATAGGTCGATAATATATTTAGCGACAAAAATAGTGACTGAAAATTCAGTCGCTAAAGTAAAAATCGGTCTCTATATGTTTAGCGACATAAATAATGATCAAAAATTCAGTCGCTAAAGTATACAATATTAAAAATCGATCATTATTACGGTTGCTACTTATTTAGCCACATTTGAAATGTATTCCTAGATCCGTCCCTGCCCCATTGTGAATTTTATTTGCATATATATGCAAAAGCAAATTTTTATATATGAGAAAATCAATGATAAAATTTTGAAAGAAAAAATGATGAGTCATTTTGCTAATAGATTTAAAGAAAGTGTTAAAAAGATAGTGTCCATAACACTAATCTAGAACGATTTAAGGATTGGGAGAAGGAAATAAAGAATGATATACATTTTTTTTTGGATGGGGGAAAAGAATGATTTACATGAAACATGAAAAGGAATTAAGTAATATAATTGAATTTTAATATTATTTACTCAACATGGATTCTTCTCTCAATTACATTATAGTTGAAAAATTGAAATCTCAATCACGTAAATTTGACAGATTGAGAAAATCAATTACATGAATTTTGCATAACGCCTAAAGACTTAAGGTACATGATTTTGACATATCTCAATTACATTAATCTTATCTCAGCAAAGACATTTTCATGAATTTTACACTATAGTTAACATAGAGATTAACATTAACATCTACATGCTAAGGAGGAACTTCACATGTAGCTTTTTAGATGTCAATACTATGAATTTTACATTAAACCTAGAATACTATGCTATATATAAATCTTCCATTTGACACGCAATACTTCAAATATATTCTATTTTGTATTTGCCTTCTTTCAATTTCGTCTCATGGCTTATATTGTCACATTGCATAATATTCAAACCTCCAAAAACAGGTGAAAGAAAGTATATTAGATAATATATAGGCAAGAAGTATATAGTTTATTTATCTATACAGAGATATAAAATAAACACCTTCATGGTTAAATCAATAACTATAATCATTCACACATAGCAGTGCTTAAGTGTGTCTGGCAACTTCACTTTTCAAATGTCTCAACAGTCACATTCATACTAATAATTGAAGTTTTTTGAAACAAAAGCTTTTTGAAAATGTATCATCAGTAGCAATGCAAATACAAACCAAATAAAAAAATACTAAATAAAAAGAAGGTGAATAAATGAAACTGCATGAAGATGATACTATTTATATAGACATCAAAAAATACTTTTTGAAAGTTACTTGGAATATGAGGTTTAAGGAAGCTACCTCAGGTCTTGAAAACAGTGATGCAACAAAAATAAAATATCTCTTCTATCTCTTCCTTGAAAATCAATGGACAGAGAATGAAAATGAAACCGTGATTGTTTTGGATGAATTTAATCTTTCTATTGATCACATGTTGTAACTTCTCTTTCATTTCTTTTTAAAATCGTTTATTAACAAAAACAAATATGCATTAACTGGAATTTAAATTGAAGATGCATAAACTGAGTTAATAATACCGATCTCATGTGATTAAGGAAATCTAAACTGAGTTGGAATCAGAGATATAAGAAAAAATGATTGAATTTCTTTGAGATTTAACACTTACCGAGTCAAGAGAAAGGGCAAAGGAAGGATGAATATGCCGGAAGGAAATAAAGGATAGGTTAGATGATGATGAAGCTCGTATGGAAATTGGTTTAGGAAAAAGGGAAGTGTGTGGCCTTTGAGTAGAAAAGTATCACTTGGAAACACAAAAGGGACATAGACTGAATAAAATTTGCTTGGAAAACTAAATTACTCGGTCCGTATTAGTTACACTATATCTAGGATACTGTTAGAAGTGATTATGGAAAGATAATGACGGTTCTACCCATTAAAAAAGGGATTAGTGAGAGATTAGAAGGGTAATTATGGGTGATTGAAAATTTACTATTAAGCCCATAAAATTAGTTAGATTATGAGTCTAACTAAGGACAATTAAGAGAATTTGGTGGTGATTGATTTTCTTATATTGAGGAAAAAGGGAAGTGTGTGGCCTTTGAGTAGAAAAGTATCACTTGGAAACACAAAAGGGACATAGACTGAATAAAATTTGCTTGGAAAACTAAATTACTCGGTCCGTATTAATTACACTATATCTAGGATACTGTTAGAAGTGATTATGGAAAGATAATGACGGTTCTACCCATTAAAAAAGGGA
Organism: Medicago ruthenica; assembly: GCA_018208015.1. NCBI lineage: Eukaryota > Viridiplantae > Streptophyta > Magnoliopsida > Fabales > Fabaceae > Medicago > Medicago ruthenica. Next base: position 48,263,627 of record CM031377.1, on the reverse strand, counting down.
TTAGTGAGAGATTAGAAGGGTAATTATGGGTGATTGAAAATTTACTATTAAGCCCATAAAATTAGTTAGATTATGAGTCTAACTAAGGACAATTAAGAGAATTTGGTGGTGATTGATTTTCTTATATTGATAGTAGATATAAATATAAATGTGGGAACCCTTTTCTGCCATTTGTCACATGTCAACCCCACACACCTTTTCTGGTTTTGTTTTCTTACAAGAAGCTTTTGTAGATCAAAGTTACCTAAAAAAAGTAGGACGTTTTATTAAGAAAATAAGGATATTAGTCATTGAATTTAGAATCAGGCGAGTTTCCATCAGCCGATTGAAGATCATGTAAATAATCGAAGGAAAGTAAGTTGATTTTTTCTCAAAGTTTACCGAGATGCTGGGCGGCAGTGCCCAGGGTGGTGCTTCTCAATTATCAAATTCATACTTTTTGTTAGGGACTGGGTAGGTAAGAAGAAGAGATGAAGGAGGAAACCCACATATACTAATACAAGATTAATTTCAATTTTATATTTTTTTTACAGAATTTAGATTTTTTTTAAAATTAAATTGTCATGTACTTTTAGGTCATTTTATATTTATAACAGCTAAATTTACCAAACATTTTAATTTTAAATTAGTAGCTTTTCAGCTATCAGCTATCAGTCATAAGCTAGCTTTTCAGCTATCAGCTATCTTATCAGCTATCAGCTAGCTTATAGCTTCTTTTTACCAAACAGAGTATAAAAGTATTGTGTTTGTAAACTTGTTCAACATACATAATCAACCAAACAATCTTTTTGCACAATTTATCCATTTATTGTTTTACTTTGCCTTGCATTTTATCTATTTCTTAGTTTAGTGGCTCAATAATAACTCAGACATTGTATCTAGCACACTTTGGAGTAGTCAAGAAAATTATAGTAGAGCGATAAATTTTTTTCTTCAGCGTAATCACTCGAAGAAAAGGGAATCACGGTTGAAAGTTATTAGTCAATATAGTAATTAACTTTCAAGTTCGACAACAACATCAACGACAATATGACATGTTAAATTAACTTGCGTCCTCTCCACGTTAATTCTACATCAATGCTTGCACACTATAAGATAATTGTATATGAAGTTTAGGTCTTTTAGAGACTAAATTGCTACTAATTAGTAGGGTTATACAAAGGATAGGTAAGGTCAGGTTGTATGTGACCCGAACTCAGTCCTCTCATTAAATTGGGTCAATTTTTAGACACAAACTTGTCCATAAACCCAATCAAACCAGATGAGCTTCTGGTCCAACAAGGACATGACAATATGAAGATAAAACTAGGTTGACCCCAATACAAGTCGTCGCCAAAACAGTTTTTTTAAAAATAATTAATCAACAAATTTTTTTTAACCATAAAAAACAACATCATCATCAAAAGTAGCACAATCTTATAAACAAATCAAAAGTAGTAAGAATATTATGTTACAAATTAATTAACATTTTGTATTCTATCTGACAAAAATAATTGATGCGTCAATTAAAGAGCACAATCGTCAATGGTTTGCGACATTATGAGATTGAGTTGGAGAAGCGATGATATGAGATTAAGTCAGAGGAGGCGAGGAGCGGCGGCGTGTGAAGTGAACCCTAGGTTGAAGTTTGAAATAGAAAGTGAGTATTGTGGAAGTGAAAAATTCATGTGCGAGAGATAGAGTTTGAAAGAGTATGTAAAATAATATTAAAAAAAAACACTTGTTCTCAAATTAAATTGGGACGGGATAGAGAACCTAAGGGATAACTCGAACCCGATTTTTGTTTAAGTTATATTTATATCATGTCCCGTATTTATTTATTTTTTGTTTATGTTGATAATGAACCCGATCCTTGTTTAGCATCACAAATTTGTCCTAATATAACCTTGATTTCATAGGTAAATTAGTTGATAATGAACTAACATTAACGTGAAATCAATGTGATAAACTAGTAAGTTTTTTTTTTTTTTTGAAGGAGGTGATATACTAGTAAGTTAACTAGTCACATCATAACCTCTGACAGTAAAAGTTACTCAACGCTTTCAATTTCATGGACCGATATTTTCTAAGCATATGATTACTACCTCCGTTCCTTTATAATTGTCATTTTTTGACATTTTACACAAATCAAGACAATTAATAGATGTCACTACTTTTGATACACTAATTTATACTTTTACTATAATAGCCTTATTCATATAATATATCATCTCATATATTTCTCTCTCCGTAATAAATAATTAAGGATAATATTGGTAAAACAATATTTAAAGTTGTATTGAACTTTGAAAGTGACAGTTAAAAAGGAACAAAATTTTTCTTCAAAAGTGACAATTAAAAAGGAACGGAGGAAGTAATTTTTTTAAGGAAAGCATGATTAATTAATAATGTGATCCCTCTCCAAGGGATCCCTTTGAACAGAAGTCAAGTATTGATACTCATTTTGTCAAAAGAGAGAAAAAAGCACCGATACTCTTGTTAGACCTGTACAATATTTATTCTTTTTCGAAAAGACCAATTTATATTTTAAATGATTGATACTTCTGTACATGTTTCATTAGATTCCATTATTATTTTTCTTCCAGCATTACTGGCGCCTCTTTCATTTTCAGTCCCTATACAGGTTTGCATATTGAAAATTGACTTATTATTATTATTATTATTATTATTATTATTATTATTATTATTATTATTATTATTATTATTGACTAAATTATATATATTTTAAGTTTGGTTTTAATTTTATTGTAATACTCCTTTTTTGTACCTTAATATATGAATAAAAAATAATTCGATTATTCCTTTTTACTATATGTTATCAATATGATGAAAGCTAAATTAAAGTAATAAAAAAATTAAGGCTATGCAAAAATAAAAAAATGGTTTGAATAAACTTGAAATACACTTTTGAAAAACATATTAAAGGAATCTTGTGAGTTAATTGGTTTTTAACATAACATCTTTTTATATAAGTTGAAACCAGTTCCCTTTATTTATATTTTTGAAAAAATTATCATTTAAATTGTTCTACACATGTTTTGGTGGGACTACATCAATTTTAAACTATATTATAAATGAAATAACTTTAATATGTGTAGAACATTCATTTTAATGATATATTTTTGAAAAATTCCTCATTTAAATTTCTCACATGTTTTGGTGGGACTACATAAATTTTAACTAATAAAAAAATATTGTTTAAAAAAATATGTTTCAAAGAGTGCACTTTTAGCTAGCAGTCCTCTAAATAAAATCTATAGTTAATTTTCATGAATATCAACGTACCTTAAACTAAACAAAATAAATAAAATCCCAACTCATATTTTCATTATATATAAAAAGATTCCTAAAAACGAATATCTAAAGAAATAACATTATTTTTGTTGTCACTTATCATAAGAAAAAAAAAACCTTATTTTTGTTGTGGCATTAAATATGGAGAGAGATGTCCCAACAATTCAACAAGGTTGTATTTTGTACACTTGAAAAAGATATCATACGTGTATCATGTGAAGATATTTATGTAGAAATCCAAAATATTCTAATATATTTAGATTCTCTTCTTTCGAAAAGTGCATGATACAAGTTTTTTTTTTCTTCTTCGTAGTCAATCCACTACACTGAAGTGAATCAGTGATCATATTTAGCGGTGGATACCACTAATTTTTTTTTTTAAAGAACACATTTTAAGAGTATGGGTGCATCTACAAAAATCATTTTTTTCATTTTTAGATGTTTGTTTAGGATTTTTATAAAACTCATTTCATCAAAATAATGTATTTTGACTCGAAAATGAAAAACTATTAGGATTACCTTTTCTTAAATGCATTTTTTTTTTTTAAAACAATGAGGTGACACATAAACTAATTTAACATAATTTTCTTTAAAAAAAAAAGTGAGTTTTTAGATAGTAAACAAGTAGTTTCAAATATTTTTAAAAATCTCTAAAAAAAAAATTTAGGTTCTTCTAACACAAAATCTATTGTTTTTAAGATAAAACAAACTCATCATGTAGCTTATTCGCTGTTGCATGATCCAATTAAGTTTCAATTACTACACACAATTGTTTAATTTGTTAAACAAATCATATATAACCAAATACGGTGAAACTTTGTAACAAATTAAAACATGCTAGCATAGTTTTAACAGCATCATATGCTTTCTACAAATGAGAAGGATCCAAATTCCCATCTCAAACAACATTTCGTAAAATGTAAAATTAGCCATTTTAAAGCCTCTTTGAAAGTTTAGAATTGAAAGTATGGTGAGAATAAGTTAGACCGGCCTACAAAGGTCTACGACTTAGTTGACGATCAGGTCTATATTAGACTAGACTTCCAAAACTATAAGAAAAACATTTCAAATCTACTAGACACCTATATCAAGTAAATATGAATATATTTATTATTATTATTATTATTATTATTATTATTATTATTATTATATTAAATTATGTACTTTAAATAAAATTGTAATTTTTTTTTGTCAAGAACTTATAAATTGTTAACGTTTCAATTTAACATTATTATTCTACATTAATTTTTTTTGTATATTTAAGTGTAATTGAAATATGATATCAATATAATCAGATTCTATAAAATATCGTAGTAAATATCAAAAGGGAGTTTAATCTCATTGATTTATTAGTTCATGAGTCTATTTAAACATATATCAAATTAGTTATTTAATTACATTCATGTGAAATAGACTTTTAAATAGACTAACATATCATATTAGACTTTTGAAAGGCTTCTCAGACCTAAAAAATAAGTATGTGATCGACTATTACGATATGTGCCGACGTCAACCACCGATAAGTTTTAAAGTGGTCCTCACGAAAGGAGTCCACGAAGCTCGTGGCACATAAGCACACATACCAAAAGTGAACAACCAACATTATTCGTGGCATATACCTACCAAGGAACAAGCACTCAAAGCTGTCCCTCAAAGGACTACAACTGTCCCTAAAAGGACAACGATTGTTCTTCTAAAACAGTTGTCTAGAAAAAGGTACAAGGGCCATCAACATGGTCAGTGGCACATGAACACACGAACCAAAGTGAACAACCAACATGGTCCTTGGCGCAAACCTACCAAGGAGCAAGCACTCACAATTGTCCCTTAAAGGACTATAGTCGTCCCTAAAAGGACAACGACTGTCCTTCCAGAACAGTTGTCCATGCAAAGGTACAAGGGTCAAAATCTTAAACCTCCATTATAAATACTGACTCTTATGCCTGAATCTGGTAAGTTCCATATTCAGAAATACATCTGTCAACCCACGCCACACATTGATTTAAGTGTACGAGCACGTACAAGTACACCCCATATTCACATGGAGAAGAAGGATGAGGGTGAGAGAGAAGAAGGCATCAACTGACAGAAATGTTATTTTCAAAGATTATTCAACGTCATCAACCCAAGGTTCTCAGGTCCAACAGAATCACAAACCACATGTCCAGTTTATGTCTTAATTTTTTAACATAGTAGATTTAGGCCTTGTAAATCTCAATTCAATCTCGCATATTCTCACCACTAATGGAGAGGAGATGAGAGCTTTGAAAAAAAGAGTAAGCGGACGGAAATAAATACTTTATAGAGTTTATTTTTCTTCATAATACAATTAATTTTTAATATGAGAGAACTTAAAAATGTATTATAAAAGAATTTTAGTAGGTTTAGACAACTTCTTCAAATTATTTTTTATTGTGTTATACTACTTTGAAAATTAAAATACGTTAGTTATAAACATTCTTTTATCATTAGACATTCACAATAAAATAATCAAACAATTAAGCTCAATTGGTCAATAAGTTTTAATAAACGACGAATTGTTTAAGAGAATCTGAACTCAATTCATAAATAAAACAATTTTTGATATTTTATTTATCTTCTGACTGAACTTCAGATTATCAGAGTTTTTTGAAGTGGATGATTAACAAAAAAAAAGACATTCGGAATAAAAAAGCCTCAAAATTAATATTTCTTTTAATTATTTCTTAAATAAAAAATAGAAATTCATTAAATATTTTTTTTTGAAAGAAGAAATTCATTAAATATAAAATATATTATTATTATTAAATACCTTTTTTATTGCATTCCCATCACTGTCTACCACTGAAGAAAGTGAAAGTAAAGTGCACCCAATGCAGCAAAAAATTGAGCAAAAACAGTTAAAACGTATTTAATTTTCACAACCTCCAACTCCAACAACTTTCTTTCCTTTCCCCAATATTCTTAACTTTCTTCATCAGTTTTCTTCAAACCCTAGAAATCAACAAATCTCCCTTTTGATGCAAATGGCTTCAACCCACCAAAATTAACTTCACACCCACCAAAATTAACCTCAAACCCACTTCAATTATGGCAACATTCTTCATCATACCCTTTACCATCCTCATTTTATGCTTAAAAATCCATGCTTTTGATCCTGTTTCATCTTTTTCCTTCAATGATTTTGGTAAAGATCCAAACTTTAAGTCTGTTTTAGGACTTTATGACAATGCTAAGGTTGTTAATGGTGGTTCTGAAGTTCTGCTTTCTGGGTATGGTGATTCTGGAAATGGGAAAGTTATGTATAAGAAACCTATTAGGGTTGTTGAATTTGAGGGTGAACCAAAGATGCTGGTGTCATTTTCAAGCTATTTTGAGTTTTCAATGTCTTTGGGTGATGGTAATGGCTTGGCTTTTGTTATGGTTCCAAAGGGTTTTGAAGGTGAAGTTTTTGGTAATGGTTCTTTTGGTTTGAAGGAGAAGGAATCTATTTTTGCTGTTGAGTTTATTGCTTCAAGAGATGTTAGAAATAAGAGTTCTGATAGTTTTGGTATGGCTATTGATGTTGGTGGTTCTGTTCCTGTTAAGAGAATCAATGTGTCTTCTGTTAATGTGGTCATAAGAAATGGTGGAAAGTTGCATGCTTGGATTGATTATGATTCAAATTCGAGGCGTTTGGAAGTTAGGTTGAGTCGATATGGTCATTCAAAGCCAGTTGATCCGTTTTTATGGCAATCGGTTGATTTGTCGAATAATTGGAAAACTGAAGAGATGTTTGTAGGATTTAGTTCAATGAAAGGGAAAACCTCTCAAGCATGTTTTCTCTATTCATGGAGCTTTGATGCAAGACATTTTCCACATTGGATGCATTCTGAGCCGATGGATACAAAAGCTTATTATGCTAAGAACACACATAGTCCACCGGCAGACAAACCGAGGAGTGATTGTGTTTTAAGAACTCTTGCTGCAATGATATTTGGTTCTGGATGTGGAGCATTGGCGGCGTTCACCGTTCTTTATTTGTGGACGATGTTTGGTAATAGACGTCCTGTGGTGCCTGAGGAGTGTGTTAAGCAGCCGGTGGATTGTGAGTACAAGAAAGTGAACATTGTTGTTGATAAACCCCTTAAAGATGGTAAGGAGTAGATCTACAAGATGGAACTAGTTGGATGCGTGTGTGTTGTAAATCGGTGTTCCCTGTATTCAGGTTTTGCTGTGTTGTAGTTTGATAAAGAACTAATTAAGTTACTTTTTCTTATGTTATTGTCTATTTTTGAGCAAATTGAGATCCATTCTTTATGCATTAAAGGTTACTTGGCTCGCTTTTATTTTTAAACAAACCTAAGTCTATGTTATATATGATGTTCGCTGCTAAGATTTTGTTGTATGGAGATAGAAAATTAGCAAAATCTGTCTGTCTATTTAACATTGATTGCTTCATGGTAACAATGTAGGTTGGCCCTTATCTGCATTACACTTCTGTTCACTGTGACTGTACACTTCAAGGAGCTCAAATATAAGAGAAAAAAATATCATTCATAGAGATTGTTAATTATGACCGTTTGCATAATGAAGTTAGAACTATTCTGAATTTTCACCCTTTTTAGTTTTATTTAATTATATTGATATGCCATTTTGTAACTTTAAGTATTCCTTCTTTCCTTCAAAAAAAAGTTAAATATAAATTATATTTTTAAGAAAAAGAACTTTGACGAGAATTGGAAACAAAAGGATCAGCCATGGAAGGAAAATAGTGTTATGCATATTATATCTTATCTCTTGAATGATATAGTGTCCATGTAATTACTTCAACTGCAAAGATTTGGATTGCGACTTCGTTTCGTTTTAGGTTTCTCAAACTGCATCATCATTTTACTTCTCTTTCTTTTATTGATTTTTTCCTTCATTCCTTCTGTTAGACTAATTTTTAGCAGTTAGAAAACCATGTAGCTGTTTGATTAACAAGAACTTTGATTTGTTTACACATTCTGCTACATTTAACCAATATTCTGACACATAATGCAGTTGTATAGGAATTTCTTTTTGGCATCTTTAAATCATGCTCTTTGGCCCTCTGCATTCAGCTTATAGTATTTCTGCAATAAAATGACCAGTCTCTTGATATATGCTACTGCAGACATACTTCTATCAACACTACAGCCAATAGGGTTCATTTTATTTATGTTATATCAAGCATTTTGTCCTCTGTAGATTAAACTGCATCCTATAATGTTACCTTGAAATGTTTTTGTGAAACTTTGAATCTCGTTTATGGTTGTTTTAATATTGAAGTTTTCCTTTGTCAAGCATTTATAACATTTTGGCATATTGTTATTAAATAGCCTCTTTGAATGTGTATGTTCTGTGAATGTTTTCTCAAATAGTAATAAGATAGTCATGTGACTTTGCCTGGTATAGTCTAGTAGGTGGAGGAAATTTATTTTGATCATTATTGCTTGGCAACTAATATGCAGCTCACTTTTTTTTTGATAAATTGGTTTCCATTTGCTGCATAATTTTGTTGACATTATGATCGTTTGAGTATTTTCTTTTTTATGGTTTGTTAGATCCTTTTCTTCGCAGGCTTTATTACTTAACAGGAACTTATTTGAATGAGAATTATCATCATGCATCATTCATTGCTAAAAAAGTGTGTTATATCTCTAACTTCTAATTGATGGTTTTAACTTTAGATGTCAAATTTTAAAAATGCTACTTGGATGAGCTATGTGTAAGTGATGTAATGTAACAGTCTTTGTTGCTGTTACTGTGAGAATAGTGAATTAGATCCTAAAGTAAGCAGATAAATAAACACACAAGAACACAATAATTGATCACGAAGTTGGGCTAATGTGTCCTACATCTCCGACAACAAAGTGGCGGCTGTAATATTCTATTATCCAATGAATCAGAGTGTTAGAGTGCTTTCAGTTCCACTTGCTCCGATATGGTATGTGTCTACATATCAGCGAATATGACTCGTTCTCAACAGTTACTAATCCATTTACTTCTGCTGTTAATTCCTGAAGCAGACATAGGCTTAGAGGGCTTTAGCAATGTTCTTGATTATATTATGCACCAAAATGTCTCACTCCAAAATTTGTGGTACGAAAAATATCATGCTTTAGTTTTTCTTCGTTCATGTTTGGAAATTCAATAATTCACCTCCACACCCCATGGCATTCACTTTCAAAGTGTAGCTTCTTGCTGAACAAGAGGTAGTACCGTGACTTCATTCAAATCCAAATAAATACGTATGTCACTGATTACCCGTTCATAGGTACCTCCATATATGGTTCTATATACCTATTCCCATATCCTCAGTTGGAAAATAAAAAATAAAAAATACTTGTACTCGGACTTGTATTCGCGTGGGTGACAAATTCAATACTTGTACGCTTTGAACACCTAAGCACCTGTACTCGTTATCTACGGTTTGACTATTATAAAAAAAAAACATTGTAACTTAATTAAAAAATATCAATCAAAGATATCTAAAATTGAATAATAAAACATTACAAATCAAATTATATAGTTGATTCAACATTCATAGTGAAAAAAAAAAAGAGTGAATAAAAATCATAATAGTAAACGCATAAACTTTTTTTTTTCTTTTAGGAACATAAACGCATAAACTTAGGCGTGGTATTCTTCAAAACTCGCATAACATTAATATACTATATTTCCTTAAAAAAAAAACTAATATGCTATATTATCTTTAAAAAAATTAATATATTATAGTATTAGTTAATTGCAGTTATAAAATCATAGTTAATAGGGTTATTTGTATTTTTGGTTCCTGACAATTTGGTGGGTTTTGATTTTAGTCATTTGAAAAAAAAGTTTTGATTTTGTCTATATAATTTAAGATTTTAGTCATTGATGTTATCTATTCATTAAAGTTAGATGATGTGGCATGCTGACGTGACATACCATATCATATTTTGGGGTCATGTAACACTGAGAATGTATTATTTATTTAGAAATGATATTTGTATAACAATTTTGTGACAACTTTTTTTTCTCATACTCACATTATGTTTTTACACTCACTCCATTGTTTTGGTTTTTATGTCAAGACCTATATTTCTTTGTAAATTTTGGTTGCCCCACAAGTTGTGTCAATAGTTGTTCAAATAACATATCTCTATTTTTTTATTACAAAGAGAGTTGAACGCCCTACTTAGAATGTTTTATAACGATAACCTAGTTTAGATTGTAGTTTTACTTACCGAGATTGCTCTATAAACCCCTTAATTTTGTTCAAAAGCCACTCAATTTATCGGACCATATCTTTCAATGGTACAAACCAATCAGAACTTATCTTCCGATTAGTTTTTCTTTCTCAAAATTCATCAGAACCTATCTTCCAATCAACTTTTTTCAAGGTTGAGAAATATGAGGGGGTCTATAGAGCAATCCCATTTACTTACGTGTTCGATATATTTTGAGAAGCTCGAGAGTCATGGGTCGTGATATTCCATTTTTAAGACCAAACAACTGTAATTGAGATGTATTCTTGTACGGTCACAAGACATAATGTATAATGTTTAGTGCACCCAAGCACTATATAATTGAATAAACAGAGACATTTTTTTTAATAATAAAAACAAAATTGATAAAAAAAAAATGGTTTAGTGTACCCAAGCACTATATAATTGGTTTTGTGAGCATACAAGAATACCTCTATAATTGAATATTTCAAAAACAAATGTGTTGGAAATATATTATTATGGGTACTATCATTATCTTGCCTATGTAGATTGTATGTGACCTTTGCATGTTGATAAATTAAAGACGCAAGAACCGACATAAATAATAAAATTTAGTCGCAGAGTAAAGAATACAAGACTAGTAAACTACTACTAAATTAGTCTCTAAATTTCTGTCAAAAAAAAAAAAACTAGTCTCTAAATTTGTAAAACTATATCATAATAATTGTTGAGATTATGGTAAGTCCACGAATTTGTAAAGTGCAACTCAACTTAGTCCTAACGCTAAGCTCTTTCAATTGAGGACATCCAAGTTGTTGATGTGGCCACTAAACATCCAACCAGACTCCATGTGAACTTGATGCAAGTATTGCGCAAACATGTCATACTTACAATCTCAAGGACTAAAACGAAAGTCCCTCCCTCCAGCAGTAAAATGTCTATGAAGTTTTTTGAAATTTTAGTAATCACAAGGATTGATAGAGACCATATTACAGTGTCTGATACTAATCTGTGTTTTTCATTCTTTGACTAAGACCTTCAATATGGTCTCAAGGACTTAACAAAAACACCATTAAGTAACATGACATTTTTTTTGGTTACTAAGTAACATGACATTTAGTCAAAGATCAATCACAACAGAATAAATATGAAAACGCTATTCAGAAATCAAGGACCAAATATAGAAAACTTCATATTCAATTAATATGTGAAATTACATAAAGATAGTGGTAGTAATAACGGTGTTGCCTGTCTGAAAACAATGAGTGTAAGGATGCAAACTACTGAAAATGAATTCATACAACCCCATTATTACTAAAAACTAAAAAGTGTTCTTAAAACTTGTAGATATAATTTTTTTTTTTTAATGTTTTGATGATGATTCATAGAGATCACTTGTGAAGGTCCTCGCAATCTTCTCAACGTGCCTCGTACTGAACAACGCGACGTGTGCGCTTCTTGTAAAGGATTTTATAAAAACACACACAGCACTGAATAACGCCATTTGTATACAGGGGAGTCTCAACTCCACAATCACCACAGAGATACCTGACGGGCTGAGTCGGAGGATCCATGACTGGTTTAAGTAACAGACCTTCAGAAAACATACTAACATGTTATCATGAATTCAAGTGGTAGCTAAACAATTATATATATATATTTACAATAACAGTGTGAAGTCCCATTTTCACTCAATCACAAAGAGGTATACAAATATATTTGAGACTGTATTAATTATCCATTAGTAAATCTAATCTAATCAATTATAAAAAGAAATGCTTAAATTATTAACTAGCAATCTTTTTTAGTTTAAAAATCCATTGCATTATTTACAAACAAAACTGCAGCTACTGAGACAATGTATAATGTCCAATACTGCTGTAACAGTAAAGCAAATTGAAATAAAAATGAAAAGAAAATTAAAATACAATAATTAAATCAATAAAGTTGAACAGAAAGAAAACCCAAAATGGAAGATGAATCAGAAAGAACGTCGCGATAATATGTTTGATTATATCAAACACATAATTTTCTTTTTTTAAGAAAAACACATTATATTTGTTGATCACACATCTTTTATATATTTTATTATTGTCTTCATCTTTATACCCATTCCCAACAACAGAACCGAATAAGAAAATATTTTAGTAAAAGCAGTCATGGAAAAATTATTAAATTTTATAGATGGACCAATTTAAAATTAAGAGCAAAAGTTATTTTAGTTCCTAAATGTATCAAGCGATTTTAATATTATCTCTAAATCGATCAAAATTGCAAACTAGTGTTTTGAGGGGGTTGGTAGCTCAACTGGTGGGGGTTGGTAGCTCAACTGGTTTAACCGAGCAAAGGAGAAAAAACTAAAATAAAAAAAAATCAATTAACTAATTTACCATTAAAAAGAAAATTTTTCCTAGTGCTTCTTTTGTTAACGATTTCATTGACTAATTGACTAAAGTTACCGACGAAGAACACATTCGAGAATAGATCAACTCCCTAAAAAGAAACTTGTAGAAGTATTTGTAATTTTGATTCATCCCGAGACTATAACAACGACAAATCACACGTTCAAGGATAATTTTTATAATTTTTACCAACATCTATATTAAACCCTAATGTTTTATTTATCCAGCAATAAAAAAGGCAAAGATAACGAATTAGAATTGAAAACTGAGACGCGCATGTTTATACCTTCGATTAAGAAATAAGAACTTGGAATCGCAAAAGAATGGAAGAGGATGAAGATGGAGACGGTGGCTGTAATTTTTTTGAGGGAGTGGCTGTAATTATCAACTACGTGTGGTGGCTTTTAATATTTATAGAACTAGATAGATAAAACCCTAGAAGCAAATAAAACCCATGAGCCCAAACCGACTCGTTAAAAGCCCATATTCTTAAGATTTTAATTAACACTATATTATTTTTTATATTTTTAAATCAAGTTCCTCTACCTCTCAAAAAAATCAAGTTCTAAAGTAAACCAAAAAATGATTGAAAAAAATATCAAACAAAAATTAATCAAAAACGTAAATAAAAATTAAGAGTGCAATTTTTTATTGTTTCAAAATTTATTCTCATGATTAGCTTTTATACTACAGTATGATATATTCTCACATGTTTTTGAAAGTTCTTAATAATAATTAGCTTAAAAAAAAAGGTCGTAAATACTACAAGGAAAAAAATAACTCACATGTTTTTGAAAGATCTTGATATATTCGATGGAAAAAAATTCCTACCCTCTAATATGAGAGACATGATATTGAGTTTAGATATATTACTCTAAAATAACTTTCATAAATTTGTACCAATGATAATAATGTCATATTCCGAATTCACACTATAAGTCAACACCCTTGCATAAACTTTTGTTCAATAAAATACACCTTGGTTCCAACTTCTAATTTTTATTTGGATTTAGAATCCCAGACTCCAAAGCCACAAAATAACGAAATTATTATGGTGAAGGTTCCCATCAAGTAAATTAGATCTCACAAGTCAGAAATTCCTCTCATCACTCAAGACTCCCTTAATTATACCGTTCACTATGACACAAATTAGCAAGGATTGGTGAAATCATCTGACACTGGGTAAGACACCAATTTGCATTCATACATATAAGATTAAGATTTTCACTTGTTTACTTGGCATTAACATATGAACTAATATGAAAAACGTTTTTCCAAAATCAAGGATAAATAAGGATGTTCAATTAAACAATAGCATCAGACATTTCTAAAACAATAGCATTAGAAAATAACCATAAGCTTAATTCATACTCAAGTTTTAGGATTTCATTTCCACAATACCACTAAAATACAACAGCACGGTGAAATAAGCAAGATCATCCCATTACTTAAAACTACCCTTAAGATATTTGTACACACCAGATTCTTTATGGTTTAAAGTGATTATTACTTCCCAAGGTATTCAATCTTCTTAACGTGCTTCATACTGGACAATGCGACGGGTGCGCTTCTTGTAAAGGATTCTATAACCGCAGTCACGGCACTGAATAACATCGCCTGACTTCAGGGTGTTCTCCACTCCACAGTCACCACAGAGGTAACTCACAGGCTCAGGCAAAGGATCCATCACTGGTTCAAGTCACCATTCAGATAAATTAATACACTTTCTAATGAATTCAAGATGCAACCAATATATATTATTATCAATTAACAAATCACACAATGCATTCAGAGAAAGCAATCCTAATTAATCTTGTGAGACCCATTATCACTCAATCATGAAAAGGGTTTAGAAAGACCCATTATCTACTCATTATTATATAATTAAAAAGTATCCATTTTTTATTTTAAATTAATTGAATTTTATTGAAACAAATACTAATATGCAACCAACAACATATAATCTCCAATTATGCTTCTGCAACATCAACTTAAATTGAAATACAAGCATTTAATCAATGGAAGATGAATCAGAAAGAACGTAGCGATAATAAATTCAATCATATCAAACACATAGTATTTGATTTTCAGATATCTTTTATTTTTTTCATCATATTCATCTTCATCAAATGTGAAAATTAACTATACCCAAGAACAGAGAAAAACAATAACAAGGTTTATACTAATTATAACTTACAAAATTTTATAACTTTGGATCTCAGTAAATTAAATTATCCTCAAATCCTCTGGTGAGGTTTCAGATAGATAACGCAGTAATTAAATAACATCACAGATCCATAGATCAAAAACAAAATAACAACAAACAAATAAAAATTAAAAAAAAAACTTTAGAGTAAATGATTAAGAGCATCTCAGAGAAATAATTCCCCATGATTTTCTTCACTAACAATCAAAGTGCAAGGATAACGAATTGGATTATCTCATCACTGATGCTAACGAAAGTGAAAACGAAAATTAAAGGTTCAAAGATTAGGAAAATTGAAATTATTGTAGACAGATTCATACCTATGAATTGGTAATCAGAGTTTCTCGATGTGAATTGAAAGAGAGGGTTCTCTGTTTACGGCTCTCTCTGTTTACGGCTCTCTCTGTTTAGACAGATTTAGGTATTTATAGAACTGTGTAAACCCTAGGGGTTATTTTGACTTTTTATCATCTAATATGGGCCAACTCTCTTAACTGCCCATCAGAGTTTTAGGGTTTACTTAAGCTTCTTTTCGCACCCTGCATGATTCTTAAAAGAGTTTAAATGATATGTTGCCACATCATGTTTGAATTTTTTAAAGGAAAATGCTAACTTGTGTCCTTAAGCTTCATTTTTTTGAGCTATTTATTCTGATGCAAGAATTTTTTTTATTTTTATCCGTTTGAATTGGTAAATTCGGAGGGGTGTGGTTTTGAAGAAAAATGTGAGAGTAAAAGTGGTTTTTTCTATACAATTTTTTTTTTACACTTTGTTTTTGTACAAGTTGTGACTCTCCATTTCATTCTTCCTCGGTTTATTTATTTATTTTTTAAATTATATACCCATTTTTATTGACAAGTGACAGTTGAATTTACGATTTGCAAGTGAGTCAACTTAGCAACTAAGTCAACCTTCATTCACTATATCTATTTCTTTACGGATAAAACTGATTAAGTTATTTTTATATAGCTAAGATTTTACTCAACACTGTCAATTTTTATGCATTTGAATTAAGTTTTTAAATTCTCATGTTGACTTGGTCAGAGTCCTGAAATTTACTCAACGTTTGTGTGTAGGAGTTTCTGGTGCAAATTCTATGGTGTTTTTTTTGGCATAAACAACCATCTTGGAACCAGTCGAATAAAGGTTTTCTTCACAAAAAGTATGTCATCATGTCAAGTGCAAACAAATGTAGTTTCAGTTTCTCTATTAGACTTTAGTTGCTTAGGCCTAGGTGTGGAAATCCAACAAGTGAGCGAAGGCGAATATATTTTCTTCTCTTCCCCTCATTCACGTACAATCCTTCACGGCCTTCCCCCTCCCGGACCACAGCCACATTCCCTCTCCTCTCTTGGTCTTCCTTGTAACCTATGTCGATCCCTCCACGACTTAGAACACTAAACGCAAACCAGCAAACTCCTTGAATCAACACCACTGCTTGTCTTACAACTCTTAACTAGGTATCTTAGGAGCAAAGTAATGCAATTAAATCTAACAAAAATTGAAAGAACAGAAGTTACAATGACTCAATGAGTATTAATCATGCAAACAAGCCATGAATAATCAGACGATCATGAGAACAACATCTAAGCATTCACCAGTTGCACTGGTCCCACTTGAATTTGACTTTATTTCATAAATAAATATAATCCATAAATATAGTCCTTACAAGCCAATGGATAATACAACAAAGGTAATCTACAAACCCCTCAAACCAAAAAACATGCTTCTGTTATTGTTCACACTATAAAAAAAAAAGAGAACATGCAAAACATATGTAGATAAAAACATGTACAACCTTGCAACATTACAACTTCAACCACTCCAAACAAGGACACAAGCCCCAACAAAATCTAGAGGGGTAATAATCCTTTAAGTAAACCTCCCTGTCATTTCCTACAATATAGAAACTGAAGGATTGCCGACGATGAGACATGGTGACACGAGTTACCGGAACAACTGAGATTGTATGTCTCTCACAAATGACTCTTGCAGTGGCAGGTACTTGAGCTCTATCAGCAATGACTTCAGACGAGAACATGTTGAGAAAAAAAGAATCAGCAAAAAAGGCAGGAGTACATTGGTAAGCCTGAGTATTGCATAATTGAACTCCTTTGGATCTATGGAAAACTTCATCTGGTACGGATGCCGCTCCTTTAGTTGCACTTACTTTCCGAGTTGAAAGTGTTTTCCTGTCAACACACACACATGTTGTCAATAAGTATTGTCGCTAAAAGAAGTCGATTTAAGAATAATATGATACTGTAGGACTACAAAATTCTTAAAAGATAACATACACAATTGCATAATGACTAAATATAACATTTCATGCTCACAATATTTAATCTAATTCATTTCTAGTGAAATATTCTGAATCTGCACAACGGATTGAGTAGTAGTGTTCAAACATCAATTCTTTGACACAAAAGCTTTTGTTCCTAACTATTTGGAGTCACCGCATCACAAGTCCATCAAACAGTACAATATCTTAACATCTAAAAAACCATCGACTCTATATAATGTTAAATTTTCTACAAACTCTGATATCAATTTCACACAAATTCAAACCATATTAGGAACCTCTATTGCAACTTTTCTTGATGAGATTGTGTGTTGATTCATCTGAAAACCATGTCAGACAACTATCCCATCAACGAAGAATTTAAGGCTTTACATAAAAAATTTCTTATCTTGTGTTGCCAACTTACACCTTAAACACTCACATCTTTTTACAGCATTTAACCGAGACATACAACACATTTTATTTTAAACCTTTGATATCAACATCCGCTTTAAGAGCATGCTTAAATAACAGTGTTATATATGCTTTTGGGTTACTTCAATTGTTGATATATGTAGAAAAAGGGACTGATATATTTCAATAAATTAAACAATACAAGAGCTGCTCTGTTTAAATAGAGAATAATCTAAACCTAATGGACTTGCTTAATGGACCAAATACAAATATAAAAATCGCTTCAAAATTACTATTTACAATCTGGTATTTGCAACAATATACAGTCTTGAAACATGTGTTTCCCCTCTTAATAGCTATGTATACATTGTTCAAAGTTCCCTTGTTTTGACGAATGTATACATTGTCACACCTTTTTAAATAAAATATGGAGGTCGGTGATAGAGCTAATAAAAAAAGAATACATGCAAGGACAATCAAAACAAATAGTATAAGTTTCTGCAGGAAAGTAATGAAAGCTGAAAAACTACGTATTTCACTTTGCTTTATGAGTAATACAATCCTGCTTATGTAAATTAAACTATATAGACAACGCATACAATTTAGCAAATATAGCATTCTACCATGATTAAGGATAGATCATATTTTCACTCCAAAGATATTTTGAATGTTATCACGCTAGTTTAAACATAGAAGTATTTTATGTATGGGGATTTTGAAAATTACAGATTTTACCAACTAAAGCATATGATCCTTGAAATATAAATACTAAAGTAATTCTTCTAGATGATTTAAACAGCTACGTTAAGTTTGTGGGAAATTCTGTCAAAAAGAAAGTTTGAGGAATAAATTTATTCCAGAGTCCATTGGAGCATGTGTTTTATAACATTCATAGTTATCAGAAGTGCACATATAAGATGCAAGCAGATTAACATACCATTTTATAATGGCTACACTGTGTGCTAAAAGAGAACCACTTCCATTACACGTTTCACAGTTAAGTAATCCACGAGATCCACAAGTCGCACAAGGAAGCTTCCCTTTACCATTACATTTCACACATCTGCAAGAACATGTAAATGGAATAAGTCAGTTATGAGCATAAAACTTCTAGCTTCAGAAAAGAAATGCGGCATAGACATTTGACCTCGACTTGAATTCAACATTTGAATTTTTTTTATTTTCAGTATTTTATTCTATTTATGAGCAAATGAAATACTCACAGTGTGTCAGAACCATCTTTATGAGCAATCAAACCCCTTCCATAACAACTAGGACACTGAGTCACCTGATTTTCTTTATAATGTCCAGGTTCTTTGTCAGCATTGCATGTAGCACAGACTATTCCTCCTCGCCCGGCACAACCTGAAAATAATTTCCAAGGTTTTAAGGGGGACGTAAAAAGAAATATTAAGAAAATAGCAGTGTGTGTCTGTGAAAATTTGATTTGTGAAACTATGAAATGTAAATCCAGAATTTACCTGAGCATTTCTCAATAACTTCAGAATGAGGAATCTTTTCACGCACTTCCTTGTAGGGTACAAATAGAAAAGGGAACTGAGACCTTAGATCCAATTCCCAAATACCAAGTTCAGGTCCTTTATCCTTTCCATCAATACTTCCACCAGGGTACGGCTCTGTCTCTTTTATGATCTCCCTTTCTTCTATAAACGTATCCAGAGTTCCAACATAAACATTACAGTCTTCTACTGCCTGAATCTTCCATGTTCGAGCAGGACGGCTACCCCAACAACAACGATGACCAACATGATCAATGAGCAACTCTCGTATCTCTACTTCATCCAAGGTTTCCCTATAAGTGGATTATCCATTTGATAAGATTATTTACAAATATAGTGCTGGAATATTCAACTCAATAACTTTTAATCATAAAGGGCTTTATTGAAAAGCATACACTGTATTACCAGAACAAGCCTTGAAAATAATAATCTAATTTCATGACCTATTACTGGAAACAAGACAATCTAGTCATACTTCAATGAAATCAAACATGATTAGAAGTTTATCTTAATTATATATTACCCACGGCAAGTGAAAAATAGCTAAGTATCTGTCAGCACAATGCCAACACTTCGAACATTGAGCAGCTTGATCATGTCTTGATCTATTATGTAGCTTCTGTAATGCATAACAGCCAAATCTTAATTCTATACTATCTAATTTGATTGGGCCTATTCTTTCCACCTCAAATACTATCTTCTGCTCATTTACACACACATACACAATGTTCAAACTCATTGCTTTTACCCAGAAAGGACAACCAAAGTGAAATTAAGAACAGAGCAAAATAGATATATTGATCGATGATAACATTACAACACTTCACAATTTTTTTTCTTTCTTCCAGCAACTAACATCTGCCATATTGTGGTCTAAATAATTGTAGAATAAAAGCACAACCAATACTTCTTTCAGAAAATAAAACCACAAAATTCGATTTCATCATGCAGTCTAGTTTCAATATGACAAACTATGTCAAACACATTTTCATACACACAGTTAAGTAATTATACCTTCGGAATTCAGGTCTGGTTCCACCATAATCTCCTCCATGTCCGTCTTGAGAAAGAACAGCTTGCACTGCAACAAGTAATGTATTTAACATCCAGGTTTATACATAGGTAAAAACCCTTCTGCAACAAAACTTAAACAAGAAAAGCTACTCCCTATTTGCCTCATAATACTTACAAAAGACATTGCTGAAGAAAACAAAATAAATTCCCCCTACTCAAACCTAAATTCAGTATTGTCGATCGTATATCACGGAAAATAGAAGTTTGTTCGAATTCCACTAGGCTACTATGCTATAGCCGTTATTTGACAACATTTTGTACGAAACCACTTATTGTGTAACAATATCGGTTTGTTAAAATTGTACTATGCTATGGTGACTAAATAGCCAATATTTTACAAAATTTTAAAAAGTGCAGATGGGTCAACGTTTACAGGTCATAATTGAAAATAAGAAGCAGAAATAATCACAAACCAATCATCATAATTTAAAAGAGAAACAGAAACAATCAGAAACAACAAAAGAACATACCAGCAGGATCAGGCTCAGATGATCCAACCAAAGCACCATGAACAGGAGGATAGTAACCTGCATAAGAAGGAACAGCAGCAGCAGATCGAATTTCATCAACACTTACACAAGTTCCAGGATATGCAGAACCTGTTCGACCAACATACTCATATGAGCTCCATTTTCCACTCTGATTCCCAACCAATTCACTTCTTTGTTCTAATTTATCAAAAAACAAAAAATACCCAGAATCATAATCATGATAAAATTTCAAAATCAATTATAAAAATTGAAAATTTATTGGAGAACACTGCGATGAGAAAGAATTGAATGAAATTGTACCTGATAGAAGAGGTTGTTCCATGATGGTTTAGACAGAGACCAAATTATGGAGAACGGTGCATTATATATGTGGGTTTAATTGAGTTAACTTTGTCATTAAGGAATTAGAATTTTGGATTATAAAAATTATTAGATGAGTCAAATGGTGCAATGACAATGAGATTGGTATGAGCGTTGTAAACGGTCCACACTATTAATACAGACACGGCATGATGCTGACAACGAACGGCAAAATCCAAGAACAGAACTATTGTTGTTTTTTAGTTTTTGGGTAAATTGCTAGGTCTAGTTATCCAACTTGATTCTATTAGGACTTAATTAATCGGTCGGTCCTTTTTTTGGAAATCTGTGCATATTTTTTTAGTTGGGTTTTACTTTTTTTTTTTTTTTTTTTTTCAATTTGAAACAAATGGATAATAGATTCGAGTGTGTGGTTTATCATTGGCGGAGATTTGGTCAATTACATAACAGACTATTTTCGTTTAGAGGATATATGAGATTGTGACCCGAATTACCGATCTTACTTTAAAGTATTAGGAAAGTTAAGGGATTTAGGCTACCCCATAATAGAATCTCTTTGTTATGATGACCCAAATTTAGATATTGAGATGTTAATGTTAATGGATGATCAAAGTTGTAGAAGGATGAGACACATTGCACATGTATGATAAAGTTGAGCTTAACCCCCTAGTTGAATATCCTATAGTAGGACCCAATGAGAATGAAAGGGAATATGGCCCCACTGTTGTAGGGCCCTCAATAGATAATGTAGAGGAAAATATCCCCACTTGTGTGGGGACCACAGTTGAGAAAGGAAGATAATTTAGTCCCACAGTTAATGGTGGTGTGTGTGTTGAAAGTTGTGAGGGTGAGCCCGTTGTTGGGGAAAATGTTGTAGGCCCAATATTTGATAATGACCCAATCTTTGACTTGAATGAAAGTAGGCATACTTTGAACGAATTCATACCACATGAGACTGAACCTATTGTGTGGGCGTCGGGGTGGGGGGATGACAGTGGCTTAAATGATGCAGTTGGTGTAGGCTTAAATGATGTAGCTAGTGTAGAAGAAAAATTATTGGATGAGTTTGGTAGTGAAGATAGTGTTCTGGATATACACTTTGGAAACTTAGAGGATGAGGTTTGGCTAGAAGGTAATTTTGACAATGAAGTAGGAGGGTTTCACAATGAAGAAGGAATTCATGGAGTTGATGTAGATGAATTCAATGATGATCCAATAAGGGATATTACTTAATTATTTGAAGGTGTAGATGTTGGTGTGGAGGTTGATAAAGGTAAGGGTAAAGTAATTGGTTCTGATAAAGGAAATGAGAAAGAGAATGACAAAGGTAATAGAGATGCAACTGGTACAAAGAATAAGGCTGATAAGGGTAAGGGGACGAATGTAGGTTTTAAGAAAACAACTGACAAAGGTAAGGAAATATAGTAGTGGTAGTAAGCCAAAGAAGAATCATAACTTATATGTTTTTGTTTTAGAAGGTGAAGTTGTTGTAGAACTAAGAAAGTATGTTAATAATGGTGGGGAGGTTGGTCAATCAAGTTTAAGTAGGGACATGGATCTGAGTGATGTTGAAGATTATAACACTGATGAGCTGAAAAGTGTTGTTGATAGTGATGCAGAATATGTGGAAAGACCTAAATATTCATAGTTCAAGCAACCTGATAAAATGGTGGATTATAAGTGGGAAGTTGGGACTTACTTTGCATCAAAGAGTGAATTTCATGAAGATATGAGGATATGAGGACATATGCAATACACTTTGGGAGGAACATCAAATTTAAGAAGAATGACATGAAGTGGATGGGAGTGATATACAAACCTGGATGTTTATAGGAAGCATATTGTGCTAAGATACCAAATGAAGAGACATGGAAACTTAAGAAAATTATTCGCAAGCATAGTTGCAGTAGGGAGTATAGGGTGAAGATGCTCAATTCTAAATGGCTAGGAAATAAACTACATACAAGGGCTAAGGAGAATCCTAACTTGAGGGTATCATATATAGTGGAGAGGGCACAACATAAGTGGAATGTTGGTATATACAGGAACAAATCATACAGAGCTAAAAGTTATGCAGTTCACCTAGTTGATGTGTCTTTTAGGGATCAGTTTACAAGGATGTATGACTATTGTCATGAATTGTTAAGATTTAATGCAGGTTCAACTATTAAAGCGACTACTACACCATTTCAAGGTACCGAGGCAGATTTGGAGTAACCTGGTGCAATATTATGGCTTCACTTTCAAAGGGTAATGTGTTTTAAAGGATGCAGAGAAAGCTTCTTCAAGTGCGGACCCATAATTGGACTTGATGGATGTTTTCTTAAAGGTTACTATGGTGGTCAGATACTTACTGTTATTGTGAGGGATCTTAATGATCAAATGCTACCAAATGTATTTGCAATTGTAGAAGGGGAAACTAAAGACTCATATAAATGGTTCTTAGAGCTTCTGATTCAAGAATTGGGTGACATTAGACTGTGCAAGACATATACACTTACTAGGGATCATCAAAAAGTACTACTGAGTTTTTCTTTTGTTAATCATTTTCTCTTTAATTTTTTTTATTTTGTTAATCATTTTCTTTTTGTGTAACATGGTCTTTTACCAGCAATTGATGAATTGCTTCCTGGAGTAGATCAAAGATTGTGTGAGGCATCTGTATGACAACTTCAGGAAGATACCCTGGGAAAAATTTGAAGGAGGTGGCGTGGAGAGCTGCAAAGGCCACATACCCAAATGCATGGGAAAAGGAGAAGAAGGAGACCAAAGTTATCTTATAGGAAGCATTCAACTACCTTATGCATATTGCACCTAGACATTGGAGTAAGGCCTTCTTCCAACCTATATTAAAATGTGATACACTAGTAAACAACATGTTAGAAGCTTTTAATTCAGTGATAGTTATTACAAGGACCAAAGCAGTGGTAACCAGCATGAAGGAAATCATAGTGTACTTAATGGAAAGATTGCAGGCAAATAGGAGAAAAAAAAACTCAAAGGTATGGAGATGGTGTTTTGCCTAATAATAAGAAAAAGCTTGAGAGGGAATCAACTTATGCCAACAACTGGATTGTAAGGTAAAAATCTTGTTATATTTGAAGTTTATAAGTATGTTGTGTTATATGTTTGTGTCATTGATACATGTTATATATATATATTGCAAAATTCAGGGGTGGTGGAGAATACGACTACGAAGTCAGACATGTTTCATCAACTGGAGACAAGTTTTCTGTGAATCTGTTGAAACAGATATGTGATTGTAGGAAATGACTCCTAACAGAAGTACTGCCTTGTTGTCATGTCGTTGCATGTATGAAAGACCAAAACTTAGACATAGATTCATATGTCCCATAATATTACAAGAAGGAACAATATGCATCATGTTATAGTAGCATGATATACCCTGTTAATGACCAATCTTTATGGGTAAGGACTGAGTTTAGGATCTCCGACCACCACCCATAAAAAGAGAATCTGGAAAGCCAAAGAAGAAGAAGATATTAAAGGCACGAGAGTTAAAGAAGGATGAATCACAAATGAGGAGGGCAACGTACGGTATCACATGTAGTAGATGTAATAAAACTGGCCATAACAAATCAACTTGCAAACATCCACCACTGTAACACCCCAATTTTCTGTTTTAATTAATTCCATGAAGTTTAATAGGTGAAGTTTTGGTTAATATTATTATTGATGTTTCTTTTGCTTGAATGTTATTTTGTTGTTGAGAAAATAGAATATTGATGATGATCGAGAAGTAGTACGAGAATTTAAATAAAATGAAGAGAGGAATAAAAATAAAATAAAAATAATAGAGTCGGGAGGTGTAGAATATAAGTTTTAAATAAGTGGGGGAGGGATGGAGTAAAAGAATAGTGGGTTGATGAGAAAAAGGATCAACACGAGTGACCGGTCCGAATATAAATAGATAAACGTAGAGGTTAGGGAGTCAGTATTGCTAAACGTGGAAAAGAAATAAGAAAAGAGCAGAGGAAGAGGAAAACCCTAGCTGCAACAAGATCAAGCCGGAAACCAAAGATATTTGAAGGATTCGAGGTAAGGGGGAGAATTCTTTCACTTTAAGGTATTTTAAACTATTGTGGGGTTGTTTAACTCTTAAGATGTGATTGTTGTTATGATGAAGAATTCAAATGAAGAATTATGATGAATGAATGTAAAGTTGTTGTTGAAAGATGAAAACTAAGGGAACCTAGTTTAGAGATTAGATTTAAGAATTTGATCATGAAAGAGTGTATAATTAGATAGGTTAAGAGGGAATTAATGTCCAAACAATAGGGTAACTCTAGAGTGATGATTTGGAATGATTTGGGTGTGTTGAGATTGAATTAGGCGATTTAAAAGTGATTATTTGGTGAAAACACATTTTTGAAACTGATTTTGTTGGCTGTCTGTCAGCCAAAATTGAGCCCCGATTTGGGAAAATCGGTCCACGATTTTGGCCCAGTAAAGGAGGTTTTGGCTCGACAAAAATCGGGCCACGATTTTTGTCAGACCAACTTGGAAAATCGACTTTTTTCACCATTTCTGTTCTGAACTGAGTTTTGGTGTAAACATGAAAGTTGTAGATATGAATGTTAGATTTCATTTGGCTTTGGAGTGACCTCACTTAGACATCCACAACTTGAGATATGAGCAAATTACTACACATGGGTCGACACGGTTGTGCACTCTTTCTAGGCTTAGGCAAACCAACTTTTCCACCCCTTTATGTCCCGAACTGAGTTTAGGTGTCTTCATGAAAGTTGTATATAGAGATGTCAGCCTTCATTTGCCTTTTGGTTGACTCCATTTACACATCTACAACTTGAGTTATGATTAAAATACTGTATCTGGGTCATGTTGCATTCTTCATGAAATTTCAGCACAATCCTTTCAGAGAACTCTAAAACATCTTTGGAAACAATAATAAGTATAAGAAAGTTGTTAGCGTGAAAAGTAAGTGTATACTAAGGTCTCAAACCTATAGAAATGAATGAAGGAAGTCTAGTTAGGTGTCTTAAGAGTAGTTCCTCAACCCCCTTAAGGAAATTAATACATGGATGAACTTTAGAGTGCTAGAGACGAATCCAAGGAGAAATGAGGGGAGAGGAGTAATATAGGGAATGGTGAGAATGAAAGCGATTAGATAATGAAGTTTCTAATGACATTAACTACTATATATAAATATGATGAAGTTGGTGAAATATACTTGTAATGATGATGCAAATGATGATGTCTATATATACATTGATGTTGATTTATAATAATGATTTGAGTGACGATGTATATTAATGATGACGATGTTTTCTTATGATGATGATGTGAATGACGACGATATGTTTTGTCCTGATGTTGTGCATAATAGGAATAGTTTGCATCTATGACTGTAAGTTGTTGTTGATGTGTTGATATTTAATACTTGATGGGTCTTGAGCCTAAAAAGGTGAAGCAGTTTAAGCAGTAGAAGGAGAAGTGTGGGGGATGTAGATAAGTAGTTCACGGAAGAGTGATAACGATGAGAATAATCCCTTGGGGTATTTAAAAGGTCTAATATGGTAAGCTGATTAAGAGGGTATAAAATATGAAAGAGATAAAGAAGTGAAAAAAGACGATGATAAGAGGGGATATGAAGTAGGTGCTTTTCGATTAACTGATGAAGTTAAACATAATCTTCTTAAACCAATGATGAGCTTAGGAATATTGTTAAGTTGAAGAGTAAAAGAATCAAGATAATTAAAGAACTTAAGATGAATGTCAGATAGGAACGTATAAGGTGTAAAAATAAATAAAGATTAGAGAAGTCGAATTTAGATGATCGTAGACGATGAGAGGGTTGTTAAGACGAAATGTAAAAGAAGATAGGGGGTTGTGTATTGAGTAATGAAAGATAATAGGAATGATGACAGTGGTGAATACAACGGGAATCGATTAGAAGAGAGCAAGATGAATAGGAAAGAAGATAAGAGGTAATAGTTATAATGTTTGACTATAATAATAACGACGGGTATCGAGAGAATAAAACCTTAAATTATAATGAAGTTTTAGTGAGGAAAGTTGCTGACGTCGAAAGTAACGATAAGGTGAGATAATAGCTTTAAATTAGAATGAAGTTAAGATTAGGGGAATGGTCGAGGATTTAGATGACGACTAATGTGAGACAAAGTAATAAGATATAAAGTCATTTTAATGAGAAGAATAAGTAGGAAAGAGTTATTGACGATGGTGAGGTGAAACCTAGTTGTATAAAGAGGAGACGTTATATGTATTGTTAATGGAGAAGTAAACATCTTAAAACTATGAATGAGGACTAGGGTATGCTATCAGGATAAAATATCTAGATAGCCTAAAATAGACGAGAGAATAGAGCATGTCTGTAAGATGAATATTAAAATAAAATAGAGGGATGTTGACGTAGAAACGAGTCGTGCTTGAGGGTTGGATTAATGAGAGATAATGTGGTGATATAGACGATGATAGAGAGTAATGATGAGGAATCATATGACTATGACAAAGAGCGATGACAATTGATATTATATACAAGTATATAAATAAATATGATGAGAAATGATGATGTTTATATTACAATGATGATGAGAATGATGATGTTTATATTATAATGATGATGAGAATGACGATGTCTATATTATTATGATGATGAGAATGATGATGTTTATTTATGAAGACGATGAGAATGATGACTATGTGTTTTGCATTGATGTTGTGCATATTAGGGAGAGTCTTGCATTTATGATTGTGAATTCATGATGATGTGATGATGTGTAATACATGATGAGTCTGTCACCATGCATGCATATAGAGTCGTGTCTAGGGATTATGAAGATGAAATGATGACGAAAGTCCAGTAACATATCTCTGGCAAATTATGACGACGATAGGTGTGGTACCACATTCATATAGGTCTTAGGGTGAGTCCATATGCACTTAAATGATGATACCTGTACTTGGTGTTTTAAGTGTGAATGAAGTGAGATGATGGTATGTATGATTGGTTGAGAAGGATATAATAAATGTCGATGATTGTATTACGACGGGATATTGTTATTGTTGTATTATAATGTCATGCATACTTTTCCCTAATATTATGTTATAGCAAGATTTCTCACCCCTTTATTGTTGTTGTGTTGTTTTCTTTGTGGTGATTGTACTTTGGGTACAGACACTCAGGTCGAAGAAGATTAACTGTGGGACGATTTTAGAAGATGGAGATGGGAGACGTCTTCCGTTTAGTCCTTTTTATATAGTATTTAAATAAGCACGTAGTCGCTATGAGCTCTGATTCTTGTAACACCAGGGTTGACATTAAGTTTTCTTTAATTTGTTTTCTTTGAGCCGAATCTTGAAACCTTGAGTATTTTGATCTTGATGTTGAATAATAAGAACAAATTTTCATTGATGCGAACAATGAATTGTTTCTGAATGCTGAGATTATTATTTAAAAGGATTGTTATTGTTATTATGAGTTTTGATGTTGAGTTTAGTAACATCCTATTTATAAAAAAAAGTATTCTTAATATTATATAATTATCGTTGGGAAATAGGGTGTTACAACCACCACCTCCACCCCTTGCACCTAAAAATGAGACTCCAACCACTCAAAACTCAGCAAGTCAGAATCATGCAGACAATTAAAACAATGTCAGTCAACAACCATCAACTCAAGCAGCCATCCCTCAACAAGCTCCACATGTTCCATTTCCACAAGACAACAATTCATCATCTCAGAGTGCAACTCAACAAGTTCCATCTTCACAACTCAATAAATCAACAGCACAAAATGCCTCAACATCTCATATTACATCATCTCAACAACTAAAGACTAAGAAAATAAAGACCAAGGAGAAGGTTGCATCATTTCAGCCCACTGTTGTGAAAAATCCAAAACATAAAGCAAGAAAAAATGGTGTGGCTTGTACACAACCCATGTAATCTTGATGTAATGTATAGAACATATCAAATTTAATTCAGGTTAAGTAATTTTGGTAATGTAATCTTGATGTAATGTCTGGAACATGTTATGAACATCTTATGCACTTTGGTTAAGTACTTTTGGTTATGTAATCTTGGTGTAATGTCTAGCACATCAAATTTAATTCAGGTTAAGTACTTTTGGTTATGTAATATTGATGTAATGTCTAGAACATCTTATGCACTTTTGGTGTGATGTGTAAACAAAAGTTACACAAGTGGTGTAATGGTTGGACCATATTTGTATTCAACTAATGATATCAACCATATTTTGCTTCAAAATATTGTTTCATTAATTTCTAAATATTCATACATGATATTTATAATGTATCAAAGGGCGTTGAATTGCATAATCTTCATATTTGATATGAAATAACATTATTTTCATTAACTTCATAAAGTATTACATTGGTTTAAACCATTACAACCATTCATAATAATCAAACTAAACTACAAATCATCAAACTAATTAAACAACACTTCATTGCCTATTTCAAACTAATTCAACAACAATTCATTGCCTAATTGCACGTTAATATTGTCCCTAATACCAAACAGATCCCAAAGGAGAAAACCCAAAAACTACTAACAGATTCAAACATTTTGTTGTGTTTGCAAACACAATCTTCAACTTCTTGTTCTTTCTTTTTTTGCTTCTCAATCTTCAGTTCCCTTTCATCACTATGATAATTATCATGATCTATCAACTTAAAGAAGCCACAATATTTTTCAATTGAATTCCTATAGTTCTTGCAACCCCAAAATTTCTTCCCACAATTCGGGTTTGCATTATCAGTCACAGTTTGGATTACTGGAAAATCTCCACACCTACATTCCATGCTTGTTCTTCTCTTGAAACTAGATCCACTAGAACCTTAACATTGCTCGTGTACCCAAGGGCGTGACTGCATTTTAGATGCTTGATTCCACATGCTTGCAAAAAATTGAAGAAGTGGAAGGTTATAAGATGATGAAATATGACTATATTTTATTACCGTTGGCGTTTATGTCGAACTACTGGCCGCCGCAAATGTCCAACTAATAGATTTTTTTTTCCTTTATAAATACCTCATTTTTCCTTTCATTCTTGCACCAACACTTCTCTCTACCTCATTCTTTCTACCTTCTCTCTACAACTTATTTTACTTCAACATTTTTTCATTTCAAAATTTCGTTTTCTTTTAATATTTTGGTTAATACTGTTTTTATATTTGATCATTTATTTAATATTTAACTCATTATAGAATTTTTGTATTAACTATTTAAAATTGTTTTTATTAGAAAAAACTATTTAAAATTGTTTTTATTAGCAAAAAACTATTTAAAATTGTTTTTTAATATTAAATTAAATGTCAAAATTATTATATATCTGATTTCTATTAAAAAATTATATATATGCATATACTTTTTAAAAACAAGTACAGTTTTTTAAAGAAGCTAAATTAGCCCACATAAATTGACACTGGGGAGAATCGAACCTAAGACCTCGAGGAAAAGCACACTCCCAGGTCCCAATCCAATACCACCAGTCAACCCAAATGGGTAAAAAAAAATGTGTGTAAAAAATTTGCAGCTTTTGCGATGGCTTTAGGCCAACACAAAGGCAAATGTGTGTCAGACCATACAATGGGCTATGTGAGGGCCATGTGTGTGGCATGGGGTTTAGCCGCAACGATTTGCAAGGGCTTTATTTGTGTGGGGCATTTTTATGCTGCAAATACGTCGTTGTGTTAACTTTTTTGTTTTTGCGTGGAAAATTGGCCCATGCTAATCCATGACATTCAAATTCATCTATTTCATTTCTTTTTTCACTTTACATTTAACTTCTCAAACTTTAATAATCTTACAAGCATGATACCTAGTTTTTTGCAATAATGTCTTCATCAAATAGCAATGATTTGAGTTTACAAGCACAAAACAATGAATCATTCATTTTTAGTGTAAAACATCTACTTTGAAAGAGAATATCTACCAAAGTGTTACTAGGTTGAGTCACGACCAGGTCGCTCTCTTTAAGACGTTTCGTGGCACAACCCAAAATTGTGCAAGGCAGACTATCAACCACGCTGCCTCCAGGATAAAACAAACTCAGCTACAATTGTGCGGTTAACTACTGCACTGTAGAAAACCGTTCGAGATTTACACCTCCAATATGGTACTTAGACCACTCTTTAATACTGAAATCATTCTAATATGGTATTGTGACCACTCTAATATGGTATTGTGACCACTCTATTATGGTGTTAAGACCACTCAAATATGGTGTTATCACAATTTTAACCTTTAAGTTCTCCAAAAATTCAATATGATACTACAACCACTCAAATATGGTGATACCACCATTTTGACTTTTTAACTTCTCTAAGAGTAGAAAAATATCGAAAGAATATGTATATACCGTTAAGATCATTCTTAATTCCGACGGGACATTATTATTCCAAAAGGGTCTATGATCTTAAAAGTACTCTTTATTTCGAAGGGACATATATTATCGAAGAGACTATGTTCTTAAGACATTTCTTAATTTCGAAGGTACTTTATACCGAATAGGGGATAAGGTCTTAAGAACACTCTTAAATCCGAAGGGACGGAAAAAGGAGATAAAGAGAAGAATAACTCGTTAACACAAGTTGGGGATGAAAATCTGGCTGGAACTTGAACAATACGAAAAACAGAGCACAAACACACAGTATCAGAAGCAGCAATATAAAAGTGCAGAAAGTAAAAGCACACAGATATTTTTTAACCCAGTTCGGTGTAAATAGCACCTACGTCTGGAGGATACCAATCCAGGAAGGAAATCCACTATTGGAATTAATCCTAAGACTCAAGACACAGACCCCCTGTTCCTAGTCTTCTGACTTAATCTCCTATAGTTATGATTTCTACCCAACACCTGAGTATAAGAAACCCCCTTCTTACTTCCTATTCAAGTAACAACCCAATTACTAAACAGCTTCTGAATAACTACCCAGTTTATGAAGAAACACTTCAAAATAACAAAGACATCATTCGTACTTAAAAGCTTAGAATGATTTACAACTCAAAACTTCTAAACCAACTCAGATGAGTGGTGTACAAATAAAACCTAAGTTTAAAAACACAAAGACTCAAATTCTCTGATTTCTAAATCTCTCTACATTAACTTCAATAGCAGCAGCACATCTCCTTAAATAGGCTTCAGCAAACATATAATTCTAGAACAAATCTTCTCTGAAATACACTTCTAAAATTCTGCTAGGCTTGAAATGGAAACAATATAATTCTGACTTCTATCTTGCAAAGATTCTTCACAAATATATGCAAACATAAAACACGAAGCCAATCTTCTCAAGATCTTCAACAAATTAATCAGACTTTCTAGAAAACTTCAGCCAAAATAAATCTTCAGCAAATCTCCATAAGATACGCACAGAATTAATGCAGAAAAACCCAGCTTCTGAAATCAGCTTCTGAAGTCCAGCTTCTGAAGGTCAACGCTGGTCAACGTCTGAATAGTGCGTCTGAAGTACTGTTCAGCGTCTGAAGGCCATTTCTGCGTCTGAAGTACTGTTCAGCGGCTAAAGACCAAAACTGCGTCTGAAGGTCCTGTAATATCCCGCTTAGAAGTATCAGTTAAACGTGTTAGAAACTTCATTTGCAAGCAATGGCAAGGTTGTAATTAGGAAGAGTGGCAAAGTTGTAAATTTGGGGAAGTTGGCTTTTGGATAAATATGAAAATTTCTCTAGTTTATCTCATTTTCTTCCTATAGTAAACAAGCTGAATTTTCTTCCCTCTCTTCCTCTCATTTTCGCTCACCATCCTCACTTCACCATCATCATCAATCATCATCCCTTAACCTAGTAAACTCCTTCCTAAACTCTTGTGTGGCAAGCAAGCTTGTGTTGGTGAAATTTGGAGCAAGGAGAAGCTAGGAAAGCCAAGGAATAGAAGTTTTCTTGAGTAGAGATTTTGGAGCTTGGAGCTAGGGTTTGGATTCTAAGCTTAGCAAGCATCTTTTGAGGTTAAGGTGAGCTCCTAGAGGGTTTTAGAAACCCACTTTGCTTAAGCTTTGAAGTTATAGTATTAAGAGCTAGATTGCTAAATTTATGCCTTAAATCCCTTTTGGCTTGTGATTACATGAACTCATATGTTATAAGTTGATTATATGTCTTGGAAATTTATGCCATATGCTGTTATGAAGTTTGGGAATGCATGGATTAGCCTAGGAAGCAGAGTTTTGAACCCTGCAGATGGTGAAATCGGCCACCGATTTCTTGGGTTCGGCCACCGATTTTGTGGCTTGTTTTTCATAGAAGATACGGCAAAAATCGGGCCCCGATTTTAGCAAATCGGCCCCCGATTTCCCAGCCACTCAGACTCATGTTCTTGAGGATAGGTAAGGAAATAAGGTAGGATGGGTAATAGGTATGGCATTGAGAGATGATTACTCAATTTCCAAGTTATGTAGAGGAGTAAAGGAGCTAGTAATGGGATTATCCCTTACTAAGCAACTCCATATACACACTAAGTATGTGCAAGCCTAAGAGCAATGAGAGTATGAATGTTTTGTCAATCATAGTTATAGACATGTTTATAGTGTTGGTTTTCCAACGATCATAAGTGGCTTATGAGAACGATAAGCCAAGAATTATAGGTTACAGGTTATATGTTACAGGATTGTTATAGGATTAAAGTGACAAATTATATGCTTATATGTTATAGTTAAAGGATTAAAGATTAAAGATAATGGCGTGCTTGCACGTTTTACAGTTACAGGGCGTGTTCATCAGACTCCGGGTTTCGCCGGATGGGACTTCTCCGAGAGGGTTGTCCACACGTTTTATAGGGAGTCCGGTGTTAGCCTGATATGATAGGAATTTCACCGGTTTATAGGGAGATGTACCTCAGGGTTACTTCACCCGGGCCGCACTCCGTAAAATGAACTCAGATTAATTGTTTGTTCAACGCTAACAGCTAACATAAAACACTTTATTTGTTTTATGATTCATAGTTATAGTTAAAGTTATAGTCACAGGAAGTTTTACAGACACGGGTAAACTACAGTTAAAGTTATAGGAGGTTTTATATATCCTTTGGGGATAGAATTAAAGACTTGGCGATTCTAGAATTCCCCTAAATTGCCAAGGTAGGCATGGCGACCCTAGGTTCCCTGTGGTTGCCAACAGTAGGTTGGGTAGAGCTCACTGAGACATTATGTCTCATCCCATTCCTTCTGGTGCAGGTTCACAGGCAGGATCGCAATCAGCACGCAACAAGGGTAAGGAGAAGGCTACGGACTGATCGTGCTGTTGTTATATGTTATGGTTGTTTGTATTATATGGATTGTACTTCTGATGTATATGTATTCGAGATGTTGTATAAACTTTGGATTGTAATATTACAATGTGATGTAATATTTTGAATGAACTTTTATATTGTAAATTAATGTATCCAGTACGAAATTTTAATACTCGTATAAGATCCTAGGTAATCTTATTATGGGTGTTACAATTTGGTATG
Organism: Medicago ruthenica; assembly: GCA_018208015.1. Lineage (NCBI taxonomy): Eukaryota > Viridiplantae > Streptophyta > Magnoliopsida > Fabales > Fabaceae > Medicago > Medicago ruthenica. The sequence continues at coordinate 48,228,939 of CM031377.1, read as the reverse complement.
AAGGTACTACAACAAGTAAGGGCAGGGTGTACTCCCTTGATGGCCAGAAGGCTTTGGCAAATGAAGATTTAATTGCCGGTATGTGTTACTTAGGCCAAACTCCAGTTAAAGTGCTTTTTGATTGTGGTGCAACATGTTCCTTTATTTCTTACAAGTGTGTAGAAGCATTACAGTTGTCTGTGTCACCGTTGATACCCCCTATGACGGTATCTACCGCTACTGAGGGCGGAGTTGTAGCTAATTTTATATGTGAAAATTGCCCGATCACTGTATCTAGTAAGACATACTACATAGATTTGGTGTGTCTTCCCATGATACAACTTGATGTGATCCTAGGAATGGATTGGTTATCTGCTAATCATGTGTATATTGGATGTGCGGAAAAGTGTATTTTTATGCCTACTGACAGTACGACCGAAGGTGTGGCTTTATCAGAGTTAATCAACCGCACTCATCAGCTTACTCAGCTTATGTGTGCTCAGGATAGGGGTTTTTATGTGATGGTTACTGTGACTTCAGAATCAGAACTGAGTCCCAGTGACATTCCTGTTGTCAGTGATTATTTAGATGTCTTTCCTTCTGAGATAAGCAATTTACCCCCAGAATGAGAAGTTGAGTTTTCTATTGATCTCATCCCAGGATCAGAGCCAGTATCAGTGGCGCCTTATAGAATGTCACCGTCAGAGTTAAAGGAATTGAAGTCTCAGTTGGAAGACTTAATACAGAAACATTTTATCAGGCCCAGTGTGTCACCTTGGGGTGCACCAGTGTTGTTGGTTAAGAAGAAGGATGGTAGTATGAGATTGTGCATCGACTACCGTCGGCTGAATAAAGTAACAATTAAGAACAAGTATCCGTTACCAAGGATTGATGATCTCTTGGATCAACTCAAAGGAGCCGCAATATTTTCAAAGATTGATCTCAGATCAGGATACCACCAGATTCGTATCAAATCGTCAGATGTGTCCAAGACGGCGTTCAGAACACGTTACAGACATTATGAATTTTTGGTTATGCCGTTTGGAGTGACTAATGCTCCAGATGTGTTTATGGACTACATGAATAGAATTTTCCAGCCTTACCTGGATCAGTTTGTTGTAATCTTCATAGATGATATTTTGATCTATTCAAAGGACTCACAGGAACATGCTCAGCATCTGAGGATCGTTTTGGACATTCTCAGAGAGAATCAGTTATATGCAAAATTCAGCAAATGTGAATTTTGGTTATCGGAAATCCAGTTTTTAGGCCATGTTATCTCTAAAGGAGGAGTGTCAGTTGATTCATCGAAAGTCGAAGCTGTCCTTAATTGGGCCAGACCAGCGAATGTAACAGAAGTTCGGAGTTTCCTGGGTTTAGCAGGTTATTACCGAAGATTTATTATGAGATTTTCACAGATTGCTTTGCCTTTGACACGCCTCACGAGGAAAGATGTGCCTTTTGTCTGGGACGAAGATTGTGAGAAAAGTTTCCGGACTTTGAGAAAGAAATTATCCAAGGCTCCAGTATTAGCAATACCAGACTCTGAAAAGAAATATGTGGTTTATTGTGATGCGTCCTCTAAAGGACTGGGCAGTGTGCTCATGCAAGAAGGTAATGTGATAGCTTATGCTTCTCGGCAGCTTAAATCTCATAAGGAGAATTACCCTACTCATGACCTTGAATTGGCAGCTATAGTTTTTGCTCTGAAAGTATGGAGGCACCATTTATATGGAGCACAATTCGACTTGTTCAGTGACCACAAAAGTTTAAAGTATTTGTTCGATCAACGGGAACTGAACATGAGACAGAGAAGATGGATGGAATACTTGAAGGATTTTGATTTTGAGTTAAAGTATCACCCTGGGAAGGCGAATGTAGTTGCTGACGCCTTGAGCAGAAAATCTTTGATGAGAGCAGAAGTGCTGATGCATACTTGTGGGTTGTATGAGAAATTTCGAGATCTTAATCTCAGCGTTACAGAAATGGATGATGGCATTTTGTTGCAAAGATTAGAGGTTACTTGTGATTTGCGATCCCGAATCGCACAAGCTCAAGAATCGGATGTGGGTCTTCAGAGGAGGATTGGACAGTCAGAGTTTTCAAGGGCGTCGGATGGTACTATGCTGTTTGAAGGTAGAGTTTGTGTTCCTAATGATACTAATTTAAAAAGGTTGATTTCGGAAGAGGCACACAAGAGTAGTTTCAGTATTCACCCAGGTACCACTAAAATGTACCAAGATTTAAAGAAAGATTATTGGTGGCCGGGGATGAAGATCGATATTGCGGAATTCGTATCGCGATGTATTGTGTGTCAACAAGTGAAGATTGAACATCAGAGGCCTGCAGGGATGCTTGTACCATTGGAAATCCCTCAGTGGAAATGGGAAGAGATCTCTATGGATTTCGTAACAGGGTTACCTCGGACACAATGGGGACATGATTCAATTTGGGTAGTTGTCGACCGGCTAACTAAGTCTGCTCACTTTTTACCGGTTAGGACTACGTACAGGGCTGCTCAGTATGCAGAATTGTTCATAGCGGAGATTGTGAAACTTCATGGTGTTCCAACTAGCATTGTGTCAGATAGAGATCCTATCTTTACTTCTCACTTTTGGAAAGCTTTTCAGAAGGCTTTGGGAACAAGGTTAAAGTTGAGTACGTCTCATCATCCTCAAACAGATGGACAATCTGAGAGAACTATACAGACGTTAGAGGATATGTTACGTGCATGCATTTTAGAGGATGGAGGAAATTGGAATAACCATCTGCCTTTGATTGAATTTTCGTATAATAACAGTTACCATTCTAGTATTGGAATGGCACCGTATGAGGCACTGTATGGCAGAAGGTGTAGAACACCGCTTTGTTGGTCAGAGGTTGGGGATAAAAGTATTTTGGGACCTGAGATTATTCAAGAGACCACTTTGAAGATTAAATCCATTCAGGATAAGATCAGAACTGCTCAAAGTCGACAGAAGAGTTATGCGGACAAGAGGCGAAGGCCTCTAGAGTTCGAAGTGGGAGATCATGTTTTCCTGAAAGTTACCCCTAAGTTGGGACTACGAGGTGTTTTCAGGATAAAGAAATTGAGTCCAAGATTTATTGGGCCATTTCAGATACTTAAACGTGTCGGACCAGCAGCTTATCAATTGGCTCTGCCACCTGCGATGTCAGGATTACATGATGTTTTCCTTGTTTCACAGTTAAGGAAGTTCATTCCTGACCCTCACCAACCAATAGAGTTGGAAACCATCGACTTAAGATCAGATTTGACTTTCCGGCCTGAACCGGAGCGGATTATTGAACGTGATGTCAACGCATTGAGGAACAAAGAGATTCCAATTGTTAAAGTCATATGGAAAGGTTCACCCTACGGTGAAGCTACATGGGAATTGGAATCAGAGATGATGGAGAGCTATCCGCATCTTTTTACAGGTAATTTCTAAATTTCGAGGACGAAATTTCTTTAAGGGGGGTAGAGTGTAATATCCCGCTTAGAAGTATCAGTTAAACGTGTTAGAAACTTCATTTGCAAGCAATGGCAAGGTTGTAATTAGGAAGAGGGCAAAGTTGTAAATTTGGGGAAGTTGGCTTTTGGATAAATATGAAAATTTCTCTAGTTTATCTCATTTTCTTCCTCTAGTAAACAAGCTGAATTTTCTTCCCTCTCTTCCTCTCATTTTCGCTCACCATCCTCACTTCACCATCATCATCAATCATCATCCCTTAACCTAGTAAACTCCTTCCTAAACTCTTGTGTGGCAAGCAAGCTTGTGTTGGTGAAATTTGGAGCAAGGAGAAGCTAGGAAAGCCAAGGAATAGAAGTTTTCTTGAGTAGAGATTTTGGAGCTTGGAGCTAGGGTTTGGATTCTAAGCTTAGCAAGCATCTTTTGAGGTTAAGGTGAGCTCCTAGAGGGTTTTAGAAACCCACTTTGCTTAAGCTTTGAAGTTATAGTATTAAGAGCTAGATTGCTAAATTTATGCCTTAAATCCCTTTTGGCTTGTGATTACATGAACTCATATGTTATAAGTTGATTATATGTCTTGGAAATTTATGCCATATGCTGTTATGAAGTTTGGGAATGCATGGATTAGCCTAGGAAGCAGAGTTTTGAACCCTGCAGATGGTGAAATCAGCCACCGATTTCTTGGGTTCGGCCACCGATTTTGTGGCTTGTTTTTCATAGAAGATACGGCAAAAATCGGGCCCCGATTTTAGCAAATCGGCCCCCGATTTCCCAGCCACTCAGACTCATGTTCTTGAGGATAGGTAAGGAAATAAGGTAGGATGGGTAATAGGTATGGCATTGAGAGATGATTACTCAATTTCCAAGTTATGTAGAGGAGTAAAGGAGCTAGTAATGGGATTATCCCTTACTAAGCAACTCCATATACACACTAAGTATGTGCAAGCCTAAGAGCAATGAGAGTATGAATGTTTTGTCAATCATAGTTATAGACATGTTTATAGTGTTGGTTTTCCAACGATCATAGGTGGCTTATGAGAACGATAAGCCAAGAATTATAGGTTACAGGTTATATGTTACAGGATTGTTATAGGATTAAAGTGACAAATTATATGCTTATATGTTATAGTTAAAGGATTAAAGATTAAAGATAATGGCGTGCTTGCACGTTTTACAGTTACAGGGCGTGTTCATCAGACTCCGGGTTTCGCCGGATGGGACTTCTCCGAGAGGGTTGTCCACACGTTTTATAGGGAGTCCGGTGTTAGCCTGATATGATAGGAATTTCACCGGTTTATAGGGAGATGTACCTCGGGGTTACTCCACCCTGGCCGCACTCCGTAAAATGAACTCAGATTAATTGTTTGTTCAACGCTAACAGCTAACATAAAACACTTTATTTGTTTTATGATTCATAGTTATAGTTAAAGTTATAGTCACAGGAAGTTTTACAGACACGAGTAAACTACATTTAAAGTTATAGGAGGTTTTATATATCCTTTGGGGATAGAATTAAAGACTTGGTGATTCTAGAATTCCCCTAAATTGCCAAGGTAGGCATGGCGACCCTAGGTTCCCTGTGGTTGCCAACAGTAGGTTGGGTAGAGCTCACTGAGACATTATGTCTCATCCCATTCCTTCGGGTGCAGGTTCACAGGCAGGATCGCAATCAGCACGCAACAAGGGTAAGGAGAAGGCTACGGACTGATCGTGCTGTTGTTATATGTTATGGTTGTTTGTATTATATGGATTGTACTTCTGATGTATATGTATTCGAGATGTTGTATAAACTTTGGATTGTAATATTACAATGTGATGTAATGTTTTGAATGAACTTTTATATTGTAAATTAATGTATCCAGTACGAAATTTTAATACTCGTATAAGATCCTAGGCAATCTTATTATGGGTGTTACAGGTCCAATCTGCTTCTGAAGGCCATTTCAGCTTCTGAACCTCCTCAAATTCAATTTCTTGCTTCTGAAGACTTCTTAAACACATGGAGATGCTTTGCTTGAACACTTTGGTTTTACCAAAACATGCAGCCAACATCTAAATACTCAACAATCTCCCCCTTTGGCATATTTTTGGCTAAAATCAAATGTAACACAAACTCAAGTTCTTCATTTCAGCACACAATAATCATTCAACCATGAAGAACTCCACAAAATTTTTAACCATAGCAACATAGATAGTAGCAGCAGCGGTCTACGATAAACATTGATAAACACAAACAGCTTCAGTTCCAATACATCCTGAAGCACACAAGTCAACTTCTAAAAATCTGAAGTACACAGATCAACAAACTTAGCTTCTGTAAATTCCATGAACACTCCCCGTGAAGCTTCACAAACAAACCAGCAACACACAAACACTCCAGCTTCACAACTCTCCCCCTGCAACTCAGCACATAAACTACACTCCCCCTTAATTCTGAACTGCAGTGAATTTCTGAGAAATACCTTCTGAAACTGAAACAACAGTAATCACAACACTTCAGGAACACTAAACTGAAACACTTCTCAGCACATAACTCAGGAATTCATCACTAATGCACTCCCCCTGAGTTAGAAACTCCCCCTCAAACAAAACTTCATAGAATCTGAATAAAACAGTCAGCTTCTGAAAACTCTGAATTCTGAACAAAGTTAAATCTGGACTCTGAAACTTAACACATTCTGAACAGCTCCAATCTGAATAAGCCCATTCTGAATCCAAACACAAGTTTTTCTCCCCCTTTTTAGCCACAAAATTCTGACAAACCACAGTCTTCATATGGGGAACAAAAACTACACAAAATTCTTCACAAAATTCTTCAAATTCAGTCCCAGTATCAGACTCAGACTCAGGATCACACTTAGCATTAGCAAATCTGGTAGGTACTTTATCTTCCTCACATCCAGCTTGCTGTAATTGCTATAACTCCTCATGCAGACAAACTCCTAGCTTGCTTCTTAGATTCTCAAACTGCTTGGCATCCAAAGCTTTTGTGAAAATATCAGCAATTTGTTCTTCAGTATCCACATGTTCAAGCTGAACAATCTTTTCTTCCACAAGATTTCTGATGAAATGATGTCTGATATCAATGTGCTTGGTCCTGCTGTGCTGACTACAACATTTTTGAGTTTAGACCACACTTGACTTGTCCACGGCAAAAAATGTGTGGCTTAAAACAAGAATAAGCCACAAATTTTGGAAGTGTGGCTTAAAAATTACATATACAATACACTTAATGCCTTCCAAAGAAAAAACCGTGCCCATTACATTATAGGCCACCGTTTAACCACGGTGCAAAATTGTGGATATTTGTGGCCACAAAAAAAACCGTGGTCTATTAACATTTAATAGCTCCTCATTTTAATCCCAAACATTAACCTCGCGTGCTCTCAACCAAGCCTTAACCTCTCAACCTCTTCTCTCTTCACTCGCTGAACTCCTCTAACCTCTCTTCTCCTCCGAATCTCTTCCACCGGCCGACGACCCTTTCTCCACCTCTGACCTACCTCCCTCCGTCGGACCTTCAACCTCTTCTCTCTTCAATTGCTGGACTTTGTGCTTGCGTCCAACCTCTTCCAGACCTTCTCTCTTCACTTGATTTGCGCCATTCTCTTTCTGGGTAAGTTGTATTTCTCTCAAATTTCGATTTATCTCAAATTTGATAAACCCTAAATTTTCAAAATCCCCAAAAACGTGAAACTGGTTATTAATCTATTGTTACAATTAGGTTTTGTAGTTAATCTCTTCAGTTGTCCCTTTTGATTCAGTAAGTGAGTCACAAAACCCATTTGATTTATTGTTCAATTTTTACTCTATTTATCTTTAATTCAACTAAGTTCATGTTGATGAGTTGTGGATTGTCTTCAGAATTTATACCCATATTGAGTTCATGTTGATGTTGATGAGTTGTTGATAACTGAATTGGGTTCTTCATATTTTCTAAACCTTATTTTAGCATTTTGATTTTATGTTTTGTACCAAGATTTCAGCATTGTTATGCTATTTTTTTAGGTTTGAATTGTCAGTCAATTGTCTTCACTTTTTGCACTAGGTGATATGAAATGGTTCTGTTAGAACAGTACTTATTGAAAAAGGGAGCTTGTTTTACTTTGGAAAAGCATCATAAACAATGTCTTAGTTCCAATCTATAGGATGTTCACCACTTATGTCAACGAAAAAGGTACAACACATATCAATTTTGCCTATAATGTAAACCAGAAGAAATAGAATAGAAAGTAGAAGTGAATACAACTGGATTGGGCCATGTACGAGCATAGCAAAGCTTCACACTAGAATGTAAAGGGTAAGCTACTAATATTAATAAATTCCAGTACACCTTAATTTGGAATTAACACCTCCAATGTAAAAGTTCTTACAGTGACTGCAACAAGTACAAATGATGCAAAACTTCAATTAAATGAAATGAAGGGTAAGCCTGATACTAATCAATTCAAGTAAACCTCAATTTGGAATTACTTTAGAGTAGTGATGTGTCTACTCATGGACATTTATAGATTTAACATGCCTACATGTGTTTATAGCTTTAACATGGACATTTAGTATGATCTGGAATGTGGTGCACCAACTTTCTTTGAGACATTTTTATGGTTTATTTCTTAAAAGTCAACACATTTTTCAACGTGAATTTTTTGCAAGGGGGTTAAATTGATTTTCATTAAATGGACCAAGTATATAGTGTATTCATAATATTCCTAGTCTCAAAACATGTTAATCACAATTGCTTTTGTTTGTCAGGTGTGTGTCAAAGTCCTTGTTTCATAGCTGGGGAACAACAAAGATCAATCTCTTGACCAGTTAGTTATTTTGCTCTGGTAGCATGTGAATTACCGGTTCATCTGGAACCTTAAGTTATTAGGTGGAAGTTAGTGAATGGGATGACATTAACATACCCTTTCATACGTGCTTTTTTTGTCTTGAAGCTTAGACAATACACAGCTCCACTTCAAGCCCACGTGAGTTTGTCAATGCTCAATAGTAATACCCATATAATGGGTGCATGTTATAATTAAAAGAAAAAACTATGTGCATGTTAATAGTTTAGTGATAGAGTGATGGTTTAGGTATGAAAAAATTGTGTTTGCTTGTATACGCTTGTAGTTTTGTCCATCTGAAGCTTTGGTTCATTTTCTCATTCTGTCAAAGTAGGTTTCTTAATTTGTTTTTTTTTCTTTCGAATCTAATTGGTGATAAATTCTGTTTTTTTATGCTTTTTTTTCTTTTGTAATTGTCACTGCTTAATTTTAGCCATATACTCCTTTGTGCAATGTATATTTGCTTCTCTTAGTTTATACCAAATTTTAGCCGTATACTACTTGATTGTTTTTGACGCACTAGTTTGGTACATGCCACTTTATGCTTCAATTGTATTTTGTATCTCAATTCCTTTTACCATATTTATAATATCTCTTATATGACTAACAACTTATGTGTATTATTGTAATATATTAGTTATTAACTTAAAATACTCCCTATTAATATCATTGGGTTCTCTTAATTGGCTTGAATGTTTTGTGCAAGTTACTACTTTTGATAAGGTGTATCGGTCTGTTTTGTGGTTTGGGAAATTGGCTTGTATATGGTAAACTCGTATGGTTTCTTGGTTTTGTTTTATAGATTATATTAATAGGAGAATGCTATGATGAAGGTTTGAATTACATTAAGTTCTACTAGTACTTTTAGTAATCAAAGTACATGCTCTTAATTATATAGAATGCAGATGAGATGGAAAAAAAATCTGAGGATAGGTTGAGGTGATAGATATGATTTGGTGAGATTGTTTGAATGGTCAACATATAGTCATACTGACTATTTTTTAATTTCATGGTTCTTGTTTTGAACTTATAGTCATATTGAATATTGTGGAACTTAGAGTTCAAATTTTGAATATTTGCTGCAAGTTCACAAATGATTCCTTATATTGTTTACAAAACATATCTTAGAGTTATTTTAACAGACTATTATCACTTTTGTAGAGAGCACGATCATTGTGTTAGTAGCCGCAATAACAAGGAAAATATATCAAGGCCAAAAGACAAAGTCGAGATTTTAGTGAGTGGTTCAAAATTCGAGCCTTGAAAAATGATGTGTCGTTTCACCTCAAAGCTTTATCTAGAGGTCCAAATAATGCCGCAAAGAGGTTTTCAGGTTATGTTATCAATGGTTATAGATTTCACACTTTGAAACGAGATGCAAGACGCAAAACTCAAACTTCGGGTGTAACTTTGGTTTCATTAACTGAAAGTTTTGCAAGTTCTAAGGATGAAAATCCTAGGACAGGTCTCGTCACTTACTATGGAACAATTAATGACATAATTGAGTTAGACTATTATGGCCAACTCAAGTTTGTGTTGTTTAAGTGTGATTGATTTGAGACTAAAGATGAGAAATATGCGCTTACTAGTGTAAATTTCAATAAAAAGTGTTGTCAAAATGAGCCATTTGTCCTTGCTTCTCAAGTCCACCAATGTTTTTATGTCCAAGATCCCTCCAATGAAAATAAACATTATGTTATGAAGACTGTTCAAAGAGATTTGTTTAACATGGGTGACCAATCAAATGACACTCAAGAAGGATATCATAATGATCCATTTGATGATAATCGATATCTAAATGCTTCAAGTAATGACAATGAATTGAATTGGGTTATGGAAGATATTCCAGCAACAATAGTTGAAAAGCCTCCACTTGTTATGAAGGAATCTGAAGAAGACAATGATGATTATGAATTTGATGATACTCTATTTGACTACATGGATTGACTAGCCTTCAAATACATGTATTTGTAAGATTTAAAAACATTTGTGCTTTTCATTATGTTTTTTTTTTGTTTTATTTTTACTAACATAATATTTTTTTGTTACAGTTTGGACCGGATGATTATCATCAAGAAGAATGAAGCTGATGGAAAGCACGTAATACTTATTTTATGTTTTGAAATGCAAAGACTTGATTGTATTTTATTTTCTATAATGCAAAACTTAGTAGTTTTTTAGACTTGGTTGCTTGATAATTATGTTTGACGGATGAATCATGAATTGATTTTTTTGTGGAAGTTATAGGATTTTGATATTATTATATTAATTTGCGTTCCTTTATTTTACTGATTGTTTATTTATTTTAAACAACACTAGCAACAATCTAAATTTGTTGTTATGATACATGCAAAGAGTTACGAAAGAATAGCCTAAACAAAATACAGGAAATCGTGCCATAAAATAAGTTTTGAATGTGTGGTCTAATGTTTAGGCCACAGTTGTGAAACTGCAGCCTAAATTCCAAAAAAACTGTGGTTTATACTAAACCAGAGAACCATGTTGTCATATCTAAGAGCACGGATTTCTACTTTTGTGGGCTAAGATAAAAAACCGTGGTTTATACTAAACCAGAGAACCGTTCCCTATGGTCTTATATAAGAGCACGGATTTTAAAATTTCGTGGGCTAATGTAAAAAACCGTGGTCATAGAGAATAGGCCACGGACGCATATACCGTGGGCTAATGTATGGGGTTCTTAGAAATGTTTATAGCACTTAAATTATCACAGTATAGGGTCATAACACCTTGTTCCATGTTGTATTCTTCGAGCATCTGCTTCATCCATACCAACTGAGAACAACTACTTCCAGCTGCTATATATTCAGCTTCAGCTGTAGACAATGAGACACAGTTTTGTTTCTTACTGAACCAAGAAATCAAGTTATTCCCTAGAAAGAAACATCCACCAGAAGTACTCTTCCTGTCATCTGCACTTCCTGCCCAGTCAGCATCACAATACCCAATCAATTCAGAACTTGTACTGTGTGAGTACATGATTCCATAATCACTTGTACTATTGACATACTTCAGGATCCTCTTTACTTGTGTCAAATGACTCATCTTTGGATCTGCTTGATATCTTGCACACACTCCAACAGCAAAAGTAATATCTGGCCTGCTTGCAATAAGGTACAGTAAACTTCCAATCATACTTCTGTATTAGCTTTGATCAACTGCAACTCCTTGTTCTTCTTTAGTTAGCTTCAAGTTAGTAGCTGCAGGTGTTCTCTTATGGCTGGCAGTCTCCATTCCAAATTTCTTCACTATATTCTTGGCATATTTGCTTTGTGAAATGAAAATAGTATCTTCCATTTGCTTGACTTGCAGTCCAAGAAAATAAGTAAGTTCACCAACTAGACTCATTTCAAACTCAGATTGCATCTGCTGAACAAACAACTGAACCATTTTGTTTGACATCCCACCAAACACTATGTCATCAACATAAATTTGTGCTATCATTAAACTTCCATTTTCTTCTTTCAAAAACAAAGTCTTATCAGTTCCTCCTTTTCTGTATCCTTGAGTCACAAGAAATTGAGTAAGTCTTTCATACCATGCTCTAGGTGCTTGCTTCAATCCATACAAAGCCTTCTTTAATTTGTAAACATGATCTGGAAACTTAGGATCCACAAACCCTTTAGGCTGTTCAACATGCACTTCTTCTTGTAAATAACTATTCAGAAAAGCACTTTTCACATCCATCTAAAACAGTTTGAACTTAAGAATGCATGCTACTCCCAACAGTAATCTTATGGACTCTAATCTGGCCACAAGTGCAAAGGTTTCATCAAAGTCAAATCCCTCCACTTGAGTGTAACCTTGAGCAACTAACCTTGCCTTGTTTCTGACCATAGTTCCATTTTCATCTGTTTTGTTCTTGTAAATCCACTTAGTGCCAATCACATTTAAACCTTCAGGTCTTGGAACAAGATCCCACACTTCACTTCTTTTGAATTGATTCAACTCATCTTGCATGGCTTCAATCCAAAATTCATCAGTTAGAGCTTCTTTTATATTTTTGGGTTCAAACTTTGACACAAAGCATGAATCAGTAGCAACAGCATCTGAACTTCTGGTTCTAACTCCTTGGTCTAAGCTTCCAATGATTAAATCTCTGGGATGATCCTTCTGAACTCTAATTGAGGGTCCTTTACCAGTAGAATTATGATCTGGATGAATTTCTGCTTCTTCAGACTCTACTTGATTTTCTGCTTCTGACAGTTGTTCTTCTGATGTTTTAGTATCTGGAACTACTTCAGACTCATCTCTTTCTGTTTCAGCAGACAGATCATCAATCACAACATTAATGGACTCCATCACAACCTTGGTTCTGGTATTAAACACTCTATAGGCTATGTTGTTCACTGAATAACCCAGAAAAATTCCCTCATCAGACTTAGGATCCAGCTTTCTTCTAATTTCTCTATCAGCCAAAATGTAACATTTGCTCCCAAAAACATGAAAATATTTGACTGTAGGCTTTCTTCCCTTCCACAATTCGTACAAAGTAGATGCAGTTCCCTTCTTTAAAGTCACCCTATTGTGAATGTAACAAGTTGTATTCATAGCTTCAGCCCAGAACATGTAAGGTAGCTTCTTAGCATGTAACATGACTCTTGCAGATTCTGCTAATGTTCTGTTCTTCCTCTCAACTACACCATTTTGCTGAGGTGTTATAGGTGCTGAAAACTCATCCTTGATCCCTTCAGATGCGCAGAACTCAGTAAATTTCTTGTTCTCAAACTCCTTCCCATGATCACTTCTGATTCTGATAATACCACAGTCCTTCTCTCTTTGTAACTGAGTGCACAGCTCTTTAAACACTTCAAATGTATCTGACTTCTCTCTAACAAAGCTAACCCATGTGAATCTTGAATAGTCATCAACAACCACAAAAGCATATCTCTTTCCTCCAATACTCTCAACTTGCATAGGCCCCATTAAATCCATATGTAACAGTTCTAGTACTTTAGTAGTTACCTGGTGTACTAATCTGGGATGAGACTTTCTTGTTTGTTTTCCAATTCGACAATCACCACAAACACTGTCCTCATTGATCTTCAGATTAGGTAGACCTCTAATAGCTTCAGTACTCAGGATTTTCTTCATGCCTTTCAGATGCAGATGATCCAGTTTCTGGTGCCAGAGTCTGACTTCCTCTTCTGAGCTCATAAGACAGGTAGTCAGGCTTCTTTCTTCTTCAGACACCCACAAATAACAATTATCTTTTGATCTGCAGCCTCTCATCAGAACCTTACCTTCTTGACCAGTTACCAAGCATTCTTCCTTGTTGAAATTCACTCTCAAGTCTTGATCACATAGCTGGCTAATACTGATCAGATTAGATGTCAACCCTTTCACAAGTAACACATCATTAAGTCTTGGTAACCCATCACTGATTAAGTCACCAATACCAAGAATCTCTCCTTTTGCTCCATCACCAAATGTCACATAGCTTCTGGAATAAGGCTTTAAATTACTCAGTAACTTCTTCACACCAATCATGTGTCTTGAACAACCACTGTCAAAGTACCAGTCTTCTTTAGAGGTGGCTCTCAAAGATGTATGGGCTATGAGGCCAACAGTCTTGTCTTTGGGTTTCCACACCTTCTGAACATTGTTTCTGGTTGCAGCTGGTTCTACTCTTCTGTATTGAAAATGCTCAGGATAACCATACAGTTTGAAACAGAATGGTTTGATATGCCCCTTCTTTCCACAATGATGACACACCCAGGTATGATTTCTTCTCTTGTTCTTGTTAAACTTCTGAGGTTGCTTCTGAGGTTTCATCTTTGATGTTCCAATCATAGGATCATAAGTCTGAGTAGCAGGAACAAACCTTTTAGCAGGATTCTTCTGTTTGAGGTTCTGAGTCTGATCAACAAATCCTAAACCAGTTTGCTTCCCTTGTTTCTGATTCTCCTGAATCTCCTCTAGCACATCAGTAGCAGTATTCATCATTCTGACCTGCTTTTTCATATTCTCAAGCTGGGAATTTAGTTGGCTCACTTCATCCTTCAAATCAGAATTTTATACCAAAAGTTCAACTTTCTCAGCCTCCAGTTGACAGATTGTCTCCTTCTGATTCAGAATTTGCTTGCAAACCTCTACACTTCTGATGTATAGCTTTTTGTAATTGACAGCCAGTTCATCATATGAGAGTTTTTCAACTCTGGCTTCAGATACAAATGAAACTTCAGACTTTGAGTCAGACTCTGATAAAGTCTCAAACTCTAAAACTGCTTCAGTCTTTGAACTAGCTCCTGACTTCTGAGGCTTGTACCTTACCATCAGGCTTGTATCACACTTAGCAGATTCATTCTCTATATCTTCTTCTGAGTCTTCATCAGAATAAGATACAGCTAAGCTCTTCTTCTGCTTTTTAAGAAAAGTAGGACATTCTGATTTGATATGTCCATTACCCTCACACTCAAAGCACTGCACACTTTTAGCTTGATTACTCTTCTCCTCAGTCTTGGTCTTCTTCACATCACTATGTTGCTTCTTGTTGTTGAATCTAAAGTTCTGACCTTTGGTTTTGGATTTCCTGTCAACATGCTTCAGATTTTATTGAACTGTCTTCCCAGCAACACAAGTGCTTCTGTATTAACAGCAAAAGCAATTCCTTTCCCTTGCTTCTGTATTAACAGCAACACAAGTGTCTTCACCATCATCCTCATCACACTCATGTTGATCTTCATCTTCAGTATTAACAGCAAAAGCAATTCCTTTCCCTTTCTTCTCAGTCTGTTTACAGAAAGCAGTTTCAAAATTCAGCAGGGATCCAATCAGCTCCTCAACCTTCATAGTGGAGATGTCATGAGCTTCCTCAATAGCTGTAACTTTCATATCAAATCTTCTAGGGAGTGACCTGAGTATCTTTCTTACTATCTTCTCATCTGACATCTTCTCCCCAAGAGACTCAAAAGAATTTGCCATATCCAGGACATTCATATAGAAATCTTGAATATTTTCATCCTCCATCATCTTCAAATTCTCAAATTTAGTGGTAAGAAGTTGGAGTCTGGACATCTTCACCTTTGAGGTTCCTTCATGAGTGGTCTTTAATATCTCCCAGGCATCCTTGGCAATGGTACACTGCTTGATGAGTCTGAACATGTTTTTGTCCACTCCATTGAATAGAGCATTCAAGGCTTTGGAATTTCCAAGAGCCAGATCATCTTCAACCTTTGTCCACTCTTCCTCAGGTTTCAGAATTTCAGTTTTATTTCCATCTTTGTCTAAAACAACTGGATGATCCCAACCATTTAACACAGCTTTCCAGGTTCTGCTGTCAATGGATTTTAGAAAGGCACACATTCTAGACTTCCAATATTCGTAATTTGTGACATCCAGCAATGATGGTCTGTTGACATATCCTCCATCCTTGTCCATGCTTGCCAGAAAACTCTTCCCTGGAGCTCACCCAATCACAGGCAGGGTGCCTGCTCTGATGCCAATTGAAAATCTGGCTGGAACTTGAACAATACCAAAAACAGAGCACAAACACACAGTATCAGAAGCAGCAATATAAAAGTGCAGAAAGTAAAAGCACACAGATATTTGTTAACCCAGTTTGGTGTAAATACCACCTACGTCTAGAGGATACCAATCCAGGAAGGAAATCCACTATTGGAATTAATCCTAAGACTCAAGACACAAACCCCCTGCTCCTAGTCTTCTGACTTAATCTCCTATAGTTCTGATTTCTACCCAACACCTGGGTATAAGAAACCCCCTTCTTACTTCCTATTCAAGTAACAACCCAGTTACTAAACAGCTTCTGAATAACTACCCAGTTTATGAAGAAACACTTCAAAATAACAAAGACAGCATTCGTACTTAAAAGCTTGGAATGATTTACAACTCAAAACTTCTAAACCAACTCAGATGAGTGGTGTACAAATAAAACCTAAGTTTAAAAACACAAAGACTCAAATTCTCTGATTTCTAAATCTCTCTACATTAACTTTAATAGCAGCAGCACATCTCCTTAAATAGGCTTCATCAAACATATAATTCTGGAACAAATCTTCTCTGAAATACACTTCTAAAATTCTGCTAGGCTTGAAAAGGAAACAATATAATTCTGACTTCTATCTTGCAAAGATTCTTCACAAATATATGCAAACATAAAACACGAAGCCAATCTTCTCAAGATCTTCAACAAATTAATCAGCCTCTCTAGAAAACTTTAGCCATAATAAATCTTCAGCAAATCTCCATAAGATACGCAAAGAATTAATGCAGAAAAACCCAACTTTTGAAATCAGCTTCTGAAGTCCAGCTTCTGAAGGTCAACGCTGGTCAACGTCTAAACAGTGCGTCTGAAGTACTGTTCAGCGTCTGAAGGCCATTTCTGTGTCTGAAGTACTGTTCAGCGTCTGAAGACCAAAACTGCGTCTGAAGGCCCAATCTGCTTCTGAAGGCCATTTCAGCTTCTGAACCTCCTCAAATTCAATTTCTTGCTTCTGAAGACTTCTTAAACACATGGAGATGCTTTGCTTGAACATTTTGATTTTACCAAAACATGCAGCCAACATCTAAATACTCAACAGGGGAGAAGAGAGAAAGAGTTTTCGACAACTTAATATAACTCTTTGGTGTGATTTTTGAACTGAGTGGAGTTCTCTATTTATATAGAGATCTTGTAATTGTTTTAGCTAAAACTGTGGCAGCAGTTACTTTAATGGATAAGATCAAAAAGAAACTTAACCACTAATCAGTTCAACAACACTTGTGTATAAGATAAAAAAGAAACAAATCCACAAAAGTGGAGGAAACAAACTCATTGGATATGAATGAAGGAAAGATAGGAGATTCAATTGGATTCTCAAACGTTATCACAACCAACATAAGCTAAAATTGTGGGAAGTGGTATCCATGAATAAAAATAATTACTACTATTATTTTTATCATTATCAAGTATTTAAAATTAAATACTGCAATTTAAACACTACTAATGTGTGTGTTCTATTTTATGTGGACCCAACATTTTAATTTTTTAATTCACACCACAATAGTTCAAAGTTTTATTACTTGGTGTTTAATCTTCCTGTAGTACCCTAATTTTGTCCTACGCATTTTAAAACCAAAAAAATCAAAAAAAAATCAAAGAGGGGAAAAAGTCAAAAGTCAACAAAAGTCAACAGAAAAGTCAACTTTTCAAAATTGAGGACTTCGCAATGCGAAGTTCACTTCGCACTGCGAAGTCTGCGATTTTTCTGCAGATTTTTGGTTTCTTGGATTTAATTCCAGAATTTGTTGCATATCATTTCCATAATTATTTTAAGTAGCATTCATGGCTAATTGGGCCAAGCAAAGCCAGAGTTGAAGGACTTGCCATTAATGCCAAGGTTGGAAGCTTTTTCTTCCAACCTAGCATGTGACAAGCAAGTGGGCTTGCCCTTGGGCAGCTCTAGTCCCTCCCCTGTGACCTGATAACCACCACAAGGTTGCCAGCCACCTGCTTGAGGACTTTCCTCCTGCTTGCTTCCCCTAAAACCAGTCAAACCAGCTGGATTTTTTTCACTTGAAAAACCATGATTGCCTACTCTGTTTTGCAGCAGCTTTTCACCCTCTCACACCAGCCATAAGTAGCCTTTTCATCCCTCAATCTCTGCACAATACAGTGCACGTTTTCATTGATCAACCATTGAGATTGCAAGGATTGATCCCCAAGCATTAGCCAATTGCAAATCAGCTTTGTTCTTCATCATTACCTTCTAGAATAAGTTGAATTTGTGGCTGAAATCAAGCTGTATCTTGCCCCTTGGTACAAGGCAGGGTTGCCTCTATCCATTGGCATTTAATGCAAAGGGATTCAGCTTAATCTTGGCCACAAATCAGCTGAATTTTGGGATTGTGTAATGATGACAAAGATTTGGTTTTGGCCTATAAATAGGAGGCAATGCCCAAGGTTACAAGCACTTGTAAAAAACACAGTTAACACAGCATTCAAAGAGCAGAAACTCTACTCATTTCAACCTACAAATCTCCCCAAGCAACCAGAAAAAAACCAATCCACACAAAGCATTACAAAGTTCCAAAACCATCACAAATACTCAAACCTCTTGCACAAGCCTTCAACCAAATCAAACCAAGTGCAGCTGGAGCTTTACTAAGGAGTTCTGTAAGTTACTAAGCTCTTTATCTTGCATTTTCAATTGTGTTTGCATAGCCATTTTGGCTCAAAACCTCTTGATCCTAAAAAACCCCTTTTGAATTTCAAAGAAATCCCAAGGTTTTCAAAACATCAAAACTGGTTTGTCCAACCTTTTTCACCCCAAAAACTCAAAGTTTTTCACCCATCTATAAGGTCTTGAGTGTGTTCAGAAGTTGTTTCTGAACAAAAGTTCAGAAACAGCTTCTGAACCCAAAATTTCGCATGCTTCGCAGTGCGAAGTCATGGTCGCAGTGCGACCATGACAGAACTCAGAACCTGAGTTTTTGTATCAAACCAACCAATTTTTGAGGTTCTAGCCCCAGAGCTCAGAACCTAAGAGTTTTTAAACCCATGTTCTTCAAACCATAACAAGGTTTTTGCACAATTTTGGCAAAATCACAAGTTCGTATAACCATTTTGTGGGTAACTTGCAAAGCAAGTTATGTTCCCAAATTCTCAAACAAGCATGAACAAACAAGCTATGTTCATCTTTTCAATCCAAACTTGAACAATAAATATTGTTCATGATGTTCAAAACTCAAAGATGAACATACACCGTTTACGTTCGCAATTTCGCAAAATGAGACGAACTTGCGCGTTTTCTAGCAAATTTGCTAAACCTTCCCATTTTTGGATTTTCAAACCAAATGTTTTGACATACCTTGGGATTTCTAAAGAATTCAATCCAAAAATATGAATGAAAAAGGGATGGTGTGACGTATGTCTCTCCATCGCCCCGATTGTACGAATGCGTGACGTATGTCTCGTCGCTCGGACAATCGTCATTCCCTCTTTTAATATGTACAACCCTAACCAAACCAAATCTTGGCCCCTTGTGGTCAATCCAAACCTTTTGGTCCCCCGTTGGCCATTAGACTCAACCCCTCGACTCGTTAGAGTCCACTCGGTCAATGTTCGACTCGTCCGAGTCCATTGTACCCGTTCTTGATCTCAGTGGATCAATCGAACAATCGCCCGACTCTTCGGAGTCCACTCGGTCAATGTTTGACTTATATGAGTCCATTGCATCTCCCTTGGTCCCATAGCGACCAATTCAACCCTCTACCCTAACGGACGTACCTTTTAACAATTCTAATGTGATTCGCGAACGAACGCTTAATAAGTCTCCAAGTGCGAGCATACAAGCTACGTTTAATCGCAAGAATTCGGTTAAAACATCGTCCAATTAAAATCAACCAACACATATACGTTTTTCTACCAAAGAACTACGTATGCTTTGAATTCTCCGACTACCGGGAGATACGTAGGAGCAAGATCGACATCTTGTCAAGCACAATAATAATAAAAACTTTTTCTTCGTTTGTTTTTATCTCTTTCCCCCCCTTTATTATATTTTTAACATAAATGAACATGCACGCAAAGTATTAAAAAACAATTCAAGCTTTAACCAAATAGAAGGTTCCCGTTGAGTACAACGGACGTGAGGGGTGCTAATACCTTCCCCTCGCGTAACCGACTCCCGAACCCGACAATGGTTGCGATGACCTAATCCTTATCCTCATCGTCAAAGGGTTTTATTATCGTTTCCCTTTACAACAAAAAAAAACTTAAGGGTTTATCAACGTTCCCTTTACACAAAAACTTTGGTGGCGGCTTCACAAAGGCCCTCCGAGCGTTCGAGGACGTCCTCGGAGGATCTGCGCGTCTTTTTCCCGAGGAAAAAAACGAGGTGCCCACAGCTGGCGACTTCACTGGGGACCCTGTTCCCATTAGCGAGTCAAGCCTAACCTATTTGGGTTAAAGACAATTGCTTTATTTTCTTTGCGTGCCATGTTTATTTATTTTATTCATGCATGTTATATTTATGCTTTATGTTTATATTTGCTTTATTTGCTTTATATTCATATTATATATATCAAATGTGGGGGTTACTTGAGTGATGTTACTCCACATTGTTCGGGTTAATGCCGGACGTGTGAGGCTCTCTACCCGAGCTTGAGAAAAACACTAAGTTAGAAGGAGGTTGTGTGCGGAAGCCCGCGTTGACGTATGTCCGTGAGGTGGGATGTCCAACCCCGCTTAGATGAGATTTTCACGTGGAATTAATTGAAGTCATGTCGACGTATGTCCATAGACAACCCTAATTCCATGTGAGGTCTATGACTCTAAGGACCTCTTCTTAGGAGATTTCCCAATTTAGAGCCTACATGTGAGGATGGGGGGGAAGTTCCGAACCTTCATATACCAAACCCCTGCATACCATGCATTTGCATTCATGAAAAAAGATTTACGCATAAACAAAATAAAGGGGCATATTTTTGCATACTCATTGCATTCATACATTTACATGCATTTTCATGCATTTCAAAGCAAAACCCTCACATCATTCCCCTTTACCAAACCACCAAAAAAAAGAAATACCCGACCCGGTGTACCGTGGCGTTTCTGATGAGATCCAAGCAGCCGGAAGACCATCGAAATTTCGGAAATCATTTCTTTGTCCAAGTAATTTATCTTGTTTTTCAAAAAAAAACAATCATTTTGCCCTTCCCAAGGCAAATGATTAATTTTTATGGGACCCCCATATTTCAAATCATTTTCGTCATTAATAAAGTTGCAGTTTATGTTCAAAAGAGTTCGTTTTTCTTTCGTTCTCAAATAAATTTTCATAAACCCTACAAAAAAAAAATCATCATCACCACCAAAAAAACAACACTACCTTAAACCCTTATGACTTCGATTGCCCGATTAATCAAACGGAAGATGATGAAGAGGACGATTATGAACCGCCTGAAGAATTGTCTAGACTTGCAAATCAAGGGGATAGGGTAATACAACCTCACCAAGAATCAGTTGAAAAGGTCAACTTGGGGACCGAAGAGGATAAGAAAGAGGTCAAGATAGGAGCCTCCCTGCACGAGGATGTGAAAGGAAAGTTGATCAAGCTTCTGCAAGAGTACGTGGACGTATTCGCTTGGTCGTATCAAGACATGCCGGGTTTAGACCCTAACATCGTTGTACACAAGCTGCCACTCAAGCCGGAATGCCCGCCAGTGAAGCAAAAATTGAGAAGAACTCGACCCGATATGGCTCTCAAGATCAGAGAGGAGGTCAAAAAGCAATTCGATGCCGGCTTCTTAGCCGTAACCAAGTATCCAACATGGGTTGCCAACATTGTGCCAGTTCCGAAGAAAGATGGCAAGGTGAGAATGTGTGTGGATTATCGGGACTTGAATAGAGCAAGCCCAAAGGATGATTTCCCGCTGCCACACATCGACATATTGGTGGACAACACCGCCCAATTCTCAGTCTTTTCCTTTATGGATGGCTTCTCGGGATATAACCAAATCAAGATGGCTCCAGAGGACATGGAGAAAACTACATTCATCACCCCATGGGGAACATTCTGCTATAAGGTAATGCCTTTCGGATTAACAAATGCCGGGGCAACATACCAAAGAGCAATGGTGACTCTTTTCCACGACATGATCCATAAGGAAATTGAGGTCTACGTCGACGATATGATTGCCAAATCCCAAACGGAGGAGGATCATCTAGTCCATCTACAAAAGCTTTTCGAACGCCTAAGAAAATTCAAGCTGCGCTTAAATCCTAACAAGTGCACATTTGGCGTTAGATCCGGAAAGTTATTGGGCTTCATCGTCAGCCAGAGAGGCATTGAAGTGGATCCCGATAAGGTGAAGGCCATCCAAGAAATGCCAGCGCCAAATACCGAGAAAGAAGTCCGGGGTTTCTTAGGAAGATTGAACTACATTGCCAGGTTCATCTCACACATGACAGCTACTTGCGAACCAATCTTCAAGCTGCTAAGGAAAAACCAAGCCGTTCATTGGAACGAGGATTGCCAAGAGGCGTTTGACAAGATCAAACAATACCTGCAAGAACCACCGATCTTAATACCTCCGGTTCCGGGTAAACCCCTCATCTTATACCTAACCGTACTTGAAGGATCAATGGGTTGTGTGTTAGGACAACAAGATGAAACGGGAAGGAAAGAGCACGCAATCTACTACTTAAGCAAGAAGTTTACCGACTGTGAAACAAGGTATACTTCACTTGAAAAGACTTGCTGCGCTTTAGCATGGGCTGCTCGACGTCTAAGGCAATACATGTTGACCCATACAACTTGGTTGATATCGAAGATGGATCCCATCAAGTACATCTTCGAAAAGCCTGCCCTCACAGGGAAGATAGCCCGTTGGCAAATGCTGCTGTCTGAGTATGACATCCAATATGTTGCTCAAAAAGCCATCAAAGGGAGTGTTTTATCCGAGCACCTTGCTCACCAACCATTGGAGGATTATCAACCCATACAATTCGACTTCCCAGACGAAGATGTCGTAGCTTTGAATGACGAAGAAGTCACAAGCGATGATGAGGGACCAGAACCAGGAGCTCAATGGAAGCTCGCTTTCGACGGCGCCTCGAATGCCATGGGACACGGTATCGGAGCAGTTTTAATCTCCCCAAGAAATGGATACCAGCCCTTCACAGCAAGGTTGTGCTTTGACTGCACCAATAACATGGCAGAATATGAAGCATGTATCCTAGGCCTCGAAGCAGCAATTGATCTAAGGATCAAAAACCTTGAAGTATACGGTGACTCAGCCTTGGTCATCTATCAAGTCAAAGGAGAATGGGAAACAAGACATCCCAATTTAATTCCCTACCAAGCCCGGGTTGTAGAATTGATCAAGCATTTTGATGAAATCAATTTCCACTACATACCTCAAGACGAAAATCAGGTAGCAGATGCTTTGGCCACATTATCATCAATGTACCAAGTAAATTCTTACAACGAGACACCAATCATAAGGATGGATCGTAGAGACAAACCAGTTGTATGCGCATCAGTCGAAGAAGAACTTGACAACAAACCTTGGTTCTACGACATCAAGCGATACCTCGAAGAGCAAGAGTATCCAGAAAATGTCTCGCACACCGACAAGAGGACCCTCAGAGGATTGGCATCCCAGTTCTTCCTCAGTGGAAATACCCTCTACAAAAGAAATTATGACATGGTCCTACTCAGATGTGTGGATAAACATGAAGCGGACATGCTCATCAAAGAAATCCACGAGGGATCTTTTGGAACCCATGCTAATGGGCATGCAATGGCAAAGAAAATCCTAAGGGCGGGCTACTATTGGTTAACCATGGAAGCTGATTGTTTCCACTATGCCAAGACTTGTCACAAGTGCCAGATTTACGCCGACAAAGTGCATGTGCCACCAACTCCACTGAATGTCATGACTTCACCTTGGCCTTTCTCTATGTGGGGCATAGACATGATTGGAATGATCGAGCCCAAAGCGTCAAATGGACATCGCTTCATCCTCGTTGCCATCAATTACTTCACCAAATGGGTAGAAGCAGCTTCGTATGCAAACGTAACCAAACAAGTGGTAGCCCGATTTATCAAGAAGGAAATCATTTGCCGTTATGGTACTCCCCACAAAATCATCACCGATAATGGGGCAAACCTAAACAACAAGACAATGAAGGAGTTATGCAAAGATTTCAAGATTGAGCACCATAATTCCTCCCTTTACCGACCAAAGATGAACGGTGCGGTAGAAGCAGCCAATAAGAACATAAAGAAGATCATCCAAAAGATGGTGACAACATATAAGGATTGGCATGAGATGCTTCCCTTTGCGCTACATGGCTACAGAACAGCCATTCGCACTTCAACTGGGGCAACCCCCTTCTCCTTAGTATACGGTATGGAAGCTGTTCTCCCCGTAGAGGTGGAAATTCCTTCGCTAAGGGTCTTGATGGAAACCAAGCTAGAAGAAGCTGAATGGGTCCAAACAAGGTTCGACCAACTGAATCTCATAGAGGAGAAGCGTCTGACGGCAATATGTCACGGACAACTCTATCAAAGGAGGCTCAAGAGAGCATTCGACAAGAAGGTCCGTCCTCGAGAGTTCAAAGAAGGAGACCTAGTGCTCAAGAAGATATTACCTATCCACAAAGATCCCCGAGGGAAGTGGACTCCCAGCTATGATGGGCCGTACGTAGTAAAGAAAGCTTTCTCAGGCGGAGCCCTGATCATCACCACTATGGACGGAGAGGAGTTTCCACTATCAATAAACTCCGATGCAGTCAAGAGGTATTATGCCTAAAGAAAAAAAAAGAGAAAAGCTCGCTAAATCGAAAACCTGAAAGGGCGGTTTAGGCAATAGAGAGCGTCCTGCTAGATTGAAAACCTGAAAAGGCGGTCTAGGCAAAAATTAAGGACATCAAAAAAGGAAATACACCCCGGTGGATTGAAAAACTCGAAAGAGCGATCCAGGCAAAAGTTAGGGGTTAACAAAAAAAAAAAGAAGAAAGGCAATGACTGCAGCATCCAAGCTCCGGACAAGATTCAAGAGGAGAGGAATCGGCCTCGTCAGCATCTTCCAACAAACGAAAATATCGAAGTCATAAGGAAATAGCATGTGTTGTGCCAAAACCAACATTTTCTTTTTGCTTTTTCTTGTCTTTCTCTATCTCACTTCTCACTTTGTGTATTTTTACCCATTCAAGAGGTCAAATCTGCATTGAATAAATTTCCTTTTGTTATTTTATGTTCTCAGTAGCGCATAAAATTTTGTTTTATTCATGATGAAAATGCTTTAAAACATGGGAAATAAACCAAAAAATTTTCTTCCAAAAAGAAAAAAAACAAACAAACTTTGCTTTATTTTGAATCTTCGTGAATTCTGAAAGAATTGCGGTAGTTCCCACCAAAATATTGCACCCAAAGACTTATGCTCCTTAGCTAAGGCAAGTGCATAACTCGCGGCACGCGGAGCGCAAGAACCCCAAGGGTTAGTAGGGGCAAAATTCCCCAATAAAACACCCTGAACATCCAAACACCAACAAAGGCTGGATATCGATCATGCTTCCAAAATGATCCTATATCCCCATAAGCCAAACCTCATTGATACTCCCCAAGGAGTCTCAACCCCAAACAAAAGTCCAATCATTATTGGCAAAAAACACAAATTTTCGGGCTTAGGCTCGAACTACACCGGTTTTGATCCCATTTGGGTATGTAGGCAAAGGACCTTGTCCTTCCAAACCGACCAACCAAAAAACACAAATTTTCGGGCTTAGGCTCGGACTACACCGGTTTTGATCCCATTTGGGTATGTAGGCAAAGGACCTTGTCCTTCCAAACCGACCAATCAAAAAAAACCAAAAAAAGAAAAGTCCAATCATTATTGGCAAACCCACACAAATTTTCGGGCTTAGGCTCGAACTACACCGGTTTTGATCCCATTTGGGTATGTAGGCAAAGGACCTTGTCCTTCCAAACCGACCAACCAAAAAAACAAACAAAACAAAAAAAGAAAGCCCAACTGTCATGAACACAACCACAAACCAAGACCGACTCTGCTCGGCACCCAACCAACATTATTTCATTTCATGCATGCATATTTAAAACCATTC
The DNA here is from genome assembly GCA_018208015.1 of Medicago ruthenica. Taxonomy (NCBI): domain Eukaryota; kingdom Viridiplantae; phylum Streptophyta; class Magnoliopsida; order Fabales; family Fabaceae; genus Medicago; species Medicago ruthenica. Next base: position 48,203,071 of record CM031377.1, on the reverse strand, counting down.
ATACACATGCATTTCATTTCATAAAACATGCATCCTCAACAAGGATTCACCAGTGAGTATTACATATTCACCAACATCCATCAACATTCAACCAGGGGCACCTATTTAGAATAAGACCACAGCTCGTTAGGAATCGACATTCAGAAGCAGTGCCTGAATAAGATCACCTAGTTTAGGTATCGATCTCTAGAAGCAGTACCTAGAGTAGATCACCTCCCCCAGTGTATCGACATTCAGAAGCAGTACCTGAATAAGATCACCTAGCTTAGGTATCCACCTCTAGAAGCAGTACCTAGAGTAAACCTCCATCTTAGGTATCGATCTCTAGAAGCAGTACCTAGACAAGATCACCTACCTCAATGTTCCACCTCTAGTGACATCCTAGAGTAAATCACCACCCTCAGGAATCGACCTCTAGAAGCAGTGCCTAGATAAGATTACCTTCATCCCTCAGTGGATCTACCTCCAGTGTTAGCGGCTGGATACGATCAACCCCTACCAACCCTTACATTTGCATTTCGCGAAGGACAAAATTCGGGTCCTTCTTTTTACTTAATTGATCTCCGCAAAGAGTTCATGAGATGCCCTCGGCACTCACGTACTCTATGCGAAGACACAATTAAGTAGGGGCAGCTGTAGTACCCTAATTTTGTCCTACGCATTTTAAAACCAAAAAAAAATCAAAGAGGGGAAAAAGTCAAAAGTCAACAAAAGTCAACAGAAAAGTCAACTTTTCAAAATTGAGGACTTCGCACTGCGAAGTCTGCGATTTTTCTGCAGATTTTTGGTTTCTTGGATTTAATTCCAGAATTTGTTGCATATCATTTCCATAATTATTTTAAGTAGCATTCATGGCTAATTGGGCCAAGCAAAGCCAGAGTTGAAGGACTTGCCATTAATGCCAAGGTTGGAAGCTTTTTCTTCCAACCTAGCATGTGACAAGCAAGTGGGCTTGCCCTTGGGCAGCTCTAGTCCCTCCCCTGTGACCTGATAACCACCACAAGGTTGCCAGCCACCTGCTTGAGGACTTTCCTCCTGCTTGCTTCCCCTAAAACCAGTCAAACCAGCTGGATTTTTTTCACTTGAAAAACCATGATTGCCTACTCTGTTTTGCAGCAGCTTTTCACCCTCTCACACCAGCCATAAGTAGCCTTTTCATCCCTCAATCTCTGCACAATACAGTGCACGTTTTCATTGATCAACCATTGAGATTGCAAGGATTGATCCCCAAGCATTAGCCAATTGCAAATCAGCTTTGTTCTTCATCATTACCTTCTAGAATAAGTTGAATTTGTGGCTGAAATCAAGCTGTATCTTGCCCCTTGGTACAAGGCAGGGTTGCCTCTATCCATTGGCATTTAATGCAAAGGGATTCAGCTTAATCTTGGCCACAAATCAGCTGAATTTTGGGATTGTGTAATGATGACAAAGATTTGGTTTTGGCCTATAAATAGGAGGCAATGCCCAAGGTTACAAGCACTTGTAAAAAACACAGTTAACACAGCATTCAAAGAGCAGAAACTCTACTCATTTCAACCTACAAATCTCCCCAAGCAACCAGAAAAAAAACCAATCCACACAAAGCATTACAAAGTTCCAAAACCATCACAAATACTCAAACCTCTTGCACAAGCCTTCAACCAAATCAAACCAAGTGCAGCTGGAGCTTTACTAAGGAGTTCTGTAAGTTACTAAGCTCTTTATCTTGCATTTTCAATTGTGTTTGCATAGCCATTTTGGCTCAAAACCTCTTGATCCTAAAAAACCCCTTTTGAATTTCAAAGAAATCCCAAGGTTTTCAAAACATCAAAACTGGTTTGTCCAACCTTTTTCACCCCAAAAACTCAAAGTTTTTCACCCATCTATAAGGTCTTGAGTGTGTTCAGAAGTTGTTTCTGAACAAAAGTTCAGAAACAACTTCTGAACCCAAAATTTCGCATGCTTCGCAGTGCGAAGTCATGGTCGCAGTGCGACCATGACAGAACTCAGAACCTGAGTTTTTGTATCAAACCAACCAATTTTTGAGGTTCTAGCCCCAGAGCTCAGAACCTAAGAGTTTTTAAACCCATGTTCTTCAAACCATAACAAGGTTTTTGCACAATTTTGGCAAAATCACAAGTTCGTATAACCATTTTGTGGGTAACTTGCAAAGCAAGTTATGTTCCCAAATTCTCAAACAAGCATGAACAAACAAGCTATGTTCATCTTTTCAATCCAAACTTGAACAATAAATATTGTTCATGATGTTCAAAACTCAAAGATGAACATACACCGTTTACGTTCGCAATTTCGCAAAATGAGACGAACTTGCGCGTTTTCTAGCAAATTTGCTAAACCTTCCCATTTTTGGATTTTCAAACCAAATGTTTTGACATACCTTGGGATTTCTAAAGAATTCAATCCAAAAATATGAATGAAAAAGGGATGGTGTGACGTATGTCTCTCCATCGCCCCGATTGTACGAATGCGTGACGTATGTCTCGTCGCTCGGACAATCGTCATTCCCTCTTTTAATATGTACAACCCTAACCAAACCAAATCTTGGCCCCTTGTGGTCAATCCAAACCTTTTGGTCCCCCGTTGGCCATTAGACTCAACCCCTCGACTCGTTAGAGTCCACTCGGTCAATGTTCGACTCGTCCGAGTCCATTGTACCCGTTCTTGATCTCAGTGGATCAATCGAACAATCGCCCGACTCTTCGGAGTCCACTCTGTCAATGTTTGACTTATATGAGTCCATTGCACCTCCCTTGGTCCCATAGCGACCAATTCAACCCTCTACCCTAACGGACGTACCTTTTAACAATTCTAATGTGATTCGCGAACGAACGCTTAATAAGTCTCCAAGTGCGAGCATACAAGCTACGTTTAATCGCAAGAATTCGGTTAAAACATCGTCCAATTAAAATCAACCAACACATATACGTTTTTCTACCAAAGAACTACGTATGCTTTGAATTCTCCGACTACCGGGAGATACGTAGGAGCAAGATCGACATCTTGTCAAGCACAATAATAATAAAAACTTTTTCTTCGTTTGTTTTTATCTCTTTCCCCCCCTTTATTATATTTTTAACATAAATGAACATGCACGCAAAGTATTAAAAAACAATTCAAGCTTTAACCAAATAGAAGGTTCCCGTTGAGTACAACGGACGTGAGGGGTGCTAATACCTTCCCCTCGCGTAACCGACTCCCGAACCCGACAATGGTTGCGATGACCTAATCCTTATCCTCATCGTCAAAGGGTTTTATTATCGTTTCCCTTTACAACAAAAAAAAACTTAAGGGTTTATCAACGTTCCCTTTACACAAAAACTTTGGTGGCGGCTTCACAAAGGCCCTCCGAGCGTTCGAGGACGTCCTCGGAGGATCTGCGCGTCTTTTTCCCGAGGAAAAAAACGAGGTGCCCACACTTCCAACCTTCCAATTTCCTTCCAACTTCACACCATTGTTCCAACAATATGCAATCAAATATTGTTAGTTGTTATGAGTCTGAAACAAGAAATATTAAAATGAAAGTCTCAGACACTCCCTTTACCTCCTCTACACCAATACTAATGAAAATTTCCTCCACGTCATTAAGAGGGACCTTCATTCTTTCTAGATATGAAACAGCGTCAATGGATGACATTGAAGTCACAACCAAGTAGTTTGTCACCATAATTGTTAATGGTTGTCATACCCCATTTTTTGACCCATTTTCGTCTCGTTTTACTCATCTTTTAAAGCCGAGAATTTTCGTCGTTTCAGACGAAAATTCGGCAGGGAGGTATTTTAAAATACCTCATGTCACTTTTTATCTCGTTTATTTATTTTATTTTTATTACTTTTTATCTTTACTTTTAATTTCAGTTTTTATTATTTATTGTCATTGATTTCAATTTTATTATTACTATTATCACCATTTATTTATTTCCTCTTTTATTATCATTATTATTATTTATTACTATTATTATTATTATTTTTATTTTTTATTTTTTTGGTCCAAAGTCAACATTTAACACTGCTGCAGGGGCGCCCTTTTCTGGGGATTTTTTTTCATCATTTCATTCTGTCCAAATCCCCCAAAAATCCTCACAAAATCAACCAAAGATCACACAGTCACTTCCCTATTAATGTTTGCCAAAAATCTTGGCCAAAATCTGCAGAATACAGGTTTTGAATTAAGCTTTTGAGTCAACAAAAACAGCTTAATTTGTCTATATAACAGAGACCCAAAAAAATCAAAAAGAAGAAGAAAATTTTTTGAATCAAACTGAGGATTTTTTTCAGCAACATAAACAAACAACAAACACAAAAACAACACAACACACACAGCAAAAAAAAACTCAACACGCCCCTAACATAACACCCAAACCACACGGCACCCAAACTCAACACAATCCACCCAGCCCACACGCCCAACCCAGCAAAACACACACCACACGCCCAACCCAGCAAAACACACACCACACGCCCAACCCAGCAAAACCACGGCCAGCAGCAAACTCACACGCCCAGCAACACAAAAACTCCAACATAAACACAATAGCAAAACACCCACACGACCCACACACCCCACAAAACCGCAACACACCAGCAACACGCACACAGCAAGCTAAAACCATTCCAAAACCGAATCACAAAGGATAAAAAGGTAGTTTTTTTTGTTGTTTTAAAACCTAGATCTAGACTATTAAAAAGATTTTGAAAAAAACAAGCCCGGATTAGGGAAGAGGAGAAGAAAGGATGTGAGAAAAATGGTTTTTTTTTTTAAAAAAGGAAGTATTTTTTCTCTCCGGCGCGGTGGCGCCGCCGCCTAGGCCGGCGGCCACCACGCCGGAAACTCACCGGCGGCCAGTCTTGAAGAGAGAAGGAGGAGAGGCTAGAGAGAGAACCGATTTTAGAAAGAGAAGGGGAGAGAGAAAGAAAAGTGGAAATGAGAAAATTTGTGAAGGAAGTGGGTATTTATACCCCTCCCTGATTCAGTGTGCGTGGCTGTACGCGTTAGCGTGCACCCTCGCCCCTCTGGCCCTTTGATTTTAAATCAGACGGCTTTGGTTGTTTTTCCTTTGTAATCAGACGGCCCAGATCAAATTACGCTGGCCCAATGCATTTTGGGCCTGTTTTTTTTAATCTGTACATTTTCTCACTTCCTGCACCCCCCTTTTTTTATTTTTTACACCTCCCTGTTTTATTTCTTTTATTTTTCTTTGCAATTTTTATTTCCTTTTATTATTATTTCCTTTCTATTGTTATTTTATTTTTAACATCTTATTTATTTATTTATCATATCATCTCATGCATTTTATTTTGTTTTGTCATTTTATTCTGCATTTTTATGTCACTAGAATGTGTTTAAGAACAGTAAATATAAATATGCATTGCATTTATTTTTCATAAGTTTAATTCATAATCCAAGAAAAAGGGATTTTTCATTTTGATCCAACATCGTTTTTTATTCCCTCGCGTTTAGTTTATTTTATCGCACTTAATTTCTTTTTAACTCCAAGTAAAAATCATAAAAACAACAAAAACATTTTCTTTCTTTTTTTTCAATAAATTGAACAACAAGCTTGTTCATTAGGTTGCAACAGCTAATTTGAACAATTAAAACTTTTTCATTTGAGTTCTAAACCAAGTGTTTTGATAGTTTATACTTTTTCTCAAATTCAAGCAAGACTTGAATGAAAAAGGGTGGTTTGACGTATGTCTCTCCTTTCCCCGATTGGATAAACACTTGACGTATGTCTCGTTGCTTAGACAATCGTCATTCTTTTCTAGCTTCCTCGAAAATACATTTTCTTAAAATTCAAGCAAAACTTGAATGAAAAAGGGTGGTTTGACGTATGTCTCTCCTTTCCCCGATTGGATAAACACTTGACGTATGTCTCGTTGCTTAGATGATCGTCATTCTTTTCTAGCTTCCCCAAAAATACGTTTTCTCAAATTCAAACAAAACTTGAATGAAAAAGGGTGGTTTGACGTATGTCTCTCCATTTCCCCGGTTGTACGAATGCTTGACGTATGTCTCGTTGCTCGGACAATCGTCATTCTATTTTCAAAACGAAGCATAAAACAAATCCAACTCACCAATTTTGGCCCTTGTGGTCAATCCGAACTTTTCGTGCCTTTGCGCGTTTCTTTCAACTTTTACGCCTTGTGCGAGTTTATCGCCTTAATGTGCGTTCGTCTTTTTACGCCTTGTGCGAGTTTATCGCCTTAATGTGCGCTTGTCTCCTTTATCATTTAAACGTTTTACGCCTTTGTGCGTTTGCAAATCTTTTTAATTAAAACGAACCAACAAACAAATTTTTTCTAACAAAGAACTACGTAGCTTTGAATTCTCCGACTACCGGGAGATACGTAGGAGCAGGATTCGCATCTTGTCAAGCACAATAATAAAAAACTAACCTTTTTCCTCTTCATCATATTTTATCTTTTTCCCTTTCATCATATTTTCTTTTTCCCTTTTAATGCATTCAAGCGCGCAAGCAAAACGTCAAAAACATTTTAAGCCTAAGTTAACTAAGAGGTTCCCGTTGAGTACAACGGATGTGAGGGGTGCTAATACCTTCCCCTCGCATAATCGACTCCCGAACCCAAAATCTCTTTTCCCAAGGTAATTTAGAACTTTTTTCCTTTTTCCCCGAAAAATTAAAAGTTCAGTCGTGATTTAAAATTAGTGATTCAACGCTTCCCAATAGCTTGATATCCGAAATTCGACGCGACAAAAATGGCGACTTCACTGGGGAATAAAACAACACGTAAACACTTTGTTTTTGTGTATGATAAGTCAAGCCTATCTTAGTTGGCTTTTAGGCTAAAAAGTCTTTGTTTTGCTTGCACGCTTGTGCCTTATTATCATTATTTGTTTATCATTTGCTTTATATGTATATGTTTCATATTGCTTTATATTCATATTATATATATTGTGGGGTTACTTGAGCGATGTTACTCCACATTGTTCGGGTTAATGCCGGACGTGTGAGGATCTCTACCCGAGCTTGAGAGAAAATTAAGATAGGATGGTGGTTGCGTAGCGGAAATCCTCTTGACGTATGTCTCGTAGGGAAGATGCGAAAACCCCGCCTAGAGGAGATTTCACTTGGAATATATTGAGGTCTTGCGAGTATTTGCAATTGACGACAATAGTTCCATGTGAGGTCCGTGACTCTAGGGACCTTTTTTTAGAAAATCTCATATTTAGAGGCTACACGTGAGGATGGGGGGAAATTTTGAACATACATATCATACCTATGCATACCATACATTTGCTTTCATGGAAAATAATTTTGCATATCATTTTGCTTTATAGGAAATTAAAAGGCAATCAAAAATTGGCAAAAAGAAATATGGCTTCCGGAAAAAGAAACACATTTCCTTTCAAGGTCAAAACTCCTAAAGTGGAAAGCTTGATAGCTTTGAGCCAACGGCTCTCTTTGGTCGACAAGAGTAACTTTGAAGCAAACTATGGTTTGATACTTGATCTCTTGCCCGTGAAGATAGATTCCATGGCCTTAACCACTTTGGCTCAATTCTTTGATCCGCCTCTCCGATGCTTCACTTTCCAAGACTTCCAATTAGCCCCAACCTTGGAAGAATTTGAGAAGATTTCCGGATGCAATTTGAAAGGTCATGGACCTTACCTCGGTTTGAAAGAGGATCCTACTTTAGAGGCCATCGCCGAATCTTTGCACCTTGGTATCCAAGAAATAGCACCACACTTGGAAATTAGAGGAAATACCAAGGGTTTTACAAGGAAATTTTTGGAGGCTAAGGCTCGAAGCTCATTGGCCAACAAAGAGGGAGAAGCATTCAACGCAATCCTAGCTCTTTTGATATACGGGCTAGTTTTGTTCCCTAATATGGAAAATGTCATAGATCTCCCGGCTATAGGCGTATTCTTGACTAAGAATCCCGTGCCTACACTTCTAGCGGATTTCTATCACTCTCTTCATGCTAGGCATGAAAAAGGGAAGGGAGGCATAATTTCTTGCTGCACCCCTTTAGTGCACATGTGGTTAATGTCTCATATGCCAAGAAGCCGGGACTTTGTGGAGAATCGGGCCAAGCTCAAATGGTCGCAAAGGATGTTAGCTCTCACCGAGAAAGATATCCATTGGTTTTCTCCGAATTTAGAGGATCCGGAGGTTATCCTTAGTTGCGGGGATTTCCCCAATGTACCCCTCATTGGTACTAAAGGATGCATTAACTACAATCCGGTCCTCTCCCTCCGCCAGCTAGGCTATCCAATGGAGGACAAACCCGGTGAGCTCTTATTAACGCCTTTCTTCCTAAGGGAAGGAGATCAAGACCCGGCCTTGCTAGAAAGAATCCGAGGAGCTTGGAATCAAATGCACAAAGGAAAGGTTGGCAAGAGGAGTTGCGTGGCCAAGCCTCTATATACTCAATGGGTGAAGGAGAGGGTTAAAATAATCAAGTTACCCTTTGGGGTCATAAGCCCTCCTAAACCTCATACACCTAAGCCGATCACAACCATTCCCAACAAAGAAGTGGAGGAACTCAAAGCTAAAATTCGAGAACTCCAAAACAAAAATGGGGAACTACAATTAAAACACCTCCAAGCTTTAGGAGAAGTCACAAGGACAAAGAGAGATCGAGATGAAGTGACAAATTCTCTCCTAGTGTGCGAAAAGCGGTTAAAAATCTCCGAGGGGAAGAGAGAGTGGATCGGAAGTGGTTTGGTTAGTGCGGATGCCAACCTTATAGCCAAGGACGAGGAGTTGGAAAGAGTCTTGCATTCCAACCAAGAACTCAAAAAATTCGGCGAGCTAGCCATAGAAGCTCAAAAGAAGTGGAGGTTGAAGTTTCAAGAGAAAGATCAACAACTCCAAGTAGTCGTCAAGGACTACAAAGAGCAGCTCCAAGCCGAACGCGTCCAACGGCAAAGATATGAAAGCCTTTCTCATCAAGGAAAGCTACAATGCAATCGCCTCGAAGCGGACATCAAAAAATTTGAAGAATACTTCGACAAGATTGCAAGAGAGCATGGAAACCATATTGCACGACTCCTTGATGAGATTAGAAGTGCAAATGTCCAGCTAGCTCAGCGCAAGGAAGTGATCTAGTTTGTATGGCAAGACGCCACCCGATTAAGTGAAGACTTCACAAGATTGGTCGCGTTCTCCAACTTGGTCATCGCCAAACTTCCGAAGAAACTAGCAAAGGCCGAGATGGTCATGCCATACTTTGACATCCCTAAGAAGGTCAAGACATTCATGAAGTTCTGCAAGGACACTATAGACTTCTATAGGGAAGAAATGAACAAAGCGGAAAAGCGAGCGGCTATTTGATTGTATTAGCATTTATTACCCTTTGTAATCTCAATGTTATTCAATCAATATATATATTTTGGACAATGTTAATTTCTTGGCCTTTAATATTTCTAATCGCTAATATTAATTGCACACTTTTAATTTCCTACAAAGCAAAATAAAATAAAATCTTTCATGCATTTACATTTACATCATTCATATCATGCATACATTCGTCTTCGAGTCCAAAACTCATTTCCCTTTTTCTTATCATCAGGATTTCTTACAATCCGCATTGAGTCTTCGGTGTTCGCATTTCATTCGCAACACTACGCGTCTTCCCGTCAAGAAAGGTGGCTCATCGTCTCGAAGCAACCCACGCATACAACACTCGAGCAACCATAAAGAGGAAGATGGAAAATTTAGAACAAGAGAATCAAGAGCTTCGTGGAGAGTTAACGGCTATGCGAACCGAGATGGAAAAATTAACGGAGTTAGTACAATTACTAGCGGCCGCACAAATTCCACCAACACCTCCTCCTCCCTCTAGCTCTCAAGCTCAAGCGTCACCATCTACTTCGGCTCCGATATTACATGCCAATGCTCCGCAACACACTAGACCCCCCGGTTGTACATGGGGCATGCCTTTCGACTTTGGTGAGGAATTCATCCCGATTCCCACTACTCTTCAAGAAACTCCAGTTCCTCAACCCGAGGTAACCTTTACCCAGGCTACTGCGGCCTTCTCAGCACCGGTGATTCATACCGCTCCGTATGATCATGAGCCTATCTTTCATGCTGAAAGTGTAGGTGCCCAAGATAGGATGGCAGATTTCCAAGAAAAATTTGAGGAAATGCAAAAGGAAATTAAAGCCCTTCGAGGGAAGGATTTATTTGGGAAAAGCGCCCATGACCTCTGTCTTGTGCCCAACGTCAAAATCCCTCCTAAATTCAAGGTCCCGGATTTTGAAAAATATAAGGGGAACACTTGCCCACAAAGTCACCTAGTGATGTACGCTAGGAAGATGTCGACTCAAACTGATAATCATCAATTGCTCATCCACTACTTCCAGGATAGTTAAACCGGTGCCGCTTTAAAGTGGTACATGGGTTTGGATAGTACCAAGATCCAGACCTTCAATGACTTGGGAGAGGCATTTGTCCGCCAATATAAATACAACTTGGACATGGCTCCGGACCGGGACCAACTCCGAGCCATGGCCCAAAAGGACAAAGAGACCTTTAAAGAGTACGCACAAAGTTGGAGAGAGGTGGCGGCTCAGATTAGCCCGCCTCTAGAAGAAAAGGAAATGACCAAGATCTTTTTGAACACTCTTGGTTCCTTTTATTACGAGCGAATGATTGCGAGCGCGCCTAGTGACTTCGCGGAAATGGTGAGCATGGGTGTACGTTTGGAGGATGCGGTCCGAGAAGGACGCTTAGTAAAAGAGAGTGCTCCATCTAGCAGCACGAAGAGATTTGGGGGTAGCTACCCAAGAAAGAAAGAGCAGGACGTCGACATGATTGGCCATGGGGGACCTCGCCAAGGGTACTCGGCTTATCCACATATCTCTGCCATTTCACCATCCATCTCTACACCTCCAAACTACCAAATTCAGGTCCCGCAAAGGCCTCCACCTCATCATCAACAACCATATCAACAACCATATTACCCACAAAACCCACAACAACATTACCAACAACCGCGCCCACAAGGTCAACAATACCGACCCCAAAATCCTCAACCCTTCAATCAACAGAATCGCCAAAGAACGGTATTCGACCCGATACCCATGAAGTACGCGGACTTGCTCCCTGCTTTAATTGCAAGAAACCTTGTACAAACAAGAGCACCTCCTCCCGTACCAAATGTATTACCTACATGGTTGTTGAGGCAAAATCCCTAATTAATTTTAAAGATAACAAACCCTAAATGATTAAAGGATTAATGGACTTTGATTAGTTTCTTGGTATTTAACTTGTGCTCTTGAGTGATTAATTAAGACAGGAACAAATACCAAGATACAAGGAATCAAAGAAAGAACTTTGTCATAGTTCAGAAAGTTGAACTCAGTTCAGAAACTGAACACAGTTCAGAATGTTGGACTCAGTTCAGAAGCTGAACACAGTTCAGAATGTTGGACTCAGTTCAGAAGCTGAACACAGTTCAGAATGTTGGACTCAGTTCAGAAGGAAAAATGAAGTCCAGAAGCTGAACATAGTTCAGAAGCCAAAATGAAGATCAGAAGTTGCAACACAGTTCAGAAGGTGAAATCCTGTTCAGTAGCAGCAATGTTGATCAGAAGCTGAACACAGTTCAGAAGCTGATATGCAGTTCAGAAGGTTGTTTACAAGTTCTGAAACCTTGCAATAAAGCTGCTCATACACCAACTCAGAAATTCAAGAACATGCATACCACACGTGACATAAATAAATGTCCAAGAAAAACAGAGTTGCATGGATCTATCAAGCAATAAAGGCATCTACAAAATGAATGTCAAAAAGGATATTCAATGTTCATTTAAGACTATGAACATTGAATTAACAGGAATATTCCAAAAGGGAATATCATCCTAGATAATCAAACTACCTCACTTCATTTATGTTTCACTATTAGGATTTGATTACATCAAATGGAAGTCTTACAAGTCATCCTAAGTGAAACAAAAAGGATATTCTGAAGTTCAGAATGTTCAATACAGCACATGCTTTAATTCTGACAAGCTACAGTAAAGCAGTTGGAAAAGTTAAGAAAAAAGCCAAATCACAATCTCAAAGTCAGAATCCATGAGATCTTGACACCTAAGGGGTTGGTACTGTTACAGATCAGCAAAATCCCCTAAAGCATGGGCATGAAGTGATGGTTCCACTTTCCTCTCTCCTGCATACAATCCAAGACTGATTTGCAAAGCTCTTGGCACAGCAACATTCTGATGCACTGCACGCAAAAGACAAGAGTTCATCAGCAAATCCAGAAATTCATATGTTCATTCATACATGATGAACCCAGATGAAGATCATCAAGAATGCAACAACGTTCTGAAGTATTCTCAAGAACACAACAACATTCTGAAGTTCAGAATGTTCACCCAGATTTTCAAGTAAAAGTCAGTGGGGCCCAGGACACATGGCACAAGACCATTGGCCACCCTCCAACGGTTACAAAAGGCCAAGAACTCTATAAATAGAAGTGGAAGGCTCAGCATTATACACACAATTGCAAAGCATACAAGAAAACATTAACAAAGTGTTTGAAGCTTTAGCATCTCAAATTGATCATCACTATAAGTGTAAATCAATTCTCTCTCCCCCTCCTCTTCTGAAAGTTCTCTTCTTAACCACACTTCTTAAATTCTCCAATCAATTGTAAAGAGCAAGTCTCATCTAGTTTTAAGGGTATTAAAGTCTAGGTTGAGCAGTTTAGTACAAAGTCTGGTGTGACTTAGTACAGAAGGTTGAGAGCCTGCTGAGGCTTAGAGAATACAGGTTGTAACCGTTCCAAGTGGACAAGATTGTAAGGTGCAGGATTTGAGAGGGTATCTCAAGCATCATAGTGGAAAACTCTCACAAGATTGTGAGGAGTGGACTAACCCACATTGGGTGAACCACTATAAAATTCTGTGTGTCTTTCTTCTCTCCCTATACTCTTTATATTACTGCATACACATCACACACACAACACTTAATTTAATTATCTTATTCTGCAACTGACACTTCAGAACGTTCTGAAGTCTGTTTAACTTTGTTCTTCCAAGAAACAACTTGAGAAGTAATTTTTAAGTACAGGATTTGATTTTAAAAAGGGTCACAATTCAAACCCCCCCTTTCTTGTGACTAAATTATCTACTTCAATTGGCATCAGAGCGTTGGCTCTAAGGGTTTGAACACTTACACAAGTGTTAGAGAAAAGATCCAGGAAGAAGTATGTCAAAAGCTAAGTATATTACAGAAGGAGGATCAGCAAACAGACCTCCATTGTTTGATGGCACAAACTACTACTTTTGGAAAGGCAAGATGGAACTTTTCCTCAGATCTCAAGATACGGACATGTGGGCTGTAATCTCTGAAGGAGATCATGTTCCAATGAACAGAGATGGAGGTATAAAAGAAAAAAGTGCATGGACACCAGAGGATAAAGCTAAGGTATTACTAAACTCTAAAGCTAGATTATTTTTATCATGCGCACTAACCATGGAAGAAAGTGAAAGAGTTGATGAATGCCAAAATGCTAAAGAAGTATGGGACACTTTAAAAATACACCATGAAGGAACATCTCATGTCAAAGAAACTAGAATTGACATTGGAGTCAGAAAGTTCGAAATCTTTGAAATGAGTGAAAATGAAACTATTGATGAAATGTATGCTAGATTTACAACAATAGTAAATGAAATGAGATCTCTTGGAAAGATATATTCCACTCATGATAGAATCAGGAAAATATTAAGATCTCTTCCAAGCACATGGAGACCCATGGTCACAGCTATTACCCAGGCCAAAGATCTAAACTCTCTGACCTTGGAAGAACTCATTGGTTCACTGAGAGCTCATGAAGTCATACTTCAAGAAGACAAACCAGTGAAAAAGGTAAAAACTCTTGCCTTGAAGGCCTCCCAAGAAACATCATCAGCAACTCAAGATGATGTGGAAGAACTGGATGAAATAGAAGAAGTCCAGGAAGAAGAAGCTGAAGATGAACTTGCACTCATCTCCAAGAAAATTCAGAGAATGATGATGAGAAGAAATCAGCTCAGAAAGAAGTTTCCCAACACTAACACTAACAAAACTGAGACTGACAAAAGTCAAGTCACCTGTTTTGGATGCAACAAGCTTGGACACTACAAGAATGAATGTCCTGATCTCAAGAAACAGCAAAGGAGACCTCCCTTCAAAAAGAAAGCCATGATCACCTGGGATGATCTAGAAGAGGCAGAACCTGAAGATGAGGAAGCCAACCTGAGTTTGATGGCTAAATCAGAAGATGAGGAAGAGGTAATTATCTATGAACCTAACTCTGTGCAAAAAGAACTTGAAAGAAAAATTGACAGTCTTATATATGATTCAAATTTTCTATCTAACAAATGTCAATCATTGATAAAAGAACTTTCTGAACTAAAAGCTGAAAAAGATAAACTTCAAATTAAATATGATGAATCTAGAAAAACCATACAAACTTTGCAAGACTCTCATTTTAAAATGTCTGAACAACAAAGAGAGCTAAATAAAAAGCAAAAAGGAATTTTGTCTAAACCTTCTGAAGTTCAAAAAGAAAACACTCTTTTGAAAACAGAAGTTGAAGGACTAAAAAATGATCTCTCACGTTTTATAAAATCCACAGAAACCTTTCAAAACATTCTGGGATCACAAGCTGGAACAAATGAAAAATCTGGATTAGGATTCAAAGATCCAAACAAAAATCTTCTTAAAACTGTTCTTTTGCCAAAAGAAACTGAAATAAAAATGAAGATAAAATGCTCATACTGTAACAAGCTAGGGCATCTTGACTCAGCATGTTTTCATAAAAAACATTTTGAAAAAAATAGATTAAATAATCTTAGCTCAGAACGTTCTCATCTCAATAGATCAGAAAGTTCACAAAAGGCTGAAAAGGCTAAGAAGATATGCTCTTACTGTAACAAATCTGGTCATTCAATAACAGAATGTTACAATAAGAAAAGATCTCTTAGAAAGACTAACCCTCAAGGACCCAACATTACATGGGTACCTAAGATTTTGTTCATGTCAAGTGTAGGCCTCCTCTCAAAATGCAAAGACAAAGCCATGGTACTTGGACAGTGGCTGTTCAAGGCACATGACAGGAGATAGGAACTGCTTTCTAACCTTTGAAAGTAGAGATGGAGGACTAGTCACATTTGGAAACAATGACAAAGGCAAAATCAGAGGTAAAGGAACAATAGGTAAAACTAACTCTGCCAAGATAGAAAATGTTCAGTTTGTAGAAGGGTTGAAACACAATCTACTTAGCATAAGTCAATTATGTGATAGTGGTTTTGAAGTTATTTTTAAACCCAACATATGTGAAATAAGACAAGCCTCCTCTAAGAAATTAATTTTCTCTGGATCAAGGAAAAAGAACTTATATGTTTTGGACTTAAATGAAATTCCAGCTGAATCATGTTTTATGTCTCTTGAAAAAGATAAGTGGATTTGGCACAAAAGAGCTGGTCACATTAGCATGAAAACCATTGCTAAACTTTCTCAACTTGATCTAGTTAGAGGATTGCCAAAGATTAATTTTGAAAAGGACAAGATCTGTGAAGCTTGTATTAAAGGAAAACAAGTTAAAAGCAGTTTTAAAACAATTGAATATATTTCAACTCAAAAACCTTTAGAGCTTCTTCACATTGATCTCTTTGGTCCTGTTCAAACTGCAAGTCTTAGTGGCAAAAGATATGGATTTGTTATTGTTGATGATTTCTCAAGATTTACATGGGTGTTATTTTTAAAACATAAAGATGAATCATTTGAAGCATTTCAAAACTTTTGCAAAAAGATTCAAAATGAAAAAGGTTCTAATATCATATCTGTGAGGAGTGATCATGGAGGAGAATTTGAAAATGCTTCCTTCAAGACATTCTTTGATGAATGTGGTATTACACATAATTTTTCTTGTGCAAGAACTCCACAGCAAAATGGAGTTGTTGAGAGGAAAAATAGAACCTTGCAAGAAATGGCTAGGACTATGCTAAATGAATCAAATGTTGAAGATTACTTTTGGGCAGAAGCCATCAATACATCTTGCTACATTTTGAATAGAGTTTCAATAAGAAACATTCTAAATAAAACCCCATATGAATTATGGAAAAACATCAAACCTAGCATATCTTATTTTCACATATTTGGTTGCTACTGTTACATTCTGAACACAAAAGAAAAACTGGGTAAGTTTGATCCTAAATCAGATAAGGCTATCTTTTTGGGATACTCTACAACATCCAAAGGTTATAGAGTGTACAACTTAAAAACCCAAACAGTTGAAGTCAGTATGCATGTCATATTTGATGAATATGATGAACCTTCTCAACTCCAAGAAAAGGAAGATACTGAAGATCAGACACTTCAGAATGTTAACAATCAGAACAATGTAAGTTCTGTAGAAAAAGAAGATGATCAGAATGTTCAGGACTCATCTCTACAAAGCCCTCCTAGAAGTTGGAGAATGATAGGAGATCATCCTGTAGATCAAATCATTGGAAGCACAACTGATGGTGTAAGAACCAGAATGTCCTTTCAAGGAAACAATATGGCTATGATTTCTCAAATGGAACCCAAGTCAATAAATGAAGCCATAATAGATGATTCATGGATTGAGGCCATGAAAGATGAACTGTCTCAGTTTGAAAGGAACAAAGTGTGGAACTTGGTTCCAGATGATCAAGGGAAGACAATCATTGGAACAAGATGGGTGTTTAGAAATAAACTTGATGAAGATGGCAAAGTTGTCAGAAATAAAGCAAGGTTGGTTGCTCAAGGATACAACCAACAAGAAGGTATTGACTATGATGAGACTTTTGCACCAGTGGC
Source organism: Medicago ruthenica (assembly GCA_018208015.1). Lineage (NCBI taxonomy): Eukaryota > Viridiplantae > Streptophyta > Magnoliopsida > Fabales > Fabaceae > Medicago > Medicago ruthenica. Next base: position 48,186,269 of record CM031377.1, on the reverse strand, counting down.
AAGCCTATTGTGATGCTGATTATGCTGGAGACAAAGTTGAGAGAAAGAGTACAAGTGGATCCTGTCAATTCCTAGGACAAGCCCTGATTGGATGGTCCTGTAGAAAACAAAATACCATTGCACTCTCTACAACAGAAGCTGAGTATGTATCTGCAGCTAGTTGTTGCTCTCAAGTTTTGTGGATCAGAAATCAGTTGGAAGATTACTCACTAAGGTACTTAAGTGTTCCAATTTTCTGTGACAACACAAGTGCAATTAATTTGTCAAAAAATCCTATTCAACATTCTAGGTCTAAGCATATTGAAATTAAGCATCATTTCATACGTGATCATGTTCAGAAAAAGGACATTGAATTGAAATTTATTGATACAGAAAATCAATTAGCTGATATTTTCACAAAACCATTAGTTGAGGATAGATTCAATTTTATCAAAGAAAAATTGCTAATTATGAAAAATCCCAATAAAGATTGATTAACTGAATCACTAAGGGCCTAGGACAAACCCCCTTGAGTCATTCTGAATCACTTCAGAATGTTCAACAAAGCTCAGAATGTTCAAACAATGTTCAGAATGTTCCTCAGGATCTGGACGTACATCCTGTTCAGCATGGTTCTCTGAACTTAGAATATTCAGAAATTTTTTTTTTTTTTTGAAGTTAGTAAGTCACTCTCATAAAGTGATCTTTCTTCAAAAATCCCTCCATATCTCAGCATTAAATGCTTGTATTAGAGTTAATGTGTTAAAACCATTAACCTCCATACAAAAAGGGATCTATCAAATCAGCCACTCTCCTTTCTTCCTTCAAAACGGCTACTTTCTCTTTCCTGTATAACCACTTTTCAGATTTATCTTTTCCCATAAAACCACCATCATCAGTTTCTCTCTCTCTCCTCCTACACGTTTTTGTCTTTATAAACAAACCACCACTCCACTCAAACACATTCATCTCCACACCTCTGAACCGAAAAATTTCATCTGTCCCTTCGCACAAAAATTGCCATGGCCAGAACAAAAACAACCTCTCGCAACAATGAACAAGAACAAACCCCTGTTCCTCGTTCTGCTCCACCACAATTCCCAGAAGAACCTCAACCTCTGCGCACCATTCTCCCTGATATCATCATCTCCACCACTGAACCTTCTAAACCCAAAAAGCCTGTAACTAAACCTAAGAAATCTGCTTCAACTTCTCAACATCCCAGAAGGTCTCAGAGAATCATCTCTGGAACTGGAAAAGCCAAGAAATTTTCTGCCTCCACGATCCTTCTCTCAGACTCAGAGGAAGATTCTGATCCAACCATCTCTCAATACATGAGGAAGGTCAAGACTTCACCCAAACAAACCTCTGAACCAGAAAAAGAGAATTCTGTCTCTGAAGAAAAATCTCAATCAAAATCTCAATCTGAAGAAGAAGAACATTCTGATGAGCAGGAAGAAGCATCTCCTCCCAAAAAGCATGGAAAAGGAAAGGACATTGGGAAGATAACCTCCATTCTGAAGGGCAAAAAGGAAAAAGCACCTAGACCCATAAGCAGGGCTAAGTACTTTGATCTCGCTGACCTAAAGAAGAAAGGATGGAACCTGTGTGAATACACTGATGCACAAGGATGGACAAGCTTTGTGTCACTTCAGGAACTCACCTACCCAGACTTAGTAAGAGAATTCTACAGATCAATGGAAATCAAAACCAAAGATAGGAAGAAGACCCTCATTACCACTGTCAAAGGAGTGAAGATCAAACTCACTCAAACTTCCCTCTCAAAGGCTCTAAGAATCCCAAATGAAGGTAATGAACTCTTCTTCCCTTCCTGGTTTTCTGAAGCTAGAACAAACCGTGCCAATCTCATACTTGAATACACCAAACCAAACCTTCCTTTTAACTCCACAAATCTTGCTGACCTACCCAAAATCTTTCACAATATGGTACGTCATACCCTGCTTCCTAGGTCAGGAACCTATGAAGCTGTGACTGATACTGATCTCTGCATCATATTTCACCTCATTAACAAGAAAAAGTTGAACCTTTGCTTCATTATCCTTCAACACATGATTGATTCATGTATGAATCCCAAACAAACCAGTGCATTAGTCTATGGAATGCCAATCACCCTTATCCTTAAGGACAACAAAGTACCTCTTGAAAATGAACAATGTGATTACACATTCATGAGGTTCACTGCAAAAACCATGGCCCAGCTGCACATTACTTCATCTAACCTTCCCACACCTCCAGCATCTGAAACATCTGGTTCTGTCAAAAGACATCAAGACCAGAAAGTCAGAAAAACAAAGAAGAAAAGGAAGATTGAGAAAGTCCAAAGCCCTCCTCTAGAGGAAGAGGAAGAAGATGTTAACAATGGGGTTCAAGAGGAGCCAATGGATGAAAATCCCACAGAACATCAAAAGGAAAAGGAATCTTTTGCTGAAGAAACATTCCAAGAGAGTGATGATCCTGCCAAAGAAGCAACTCAGGAAGTTGCAGAAGATCAGAATGTTGCTGAAGATCAGCATATTGAAGAATCTGAAGAAATGGCTGAGGAGGAAAGTCAGCAGGATAATGAATCACTTCTCAAAAAGAATGCTGAGCCAGCCAAAATTGCTGAAGAACAATCTCAGCAAGACATTGAAGGAAATGCTGAAGAAGGAGCTCAGCTGGAAGAAGGAGCACAAAAGACTGCTGAGGATCAGGACCTGAATGATGTAGCTGAAATCCTAGTCACCCACATGTTTAGTGACAATGCTGACCAGCTAGAAACTGGTGTTGAACAATCAGATGGAAATCAAGCTGGATTTGATCTCAACATGGAAGGGATCAACTCAGAAGATGGTGTTTTTGAGGATTCTCAGAAAGAAAATCCTGAAACAATGCCTGAAACTGAAGTACAGAATGTTGAAGGAAACATTCTTCCTGATCATACCACTCCCTCCATCTGCGAAGTCTCTGCAGATCCTGCTCCTATAGCTTCAGGATCTCTGCCTATTGAACAAATTCAACCTCTGGCTAATCAACCACCACCACCACTCCTAAATCAGTCTACTTCCACCATGGATTCAGAAGCTATCTGTAGCAAGTTTCTGATATCCCCTCTTCACACTTCGCAAAATATCTCTCCTACTCCAGCCACACTCAAAACAACCACTCAACTACCTGACATTCCTACACTGTTTGCTTCCCTTGAAACCTTTGTCTCAAAAGAAGGTCACTCAAAAACAAACATGGATGCCCCCACTTCTGCTCCCACACCACAAATATCCAAAGCTGAAAAAATTGCTAGACGTTCTCTTAGGGTTGCAACTAAAACCCATAAGATTGCATGTGTCCTAGCAAAATGGACCTCTGAAGTTGCTGCTCCTGGATTGGCTATGAATCCTCCTGTGTTTGAAGACCCATCTGTCTTTGATTCTGAACCTTCCTCAGATTCTGGAGACTCAACTCCCTGAGTGTCCTCCACTTATCCCTCCCTACCTTTCTTGCTGTTGACAAAAGGGGGAGAAGCTTTAAGCTTTAGGATTTAAATCTTTAAGTTTTTATGTTTTAGGCCCAAGTAGGTCAGTGATCAATAGTTATTGGAGTTCTTAAAACTTCAACTTTTGCTTGATCACCTCTGTTTGCTAAGTTTTTGCTTTTGAACCATATATGATGTAATGAGCATGATTAATTAATGAAAAATGCATTTGGTTCAAAAATCTGCATCTCTTAATAATGCCATGAATTATAAAAATAAGGGGGAGCTTTTAAAAATTATTAAAAACTCAATGTCATGAATTATAAAAATGAGGGGGAGCATAAAAATAAATTTCAGCTCTTAAACCTCTCTTATTTTTAATCAAAATCCATAATCCTAAATCATAGGTTTGTCATCATCAAAAAGGGGGAGATTGTTGAGGCAAAATCCCTAATTAATTTTAAAGATAACAAACCCTAAATGATTAAAGGATTAATGGACTTTGATTAGTTTCTTGGTATTTAACTTGTGCTCTTGAGTGATTAATTAAGACAGGAACAAATACCAAGATACAAGGAATCAAAGAAAGAACTTTGTCATAGTTCAGAAAGTTGAACTCAGTTCAGAAACTGAACACAGTTCAGAATGTTGGACTCAGTTCAGAAGCTGAACACAGTTCAGAATGTTGGACTCAGTTCAGAAGCTGAACACAGTTCAGAATGTTGGACTCAGTTCAGAAGGAAAAATGAAGTCCAGAAGCTGAACATAGTTCAGAAGCCAAAATGAAGATCAGAAGTTGCAACACAGTTCAGAAGGTGAAATCCTGTTCAGTAGCAGCAATGTTGATCAGAAGCTGAACACAGTTCAGAAGCTGATATGCAGTTCAGAAGGTTGTTTACAAGTTCTGAAACCTTGCAATAAAGCTGCTCATACACCAACTCAGAAATTCAAGAACATGCATACCACACGTGACATAAATAAATGTCCAAGAAAAACAGAGTTGCATGGATCTATCAAGCAATAAAGGCATCTACAAAATGAATGTCAAAAAGGATATTCAATGTTCATTTAAGACTATGAACATTGAATTAACAGGAATATTCCAAAAGGGAATATCATCCTAGATAATCAAACTACCTCACTTCATTTATGTTTCACTATTAGGATTTGATTACATCAAATGGAAGTCTTACAAGTCATCCTAAGTGAAACAAAAAGGATATTCTGAAGTTCAGAATGTTCAATACAGCACATGCTTTAATTCTGACAAGCTACAGTAAAGCAGTTGGAAAAGTTAAGAAAAAAGCCAAATCACAATCTCAAAGTCAGAATCCATGAGATCTTGACACCTAAGGGGTTGGTACTGTTACAGATCAGCAAAATCCCCTAAAGCATGGGCATGAAGTGATGGTTCCACTTTCCTCTCTCCTGCATACAATCCAAGACTGATTTGCAAAGCTCTTGGCACAGCAACATTCTGATGCACTGCACGCAAAAGACAAGAGTTCATCAGCAAATCCAGAAATTCATATGTTCATTCATACATGATGAACCCAGATGAAGATCATCAAGAATGCAACAACGTTCTGAAGTATTCTCAAGAACACAACAACATTCTGAAGTTCAGAATGTTCACCCAGATTTTCAAGTAAAAGTCAGTGGGGCCCAGGACACATGGCACAAGACCATTGGCCACCCTCCAACGGTTACAAAAGGCCAAGAACTCTATAAATAGAAGTGGAAGGCTCAGCATTATACACACAATTGCAAAGCATACAAGAAAACATTAACAAAGTGTTTGAAGCTTTAGCATCTCAAATTGATCATCACTATAAGTGTAAATCAATTCTCTCTCCCCCTCCTCTTCTGAAAGTTCTCTTCTTAACCACACTTCTTAAATTCTCCAATCAATTGTAAAGAGCAAGTCTCATCTAGTTTTAAGGGTATTAAAGTCTAGGTTGAGCAGTTTAGTACAAAGTCTGGTGTGACTTAGTACAGAAGGTTGAGAGCCTGCTGAGGCTTAGAGAATACAGGTTGTAACCGTTCCAAGTGGACAAGATTGTAAGGTGCAGGATTTGAGAGGGTATCTCAAGCATCATAGTGGAAAACTCTCACAAGATTGTGAGGAGTGGACTAACCCACATTGGGTGAACCACTATAAAATTCTGTGTGTCTTTCTTCTCTCCCTATACTCTTTATATTACTGCATACACATCACACACACAACACTTAATTTAATTATCTTATTCTGCAACTGACACTTCAGAACGTTCTGAAGTCTGTTTAACTTTGTTCTTCCAAGAAACAACTTGAGAAGTAATTTTTAAGTACAGGATTTGATTTTAAAAAGGGTCACAATTCAAACCCCCCCTTTCTTGTGACTAAATTATCTACTTCAATGGTATCGCCCGGACCTTACTTGTGTATTCCATCAAGGGGCACCAGGCCATGACATTGAACATTGCTTTGTTCTCAAAAGTGAGGTTCAAAGGCTAATCCGTACCAAGGTTCTGACCTTCAAGGACTCAAATCCAAATGTCCAAACCAACCCTCTGCCGAACCATAGTTCCTCTGTCAACATGGTTCAAGAACATCATGAAGCCAGTCCTATCTCAAAGGCCCGAGATATCAGGACACCTCTAGTTCCACTGCACATCAAGATGTGCAACGCAGCTATGTTCAAACATGATCATGCCAGTTGCAAAGAATGTTCAGAAAATCCTCAAGGATGTATGCAAATTCAAAACGACATACAAGGACTATTGGACAAAAAGGAGCTTGTTGTCACAAAAAAGGATAAAAGTGTATGTGTTATAATCCCGGAGTTTAATATCCCGGATTACTTGGAGTTAGCTCCCAGCAGCCAGAAGCCTGCCGCTACTCCACTCGTAATATGTTTACCAGGACCTACCCCATACACTTCCAACAAAGCAGTTCCTTACAAATACCTTGCAACCATGGTGAACAACGGTCAAGAGGTACCTATTCCCCCCTTAGCCCCTATCAGTAATATCACGGACAGTAGCAAAATGCTAAGGAGTGGACGTGTTTTTCCCACAGTAGTCCAAGAGAAGGTCAGCACCCCGGTATTTAAACCAAAGCAAACACAAGACCCCGGCACAAGCAAAGATGTAGATCAACCCAGCGGGGCTAACACCGATTCCGATCTTGATGAGGTGCTAAAGCTAATCAAGAAGAGTGAATATAAGGTCGTGGACCAGTTGATGCAAACACCTTCAAACATCTCTATGTTGTCCTTATTGCTAAATTCCGAAGCTCATAGAGAAGCATTAATGAGAGTTTTAAACCAAGCCTTCGTGGAGCACGACATAACCCTTGGCCAATTCGGAGGCATTGTCGGAAACATCACTGTCTGCAACAACTTAAGCTTCAGTGATGAAGAACTCCCCGAACAAGGAAGGCACCACAATCTGGCATTACACATATCGGTGAATTGCAAGTCCGATGCTCTATCAAATGTACTTGTAGACACCGGCTCTTCATTAAATGTAATGGCCAAAACCACTCTTGACCAGCTTTCTTACCAAGGGACCCCCATGAGACAAAGTGGGGTAGTTGTTAAAGCCTTCGACGGCTCAAGAAAATCAGTAATTGGAGAGGTAGATCTGCCCATCACAGTCGGGCCGCACACATTTCAAATCACCTTCCAAGTAATGGACATACAAGCAGCGTATAGTTGTTTGTTAGGTCGACCATGGATCCATGAAGCCGGGGCAGTGACATCCACTTTGCATCAAAAGCTAAAGTTTGTGAAGAATGGAAAGCTAATAACTGTGGGAGGGGAGGAAGTTCTGTTAGTCAGCCATCTGTCAGCTTTCTCTTTCATCGGTGCCGATAATATTGATGGGACGTCATTCCAAGGTCTTTCCTTAGATGATGAGAGTTCCACAAAGAACGGAGCATCCATGTCTTCTTTCAAGAGTGCACAAAGAGTGGTGCAAGGTGACTTACTCCCGGATTGGGGAAAGATGATAAGCCTGCCGGAGCATAAGCATAGAGAAGGTTTGGGTTTCACTCCAACTACAAGAGTTGCCGAGCCAAACAGTAGCATTGAACCACTCGAGGACATTTTCCACAGCGCCAGCTTCATTCATTCCGCAATGGAAACTAATGCCATCACTGAAGATGGGCCTGAAGAAGCAGTGCATGTTTTTGTAACGCCCGGAGGAATTTGCCGCAATTGGGATGCTGTCGACATTCCTTCTGTTATTCAATCGCCAAAGTAATGTGTTTATTTGTTTATCGTTTTCAAAAAAAGATCCCTTCGTCTTGCCCAAAGCGAAGAAAGACTCATGTAGGGCTTGTTTAAAGTACCGAGAATGATAGAAGAAGCTTCAAAACCCCTGTCAATGAAATTTGTCGTTTTTATCACGACCTTTCTATTATTCTTTTTGTTGTTTTATTGTCATTTTTCCGAAAAAATGGTAACAAAAAAAACCAAAAAATAATATAATAAGTATATCTTCTTTTTTTAATAAATTTCAAAAAGTTTGCATTTTCTCTCATTTTACTAAAATCAATCATCCATCGTATGCAGGCTAAGCACCAATAAACCCGTTGAACACCATAACCCTAGGCTCTCTCCCAACTTTGAATTCCCTGTTTACGAAGCTGAAGAGGAAGAGGATGAAGAAATTCCGGATGAAATCAAGCGCCTATTAGAACAAGAGAGGAAGAATATTCAGCCTCATGAGGAGGCAATAGAGGTTATCAACTTGGGGTCTGAAGAAGACAAGAAAGAAATCAAGATTGGGGCGTTGGTGGATGCGTCCGTCAAAGAAAGAATAATCAAGCTTCTTGAAGAATATGTAGACATCTTTGCATGGTCATACCAAGATATGCCAGGATTGGATCCTGAGATTGTGGAACACCATCTACCTTTGAAACCTGAATGTCCGCCATTCCGCCAGTCAAGCAGAAGTTGAGAAGGACTCGCCCTGACATGGCTCTCAAGATCAAAGAGGAAGTACAAAAGCAGATCAATGCTGGATTTCTCATTACCTCAGAGTATCCTTAATGGTTGGCCAACATAGTGCCTGTTCCCAAGAAGGATGGTAAAGTTCGGATGTGCGTCGACTACCGAGATTTAAACAAAGCTAGTCCAAAAGACGACTTCCCTTTACCCCACATTGACATATTGGTCGACAATACTGCCAAATCCAAGGTATTCTCCTTCATGGATGGCTTCTCTGGATACAATCAGATTAAAATGGCTGTTGAAGATAGAGAAAAAACGTCTTTCATTACACCTTGGGGCACCTTTTGTTATCAAGTGATGCCTTTTGGGTTAACAAATGCGGGTGCTACCTATCAAAGGGGCATGACCACTCTCTTCCACGACATGATACACAAAGAAATTGAAGTATATGTCGACGACATGATTGTCAAATCAGGAAATGAAGAGGAACATGTTGAATATTTGCTAAAGATGTTTCAACGCCTGAGAAAATATCGGCTTCGCCTGAACCCCAACAAATGTACATTCGGCGTGAGATCTGGAAAACTCCTAGGTTTCATTGTCAGTCAAAAGGGTATCGAGGTAGATCCCGATAAGGTCAAAGCCATCAGGGAAATGCCTGCTCCTCAAACTGAGAAGCAAGTAAGGGGATTTCTAGGGCGTTTAAATTACATCTCTAGATTCATATCCCACATGACAGCCACTTGTGGACCCATCTTCAAGCTACTTCGCAAAAATCAAGAAGTGGTATGGACAGAGGATTGCCAGAAAGCTTTTGACAGCATCAAAGAGTACCTGCTAGAACCTCCAATACTTATTCCTCCAGTCGAAGGAAGACCTTTGATCATGTATTTGACCGTATTGGAGGACTCCATGGGTTGTGTACTCGGACAACAAGACGAGACCGGTAGGAAAGAACACGCCGTCTACTACCTAAGCAAGAAGTTTACGGACTGCGAGTCTCGATACTCTCTACTAGAAAAGACTTGTTGTGCATTAGCTTGAGCTGCTAGGCGTCTTCGTCATTACATGCTCAATCATACTACTTGGTTGATATCCAAAATGGATCCAATCAAGTACATCTTTGAAAAGCGCGCTTTAACCGGTAGGATCGGCCGTTGGCAGATGTTGCTATCAGAATATGACATCGAGTATCACACTCAGAAGGCCATCAAAGCTAGTATTCTCGCCGACCATTTGGCTCATCAACCAATTGAGGATTATCAACCAATTAAGTTTGATTTCCCGGATGAAGAAATCATGTATCTAAAGATGAAGGATTGTGACGAGCCACTATTCGGCGAAGGTCCAGATCCCGAATCTAGATGGAAGTTAATCTTTGATGGAGTCGTTAATGTCTATGGCAATGGAATTGGGGCAGTCATCGTCACCCCCGAGGGCAAACATCTCCCTTTTGCTGCAAGACTTTCATTCGACTGTACAAACAATATGGCGGAGTATGAAGCTTGTATTCTGGGAATTGAGGAAGCCATTGATCTAAGGATCAAGAACCTCGACATTTATGGAGACTCATCTCTTGTGATCAATCAAATCAATGGAGATTGGGAAACTCGCCACACCGGCTTGATTCCTTACAAAGATTACGCAAGACGTTTGCTAACTTTCTTCAACAAAGTCAAGCTGCATCATATTCCTCGAGATGAGAATCAAATGGCGGATGCTTTGGCAACCTTGTCTTCCATGTATGAGGTCAGCCGCCGGAATGAGATTCCAACAATCAAGGTTCAGCACCTAGAAAGGCCTGCACATGTGTTTGCAGCCGAAGCAGTCATAGATAACCAGCCATGGTTCCATGACATCAAAAGTTTCCTCCAAAAGCAAGAGTACCCGCATGGGGCATCCAACAAGGATAAGAAAACTCTGCGAAGATTAGCTGGCAACTTCTTTCTAAATGGAGAAGTTTTATACAAGAGGAATTTTGATATGGTGCTACTCAGATGCGTTGATGAGCAAGAAGCCGATCTTATAATGCATGAGATACATGAGGGTTCCTTCGGGACTCATTCCAGTGGGCATACAATGGCTAGGAAGATCTTGAGGGCCGGATATTACTGGATGACCTTGGAGAGTGATTGCTACAAACATGCTAGAAAATGCCATAAATGTCAAATTTATGCGGACAAGATCCATATGCCACCAACGGCTCTAAATGTCCTCTCTTCCCCATGGCCTTTCTCCATGTGGGGTATCGATATGATTGGTAGGATTGAACCCAAAGCTTCGAATGGGCATCGCTTCATCTTAGTGGCGATTGACTACTTCACCAAATGGGTCGAAGCTGCGTCATATGCCAACGTCACCAAACAAGTGGTGGTCCGATTTATTAAGAATCATATCATCTGTCGATATGGTATTCCCAGCAAGATCATCACCGACAATGGGACCAATCTGAACAACAAAATGATGAAGGAGCTATGTCAAGAGTTCAAGATCGAGCATCATAACTCCTCTCCTTATAGGCCTCAGATGAATGGCGCAGTTGAAGCTGCAAACAAAAACATCAAGAAAATAGTGCAAAAGATGGTGGTCACCTACAAGGATTGGCATGAAATGTTGCCATATGCCTTGCACGGGTATCGTACCTCAGTACGTACGTCAACAGGGGCAACCCCTTTCTCTTTAGTATACGGCATGGAAGCAGTGCTCCCCGTAGAAGTCGAAATCCCGTCATTGAGAATCTTGATGGAAGCTAAATTGTCAGAGGCTGAATGGTGTCAAAACAGATACGATCAGTTGAACTTAATTGAGGAAAAACGCATGACTGCCTTGTGTCATGGACAACTGTATCAACAGAGGATGAAACAAGCTTTTGACAAGAAGGTTCGTCCTCGTGAAATCCAAGAAGGAGACCTCGTGCTTAAAAGGATCCTATCTTTTCAACCCGATTCCAGGGGCAAATGGACGCCTAACTACGAAGGCCCGTATGTGGTCAAGAGAGTTTTCTCCGGAGGAGCTTTGATTCTCACGACAATGGACGGCGAAGATTTTCCGCGTCCTGTGAATTCCGATGTAGTCAAGAAATATTTTGTCTAAAAACAAAAGAACAGCTCGGTAAGTCGAAAACCTGAAAGGGCGACTTAGGCAAAAATGAGCGTCTCGGTGGACTGAAAACCCGAAAGGGCGGTCCAGGCAAAAATTAGAGACACAAAACAGAAATAATTATCCTGATAGGTCAAGAACCCGAATGGGCGATCTATGCAAAATTAAGGATCAAAAGACAAAATAACTACATCGGATTGGCTACGATTTACTTGGGGCAAATCAACTGTCAAGGGACTCAGAATCTAAAGCATCCAAACAGTGAATTCAAAGTTGTTAGGGAGAATAGCGGTTATTGTGTTCAATGTACCTTCCCTGTATATTTACCATTTTTTCAACTTTGTAAGATCCTTGGAGCCACGCCAATTGGCAGGGCCACCACCCCATTAAATAAAATTTCTTCCCAGTGAAGTCTTTTGCATTTCGTTTGGAATTCCCATTTATTCTGTTTAGTCATTTCTTCTATTTTTGATGATAGTACTTTAAAGAAAACAAAACTCTTTTTCAAATTTATTTTTTAATGAGTCTTTTATCTTTTATAAATTAACAAACACATTCTCTTCGAACTCGTGAATAATTGAAGTGCGCGTCAGCAGCTATTCTGAAAGCGGATAAACTTCGCAGGCCGAACATGGTCGAATGCTAAAGAGATTTCCCCAGCGGAGTCCCCCGTGAATCAAAAGGGAATATCCCTAGTGAATCGAAAGCCCGAAAGGACGATTCAAGAAAAAGCAAACAAAAACAAAGAAGGAAGGATTTATTCCTCATCAGTATTGCGGCTTTACTCCGTCAGCATTTAGATATGTCCCATGTGGCCTCATCCCCAAGGAAGATTACCGAGTGTTTGTAATGCGGCGTCGGTCCCTTTCCATTTCACCTGTCTAAATTTGTTTCACCAAGTTTATAAGTTCTACAATCAATCAAATCAGTCCTTTCCCCAAGTGTCATCCCCAGCGTGTCTGGTCTAGTGATGTCACCTTCTTTATTGCCAAGCGGCAGTACTTTAACGAACGGCTTGTGCATTTTTCATCATTTTTTTATACCAAGGGGCAGTTCTTTAACGAGCGGCTTGTGTATCCCCATTGCAAGTCAACCTTTCACACAACATCCCCAGTGAAATTTGTACATTTATACAATCATACATTCATGCATTCATGCATTTGTACATTTGTACAATCATACAAATCATACAAACATACATTCATGCATATACGCGTTCATGCATACAACATACCACAATATCATCTGTACATGGTTGCTTTAACCACCATGAGTCTTACCAATCAATCATAAACAATCTACAATTTTCTTTTCCTCAAATGTCATCCCCCACAGATATCACAAATAAAGCCCAATTGTCATTAGCATTCCCCAGTAAAATCATAACCCAAGCCCAATCATCATCAACACTCACAAATACCAAATCATAACCAAAGCCCGACTTTGCTCGGCATCCCATCATAGTCACCAGTAAATATTCCCCAAGTGTCATCCCCAGTGTGTCTGGTCCAGAGATGTCACCCTTTTATGCCAAGTGGCAGTTCAAACGAACAGCTTGTGCATATTCCCCAGTGTTGTGCCAAGTGGCAGTTCTTTAATGAACAACTTGTGCATCCTTTCTCCCCAGTTGAAGGGGCAGCTCTGTAAATGAGCAGCTTGTCTGCAGCATCCTTAGTGTCGTCAGTGGCAGTTCGGAATTTAACCCGAACAGCTGACTTTTACCCTTTACTTTCTTGTCGTCAATGGCAGGTCGGAACAACCCGACAGTTGACATTTAATTCCTTGTCGTCAATGGCAGGTCGGATTTCAAACCGACAGTTGACATTTATTTTCTTGTCGTCAATGGCAGGTCGGAACAACCCGACAGTTGACATTTAATTCTTTGTCGTCAATGGCAGGTCGGATTTCAAACCGACAGTTGACATTTATTTCCTTGTCGTCAATGGCAGGTCGGATTTCAAACCGACAGTTGACATTTTACTTTTTTGTCGTCAATGGCAGGTCGGAACAACCCGACAGTTGACATTTAATTCCTTATCGTCAATGGCAGGTCGGATTTCAAACCGACAGTTGACATTTTACTTTCTTGTCGTCAATGGCAGGTCGGCACAACCCGACAGTTGACATTTATTTTCTTGTCGTCAATGGCAGGTCGGCACAACCCGACAGTTGACATTTATTTTCTTGTCGTCAATGGCAGGTCGGCACAACCCGACAGTTGACATTTACTTGCTTGTCGTCAATGGCAGGTCGGCACAACCCGACAGTTGACGTTTTAATTCCTTGTCGTCAATGGCAGGTCGGATTTCAACCCGACAGTTGACATTTTAATTCCTTGTCGTCAATGGCAGGTCGGATTTCAAACCGACAGTTGACATTTTACTTTCTTGTCGTCAATGGCAGGTCGGAACAACCCGACAGTTGACATTTAATTCCTTGTCGTCAATGGCAGGTCGGATTTCAAACCGACAGTTGACATTTTACTTTCTTGTCGTCAATGGCAGGTCGGCACAACCCGACAGTTAACATTTATTTTCTTGTCGTCAATGGCAGGTCGGCTGTAACACCCATACTAACTTTAACTAGTATATTAGCATGTGCGTTAAACTGATACTGGATACATTTAAAAATTTCAATAATAATAATATTACATCACAAAAGATTGAATACCAGTTTACTCGTCTGTACAAAAATCCAATACTTTTACATTACTCATACTATATCCATCAAGCTCCTGAGCTGGTACACAACGAGCAACTGTACTCCATCCAGCATCTCTGTGAAGATCTTCATCACGAACCTCTGACTTACCTGTAAACCTGCACCAGAAGGAATGGGATGAGACATAATGTCTCAGTGAGCTCTACCCAACCAACTGTTGGCAACCACAGGGAACCTAGGGTCGCCATGCCTACCTTGGCAATCTTGGGGATTTCCTAGGATCGCCAAGTCTTTAACTGCCTATGACTATAAGTCTTCCTGTAACTATAACTTAAACTACCTATAATCTTTGTTGTAGCTGTCTATGACCATTGCCGTAACGGCCTATGGCTATAACTATAATTGCCTAAATCCATAACTGTGATCAAGTCTGTATCTATGACTTAGTGATCGAGGGGAAACCTAGGATCACTTTCCAATAACTGTCTATAACTATAACTGTAAGTTTCCTGTGACTATAACTGTAACTGTAACTTTAACTATAACTAGAAAACATAAAACCTATAAACAGTTCGATAGCAGTTTTATGTTAGCTGTTAGCGTTGAACAAACAATTATCTGAGTTCATTTTACGGAGGGCACCCCGGGTGGAGCAACCCCGAGATACGTCTCCCTATGAACCGGTGAAACTCCTATCATGTCAGGCTATCACCGGACTCCCTATGAAATTGCATGTGGATAACCCTCTCGGAGAAATCCCATCCGGCGTATCCCGGAGTCTGATGAACATGCCTATGACTGTGAAACGTGCAAGCACGCCAATATCTTTAATCTTTAATTCTTTAACTTTAACGTATGAACATATAATCTGTTACTATGAACATATAACATTCCTGTAACTATAATCTATAACTTATGATTCTTGGCTTATCGTTCTCATAAACCACCTATAATCGTTGGAGAACCAACACTATAAACCTTATCTGTAACTATGATTGCTAAAGCATTCCCATTGCTTATGTATTCCAAAAGGATACGTCTATAACTTGTTCACCTATTATATGTTCTTGCCTTAACAAGTCATATGCCAATCTTAGGGATTTACTATCCCAATTACTCATCATTGGGAACTAAGCCCCTTGTCTTGCTCATTACTTAGGGTTTAATCTACCCATAGTCAAGATTAATCCTTGATTCCTATGAGGTTAAGTCTCAATGCTATGTGAAGTTTCTAACCCCACACTCATGCTAATACGAGGTATACTATGACCTATTCTTCCATTTTTAAATGTACAAAAGCATACTGGCGCTGTGCGGATGATTTCTGGCTAGAAAACACATTTCAAAAATGGGGTTCCTTGCTGGATCCATCGTGGCACGTTGCCACCCATCGTGGCACGATGGCTGCCTGATCTGTATGATCATGGCACGATGAAAGCCATCGTGGCACGATGATTCCAGGGGTTGCAGCCCCGGTAGCTATTCCAGAAAGTTCAAAAACGAGTTTTTAAGTTCCACACAGTTCAGCAATCATTTGTACATCAAAATCAAAGATTTTCAACATATAAAATCATAGCATAACAAGTATTAACAATAGGGAAGCTAACTATCACAAATCTAGACAAAATCATTATGCTATTCCTTTCCTCTTAAACCTCAAAAACAATTACCCAAAGGGTGTAAAATCTATGGGAGCTCACCTCAAACAGGTTCCAATCTTTGCCTAGCATAACTCAAACCCTAGCCCATCTCTTACTCTTCTATTGCTTCTTCTTTGCTAATCTTCTTCACCAAAGACCATGCTTGCAACACAAGAATTTAGGGAGAAGTTTAGTGAATTAGGAGATGATGATTGATGAGAGGATGATGAAGGTGAGGGAGGGCGAAAATGAGGGAGAAAGGGAGAGGAAAATTTCAGATTTTGAGAGAGTGAGAAAATGAGTAGAAACTTAAACAATTTCATATATATCCTTTAAGCCTTTTTCCATTTATTTACAACTATGCCACTGCTCTTAATTACGATCTTGCCATTGCGTCCATTTAAATTATTTCTGATGTATCATCTCAATACCGATAAATATCCAAGTGTTAAAGCGGGATATTACACTCTACCCCCCTTAAAAGAAATTTCGTCCTCGAAATTTAGATAATCCTTATGAGATCCTGTAAAGATAAGTTCTTTCTACCTCTTTCTCTACTATGAAAGTTTCCAATTCGTTTAGCTTATTGGGATTCCATGGCAACTCTAATGTCTGACATATAGATTAGTCACGCGTCTTGATTAAACCATATTGGTTAAAGCTTGTTCTTTAGCCATGATTCCCTTCACTGAACATCCTAACATAAGACAATCTCTTTCCTGCCGAAAGGTCTAACGTATACTACATAACTATTATCTGTTAAAGCGTATGGTTGTCTAAACCAACATATCCATATTGACCTGAAGTCGTCGAGTCATTCTGTTTTTCCTCAATTATTTCCAACTTTCCGAGGGATCTATTACATTACGTTTAGTTCAAAGAACTTTTGTCTTTAACTTTCGTCTCGCAAGACGACCTGTTACTGTTACATTCGTATCATTCTTCATATAGACTAGTCTTGCACTGCAAAGCATCTGATATTAAGTATTCTCAAACGAGAGTAGAGTTTATTACAACCACCTCTACGATTTAATTTCAAAGTGGTAGCTAAACTTATGGTACAAGTTCACTTCTCTTTGACATCCTGATGTAACTGTTATCACAACCATGACCATTGTTCACATTCCCACTGCAGTAATCCTTAAAGCTCGAGAAATCTTATGAGCCACTCCTGTTCCATTTTAATTAATTAACGATAACACATAGCTAAGATCTTAGGGCTTTCTTCTTTCTATGATTCTGACAATCTTACTTCAATCAAAATATTCCTTACTCATGAGAATTAATACCTGCTTTTCCAATAATTTCAACTTATGAAAGTTTAGTACAAGTGACGTGTAGCATAAGCCGTCTCACATACCGTCATATAATATTATCCATAGCACATAGCTTCTATACATGATCGAGTACGTGTACACTCCTATCGGGTACACAGTACGCCGCCTCGTCATTGTCCAACTAATGGGACACCATACTTAATCAACTTATACTTGAGACAAAACCACGTCAACCAAGGTCACTCTCTTAACTTTTGATTCATACTTGTATTCTTTGAACATACACAATCCCATAACATAAATTATGGTTATATTCCGTTGGCGTTATAACTTATTTTGTCCAAGGGCATTCTCCGTTTTCGAAGAGAAAACTCTATTCTGTTCGCTATCAAAATAGCACTCTTAAACTCTGAATCCTTTAATTCATAACCTCAATTCACGTAGCCTTTTACTGTAAACTATGAGTACTCTTCTGATCTGTGTAAAACATTTCCTTCCTTTAACTGTTAACATTAAGTTCAAGAATTTCAGAACTTCTCGACTGAGACTTTCTTGCTAAAACATTACCGACTGCGTACACGGTTACCGATACATGTCACACGACTATAAAATATGTTACACTACTATCTAAGTAGCATAAACTCTGTCTGATCAGTATACATAATACTAATCATAACCTGTTACATGCCTGTTACATGCGACATGCTAGCATAACGCGGATACGATGCGGAATAACTGTATGCCACGACATAATTCCTCTTTGATTAAACTTACTATTCAAGTTAACTTTAAGTTACTGAGCTAAACAACTAAATCACCGTATGAAATGTGGCCTCCTTCGCGTGCTATAATTACATCCTTTAAAGTTATCAACCTGCTTCGATTCTCTTATCTCATGAGTTTCGGGGTCTGATACATTCCTCGACTTATCTATTAAAATTCCCTGTTAGAACTGATGATAAGTTCAAGTCATCATTACTTACACATATTCTGTAACTTAAGATTTAATCTCTGAATTCCTTTCCTGTAGTTCCTCTGACAAGGACTTCCCAAACATCTTTTTTTCTAAACTTCAGCTTGATTTGTCTATTAACTCATAATTGGATTACTTCTCCGCTGCGCAACTCTGATTTAAACAATTAACTTTGGGATGGAAGTAACACACCACTAATACCATCTAAAATCTCTTTGGCCAATCTTTTAACTTTGTAGTTACCACCCATGACCATCTTATCTTATAATTTCTCTTGTGGTTTAATCCACCTGTTCAACTTACTGATTGCTCGACGCTTGTCTTTGCGTTTCCTTTCGAACATAAACAAAATTCTTACTTCCACGAATTACACCGAACCCTGTAGACAATCTTTAACAATGAATTCGAGCCCAATGATGCTCCTATTAAAACAACTTAATTTCATACATCATTTACTTGTGGTAACTTCTAGAAACATTCTATGACTTCCGGAAATTCTCATCTTTCATATACTTAATCAATTAATGAATCGAGTCTCATCCTGTAATTATCCGTAGGGATTTCACATCCACAACCTTTTTCCAAGACACTTAGGTCCACATAACTCTAACATAACTCTTGGTTACTTCTCGGATTGCTCCGGGAATAGTCCGTCTGGATAGAACTCAACTTTTACCAGCTCTCCTGTAAATTCAAACATATGATACACCTCTTCGAATACCCGATTAATAAATCTGTAAGCTTCAATACTTAACATTTTCCATTGGGTCCTTCCTATAACTTATTACTGCATTCACAATTCCATTCTAATCCTGTTATCTGAATAATAGTCCATCTGACTTCTCGACCGTTGCCCTCTTCATGGTTTCGAACAATCCAAAGTATGTATTTTCTACCATCTTAACACATACCAACCTAGTGTGATCTTTGTCGGCTTACCCGAATACGTGTGTAAGGAGCCTGTAACACCCATACTAAATTATCTAGAATATTTAGCATGCGTATTAATCTGATACCGGATACATTAAAATTTACAATAATTAATATATACAAACCACTGAATGAATACAAATTGCTCGTTTACATAAATATCCAAATGTCAGATACATTTACTCATACATAAACATATATAAAATCTATCAACCTCCTGAGCTTGTCTTGACGAGCATCTGCACTCCATCCAGCGCCATCTTGAAGATCTTCACGAACATCTCTTGCTAACCTATTAACCTGCACCAGAAGGATAGGGATGAGACATAATGTCTCAGTGAGCTCCTACCCTACCTACTGTTGGCAACCACGGGGGAAACCTAGGGTCGCCGTGCCTACTCTCGGCAATCTTGGGGATACCTATGATCGCCGTCTTTCTCTACATAATTCGCGATCAAGGGGAAACCTAGGATCGCGTCATGTCTTTAACTTTCTTATACTTGTTAAATACATAGTCTTATGCCTTTTACACTCTATCCTTATCTTAGTCTTATACGTAGTGATCTTGGGGACATCCTATGATCACATCGCAGTCACTAGGAACTAATCATCATGTCTCGTATTACATATAAAATATACGTATTCATTTCATATTCGTATTCATCTTTTCATATCATAAGTTAGAAGTTAGCGTTGAACAAACAATTATTATCTTGGTTCATTTTACGGAGTGCATCCGGGTGGAGTAACCCCGAAGTACATCTCCCATCATACCGGTGAAATTCCTATCATATCAGGCTAACACCGGACTCCTCTTATCTTTGTGTAGGCAACCCTCTCGGTGAAGCCCCATCCGGCATAATCCGGAGCCTGCTGGACACATCTTGCATGTAGACAACCCTCTCGGAGAAGTCCCATCCGGCGAATCCCGGAGCCTGCTGGACATGCTTAAGTCTTATAACATACGTGTGGACAATCCTCTCGGAAGAGTCCCATCCGGCGAAACCCGGAGTCTGATGAACACGTTTAACATCGTCTTATAAATTACGTGTGGATAGCCCTTTCGGAGAAATCCCATCCGGCATAATCCGGAGTCTGATGAACACGTTATCATATTCTTATCATTAGATTCTTAACTTAAATTCATATACATATCTCATACATCTATAATCTTATCCATAACTAATGCATAATTGACTATTCATTCTTAAAACTTAACCTTTGTACTTAAGGGTACGTCTAACACTTATCATACGCTTTGCATACTCAATGCGTCTCTTAAGGGAAACTAATCCCCAATACATAACCTATGAGAGGTCCTTAACTTAGACATTTATTCTCATCTTGAGTACTTGTGAGTACTTCTAATACTTTTTTTAGCCTTAGCATAACAATGCATTCTTAGGGGAAAATAACTTCCCAAAACATAACTTATTAACTTATGGTCTTATACTCATTGTGCTCCTAAGCCTTGATTAGTTATTGGGACATATTCCATAGCTTAATAATCTCTCTTGACATCTTAGGGATTGAGTATATATCTCCCATTATGCACCTATCCTCATCCTAGTGTTCATTTATGCAAATCTGAGGAACAGTGAAATCGGGGGCCGATTTGGAGAAATCGGGGGCCGATTTATGTCGAATCAACCATGGTGGCCAAAACATAAAATCGGTGGCCGATTTGGAGAAATCGGGGGCCGATTTCATCATCTGCAGGATCCCAAATCTTGCTTCCTAGGCTAATCCAATCCTATCCAATCCTCATAACAGCTTATAGGAAGAAATTCCAACACATATAGGTAGCTAACAACATGATTAAATAAGGGATTTACCAAGCATAAGGATTTGGACACAAATCATAAATTTATCCAATAAACAACTTAATCATCAAAACTAAACAAGGTGGGTGCTAAAACCCCTAGGGAACTCACTTTGATTATTAGCTTTGCTCCTTGCCATGTCTCTAATCATCAAAACTCCAAGCTTGAGAACCAAAGCTCTAGCTCCTCTCTTGATACTTTTGTTCTTCTTTCCTTTCTCTTGTACTAAGCTTCCTACCAAGCTTACCTTGCAAGATTCCTCACTAGATTTTCCTTTGAGAGATTGAATTGATGGAGAGGGAGATGAGGGAAAGGAGGCGTGAGAGTAGGGAGGAGAGGAGAGGAAGAGGGCTGATTGTGAGAGAAGAAAGAATGGGGAAAAATATCTTGTTTCCTTGTTAAATAATCTTCCATTGCCTCTTAATTACTAAAATGCCATTACTTGCTCTATAATCTTTAAACATCGACAACAGTCACTTATAAGCGGGATATTATACTTACCATATAAATAAACCCATTAACTGACAATTTACCAAATTGTCCCTTGCTTAAATCATTCCGATACATCGTCTCAATATTAATAATTATTCGAGTCTTAGGCGGGATGTTACAGAGCCCATCAAAAGAAAACATAGAACTCCTTAACATTAACCATAGCTTTAACTATAACTCGTACGTTAGTGACGATCTTCCTGCTTAATCCATATATGAGTCTCTTACCTGTCGGATGTTAAGATCTCGTCCGTTCCATGTGCGCAAGTCTTTCCATCCTTACACCCTATAACCTTACTGGAAGTCCAGAGCTTCCAATAATTAACTTTTCATTCCTTAGTCCAAGTCGTTGGGTTTTGTACCGTAATTCCTTACCTCTGTACCCTGAATAAAACTCTATTCCATTTTAACTTTTCAAATTGCGGTTCCCGTTGAAATTCCAAAACATTCCTTAAAGTATTTCCATAGTTCTTTACTATTCATGTCTCCTCGGAGAAGGCATCGTCCAATGATGCGTCCAATTAGGTAAGGTACCTGACCTTACTCTTTAATACCTCTTATATTCCTGAGACTTTGCCGTTAACTGGCTCAGTTACTTCACTGTTAGAGAACCATCCTTTGACACAAAACACTTGCCAAATTCGTCTTAGAATCTGACGTCTTAACCTTCACCCTTTGAACACTTCTTTCCTCCTTGGTCACATTCAGCTCTCGGATATTTGTCCTAACTGTCATATACTAGACTGAGTTGATCAGGCTCAACTAGATGTGACCTTTAGAACAATATCCGGAACCCAATGATTCCACTACTTTTATTGAATCTTAAATGACCCATGGCACGGTCTGAATCGACCTGCTCTGATACCAATTGTAACACCCATACTAACTTTAACTAGTATATTAGCATGTGCGTTAAACTGATACTGGATACATTTAAAAATTTCAATAATAATAATATTACATCACAAAAGATTGAATACCAGTTTACTCGTCTGTACAAAAATCCAATACTTTTACATTACTCATACTATATCCATCAAGCTCCTGAGCTGGTACACAACGAGCAACTGTACTCCATCCAGCATCTCTGTGAAGATCTTCATCACGAACCTCTGACTTACCTGTAAACCTGCACCAGAAGGAATGGGATGAGACATAATGTCTCAGTGAGCTCTACCCAACCAACTGTTGGCAACCACAGGGAACCTAGGGTCGCCATGCCTACCTTGGCAATCTTGGGGATTTCCTAGGATCGCCAAGTCTTTAACTGCCTATGACTATAAGTCTTCCTGTAACTATAACTTAAACTACCTATAATCTTTGTTGTAGCTGTCTATGACCATTGCCGTAACGGCCTATGGCTATAACTATAATTGCCTAAATCCATAACTGTGATCAAGTCTGTATCTATGACTTAGTGATCGAGGGGAAACCTAGGATCACTTTCCAATAACTGTCTATAACTATAACTGTAAGTTTCCTGTGACTATAACTGTAACTATAACTTTAACTATAACTAGAAAACATAAAACCTATAAACA
The DNA here is from genome assembly GCA_018208015.1 of Medicago ruthenica. Lineage (NCBI taxonomy): Eukaryota > Viridiplantae > Streptophyta > Magnoliopsida > Fabales > Fabaceae > Medicago > Medicago ruthenica. The sequence goes on along the minus strand of CM031377.1, from coordinate 48,163,446 downwards.
GTTCGATAGCAGTTTTATGTTAGCTGTTAGCGTTGAACAAACAATTATCTGAGTTCATTTTACGGAGGGCACCCCGGGTGGAGCAACCCCGAGATACGTCTCCCTATGAACCGGTGAAACTCCTATCATGTCAGGCTATCACCGGACTCCCTATGAAATTGCATGTGGATAACCCTCTCGGAGAAATCCCATCCGGCGTATCCCGGAGTCTGATGAACATGCCTATGACTGTGAAACGTGCAAGCACGCCAATATCTTTAATCTTTAATTCTTTAACTTTAACGTATGAACATATAATCTGTTACTATGAACATATAACATTCCTGTAACTATAATCTATAACTTATGATTCTTGGCTTATCGTTCTCATAAACCACCTATAATCGTTGGAGAACCAACACTATAAACCTTATCTGTAACTATGATTGCTAAAGCATTCCCATTGCTTATGTATTCCAAAAGGATACGTCTATAACTTGTTCACCTATTATATGTTCTTGCCTTAACAAGTCATATGCCAATCTTAGGGATTTACTATCCCAATTACTCATCATTGGGAACTAAGCCCCTTGTCTTGCTCATTACTTAGGGTTTAATCTACCCATAGTCAAGATTAATCCTTGATTCCTATGAGGTTAAGTCTCAATGCTATGTGAAGTTTCTAACCCCACACTCATGCTAATACGAGGTATACTATGACCTATTCTTCCATTTTTAAATGTACAAAAGCATACTGGCGCTGTGCGGATGATTTCTGGCTAGAAAACACATTTCAAAAATGGGGTTCCTTGCTGGATCCATCGTGGCACGTTGCCACCCATCGTGGCACGATGGCTGCCTGATCTGTATGATCATGGCACGATGAAAGCCATCGTGGCACGATGATTCCAGGGGTTGCAGCCCCTGTAGCTATTCCAGAAAGTTCAAAAACGAGTTTTTAAGTTCCACACAGTTCAGCAATCATTTGTACATCAAAATCAAAGATTTTCAACATATAAAATCATAGCATAACAAGTATTAACAATAGGGAAGCTAACTATCACAAATCTAGACAAAATCATTATGCTATTCCTTTCCTCTTAAACCTCAAAAACAATTACCCAAAGGGTGTAAAATCTATGGGAGCTCACCTCAAATATGGTTCCAATCTTTGCCAAGCATAACTCAAACCCTAGCCCATCTCTTACTCTTCTATTGCTTCTTCTTTGCTAATCTTCTTCACCAAAGACCATGCTTGCAACACAAGAATTTAGGGAGAAGTTTAGTGAATTAGGAGATGATGATTGATGAGAGGATGATGAAGGTGAGGGAGGGCGAAAATGAGGGAGAAAGGGAGAGGAAAATTTCAGATTTTGAGAGAGTGAGAAAATGAGTAGAAACTTAAACAATTTCATATATATCCTTTAAGCCTTTTTCCATTTATTTACAACTATGCCACTGCTCTTAATTACGATCTTGCCATTGCGTCCATTTAAATTATTTCTGATGTATCATCTCAATACCGATAAATATCCAAGTGTTAAAGCGGGATATTACATCGGCACAACCCGACAGTTGACATTTTACTTTCTTGTCGTCAATGGCAGTTCGGAATTCAACCCGAACAGTTGACATTTTATTTCTTGTCGTCAGTGGCAGTTCGGCAACAACCCGAACAGCTGACATTTACCTTCATTCCTTGTCGTCAGTGGCAGTTCGGAATTTAACCCAAACAGCTGACATTTACCCTTTTGTTTCCCGTGGTTAGTTGCCCACTTTCCCCAGTGATAGTTCAGCAATAACCCCCAGTTGGCATTTACCTTTGTTTCCTGTGGCTAGTTCGGCAATAACCTGAGCAGCTAGCGTTTATCCCCACTGAAGAGACCTTGTCTTCTTTTTACATTTTTACCTCCATTAAGCTACCAATCAAAACGGTAGTAGGTAAAATAACTTCCCCAGTGATCAGCATGCTTTGTTTTCTCTTACCTTCATTAAGCTACCATCATAACGGTAGTAGGTAAGATGAAATCCCCGGTGAAGCCACCAAGTTAACCTTGATCTGTTGTCTTTATTAAGCTATCATTCTGGTAGTAGACAACCCTTTCCCCAGTGGAACACTATCCCCAGTAGAGTCGGATCCCGTTTCTTTAACGAACCCGGGTATCCCTTTGTCTCTTTTTATCCCCAATCAGGTCATCCTTGCCGTCTTGCATTCATACTTGCATCGCAAGCATTCATAACATTGCATACATGGCATCGCATCCATAACATTTTGCTGTCAAAAATGGTGTACTTTGTAGTTAAGTTTCTTCGACCCGTCGAATCAAAATTTCACTTTTAAATCTCCGTAACGAAGAAACTTAAATAGGGGCATCTGTCATACCCCATTTTTTGACCCATTATACCCTGGTATAAAATTAAATAAAGTAGTTATTCCGGAAGATTTGATCTTTGTTCCATCTTTCGTCTCGTTTTACTCATCTTTTAAAGCCGAGAATTTTCGTCGTTTCAGACGAAATTTCGGCAGGGAGGTATTTTAAAATACCTCATGTCACTTTTTATCTCGTTTATTTATTTTATTTTTATTACTTTTTATCTTTACTTTTAATTTCAGTTTTTATTATTTATTGTCATTGATTTCAATTTTATTATTACTATTATCACCATTTATTTATTTCCTCTTTTATTATCATTATTATTATTTATTACTATTATTATTATTATTTTTATTTTTTATTTTTTTGGTCCAAAGTCAACATTTAACACTGCTGCAGGGGCGCCCTTTTCTGGGGATTTTTTTTCATCATTTCATTCTGTCCAAATCCCCCAAAAATCCTCACAAAATCAACCAAAGATCACACAGTCACTTCCCCATTAATGTTTGCCAAAAATCTTGGCCAAAATCTGCAGAATACAGCTTTTGAATTAAGCTTTTGAGTCAACAAAAACAGCTTAATTTGTCTATATAACAGAGACCCAAAAAAATCAAAAAGAAGAAGAAAAAATTTTGAATCAAACTGAGGATTTTTTTCAGCAACATAAACAAACAACAAACACAAAAACAACACAACACACACAGCATAAAAAACTCAACACGCCCATAACATAACACCCAAACCACACGGCACCCAAACTCAACACAATCCACCCAGCCCACACGCCCAACCCAGCAAAACACACACCACACGCCCAACCCAGCAAAACACACACCACACACCCAACCCAGCAAAACCACGCCCAGCAGCAAACTCACACGCCCAGCAACACAAAAACTCCAACATAAACACAATAGCAAAACACCCACACGACCCACACACCCCACAAAACCGCAACACACCAGCAACACGCACACAGCAAGCTAAAACCATTCCAAAACCGAATCACAATGGAGAAAAAGGTAGTTTTTTTTTTGTTGTTTTAAAACCTAGATCTAGACTATTTTAAAAAGATTTTGAAAAAAACAAGCCCGGATTAGGGAAGAGGAGAAGAAAGGATGTGAGAAAAATGGTTTTTTTTTAAAAAAGGAAGTTTTTTTTCTCTCCGGCGCGGTGGCGCCGCCGCCTAGGCCGGCGGCCACCACGCCGGAAACTCACCGGCGGCCAGGCTTGAAGAGAGAAGGAGGAGAGGCTAGAGAGAGAACCGATTTTAGAAAGAGAATGGGAGAGAGAAAGAAAAGTGGAAATGAGAAAATTTGTGAAGGAAGTGGGTATTTATACCCCTCCCTGATTCAGTGTGCGTGGGTGTACGCGTTAGCGTGCACCCTCGCCCCTCTGGCCCTCTGATTTTAAATCAGACGGCTTTGGTTGTTTTTCCTTTGTGATCAGATCAGGGCCCTCTGATTAATCAGACGGCCCAGATCAAATTACACTGGCCCAATGCATTTTGGGCCTGTTTTTTTTAATCTGCACATTTTCTCACTTCCTGCACCCCCCTTTTTTTATTTTTTACACCTCCCTGTTTTATTTCTTTTATTTTTCTTTGCAATTTTTATTTCCTTTTATTATTATTTCCTTTCTATTGTTCTTTTATTTTTAACATCTTATTTATTTATTTATCACATCATCTCATGCATTTTATTTTGTTTTGTCATTTTATTCTGCATTTTTATGTCACTAGAATGTGTTTAAGAACAGTAAATATAAATATGCATTGCATTTATTTTTCATAAGTTTAATTCATAATCCAAGAAAAAGGGATTTTTCATTTTGATCCAACATCGTTTTTTATTCCCTCGCGTTTAGTTTATTTTATCGCACTTAATTTCTTTTTAACTCCAAGTAAAAATCATAAAAACAACAAAAACATTTTCTTTCTTTTTTTTTTCAATAAATTGAACAACAAGCTTGTTCATTAGGTTGCAACAGCTAATTTGAACAATTAAAACTTTTTCATTTGAGTTCTAAACCAAGTGTTTTGATAGTTTATACTTTTTCTCAAATTCAAGCAAGACTTGAATGAAAAAGGGTGGTTTGACGTATGTCTCTCCTTTCCCCGATTGGATAAACACTTGACGTATGTCTCGTTGCTTAGACGATCGTCATTCTTTTCTAGCTTCCCCGAAAATACATTTTCTTAAAATTCAAGCAAAACTTGAATGAAAAAGGGTGGTTTGACGTATGTCTCTCCTTTCCCCGATTGGATAAACACTTGACGTATGTCTCGTTGCTTAGACGATCGTCATTCTTTTCTAGCTTCCCCAAAAATACGTTTTCTCAAATTCAAACAAAACTTGAATGAAAAAGGGTGGTTTGACGTATGTCTCTCCATTTCCCCGGTTGTACGAATGCTTGACGTATGTCTCGTTGCTCAGACAATCGTCATTCTATTTTCAAAACAAAGCATAAAACAAATCCAACTCACCAATTTTGGCCCTTGTGGTCAATCCGAACTTTTCGTGCCTTTGCGCGTTTCTTTCAACTTTTACGCCTTGTGCGAGTTTATCGCCTTAATGTGCGTTCGTCTTTTTACGCCTTGTGCGAGTTTATCGCCTTAATGTGCACTTGTCTCCTTTATCATTTAAACGTTTTACGCCTTTGTGCGTTTGCAAATCTTTTTAATTAAAACGAACCAACAAACAAATTTTTTCTAACAAAGAACTACGTAGCTTTGAATTCTCCGACTACCGGGAGATACGTAGGAGCAGGATTCGCATCTTGTCAAGCACAATAATAAAAAACTAACCTTTTTCCTCTTCATCATATTTTATCTTTTTCCCTTTCATCATATTTTCTTTTTCCCTTTTAATGCATTCAAGCGCGCAAGCAAAACGTCAAAAACATTTTAAGCCTAAGTTAACTAAGAGGTTCCAGTTGAGTACAACGGATGTGAGGGGTGCTAATACCTTCCCCTCGCATAATCGACTCCCGAACCCAAAATCTCTTTTCTCAAGGTAATTTAGAACTTTTTTCCTTTTTCCCCGAAAAATTAAAAGTTCAGTCGTGATTTAAAATTAGTGATTCAACGCTTCCCAATAGCTTGATATCCGAAATTCGACGCGACAATGGTCCTCTGACATATCCTCCAAAAATAGAGGGTTTAGGATCAACAAGTTTCCTAGGTTCACCACTATCAAACGTGCAAGTTCACTCACACGTTCCAATTGGTAGTATCTGGTTCTTGAGTTCAAATTTTGGAAAAATACAAGGCTTAGCTAGTTTGTCTTTGAGTTCAAGTGACCTTAAACTTCTCTCTGCATTCAACTCAGTCATGCTTTTATATAAAATATCAATGCAGCTTAAAGAAGAGAATCCTTATAGCATTTGCAACACTCCTCCCATGGGAAATGTTAGAAAACTAAAAAGAAAATATGTAAAATCTTCATCTGATGTAGCAAACAAAATTTTTATTTTTTATTTTCTTAGCAATACTTTCACAATCATATTCTTAATACCCTCCTTAAAAACAGATGGTAAGTTGTTTCCAATCCTAAACTTGGACTATAAAGTTGGGTTAGAAGTTGTATCAGGATATGAAGAAGTTGTTTTGGTGGCAAGGAATGAAGAAGGATATTGCAGAATTTATGTATGCTTGTTTGGTTTGTCAGAAGTCTAAGATTGAGCATCAAAAGCCACGAGGAATGTTGCAGCCGTTGTTTGTTCCCGAGTGGAAGTGGGATAGTATCTCAGTGGATTTTGTAAGTGGTTTGCCGAAAACGGTGAATGGAAGTGATACGATTTGGGTAATTGTGGATCGGTTGACGAAGTCAGTGATAAGTGTCAGAAACTAGTTTTAAAGCATATTTATTTTAGGCACTTTTCTTACTAGTTTTGCAAGTTATCTAGGTAAAAGCTCCAAAATAAAGGATAAATATCATTTCATGCTTTTTAGACCTAATCCCAACCATTTTTGTAGGTACATGCTTTTTCCTTGGACTTAAAGATCAGACTCTGAAGATCAGAGTCTGAGCAATTTCGCAGAGCAAAGTATGGTCGCAGAGCGAAGTAGGTTCTGAAGCTCCAGACTTTGAAGTTCAGAAGCTGAGGTAGCAGAAACCTTCGCAGAGCAAAGTATTACTTCGCAGAGCGAAGTAGGGCGGTTTGAACTGTTCAAGGCTGAGGTGGCAGAAACCCAGTAGTGAAGAAAGGACTTCGCAAAGCGAAGTATGACTTCGCAGAGCAAAGTCCTGAATAACAGAACAATTATAAATAGGTTCAAAAGTTGAATGTTTAGAGGTTGTATTATTACAGTTTAGTAATATTTTAAGTTATAGTTTTAGACAGAAAATAGGATTAAAATAGGTGATCTTCATGGAGCAAGAGTGATTGAAGTGTGGATTAACTAAGACTTTGGGAAATCAAGACTTAGCTTTGGATCTTCATCTTTCTTTCCACTTTTGTATGGTTGTCATGACAGTGACCAACTAACCTTCCCTTGTTGGATTGGAGGTACTTAATATAGTTTAGATGTAATCTTTTGATCTTGCAAATATATGATTCTAGTAACTTATGTGATAACTGAAGCTATTCTTGCTTTTCATTCTTATGCTTGATTTAATTGTTATTGACAAATACTTTTGAATCTAGGTTTAGAATAATCTTCTATCAAAATAAGAAATTCTAGACATGGAATTGGGTTTTGATAATCACACAAAGTGTCGGAACGTAAAGCTTTCGGATCGTTTAATAGATTGGGAAATCGTCGATTAAACGATACGATCGATCTCACGACGTCATTTGGACACGAATGATGTTGTCAAGTGATACGTGATGATTTCACTAAAAAGCTAGAATTCATATGCATGATCATTAGAATATATTCGAGGCTAGATTGACGAACTCTGATCTCAAGCTTTTATTCCCTATTACTTGTCGTCTTTATTATCGCTTTTAAATTCCAATAGTTTATATGAAACAAACTTATAAACCCAAACTCAAAATGATATCAATTGTTGAATGGCTTACGGTATCGCACTAGTCCCTATGGAGACGATATAAAAAATACTTACTTTTGACTGAACATCAGTCAGCGCATTTTATTCCTATCAAGTTGAGTATGTCTTTAGCAAGGTTTGCGGAGATCTACATTGAGCAGATTGTCAGATTGCATGGTGTTCCTTCTAGCATTGTGTCAGATCAAGATCCGAGGTTTATGTCGAAGTTTTGGCAGAGTTTGCAAGAAGCGTTGGGGACGAAGTTGAGATTGAGTTTTGCTTATCATCCTCAAATTGATGGTCAGTCGGAGAGGACTATACAGTCTTTGGAAGATTTGTTGAGAGCTTGTGTTTTGGAGCAAGGAGTAAGTTGGAGTGAATTTTTACCGTTGGTTGAGTTTACTTACAACAACAGTTTTCATTCGAGTATTTGCATGACACCTTTTGAAGTGTTGTATGGTCGGAGGTGTAGAACCCCGTTGTGTTGGTTTGAGTCGGGTGAGAGTGCTATGATTGGACCGAAGGTAGTTCAGCAAACTACCGAAAAGGTAAGATGATTCAGGAGAAGATGAAGGCTTCGCAGAGTAGGCAGAAGAGTTATCATGATAAGAGGAAGAAGGAGTTAGAATACCAAGTTGGTGAGGGTTAATCCAGTTACCGGTGTTGGGAGAGCTTTGAAATTGAAGAAGTTGACTCCACGTTTTGTTGGTCCTTATCAAATTGTAGAGAGAGTTGAAGCAGTAGCGTATCGGATTGTGTTACCGTCGTCGTTGTCGAATCTGCATGATGTGTTTCATGTGTCTCAGTTGCAGAAGTATGTGTATGATCTGTCTCATGTGATTAAAGTGGATGATTTGGAAGTAAGGGATAATTTGAGGGTGGAGACTGTGCCTTTGAGTATTGAAGATCATGAAGTTAAGCAGTTGCGAGGAAAAGAGATCGTTTTGGTCAAGGTGATTTGGTGAGGTCCTACGAGAGAGAGCATAACTTGGGAGTTAGAGGGCAAGATGAAGGAATCGTTTCCGGAGTTGTTTCCTTCAGGTAATTTTTTAGGATGAAAATTCTTTAAGTGGGGGAGAGTTGTAACAGCCCAATTTTTAGCAGTAGATTTATCTGTTATTATTAGTATTATTTATTTAATTATATTTGTTAATTGATTATTTATATGTGATTGGTGAGTTAGTGGAATTTGTTGGAGTAAGCCCTAATAGCCAATCTATTTTGATTGGATTTGGCTTTGTATCATGACTTATATATATATATATATATATATATATATATATAAGACATTTATTTATTCTTTTGTTTAGTTTCAAAATATTAAATTCCCTAGAATAATTGGTCTGTTTAATGGAGCATTAAGTGTGACTTAATCGTGAGACTCATTAAACGAAAGGACATTATTCTTAAAGTATCCGTAGTCAAGCTTTATTGTGAAATGGGATAACATTAAAGCATAGAGACTATTATGTGGGTAGACTGATGATCACATCTCACAGATCAGAGATAAAGAGTTATCAAGTCTTCACATAGGTATAAATATTAGGAGTAATATTTATACTGGATTGACCCGCCATGAGAATACTACATAGTAAAAGTTATGAAAAGTGTTATAAGATATTCTCATAGTGATAGTGGTGTATTCCACCCTTAGATGTGGGAGTCGAGTGCTTTATCACCATTCAAATGTTGTCTGTAATAGGATGACTATAAAGTTGGTTGATGGGTACTCCATGAATCATGCTAAGGGACATGAGTGACCTAGATGGAATTTGCCCCTCCTACATAACAGGAGAAATGTCTATGGGCCCAATATTGAACTAGACAAGGATGACACGGTCTATGCCTTGTGTTCAATATAGACATGAGGACAAAAGGATAATTATACACATGATCAGTATCACGGAAAGGTTTCGACATATCACATGACATTCTCGTCACTTGGGTAGCAGTGATGTGTTGCTAGATACCGCTCACTGTTTATAATATTAAATAGGTCATTTAATATTATTGCCAACGTTACGAGAACCTATAGGGGTCACACACAAAGGACAGATAGATGAGAGAAATAAATAAGTAAGACTTATTTATAAAATAATAAGTAGGACTTATTAGTAATTAAATAATTAAGTATGACTTATTATTTAATTTATGAAATAGAGAAACGCGGTCCATCATAAGGTACGGTGTGTTTAAGTGAAATATGGTGCACCGTAAGGTACGGTGTATTTAAGTGCTTGACTTGTTGACCACACAAGTGGTTCTATAAGTAGAACCCTTGTGGTGAAGCATTACAGACTTTTGTTGAAACACTTAACCTAATTCACAAAAGTTGTGAAACCCTAGCCGCCGCTCTCTAAACCCTGTTCTCTCTGAATCTCCGTTGGAATTGGCTAGCACCGGTCATCGGAGAAGGTCTGTTCGTGTGGACTGAATAGAGGCATCGCTACGTTGCTTTGCTCGTGATCAGAAACAATTCTGCCACAAAGGTTCTGCTCTTCAAGAGGTAAACACATGAATCCTTAAAGTGTTTAAGTATGTGTTTGATTTGTGATTAATGATTTAATCAAGATCCGTTTCAATGGGATTTGTTCCGCTAAGAGGATTAAATTTTTTGAAAAACCCCTCTTAAATCCCTTCAGTGCTATCAGAGTTTTTGGTTCTGATTAAATCATTGAATTCAAATATGTTGGTTCCGTAACATGATTTGATGCTTTATCGGTTTTAATATGATTGAAATTGATTAGCATATAGTTTCATTTTTGAAAGGAAACGTGATATTGGATATCACTAAATCCAGCGCATGAGTCAAACTAATTAAAATCGATAAGGGTTATTGATTTAATTTTGAAATAAAATCAGAACATATTTTGTATATATGTGATATGTATAAATAAATGTTTCATATTTATTTTGAAATTAATCTTGTAAAATTATTTTACTAAATATTAATTAAAATTGATTGATTAATATCATATATGTGATATATGATTCTAATACGACATCAGTATATGTGATATATTGATTGTGTCATTCGTTCAATAGGTTTTATATGATTGATTGTGAATTTGTAGACAATTCGTGAGATTTAGCTTTGATATCCGATTCTGGTGAAGCATCAAAGATCCGGTTGTCCATACTGAACAAACAATTGTTAAAACTATTAATGTTTGATCGTCGTATTAGATTACCTAACTATACAAGAGTTGTATTATTATGGTTGTATCATTTGATCAATTATTTTCAAAAGATTGTTGTTGTAACACCCATACTAATTTAATCTAGAATATTAGCATGTGCGTTAAACTGATAATGGATACATTTAAAATTTTCAATAATAATATTAAATCACATCTGAATGAATACAAGTTTACTCGTTTATACAAATAATCCAATACCATTACAATACTTATACAAATGTCCAATAAGCTCCTGAGCTGGTACACGACGAGCAACTGTACTCCATCCAGTATCTCTCTGAAGAACTCCATCACGAACCTCTGGCTTACCTGTAAACCTGCACCAGAAGGAGTGGGATGAGACATAATGTCTCAGTGAGCTCCACCCAACCAACTGTTGGCAACCACAGGGAACCTAGGGTCGCCATGCCTACCTTGGCAATCTTGGGGATTTCCTATGATCGCCAAATCTTATCTTTATCCACAAAGGGTATAAATCTACCTATGACTATAAGTCTGTCTGTAACTATATCTTTAAACTGCCTGTAACTATAACTCTGACTATAACTATAACTGTAAACTGCCTATAACTATAATTCTGACTGTAACTATAACTGTAAATGTAACACCCATACTAACTTAAACTAGTATATTAGTATGTGCATTAAACTGATACTGGATACATTTAAAATTTTCAATAATAATATTACAAACAATACAACTGAATGAGTACGAGATTGCTCGATTATACATTTATCCAAACAACATATACAAATACTTAACATATACTGATAAACTTCTGAGCTTGTCCAAGGCGAGCAACTGCACTCCATCCAGCGTCTCCGTGTGGAACAGCTTCATGTACCTCTTGCTAACCTGCAGAACCTGCACCAGAAGGATTGGGGTGAGACATACGTCTCAGTGAGCTCCAACCCAACCTACTGTTGGCAACCACGGGGGAAACCTAGGGTCGCCGTGCCTACTCTTAGCGATATTGGGGATACCTACGATCGCTGTCATTCTTTAACATCTATCGCGATCAAGGGGAAACCTAGGATCGCGTCATGTCTTCATCTTTCTTATACTTGTCATTAACATAATCTTACTCTATTCTTATCTTAGTCTTATACGTAGTGATCTTGGGGACATCCTATGATCACATCGCGTTCACTAGGAACTATTCATCATGTCTCGTATTACGTATAAAATATACATATTCATTTCATATTCGTATTCATCTTTTCATATCATAAGTTAGAAGTTAGCGTTGAACAAACAATTATTATCTTGGTTCATTTTACGGAGTGCATCCGGGTGGAGTTACCCCGAAGTACATCTCCCATCATACCGGTGAAAATCCTATCATATCAGGCTAACACCGGACTCCTCTTATCTTTGTGTAGGCAACCCTCTCGGTGAAGCCCCATCCGGCATAATCCGGAGCCTGCTGGACACAACTTGCATGTAGACAACCCTCTCGGAGAAGTCCCATCCGGCGAATCCCGGAGCCTGCTGGACATGCTTAAGTCTTTTAACATACGTGTGGACAATCCTCTCGGAAGAGTCCCATCCGGCGAAACCCGGAGTCTGATGAACACGTTTAACATAATCTTATAACTTACGTGTGGATAGCCCTTTCGGAGAAATCCCATCCGGCATATTCCGGAGTCTGATGAACACGTTATCATATTCTTATCATTAGATTCTTAACTTAAATTCATAAACATATTTATTACGTTTCATAATCTTGTGCATATCTAATGCCTACTTGACTATTCATTCTTAAAACTTAACCTATAAATAGGTTCTTATCTTTAATCATTGAATCACTCTTCATCTCATTAATCCTTAACCCTTGCACTTAAAGATACGTCTAACACTTATCATACGCTTTGCATACTTAATGCGTCTCTTAAGGGAAACTAATCCCCAATACATAACCTATGAGGGGTCCTTAATTTAGACGTTTATTCTAATCTTGAGTACTTGTGAGTTCTTACTTTACTTTACTATAGTTGGCATAAAATACATTCTTAGGGGAAACCAACTCCCAATACATACTTATGAAATCATAGTCTTAAGGTTATTGTTCCCATAAGCCTTAGCTTGATTAGGAATAAACCCAAAACTAGTTCCTTTACTCCTCAATATAACTTAGAAGTTAAGTAATCATCCTCCAATGTAGTACCCTTTATCCATCCTACCTTATATCCATACCTAACATCAAGAAAAATAAGTTTGTGTGGAGGGGAAAATCGGCGGCCGATTTGCATAAATCGGGGCCCGATTTATGCCGTAAGTTCCATGGAAAAATAAGCTTGAAATCGGTGGCCGAACTCTCCAAATCGGTGGCCGAATTTGTCATTTGCAGGGTTCAATTTCTTGCTTCCTAGGCCAAACCAATCCATTCCAAGCATACAAACAGCTTATGGGAAGAAATTCCAACACATATAGGTAGCTAACAACATGATTTACTAAGGAATTTACCAAGCATAAGGAATTGGACACTAATTATAAATTTATCCAATAGACAACTTAATCATCAAAACTAAACAAGGTGGGTGCTAAAACCCCTAGGGAACTCACCTTGATTTAGCTAGCTTTCTCTCCAAGCTTTCCCTTGCTTCTTCTCCAACCTTAGCTTAGGTTTTCTTTCCTTCTTGTTCCATTCTTCCTTTCTCTTGTTTCTTCTCTTGTTCTAGCTTTCCACACAAGCTTGCTAGCTCTTTCTCACATGAATTTGGATTGAAATCTTGATGAGTGAAGAAGGAGAGATGGGGGCGTGAGAGTAGGGAGGAAGAGGGAGAGAATGAGGGCTGATTTGAGGAGTGAAAGAGGAAAGGAATGAACAAGAAAAATATCTTGTTCTTCTTCTTAAATAATCTCCTCTTTTCAAATAATTACTAAAACGCCATGCCACTTATTACAAGTTCGCCATTCTTGCTTAACAAGTTTCCTACACTGTTAATCGATACATCCAAGCGGAATATTACCCTTGCCACATAAATAACCCATTAACTGACAATTTACCAAATTGTCCTTTGCTTAAAACATTCCGATACATCGTCTCAATATTAATAATTATTCGAGTCTTGGGCGGGATGTTACAGTAAACTACCTGTAACTATAACTGTAACTATTAAACATAATTCATATAAACACATATTATGTTAGAAGTTAGCGTTGAACAAACATTATTATCTGAGTTCGTTTTACGGAGTGCATCCGGGTGGAGTAACCCCGAAGTACATCTCCCTATGACCCGGTGAAATTCCTATCATATCAGGCTAACACCGGACTCCTCTTTTAATTTGCATGTGGACAACCCTCTCGGTGAAGTCCCATCCGGCGTATCCCGGTGTCTGCTGAACATGCCTATGACTGTGACATATAATTCTTTAACTTTTACATATACATATCTGATGTATTAATCATATAATAACAATCACATAACACTTAACCTATAACTTAAGATTCTTGGCTTATCGTTCTCATAAGCCACCTATTAATTGTTGGAGATCCAACACTATAAGCTTATTTGAAACCTTGATTGTCGAAACATTCCTATTACTCTTGTATTCTAAACCGAATACTTCTCTAATCTTGCTTACCTAATGTAGGTTCTTGACTTATCAAAGTCATATGCCTTCCTTAAGAGTTTATCAACTCACATGTAATGGATTTATCCATCTAATCCTTACCCTCATACTCTTAAATCTTGTTTCCTATCAAAGGATTCGACATATCGTTATCATATGCCGTTCTTAGGGCTTACCTATTCATTTAACCATTGTTCTTGCAATTCCCGTACATTGTGTATTCCTTGCTCCTATAATATCTCAACCATTGGAAGCCTTTAGGATGAGTTAAAAAGGTGGATAATGTTTCTAAAATGTTTCAGGAGAAAACGGTTGCAAAAAGCCACGCCTACGCGCACCAGAACACCCAAAACAGCTTAACTGTTCTGGTTTGATCGCTACAAGCGAAGGCCTGGTCGCTACAAGCGACGGTTGGCAGAACAAAATTGTTGTCTGGTCGCTATAGTGACTGATGGTCGCTGTAGCGACCATGACAGTACATAACTTGTCCAAAAACGTGTTTTTCCGCCATTTTTGCTCAACCAAAGTTACCCAAGCTTCCCAACCATGCTAGGAATGATTTTCTATTACAAAATGATAGTTTTAAACATATATGAGCAAGGCATTATGGTTAAAAATACTATAACTTAGCATATGATGAAATACACATCAAATCTCTCAAAATGGGATTCTAAAACCCCTAGAGAGCTCACCTTAAACTTGGATTACAGCTTGATTGCTTACTTGCCAGCTTTCCTCAAAACCCTAGCTTGGTTCTTACTCCTTTCTTGATTTCTTCTTAACTTCCTCTTGTTCTACTCTTCCAACTTTAGCTTACTAGCCAAGGTTCCCACAAGATTTGATGCAATTTTGATGGATGGTGGTGAGGATTGATGGAAGCCGAAAATCTTAGAGAGAGGGAGGAGAAATTCAGATTTTGTAGAGAGAGAGAGATGAGGAGAAAAATGAGGGAAATATCTTACCTTTTTCCCTATATAAAATCCTTCCTTCGAAATTTACAATTTTGTCATTGCCTTCATATTAATCCTCTATTACTTATAAAAGTCACGTTTAAGCGGGTTGTTACACTCTACCCCCCTTAAAGAAATTTCATCCTCGAAATTTAGGGTTCTCCTGAAATCATATAAAAACAGATCCTTTCTACCTCTTTCTCTACTAGCCAATCCTCCAATTCTACTTGATTATCGAATTCCATGGTCACTCTTAAGTCTAACACGTAGATTAATTACGCACCTCGATTAAACCATACTGGTTAAAACTTGTTTCTCTAGCCATGATTTCCTTCTCTGTAAGTCAAAACATAGGACAATCTCTTTCCAGCCGAAAGGTCTGATGCATGTTACATAACTATCACCTGTTAGGACGTATGGTTATCTGAACCAACATATCCATCTTATCTGACTATGTTCTCTGTTCGACATATTTCTTGCAAATCCAATTTAAAATTATTAAGTCTTGGATTTCCCTTACGGAATTCTATCAGTTCTTCTTTCATTGATCGTTCAATCTTATCCTGAAGACGTCGGGTCGATCTGATTTTCCTCAATTATTCCAACTTTTCTAGGAATCTATTACATTACCTTTAATTCGAAAGAATTCTTGTCTTTGACTTTCGCCTCGTAAGACGACATTTTATCGTTACATTCGTAACATTCTTACACTGAAAGGCATCTGATATTGAGTATTCTCAAACGGAAGTAAAGTCCATTGCAACTACCCCCACGATTCAAATACAAGGTGGTGGCTGAACTTATGGTACAAGTTCCTTTGTTTCTGACATCCTGGTGTAACTATTATCACAACCATGAGCATTGCTCACATTCCCACTGCGGGAATCCTTAAGGGCTCGAGAAATCATATGAGCCACTCGTGCTCCGATTTAATTAATCAACGATAACGCGTAGCTAAAGGTCTTAGGAGCTTTATTCCTTCTAGGACTCTGACAATCTTGTATCATTCAAGATATTCCTTACTCATGGGATTAATACTTTCTTTACCAATACTTTCAAACTTATGAAAGTTAGTACAAGTGACGTGTGGCATAAGCCGTCTCACATATCATCATATAATACAGTCCATAGCACATAGCTCCCATACATGATTGAGTACGTGTACACTACTATCGGGTACACAGTACGCCGCATCATCATTGTCCAACTAATGGGACATCATACTTAGTCAAAATATACTTGAGACAATGCCACGCCAACTAAGGTCACTCTTCTTCCTCTTAACTCATGCTTGTATTCTTTGAGTATCCACAATCCCATAACGTAAATTATGGTTACATTCCATTGGCGTTATAAACTTATTTTGTCAAAAGACATTCTCTGTTTTCGAAAAGGAAACTCTATTCTGATCGCTATTCAAATAGCGCTCTTTAAATCTTAATCCTTTATTTCATAACTTCAATTCACGTAACCCGTTACTGTAAACTATGAGTAATCTTCTGATCTGTGTAAAACATTTCCTTCCTCTAACTGTGAACATTAAGTTCAAGAATTCCTGAATTCCTCAACTAAGATTTGTTCGGTAACAACAAACCTGTTCTGCTTAAGACTTTCCTGTTAAACATTACTGACTGCGTACCACGGTTACCGATACATATCACATGACTGTAAAAAAAATGTTACACTACTATCTAAGTAGCATAAACTCTGCCTGATCAGTATACATAATACTAATCATAACCTGTTACATGCGACATGCTAGCATAACGTGGGTACGATGTGGAATAACCTCATAACTAATTCTCTTTGGTTAAACTTACTATTCAAGTCAACTTGAAGTTACCGAGCTAGAATAGCTAGATTGCCGTATTAGTTGTGGCTTTCTTCGTTATTTACTTATTGTGCTAGAAACACATCCTTTAAATTTCTCAAACTGCTTCGATTCTCATTTCTCATGAGTTTCGAGGTCTGAAGCATTCCTCGACTTATCTCTTAAAATTTTCCTGTTAGAACTGATGATAAGTTCAAGTCATCACTACTTACTAATATTATGTAGCTTGAGAATTAATCACTGAATACCTTTCCTGTAATTCATCTGGCAAGGACTTTACAAACATCATTTTTCTCTAAGCTTCAGCTTTGAATTGTCCGTTAACTCATTCTTGGATTACTTCTCCGCTGCGCAACTCTGATTTAAACAATTCACCTTAGGATAGAAGTAATACACCAATATTACCAAATTAGATATCCTCGTTAAACTCATTCCTTAATGGCTTAAACCACCTGCTTAACTTATTGATTGATCGTCATCTGACTTTGTGTTTCCTTTTGGACATAAACAATATACTTACTTTCATGAAAATACGCCGAAACCTGTAAACAGTCTTTAGCAATAATTACGAGCCCAACAATGCTCCCGTCAAAACAACTTATACACTAGTTCTAGCTTTACTCTTCATATTCTGAATTCTATAACCATCACATGGTTGGCTCAACATGTATATTCATTTAAACTTTGCAAAAACCCTACTGAAAGTATACCTGAAGCAACTTAAGTTCATACATTATTTACTTGTGGTAACTTCTAGAAGCATTTTATGACTTCTGGAAATTCTCATCTTTCATATACTGAATCGAGTTCCGTTCTATAATTATCCGTAAGGATTTCACACCCACAACCTTTTTCCAATACAACTTAGGTCCACATAACTCTATCATATCTCTTGGTTACTCCTCGGGTTTCTCCGAAAATAGTCCGTCTGGATAAGACTCAACTTTTATCGGCTCTCCTGTAAGCCCAAACACATGTTACGCCTCTTCGAATACCCGATAATTAATCTTAAACTTCATCACTTATCATTTCCTATTGGATCCTTCCAGTAACTTATTACTGTATCGACAATTCACATCTAATCTTATTATCTGAGTAATTCTCCATAGGTCTTTTCATCTATGGCCCTCTTCATATGGTTTCGAGCAATCTAAGGTCTGTATTTCCACCATCTTTAACACATACCAACATAAGGTGATCTTTGTCGGCTTACCCGAATACTTGTGTAAGGAACCCATCAAAAGAAAACATAGAACTCCTTAACATTAACCATAACTTTAACTGCAACTTGTACGTTAGTGACGATCTTCCTGCTGCTAGAGCCTCACAATAGTTCTTGGCTAATTCCTGCTTAATCCTCGAAACCGGTCTGCTATAATCCGACAACACAAGATTCAATCTTTACTTCATACCCTTGCCATGGGTTTCCTTCACTTATCGCTAAGCTTGCGTTCCTCATACAAAGTATCTTGATGACCCATAATAAAGGGAGGTAATCTGTTTCATCTGTCCAATATTTTGCTTAATCCATAAATAAATCTCTTACCCATCGGATATTAAAATCTCATTCGGTCCAAGTGCGCAAGTCCTTCTATCCTTACACACTATATCCTTACTGGAAGTCCAGAGCTTCCAATAATTAACTGATCATTCCTTATTCCAAGTCGCTGGGTTTGGTACCGTAATCCTTTACCTCTGTACCCGGAATTAAAACTCTATTTTACAATTCACTTTAACTTTTCAAATTACGGTTCCCGTTAAGATTCCAAATCATTCCTTAGAGTATTCCATAACTCTTTACTCTACACATCTCCTAGGAAAAGGCATCGCTCAATGATGCGTCCAACTAGTTAAGGTACTTGACCTTACTCTTAGATACTCTCAAATACCTCTTATATTCCTGAGACTTTGCAATTAACAGGCTCAGTTACTTCACTGTTAGAGAACCCTCCTTTGACATTAAATACCTTGCCAATTTCCGTCTTAAAATCTGACGCCTTAACCTTCACCCTTCGTACACTTCTTTCCTCCTTGGTCACATTCAGCTCTCGGATATTTGTCCTAACTGTCATATACTAGATTGAGTTGATCAGGCTCAACTAGATGTGACCTTTAGAACAATATCCGGAACCCAATGATTCCACTGCTTTTATTGAATTTTTAATGACCCATGGTGTAGTACCCCAATTTTGTCCTAAGCCTTTTAAAATAAAAAAAATCAAAAAAATCAAAGAGGGAGAAAAAGTCAAAGTCAACAAAAGTCAACAGAAAAGTCAACATTTCAAAAATGATGACTTCGCACTGCGAAGCTCACTTCGCACTGCGAAGTCTGCGATTTTTCAGCAGATTTTTGGTGTTTTTGATTTAATTCCAGATTTTGTTGCATATCATTTCCATATTTATTTTAATCAGCATTCATGGCTATTTGGGTCAAGCAAAACCAGAATTGAGAGACTTGCCATTAATGCCAAGGTTGGAAGCTTTTTCTTCCAACCTAGCATGTGACAAGCAAGTGGGCTTGCCCTTGGGCAGCTCTTGTCCCTCCCAAGTGACCTGTTAACCACCCCAAGGTTGCCATCCACCTGCTTGATGACTTTCCTCCTGCTTGCTCCCCCCAAAACCAGTCAAACCAGCTGGATTTTTCACTTGAAAAAGCCATGAGTGCCTACTCTGTTTTGCAGCAGCTTTTCACCCTCTCACACCAGCCAATTGTAGCCTTTTACATCCCCCAATCTCTGCACATCACAGTGCACGTTTTTATTGATCAACCATTGAGATTGCAAGGATTGATCCCCAAGCTTGGCCAATTGCAATTCAGCCCTATTTCATCATCATTACTATCCTAAAACCTTTGAATTTGTGGCTGAAATCAGGCTGGGTCTTGCCCCTTGGCACAAGGCAAGGTTGCCTCTATCCATTAGCATTTAATGCAAAGGGATTCAGCCTGATCCTAGCCCACAATCAGCTGGATTTTGGGATTTTCTAATGATGAAATAGATTTGGTTTTGGCCTATAAATAGAAGGCAATGCCCAAGGTTACAAACAGAACATAACAGCATTCAAGAGCATTATACACTACTCATTCCAGCTTACAAACACTCACAAACAACCAGAAAAAAATCAATCAAACACAAAGCATTACAAAGTTCAAAACCATTACCAACATTCAAAACCTTTTGCAAGAACCCTCAATCAATTCAAATCCATTGCAGCTGGAGCTTTGCTAAGGATCTCTGTAAGTTTCCAAGCTTTCATCTTGCATTTACAATTGTGTTTGCATAGCAATTTTGGTTCAAAACCTCTTGGTTCTAAAAACCCCTTTTGAATTTCAAAGAAATCCCAAGGTTTTCAAAACATCAAAACTGGTTTGTCCAGTCCTTTTCATCCCAAAAACTCAAAGTTTTTCACCCACCTAGAAGGCCCTGAGTGTGTTCAGAAGTTGTTTCTGAACAAAAGTTCAGAAACAGCTTCTGAACTCAATTTTTCGCATACTTCGCAGTGCGAAGTCATGGTCGCAGAGCGACCATGACAGAACTCAGAATCTGAGTTTAGGTGTCCAAATGACCAATTTTTGAGGTTCTAGCCCAAGAGCTCAGAGCCTAAGAGTTTTTAAACCCATGTTTTTCAAACCATAACAAGGATTTTGCACAATCTTGACAAATTCACAAGTTCGTATGACCTTTTGTGGATAACTTGCAAAACAAGTTATGTTCCTAAACTTTCAAAACAGCATGAACAAACAAGCTATGTTCATCATTTCAATCAAAACTTGAACAATAAATATTGTTCA
Organism: Medicago ruthenica; assembly: GCA_018208015.1. Lineage (NCBI taxonomy): Eukaryota > Viridiplantae > Streptophyta > Magnoliopsida > Fabales > Fabaceae > Medicago > Medicago ruthenica. The sequence goes on along the minus strand of CM031377.1, from coordinate 48,142,749 downwards.
TGATGTTCAAAACTCAAACATGAACATACGCCAAATGCGTTCGCTTTTTCAAAACAATTCGCAAAACGAGCCGAACTTGCGCGTTTTCTAGCAAAATTGCTAAATCTTTCCATTTTGGGTTTTCAAACCAAATGTTTTGATATACCTTGGGATTTCTAAAAGAATTCTACCCAAAAACTTGAATGAAAAAGGGATGGTGTGACGTATGTCTCTCCATCGCCCTGATTGTACGAATGCGTGACGTATGTCTTGTCATTCGGATAATCGTCATTCCCCTTTTTCAAATATATCCAACCATAACCAAACCAAACCTTGGCCCCTTGTGGTCAATCCGAACCTTTTGGTCCCCCGTGGCCACTAGATTCGATCCCTCGACTCGTTTGAGTCACTCGGTCAATGTTCGACTCGTCCGAGTCCATTGTACCCGTTCTTGATCTCAGTGGATCAATCGAACAATCCCTCGACTCGTTGGAGTCCACTCGGTCAATGATTGACTCGTTTGAGTCCATTGCACCTCTCTTGGTCCCATAGCGACCAATTCGAACCCTTTTACCCTAACGGACGTACCTTTTAACAATTCTAGTGCGATTCATGAACAAACGCTTAATAAGTCTCCCAAGCGCGAGCATACAAGCTACGTTTTAATCGCAAGAATTCGGTTAAAACATCATCCATTTAAAATTAACCAACACATGTACGTTTTTCTACCAAAGAACTACGTATGCTTTGAATTCTCCGACTACCGGGAGATACGTAGGAGCAAGATCGACATCTTGTCAAGTGCAATAATAAAAACTTTTTTTTCTTTTCTTTCGTTTGTTTTTATCTCTTTCCCCCCCTTTTAGTATATTTTCTTTTGACATGGATAAGCATGCGCGCAAAACATTTAAAAACAATTCAAGCTTTAGCCAAATAGAAGGTTCCCGTTGAGTGCAACGGACGTGAGGGGTGCTAATACCTTCCCCTTGCGTAATCGACTCCCGAACCCTACAATAGTTGCGATGACCATCCTTTCCTCATCGTCAAAGGGTTTTATTATCATTTCCCTTTAAACAATAAAAAAAACTTAAGGGTTTATCAACGTTCCCTTTACACAAAAACTTTGGTGGCGGCTTCACAAAGGCCCTCCGAGCGTTTACGAGCGACCTCAGAGGATTTGCGCGTCTTTTTCTCAGGAAAAAAACGAGGTGCGCACACATGGCACGGTCTGAATCGACCAGCTCTGATACCAATTGTAACACCCATACTAATTTAATCTAGAATATTAGCATGTGCGTTAAACTGATACTGGATACATTTAAAATTTTCAATAATAATATTACATCACATCTGAATGAATACAAGTTTACTCGTTTATACAAATAATCCAATTCCATTACAATACTTATACAAATGTCCAATAAGCTCCTGAGCTGGTACACGACGAGCAACTGTACTCCATCCAGTATCTCTCTGTAGAACTCCATCACGAACCTCTGGCTTACCTGTAAACCTGCACCAGAAGGAGTGGGATGAGACATAATGTCTCAGTGAGCTCCACCCAACCAACTGTTGGCAACCACAGGGAACCTAGGGTCGCCATGCGTACCTTGGCAATCTTGGGGATTTCCTATGATCGACAAGTCTTATCTTTATCCACAAAGGGTATAAATCTGCCTATGACTATAAGTCTGTTTGTAACTATATCTTTAAACTGCCTGTAACTATAACTCTGACTATAACTATAACTGTAAACTGCCTATAACTATAATTCTGACTGTAACTATAATTGTAAACTACCTGTAACTATAACAGTAACTATTAAACATAATTCATATAAACACATATTATGTTAGAAGTTAGCGTTGAACAAACATTATTATCTGAGCTCGTTTTACGGAGTGCATCCGGGTGGAGTAACCCTGAAGTACATCTCCATATGACCCGGTGAAATTCCTATCATATCAGGCTAACACCGGACTCCTCTTTTAATTTGCATGTGGACAACCCTCTCGGTGAAGTCCCATCCGGCGTATCCCGGAGTCTGCTGAACATGCCTATGACTGTGACATATAATTCTTTAACTTTTACATATACATATCTGATGTATTAATCATATAATAACAATCACATAACACTTAACCTATAACTTAAGATTCTTGGCTTATCGTTCTCATAAGCCACCTATTAATTGTTGGAGATCCAACACTATAAGCTTATCTGAAACCTTGATTGTCGAAACATTCCTATTACTCTTGTATTCTAAACCGGATACTTCTCTAATCTTGCTTACCTAATGTAGGTTCTTGACTTATCAAAGTCATATGCCTTCCTTAAGAGTTTATCAACTCATGTAATGGATTTATCCATCTAATCCTTACCCTCATACTCTTAAATCTTGTTTTCCTATCAAAGGATTCGACATATCGTTATCATATGCCGTTCTTAGGGCTTACCTATTCATTTAACCATTGTTCTTGCAATTCCCGTACATTGCGTATTCCTTGCTCCTATAATATCTCAACCATTGGAAGCCTTTTGGATGAGTTAAAAATGTGGATAATGTTTCTAAAATGTTTCAGGAGAAAACGGTTGCAAAAAGCCACGCCTACGCGCACCAGAACACCCAAAACAGCTCAACTGTCATGAACTGTTCTGGTTTGGTCGCTACAAGCGAAGGCCTGGTCGCTACAAGCGAAGGCCTGGTCGCTACAAGCGACGGTTGGCAGAACAAAATTGTTGTCTGGTCGCTATAGCGACGGCTGGTCGCTGTAGCGACCATGACAGTACAGAACTTGTCCAAAAACGTGTTTTTCCGCCATTTTTGCTCAACCAAAGTTACCCAAGCTTCCCAACCATGCTAGGAATGATTTTCTATTACAAAATGATAGTTTTAAACATATATGAGCAAGGAATTAGCACGCAAGGAATTAGGGTTAAAAATACTATAACTTAGTATATGATGAAATACACATCAAATCTCTCAAAATGGGATTCTAAAACCCCTAGAGAGCTCACCTTAAACTTGGATTACAGCTTGATTGCTTACTTGCCAGCTTTCCTCAAAACCCTAGCTTGGTTCTTACTCCTTTCTTGATTTCTTCTTAACTTCCTCTTGTTCTACTCTTCCAACTTTAGCTTACTAGCCAAGGTTCCCACAAGATTTGATGCAATTTTGATGGATGGTGGTGAGGATTAATGGAGGCCGAAAATCTTAGAGAGAGGGAGGAGAAATTCAGATTTTGTAGAGAGAGAGAGATGAGGAGAAAAATGAGGGAAAATATCTTACCTTTTTCCCTATATAAAATCCTTCCTTCCAAATTTACAATTTTGCCATTGCCTTCTATTACTTATAAAAGTCACGTTTAAGCGGGTTGTTACAGTTGTGAATTTGAACAATTCGTGAGATTGAGCTTCGATATCCGAATCTCGTGAAGCATCAAAGATCCGATTGTTCATGTTAAACAAACAATCCTTGAAACTATGATGTAGTGTGATCGATCATAATGTTTGATTAATTAATTCAATTGGAGAAAGGTAGATTTAAAAGATCATGATTTTGAAAGAGTTTCAATATCAGGTATGGTCTTTTGAATTTGGTAATTAAAGATTTTCATATCTTTAGTTTAATTCATTTCCAATTTAAAAGGATCATGATTTTGAAAAGTTTCAATATCAGATAAGATCTTTTGAATTTGGTAGTAAAATATTTGCATAATTTTAGCACCATAATTTGTTTTGGAAACAGATTGATTGCTTAAATAAAGCAGATTTAATTATAATAATTATTGAGTGTCAATATTACTATAATTAAATAAATAAAAATTCTACCTTTTTGGATTGTTTTTCAAAAGTTGTTTGAAATGGTAGTAAACGATCCCTATTTGATAGTAAATTTAAAATGTCATGATTTGAAATAGTTTCAATGTCATGTATGATTTTGAATTTATTTAAAAGATTTGCATGATTTTTACATAATTTGTTTCCAATTTAAAAGAATCATGATTTTGAAAGAGTTTCAATGTCGGATATGATCTTTTAGATTTGGTCCTAAAATTTACATATTTTAATTTTATTTATGACCAGATTGATTTTGAAATAGTTTCAAATATATAAATATATATACATATATATATATATATATATATATATATATATATATATATATGAATCAATTTTATATGGCATATATCTCAGTCAAAATATTATTTCCAAATCTTGATTGACTCTAAAACTGTTTAATGATAATAATAAATAGTTATTATTATTTATCATTAAGTTTAAGGTATATGGTTATGACCTTAGTTTGCTTTGACGTTTATCCATTTAAATTAAATATGACATGCGTGTCATAGTTTATTTCATTTAAATACGGCATGCGTGTCATGATTTATTTTATTTAAATATGACATGCGTGTCGTGTCATTTATTTATTTTATTTAAGTGTTAAATAATGTAATTGCTCAAGTTGAAGAGAAGACAACGCCAAAAGATGATTCCGATGAAGAAACTTTTGAAGTTTGCTCGTGGGTCAAAGAATTGTAATAAAGTAGTTTATTTAATTCTTACGCGTTAGGAGGTCATAACCATACTACCAAATTTATTTTATGTATGTGATGCATGAAATGTATGTTTAGTTAGCGCATGTATGGGATATATGCTTAACATGTTTTAGATATATGTTAGCATGTATGTTTTAAATGTTTTATATACTTGCTATATATAAGCATGAATGTCATGCATCTTAAGAGACATGTGTATGAGATACACATGTCGATGAGATCAAACTTAATAAAAATCCTTCAAATAGAATTGAAGTTAATTGATTTCAAAAGTATAACACCCTTCAAGACTAATATCGAAATGTGTGGGTTCGCCTCGGCGAAGTGCACTTTCTATACTAGTAAATTGAGGTGCGGTAATTCTATTTACCCGACTGTTATTCTTTGGATCTAACTTAACTAAGTTATTTTAATAAGATTAAAAATATATTAACTTCAAATAGAATATTAAGTTAATTGCTTTCCAAAGGATAGCACCCTTCAAGACTAGTCTCGAATAGCGTGGGCTCGCCCTAGCGAAGTGCACTTTCTATACTAGTAAGTTGCAGTGAGGTAATTCCATTTACCCGACTGTTATTCTTTGGGTCTAACTTAACTAAATTATTTTAATAAGATTAAAATATATTTAGAAGCAATGTTTGGGAACATATATATGATAGATTAAAGTAAGGAGTTACTCAACCAAATGGTTTGAAAGTTGTATGAGATACAATTGGAAGGAGTTCCTACCTAAATAGCTAAGTTTTGGGGGATCAGCCCTCGCTGACTCAAAACGAAGTGAAATATGGATTTCAACCCACTAGAAAATCTTCCAATGAGATTTTACGAATCAAATGTTGAAGGTCATTTGTTTTGAGTAAAATAGTGGGAGCATTTTAATTAAAGACCTAATTAAATATGTTTTAAATCATGATACATTTATTTTATTTTCTGTATTTAGAATTTCTTTGGCATATGCATTTTATACTGTTAAATGTTCATATAAAGAACAAAATCTTCAGAAAGGAGTTTCTGAATTGGTACAAGAATTGAGAATTGTTCTCAAGTACGAGAAAAACTGTTAATGTTTTAAAAGAGTCAAAATATAAGAGGTAAGACTTCTTCTTTGCCCATATAGTTATAGAAAGTTAAATTTCTACTTCTGCATCATAAGTATATGATACTTGATGATTGATCTCATATTTATTGAAATATAGAGAGTTTTTAAAGAAGCAGGACATTAGCTATAAGTGAAGTCCACCTACATCTAGAATGGAACAAATTGTTTCATTGATATAGGAGCTAATGCTTGAACTTAAATTTAACTTGATATGGAACCAAATAATTGTTATTAAATTCCATATAAAATAGAAGCATTAAATCCAAAATCTTGTATTGACAAGAGAAAGATTGTGTAGTTGAATAAAAGACAAACATTGTCATATTATCCAAATAATGTTTTCTATACAAATGTGCTAATCAAGTAATGGATTTGAGTTCCATGATCTTGATAAGATGGTCTATAACATATGAAAAGAGATCAAATGAGATTTGAACTATTTGTATATTATTAGCATTATTGTTTAGTACAAATAAGTTTGATTCACATTTTCAGATTCCATGAATATGGACTATTGGACTCATTTGATATTATATCATTTGAAGGATGTGAGTTCCACCTTTAAAATATTTCAATGTTAGAGAATATCTGATTTATTCAAATCAATATACATATGATGTATATGGATCACCAAACACATTTGCTAGAGATATTTATTTCTTTTACTTAATTTACATTACTGATTAGATTAGTAAATGTAAATTTATGTTGGACACGAATTAGAAATCTTTGAATTGGTTCAAAGAGTTCAACGATGGAGTAAAGGAATAATTTTGAAAAGTATAAAGACCATACGAATATGTCATGATGGTTAATACTTAATTAAGGAGTATATTGATAATTTATATCGCTTCATGTTTGACATGAATCAATCTGAAATAGTTTGATTATAACTCCATGACTCTTGAAATTGATTAAATTACAGTTATTTTTCACCCACAATAAGTTCCAATCGAGGTAATCATAGAGACACCATATTAGATATGGAGGAAGAGTACCTAGTTTGACTTTGTGATAATTTGGGGTTATGATGTTTATTAGATAAACAAAATTCCAAACTAGATGAATGTATACTTGTGGATTTATCCTTAGGAAGCTAAAGGATACTAATTCTACATCACATGACAAAAGTTGTCTGTCGCTAGAACTAGAGTATTCCTCTTGAAGGAGTATATCTCTGCAGGATCCAGTGGGAGTGGTGTAGAACTTGAATTAAGTCAAGTACCACAAAATACATGTTTCTCTAAGAATGGAACATGAACTGATTCAACAATGGGTTGTTGTTAAATCATCAGTTCGAGTAGCACAAGATCTAGATGAGTCTGACATGTCATATCACTAGGATGAGAAACATGATTTTGTCATGGCTCAACAAGGTATATGACTAATGGAAGATGGGCGCCTGACTTACTAGAAGGCCGTAAATGGCCTGAATTCTGAGAAATGGCTAGATGGCATGGGATCTTATATAGAGTCCATGTACACAAACCATATATGGATATTGGTTATATCATCCAATGAGTACGACTCATAAGATGAATGTGGGTTTTCTTATATAAAACTAACATGGATGGTATTATGAATACCTTTAAGATATGATTGATCGTAGACGGTTTCGTGCAAAATCATGATGCAAATCGTGATGAAACCATTACATCATGATAATTCTTAAATCTAACGATTCCATTTGCCATTGTTTTATAATACACATTCTGGAGGATGGATAACGAGGTTGCATTCCTTAATTGGAATGACCTTATATATGTATTTGACATATATGTAGGGTTTCGTTAATTGGATGCTAGAAAGGTACATATATTACAAAACTCATGTATGGAATGGAGCAAGCTTCTCGAAGTTGAATTGTTTATTTTATTAATAGAGTTTTATGAAAACTTAGATTAATAAAAGAACAAATTTAAATCTTGTGCACACAAGGAGATTAGTGGGAGCATTGATATTAGTTTGGTGGAGTATGTGGATCACATACTAGTCACCAAAACAATTTATCTACACATGTGAGACATGGTTAGAAAATTATTTCTAATATGTACCAAAATTGATTATAGTGTTCGACACTAGAATACTTTTAAGAAAATCCTTGGATGTCTTAAAGGACTTGGGATTGTTTCTTGAACACGGATGAAAGGAACATCGTAAAGGAGTTACAATGATGACAACTTTCATATTAGTGTACAGTATATCCAGATCGCAACCTGGAATAAATGTTATGCTTGGATATCAACTATGAAATTTGTAAAAGTACAAGCTTCAGATAGTTGTTGTTTCTATTACAGATGTCAAATATATGATTTGGATTGTTTAGCTCATAGCTGAGCGAAAACATGTGTTTCTTGCGTTGCGGATTCCATTGATCCCGTCTGAGGTGAAATTGGTTTAATCTTGCGAGCAATGAAAATTAGATCTCACCAATGATTCAAATGTATATGTTGACACTTCAATTTCCTTTTGATAGAAGATCAAAAGTGGAAATTGAAAGAAGTACAACCTACCAACATAGGAAAGGTTCCTTATCTGCTAGTAGAGTATCTTGCCCATAGTGTGCTTGATGCTAACATTTGACCAATAGATATTGAGTTAATATTTGATTAGCTTTTAGTGCTAGTGGGAGATTGTTGGAGTAAGCCCTAATAGCCAATCTATTTTGATTGGATTTGGCTTTGTATCATGACTTTTATATATATATTTATGAATATATATATATATATATATATATATATATATATATATAAGGCATTTATTTATTCTTTTGTTTAGTTTAAAAATAATAAATTCCCTAGAATAATTGGTCTGTTTAATGGAGCATTAAGTGTGACTTAATCGTGAGACTCATTAAATGAAAGGACATTATTCTTAAAGTATCCGTAGTCAAGCTTTATTGTGAAATGGGATAACATTAAAGCATAGAGACTATTATGTGGGTAGATTGATGATCACATCTCACAGATCAGAGATAAAGAGTTATTAAGTCTTCACATAGGTATAAATATTAGGAGTAATATTTATACTGGATTGACCCGCCATGAGAATACGACATAGTAAAAGTTATGAAAAGTGTTATAAGATATTCTCATAGTGATAGTGGTGTATTCCACCCTTTGACCTGAAACCACTATGTACCCTAGATGTAGGAGTCAAGTGCTTTATCACCATTCAAACGTTGTTTGTAATAGGATGACTATAAAGTTGGTTGATGGGTACTCCATGAATCATGCTAAGGGACATGAGTGACCTAGATGGAATTTGCCCCTCCTACATAACAGGAGAAATGTCTATGGGCCCAATATTGAACTAGACAAGGATGACCCGGTCTATGCCTTGTGTTCAATATAGACATGAGGGCAAAAGGATTATTATACACATGATCATTATCACGGAAAGGTTTCGTCAGATCACATGACATTCTCGTCACTTGGGTAGCAGTGATGTGTTGCTAGATACCGCTCACTGTTTATAATATTAAATAGGTGATTTAATATTATTGCCAACGTTACGGGAACCTATAGGGGTCACACACAAAGGACAGATAGATGAGAGAAATTAATAAGTAAGACTTATTTATAAAATAATAAGTAGGACTTATTAGTAATTAAATAATTAAGTATGACTTATTATTTAATTTATGAAATAGAGAAACGCGGTCCATCGTAAGGTACGGTGTGTTTAAGTGAAATATGGTGCACCGTAAGGTACGGTGTATTTAAGTGCTTGACTTGTTGACCACACAAGTGGTTCTATAAGTAGAACCTGTAACACCCTAACCCTTAATCGCCGATTATTAACTTTAATAAAAAAAAACGTTAAGGACATAGGAAGTTACAACATAATGAAAACGCATTTTCATAAACATCAACAGATCAAAATATATTTGATTCACATACAGCAGCGGAAAAAAAATAACAAACAGAGACGTGCAAAAAAAGACGCAAAAACATGAAACAGAAAATGCTGTCACAGTACAATTTCACTAAGACCTCCTGGGAGTATTTTCATCATAACTCAAAAACTAAAAATAATTTTCACGTCAAACCAAAGCCACTGGAAAGCTAACAAAATTATCTAAAACTTTCATGTTTACACCCAAGGCCAATTCTGTACCGATCAGTACCAGTTTTTGTTTTGAATTCGGAAAAGTTGTGCAGAAAATCAGACTAACAGCATTAGAAAAACTAACATCCAAATCTACAACAGAGGCCATTGCCAAATTATACATACACGTTCAAATACCCAAAGTAGTGTTACAACTATCAGAGCCCTAAACTCTAACTAGGATACAACACCTAGTACAAAAAGTGAGGATAGCTAAGCTATGCCCTCACCACTACGCAGGCTTCTAAACAGCAAACTGCTACTCCTCGACGATAGCCTCGTCACCCTGATATTCTGGATCCCCAAAGATCCAGCAAATAACACAAAACAGAGAGTGTTAGTATCACAACCAATAAACATGTATTAATAACACATTATTATACATGACCAAAACGCAACACGTAATCGACAAAACACAAAACTCATCAACCCCACACGAAGCACAAAACTCATCAACCCCACACGAAGCACAAAACTCATCAACCCCACACGAAGCACAAAACTCGTCAACCCCACACGAAGCACAAAACTCATCAACCCCACACGAAGCACAAAACTCGTCAACCCCACACGAAGCACAAAACTCATCAACCCCACACGAAGCACAAAACTCATCAACCCCACACGAAGCACAAAACTCGTCAACCCCACACGAAGCACAAAACTCATCAACCCCACACGAAGCACAAAACTCATCAACAACAAGTATCACTTAACAACCATTATGCACACATAATTCCTCAAGCACACTAATGTTACAAAGGATGCATGCCTTAAATGCATTCTCTAATGCATGTGGTACCAAATCATTTTGGATAAACTTATATCCTTATCAAGCACTCTTGATAACCAAGCACTCTTGGATTTCATATCCGCACACGGATATCATCGAATAACCCGCTCCGGGTATCATACAATCATGAAATGCATGATGATTCACTTAGCAAATATATGATACTTACACTACATATTCACTAATATTAGTGTACACTTATCACTATACTTACTAACACAACTAATTATCAGCACTCTGATAATTATCACAACAACAACAAACACAAACACTAGGCTTTCATGGCTAGATCATAAGACACCACATGTATATACTCAACCATGTTCAACAATCTCAAATAAACCAAACAATCATACCAAAATCTCAAACACATAAGGGTTTCAAAGGAAAACCCACACATTTTGATAACTTATCCATTTCAAACATATTCATCACTTCCCACACCTTAATCTTTAATATTAATAAGTCCAAATCCATTTTCAAAACCTTAGACACACTCTATTAGTTTCTAACAGCCATTCCAAGTATTATTTAACACATACTCACACAATATGATGCCCTTAACAAAAACCACCATGTTAGAGTTTTACTCAAGCTTTTCTTGAACAACAACAACAACAACATTTTCGAAAATTCCCAAAAACATAGGTAAACATCATATAACTTCAATTAAACATGCTAGCAACATTCACTTAGCATCAAATAAGCATAACATGATCATTAACAACTTTAATCATAAAAACTTTCTATCAAAACCTAGATAAAGTGAAAGGAGAAGTTTGGGATGGAGAAATAGACATTCTCCCCTTCTCAAAATCACTTATGAATAAGCAATACTACCTCTCTTACCTCAAAATCGATGAATCTACAGAAATTCCAAGCTTTCTCTTGCTCTCTTGCTCTTGCCCTAGCTTCTCACGTTTTCCTCCTTCTCCTTCACGTTTTCAGCTTCTCAAAAAGACAATGAATAGTGATTGGGAAAGTCTTTGTGGTATTTTCTTATAACCCAATCAAATAAATCATGGCCATCCATCCACTACTAACTCTCATGATCAATCCTAGCCATCCAATCCAATCCAAGCTCACTAAATCTCATCCACTTGATCATTACTACTTATTCATAACCAAGCCCATTACTATTCACGCCCTAGGCCCAATTTCGCCCCAAAACTCTAAAAACTCGATTACGAACTTATCCTCGCGCCAAATAATTATTTCTCGATTACGAGAAAATATTTTTAAATGCAAATCCATAAAATAAAATATATAAAAATATAACATACGAAAATAGGGTCGTTACAACTCTACCCCCCTAAAAAGAATTTTCGCCCTCGAAAATACCTGAAAACAACTCTGGATAGGAGTCCCGCATCTTGCCCTCGAGCTCCCACGTCGCATATTCACCGGCTGGGCCTCCCCAAACGACTTTCACCGATGAAATCTCTTTGTTCCTGAGCCTCTTCATCTCTTGTCCTTCAATCCTTAAGGGTACCGTTGCAACCGTTAAATTCTCTCTCACTTGTATCTCGTCCGACTCAATCACATGTGACGGATCCGATACGTATTTCCTTAATTGAGACACGTGAAAAACGTCATGTAGATTTGACAACGACGGCGGTAACGCAATCCTATACGCCACCTTCCCAATCCTCTTCAAAATCTGATACGGACCAATGAACCTCGATGCTAACTTCTTCGATTTCAAAGCTCGTCCAATACCCGTAGTCGATGTAACTCTTAGAAACACATGATCTCCTTCTTGAAATTCTATACCCTTTCTTCTCTTGTCGGCATAGCTTTTCTGGCGACTCTGCGACGCTCTCATCTTTTCTTGGATCATCTTGATCTTCTCGGTCGTTTGTCGCACAATCTCAGGTCCAAGCACCACACTTTCTCCCGATTCAAACCAACACAAAGGTGTTCTACATCTTCTCCCATACAACGCTTCAAAAGGTGCCATACCAATGCTCGAATGAAAACTGTTGTTATACGTAAACTCAATCAATGGTAAGCAAGCTTCCCAACTCACTCCTTGTTCCAAAATGCACGATCTTAATAAATCCTCCAATGATTGAATCGTCCTCTCCGACTGACCATCCGTCTGCGGGTGATAAGCAGAACTCATCCGCAACTTAGTCCCCAACGCCTCTTGCAAACTCTCCCAAAACCTTGACGTAAAACGGGGATCTCGATCTGATACGATACTCGACGGAATTCCATGCAATCTCACGATTTGCTCGACATAAATCTCAGCCAACTTCGGTACTAGCATACCGGTCTTGATAGCTATGAAATGAGCAGACTTTGTTAACCTGTCGACAACTACCCAAATCATATTGTTACCTTTCGACGTCTTCGGCAAACCGCTTACAAAATCCATCGCAATACTATCCCATTTCCACTCTGGAATAAACATAGGTTGCAATAGCCCCGACGGCTTCTGATGCTCCACCTTGAAAGTTCATGTCATTTGATGTTTCATTGTGTATCCATTGTTGAATTAAGTGTATGGATCATGGGTATTGTTTGTAAAATGATTTTGGGTCAATTGGGATGAAAAATGGGATTTTTTTGTGGAATTTGGGGTCTTCCCGTAGTGAAAACCCTGTTTTCTGGTTTCCCAGAAAACAAGACTTCTCTAAGCGAAGTCCCTGGTCGCTGAGCGACCATGACAGTAACATCATGTGATGTTCTTACGTTTTGGTCCTTGGGGGATGTTTCCGGACATCTCTGGACATTTCTTTTGTGTTGTTTTGCTGCTGTTTTGATCATTCGTTGATAGATAACGATTGCTTGCAATGATTTGATTATAATGTTTGATTTTGAGACAAACTTGGTGATTTTGTGAAACTTGATAATTGTTGAAATGAACTTAATAATCAATTACATCAGTATGAATGAAGTTGAATCATGAATATAATGTGGTGTAGTAATAGGTTAAGGTACCTTACTTAATTTATTCATGAAATGTGGATTATGTGAATTATAGTGAATGAAAGTAAGATGTTGAAGTGTTTATGATTAGACGATGATTAAACTTGGTGAAATGCATTAATATGTGATAATGGTGATGAATGTGGCTTAATGCATTAAAGTTGTGAGTAAATGGTGATGTGGTGTTAATATGATTTGTGCGGAATGTATTGATTTGATAATCAAATAAAATGGTGATGAAATGTAGCATGATTTAAGATCATGATTTATGGTGGTGTGCATTGTCGAGCCCACACACCAGCCCACATGCTCATTTTGCTTCCCCCAATCTCCCTGTACATGGCAGTACACGTTTTCATTGCTTGACCTTCCAAGATTGCAAGGATTGATCCCAAGAATCACCCCTTTTGCAGCTGCCCTGTTTTTCAGTTTTTCTCATCATTACCTTCTAGAATCAGCTGGATTTGTGGCTGAGATCAGTCAAGATCTTGCCCCTTGGCACAAGGCAAAGCAACTTCTATCCATTAGCATTAAATGCAAAGTGTTCTAGCCTGAACTTAGCCCAAATCAGCTAGTGTTTTAGGATATGGTTCATCATTGCAAAGATTGCATTTTTTGCCTATAAAAGGAATGGCAAGGCATAAGGATTATACACATTGAAAAAACCAGTTGCACACACAATCAAACAGCCTTACACATTGAAAAAACCAGTTGCACACTCAATCAAGCAGCCTTACACACACGAAATTCATACCAAAATCCCCCACATTGCAGCACCAAGTCAGTTCATACACAAACCAAAAGCAAGTTAGAGTTCATAACCTCTAACCAATCAAGCAAGCAAGCCACTTCCAAACTATTGCTAGAGCATTGCTAGGAGTTCTGTAAGTCTCCTTTAATCTTTATTTTGCATTGTGTTTGCTGTTTTCATCCTTTGTTTTATTCAATTTTGCTTTGTGCACAAAAACCCCTTTTGAAACTCAAAAGGGACCTCAAAGGGGCCAAGCTTTAAAACTGAGTTTTTACCCTCCTTTTTCTTCCATTTTGCAAAGCTTTAAAACTGACGTATGTCTCGTCGCTCGGGCAACCGTCATTCCACCCTTTACGCGTCTAGCACGCTCAACCTTCCCTTGGCCCCCTTGTGGCCATTTTTACCCTTTTTTTGGCCCTCGTGGTCAATCTGAACCTTTCGCGCCTTTGCGCGTTTATTTTTTAACCATTTACGCTTTGCGCGAATTTATCGCCTCCGCGCATTTGTCTTTTTTAAAAAAAACATTTACGCCTTGCGCGAGTTTATCGCCTTAGCGTCCATCTTTCACCATTTAAAACTTTGTACGCTTTCGTGCGTTTCAAAACCTTTGTTCAAGTCCGAGTGCAAATCATTTTATCAAATCATTTACTTTTATGCATTGTCGATAATGGCCAGTTCGGCAACAACCCGAACAGTTGACATTTACTTTCATTACTTTCTCTTTTTTCCAAACTTTTTTCGCTCGGACGCGATCAAATCTTTTTTAACTAAAACGAACCAACATACAAATTTTTTTCTACCCAAAGAACTACGTACGCTTTGAATTCTCCGACTACCGGGAGATACGTAGGAGCAAGATCGACATCTTGTCAAGCCCATTAATAAAAAACTTTTTTTCCTTTCGTTTATTTTTATCTCTTTCTTCATTTCGCATTATGTTTTTATATTTTCTTTTATATATGTTTAAACACGCAAGTAAAACGTTGAAACATTTTAAGCCTAAGCCGACTAAGAGGTTCCCGTTGAGTACAACGGATGTGAGGGGTGCTAATACCTTCCCCTCGCATAATCGACTTTCGAACCTAAAATCTTTTTCAAGGTAATTTCAAACTTTTTTCCTTTTTTCCCCGGAAAATTAAAAGTTCAGTCGTAGTTTAACATTAGTGATTCAAAGCTTCCCAATAGCTGTAACACCCATACTAAATTATCTAGAATATTTAGCATGTGTATTAATTTGATACTGGGTACATTAAAATTTTCAATAATAAATACAATATAAGAATACTGAATGAGTACAATAGCTCGTTAATACAATTATCCAAATATCAACTACATTTACATTCTCTCAGATACATAGACAATCTGTCGACCTCCTGAGCTTGACCTTGACGAGCGTCTGCACTCCGTCCAGCATCTTCCTGAAGTTCTTCATCTGAAAACCACGTGGCTACCTGAAAACCTGCACCAAAAGGATAGGGATGAGACATAATGTCTCAGTGAGCTCCTACCCTACCTACTGTTGGCAACCACAGGGAACCTAGGGTCGCCGTGCCTACCTCGGCAATCTTGGGGATACCTATGGTCGCCAAGTCTTAACCTTACCCGTAGAGGGTTACCTGACTGTCCTGTTAAACTGTGTAGTCATAAACTGGACTACATCCTGCTGATCTAGTGATCAAGGGGAAACCTAGGATCACAGCCTGAGTCTGATACTGAATAATCCTGAGCTCTAAACTATATACTGATAACTGGGTGATCAAGGGAAATCTAGGATCACCGCCTGATAACTGATTATCTGATACTTGTCTGTTAACTATTCTCTGTCTGATAACATAATAAAATAATTAACTGATAAATGTCTTATGTTAGCTGTTAGCGTTGAACAAACAATATTATCTGGGTTCATTTTACGGAATGCCCCCGGGTGGAGTAACCCCGAAGCACATTCCCCTGATAACCGGTGAAAATTCCTATCATATCAGGCTAACACCGGACTCCTCTTGTCGTCGTGCGGTCATCCTTGCGGAATAACACGTCCCACTGGCGTGAACCTCCTGTGTCCCACTGGCGTGAACAACAGAAGACACGACTTAACTTACGCGTATACCCCCCCCCCCCGTGTCCCACTGGCGTGAACGACGGAAGACGCGAATTAATATTCTTTCTTATTAGTCTTAACTTATACATGAACCTTTCGTGCCCCACTGGCGTGAACAACGAAAGTCATGGCTTAATATTAATCTTAACTGATGCGTGTACCTCCCGTGTCCCACTGGCGTGAACAACGGAAGACGCGAATAAATAATCTGTAAACTGATGCGTGAACTTTTCATGTTCCACTGGCGTGAACGATGAAAGTCACGACTTAAGGTAATAATCTTTAGTCTTAACTCTACGTGTACCTTTCGTGTTCCACTGGCGTGAACATCGAAGGCCACAGCTTAATCTTTCTAATTCTTGAACTCTTAACCTAAAAGGTTCTTAACTTAGAGTATTAAATCTCTCTCATAATTCTCATTCCTTAAAGTAATGAATCTCTAATATTTAACCTATAAAGGTTCTAAGTTTCATCATTATGCCCTAGGCTTATCGTTCTCATAAGCCGTTGCTTGATTGTTGGAAATATTCCATAGCTTAAATAACTTCACTTGCATTCCTAATGCTTTACCAAATTCCTTATCCAATCATTCATTCCTTAAATGTTGAGTAATCCTTTGAACATACCAAGAATGGTGTTTATCTTGGGAAATAAGGTTTTCATTGTAAACAGTTATTAAAAGCCTGGCCTGACGCGTAAACAGTACACAGAACGAAGCAGAACAGTCATGAAATTTCTGTTCAACTTCGCTCTGCGAAGTCTACTTCGCTTTGCGAAGGTAGGCAGTGAGGCCTCGCCAAACAGTAACCCTGAGTTCGCACTGCGAACTTGTCAGTACAGGAATGGTTCAAAACTTGCTTTTATCACCATTTTTGACATATTAAGGCATACCCAAACATCATAATAGTATAAGGAGTGAATTACAACTATAAATTGAATGATTAACACAAGATTGAACAGGGATTTAGCAAGCAAAAGGAATTAAGGTACAAATTACCAACTTTGCTCATAAAACATAAAACTTATCAAAACTTCACAAAGGGGGTTCTAAAACCCCTATGAGCTCACCTCAAACCTTGATTGATGAATTAACCAGCCTTGATTCAAACCCTAGCTTGGCTCTCCTTGATTCTTCCTTGTTTCTCTTCTTTTACTCTTGTTCTAACTTCCATACCAAGCTTGCTTTGCAAGATTCCTCCCAAGAAATTGTATGAAGCTTTGATGGATTAGTGAGAGTGAGGAGGGCGAGAGTTTGAGGGTGAGTGAGGGAGGGGAATCAGATTTGAGGGAGAGGGGAGAGAAGAAGAATGAATGAAAATATCTTCCCCCCCTCTTTTCTTATAATCCTCCTTTTCAAAATAATTACCAATTTGCCATTCCTCTTAATTACAAAAACGCCTTGCTTGTTTCATAAGTTTCTAACACTGCTAACCATCACATTTAAGCGGAATATTACTCTTGTCATATAAATAACCCATTAACTGACAATTTACCAAATTGCCCTTTGCTTAAAACTTCTCTGATACATCGTCCCAATATTAATAAATATTGGAGTCTTAGGCGGGATGTTACAATCTACCCCCCTTAAAGAAATTTCGTCCTCGAAATTTAGAATCCACTATCATACATGAATTAATCTCACATACTACTTCCTTCATTAGCCAAGATTCCAGTTCATCTTACTTATCGGAATTCTTAGATTTCAATTCTATAAGTCGAATGTATTCGACAATCTTTTCATTATCTGAAACGCTTGATGTGCATTACACTTTTCTTGCATAGTAGAATATGAGGTTATCCGAATCATCGCATCCAACTTGCTGACTATATCCTTGTTCATACACTTCTTGTAACCCAAACTAGAGCTATCTAATCCTAACACTTGTGCTGAATTCCCATAATCTCATCATAGTCCGCGTAATCTTACCTTAACGATGTTGGACTTTCTTATTATCCTCGACGATTTCATTGAATTCTTATATTCGATCTTTACCTTATACATCGGCATCCTACATATATGGTTTTACCATAAATATACCATTCTTTAATGAGAATAAAACTACCGCACTATCTCCATTAAACAAATACAAGGAGGAGGCATCCTGGTGTGTTACTTTTCATAATCCTTCATCATTGCTTCCACTACGGAATTCCTCAAGGGCTCGCGAAATCTTACTGATTACCTGCGTTCTTCTTCGATGGATCTATGTCGTTACTTATCTAAATAACTTAGAAATCATTATTCGTACTAGGAGTTTGCCAATCTCCCATCGTTCTTGTCGCAACTTAGTCTCGTTTTCTTGTTATAGCATAATGTTTCTACATCGATAATTCCAAACTTATAGAGGTTTAGTCCAAGTGATGAGTGGCTTAAGTCGTCTCACATATCATTATACAATATATATCATAGCATATGACTTATATACATAAGCGAGCACGGGTAAACTATACATTACTTCGACTTTGTCCAACTAACGGGACATTATTCTTAATCTTAACGTACTTAAGACACTACCACATCAAATGGGGAAATCTTTCTTACTCTTAACTCAATTCGTAACATCCGGGATTTGCCTTTCAACTGGCTTGCCAGGTTTGCCCCGCCAATGTTTCTCATGTTTACTTCTTGAACATACATTATCACATAATTTAGATCATCTCACATTATCGATATAGAGAACTCCTTTTTCGAACATCAAATCCAAAGTCATTATTTTCAATAGAAAACTCTACTTAATTGCTACCCAAAAGCACACTCTGTCTTTAATCCTTTAGTCATAACCTGAAATTACGCAGCCCTTTACCGTGGACTACGAATAGCTTTTAATCTTCGTAAAAATTCCCCTTCCTTTACTGGTGAACATTAAGTTCAAGGCTTCTGAAATCTTAGGTTAACATGACATGGGTACAACATGAAATTAAACTCACTCGCCATTGCATTATCGTTTCTGATCAAGCCTCAAATTCAAAAATTTCATTCTCCATGGATTTCGAGGTTTAAGGTATTCATCAACTTAACTTCCATAACTTTCCATTAGAACTCATGACACGTTCAAATCGCTTATACTTACTACTATCTCGTATGATAGGAATTAAGCCCTTAACATCTTCTCATACTCTAAGCCTCAGCTTAACACTGATCATTATATCATTCTTGGATTACCACTCCGCTGCGCCACTCTGATTTCTAACTTTACTTTCCATATCCTGAATTCGGTAACCATCTCTCGGTTAGCTCTTCATGTATAATCATTAAACATTGCGAAAACCCGACTGGAAGAATGTCTGAGGCAGCTTACATTCATGTACGTCCATTTGTGGCAAAATCCAAAACATTCTATGACTTCTGAAGATTCACATCTTTCGTACACTGAATTTACTGAGGGTTTGGGTCCCGTTACTAAACATTTTCTCTGTAAGGATTTTCATTCCATAATCTTTCCGAGACAACTACGGTCTCCATAACTCTATCATGCCCCTTAAGTTGCTCTTCAAGTTCCTTCGGAACAACCCGTCTAAAAACAAATTCAATCTCTTACCGGTTCTCTTGAACGCCCAGACATAAGTTACGTCTCTTCGAGTGCCAGATTAGTCGATCTTAAACTTTTGCTCATTATCATGATCCATTGGATTCCTCCAATAACTCGTTACTGTATTCACAATTCAAATCTATGTCTTATCACTGCCCTCGGAAACTTATCAACATGAGGTGATCTCTTTCAACTTCTTGAATATTCGTGGAAGAAAACTCTTTGGTTAAAATAACATAGAACGCCTTTACTCTAATCACAATCTTAACATATCATATAAAGGACGATCTTCCATATCATAGATATCATATAATTTTTCTCGGCCAAGATTCCGACTATCCTTCAAAACTGGTCTACTTTACTCTTGGGTTATCTTAAAATTGCATCCTTCAACCAATCGAGGAAATTCAATACTGTTCGTCTGATCAAGAGTGTTCAACTTATTTTCGTCCATCAGCATAATAAATTCAGCAACTACTATTTAAGATACAACTTTCATTAAGAAAAATCCCAATCTCGCTTAACTTACTCTAATCTTCTTACTATTAGGACATATCCGAATGTCTGATTCACACCAGGACATGCAACGAGTCTTATTGTTACCACTTATTCATCCTTCTTAGTCCTTAGGCTGTATATCATCTCCTCTTCTTATTTCACAAATCTGATTTAGTAAACGTGGCTGATCTGATGGGGGTCAAACTTACTTGTGGTCCATACTCAATAACCACACTTGAGTGGTAGTTTCATCTATTCAAATAACTCTCTTAGTCCATAATTAATTCTCTTAACTGTCCGGACATTAAAATCTCATCTGATTCAAAATCGTTTCTTCAACTCTGTACTCAGAATTGTTATTTAGTCCACACTTCACTTTAAATTCTCAATCTGCGGTTTCCGTCAAAGTTCCACGTCTTATCCTAGAGCATTCCATGATTTCTTAGTCCTTATGTCTTCCGCAGACGAGGCATCGTCCAACGATGCGTCCAACTGGGTTAAGGCTCTTCACCTTATCCTTAAATATTTTTGTCCTTCCTGAAACTCTGCCCTAAACAGACTTAGTCACTTCGCTGTTCGATGGCCACCATTTGGCATGATTACTTCTTTGTCAATTCCGTCTTAAAATTCTATCACCTTAATCTTCACCCTTCATACACTTCATTCCTCCTTGGTCACATTCAGCTCTCGGAAATTTATCCTAACTGTCATATACTAGATTGAGTTGATCAGGCTCAACTAGATGTGACATTTAGAACAACATCCGGAACCCAATGGTCCCACTACTTTTATTGAAACTTTAATGACCCAAGGCACGGTCTGAATCGACCTGCTCTGATACCAATTGTAACACCCATACTAAATTATCTAGAATATTTAGCATGTGTATTAATTTGATACTGGGTACATTAAAATTTTCAATAATAAATACAATATAAGAATACTGAATGAGTACAATAGCTCGTTAATACAATTATCCAAATATCAACTACATTTACATTCTCTCAGATACATAGACAATCTGTCGACCTCCTGAGCTTGACCTTGACGAGCGTCTGCACTCCGTCCAGCATCTTCCTGAAGTTCTTCATCTGAAAACCACGTGGCTACCTGAAAACCTGCACCAGAAGGATAGGGATGAGACATAATGTCTCAGTGAGCTCCTACCCTACCTACTGTTGGCAACCACAGGGAACCTAGGGTCGCCGTGCCTACCTCGGCAATCTTGGGGATACCTATGATCGCCAAGTCTTAACCTTACCCGTAGAGGGTTACCTGACTGTCCTGTTAAACTGTGTAGTCATAAACTGGACTACATCCTGCTGATCTAGTGATCAAGGGGAAACCTAGGATCACAGCCTGAGTCTGATACTGAATAATCCTGAGCTCTAAACTATATACTGATAACTGGGTGATCAAGGGAAATCTAGGATCACCGCCTGATAACTGATTATCTGATACTTGTCTGTTAACTATTCTCTGTCTGATAACATAATAAAATAATTAACTGATAAATGTCTTATGTTAGCTGTTAGCGTTGAACAAACAATATTATCTGGGTTCATTTTACGGAATGCCCCCGGGTGGAGTAACCCCGAAGCACATTCCCCTGATAACCGGTGAAAATTCCTATCATATCAGGCTAACACCGGACTCCTCTTGTCGTCGTGCGGTCATCCTTGCGGAATAACACGTCCCACTGGCGTGAACCTCCTGTGTCCCACTGGCGTGAACAACAGAAGACACGACTTAACTTACGCGTATACCCCCCCCGTGTCCCACTGGCGTGAACGACGGAAGACGCGAATTAATATTCTTTCTTATTAGTCTTAACTTATACATGAACCTTTCGTGCCCCACTGGCGTGAACAACGAAAGTCATGGCTTAATATTAATCTTAACTGATGCGTGTACCTCCCGTGTCCCACTGGCGTGAACAACGGAAGACGCGAATAAATAATCTGTAAACTGATGCGTGAACTTTTCATGTTCCACTGGCGTGAACGATGAAAGTCACGACTTAAGGTAATAATCTTTAGTCTTAACTCTACGTGTACCTTTCGTGTTCCACTGGCGTGAACATCGAAGGCCACAGCTTAATCTTTCTAATTCTTGAACTCTTAACCTAAAAGGTTCTTAACTTAGAGTATTAAATCTCTCTCATAATTCTCATTCCTTAAAGTAATGAATCTCTAATATTTAACCTATAAAGGTTCTAAGTTTCATCATTATGCCCTAGGCTTATCGTTCTCATAAGCCGTTGCTTGATTGTTGGAAATATTCCATAGCTTAAATAACTTCACTTGCATTCCTAATGCTTTACCAAATTCCTTATCCAATCATTCATTCCTTAAATGTTGAGTAATCCTTTGAACATACCAAGAATGGTGTTTATTTTGGGAAATAAGGTTTTCATTGTAAACAGTTATTAAAAGCCTGGCCTGACGCGTAAACAGTACACAGAACGAAGCAGAACAGTCATGAAATTTCTGTTCAACTTCGCTCTGCGAAGTCTACTTCGCTTTGCGAAGGTAGGCAGTGAGGCCTCGCCAAACAGTAACCCTGAGTTCGCACTGCGAACTTGTCAGTACAGGAATGGTTCAAAACTTGCTTTTATCACCATTTTTGACATATTAAGGCATACCCAAACATCATAATAGTATAAGGAGTGAATTACAACTATAAATTGAATGATTAACACAAGATTGAACAGGGATTTAGCAAGCAAAAGGAATTAAGGTACAAATTACCAACTTTGCTCATAAAACATAAAACTTATCAAAACTTCACAAAGGGGGTTCTAAAACCCCTATGAGCTCACCTCAAACCTTGATTGATGAATTAACCAGCCTTGATTCAAACCCTAGCTTGGCTCTCCTTGATTCTTCCTTGTTTCTCTTCTTTTACTCTTGTTCTAACTTCCATACCAAGCTTGCTTTGCAAGATTCCTCCCAAGAAATTGTATGAAGCTTTGATGGATAAGTGAGAGTGAGGAGGGCGAGAGTTTGAGGGTGAGTGAGGGAGGGGAATCAGATTTGAGGGAGAGGGGAGAGAAGAAGAATGAATGAAAATATCTTCCCCCCCTCTTTTCTTATAATCCTCCTTTTCAAAATAATTACCAATTTGCCATTCCTCTTAATTACAAAAACGCCTTGCTTGTTTCATAAGTTTCTAACACTGCTAACCATCACATTTAAGCGGAATATTACTCTTGTCATATAAATAACCCATTAACTGACAATTTACCAAATTGCCCTTTGCTTAAAATTTCTCTGATACATCGTCCCAATATTAATAAATATTGGAGTCTTAGGCGGGATGTTACAATAGCTTGACATCCGAAATTCGACGCGACAAAGATGGCGACTTCACTGGGGATACATATCTCTAGTTGAGTTCGTCACCATCTTTTCACAAAAAATATTTTTGTGAAAAGATGGCGACTTCACTGGGGACACGCATAAAACACTTTGTTTTTGCATGACGAGTCAAACCTATCTCAGTCGGCTTTTAGGCTAATTTGTTTCATTTTACTTGCGTGTTTATATTTTCTTGTCATTTATTTGTTATTTCTTTTGCTCTACATTTGCATATATCATTTTGCTTCATATCTTTATATATATCAATTGCGGGGTTTACTTGAGCGATGTTACTCCACATTGTTCGGGTTAATGCCGGACGTGTGAGGCTCTCTACCCGAGCTCGAGAAAAAACTAAGTTAGAATGGTGGTTGTGAGCGGAAGCCCGCGTTGACGTATGTCCGTGAGGTAGGATGCCCAACCCCGCTTAGAGGAGATTTTCACGTGGAATTAATTGAAGTCATGTCGACGTATGTCCATAGACAACCTTAATTCCATGTGAGATCGATGACTCTAGGGACCTCTTCTTAGGAAATCTCACCTTTAGAGCCTACACGTGAGGATGGGGGAAATTTTGAACATACATATCACACCCATGCATATCATACATTTACATTCATGGAAAATAATTTTCGCATACCACTTTGCTTTATAGGAAATTAAAAAGAAAAACCAAATATTAGCAAAAAGAATATGGCCTCCAAACTTCTAATTGCTACTATTAATTGCACACTTTTAATTTCCTTATAAAGCAAAACAAAAATTTTTCATGCATTTACATACATCATTCATCAACATGCATACATTTGTCTCGAGTCCAAAACTCGTTTCCCTTCTTATCACAAGGATTTCTTACAATCTGAATTTAGTCATCAGTGTTCGCATTTCATTCGCAACACTACATCCCTGTCAAGGAAAGTGGCTCGTCGTCCCAGAGCAACCCACACATATAACACTAGGCCCCCAGTTGTACTTGGGGCATGCCTCTCAACTTTAGTGAGGAATTCATCCATATTCCCACTACTCTTCAAGAGATTCCGGTACCTTAACCCGAGTTTACCTTCCACCAGGCTACTGCGGCCTTTTTCCCCAATTAACAAAAGCCCAATCATCATTGGCACTCCCCCACATTTCCATCCAAAGCCCGACCTTGCTCGGCATTCAATCAAACAAAGCCCAATTCCCATTGGCACCCACATGTACTTAGTACTAAAGTTATATCATACAATTTGTGTTTTTAATATGTTTATTCTGCGAACCATTTAGAGCTAGCCAAAATGTGAGGAATCCTCAAAATCATCATTATACATATGCAGGAGACCGGCATTTTTTGTTTAACTCGATTTTGTTATGTTAAATCTGAACGTTGTTTTAGATTGTATGAAAGCATTGATAGGATCAGGGCATTTTTTTTATGAGTAAAAACATTTGACCACAAATAGCCCACCCTGTGAGAAGTGAGTATTTGTCAACCCTTTGAGCCTAATGAATCAAAATCATTAACTATGAACTGCCAACTTTCATAAGCTCAATTGCTTAATGAAATTGCCGGAGTTTGTAAAAAATCCAGTTCATAGTTAAATCATCTTTGAAATTCTGATATTTTTCTTTCATTTTTGAACCCTTAACCGTCATGATTATTGTCCCTTGCCAAAAGAAGAAGGAACATTCAATTAGGGTATCATTGTGACTAATTTGAAAAAAAAAAAGAGGTTGTGGATGTCAAATAATGGTGAATTTTGATCTTGACAACAAAAGAAAAGAAAAAAGAAAAACAAATCAAGAAATCTCAAAGAGAAGAGAAAAAGAAGAAATCAATAAATCAAAGGTTGTCAAGATCAAAGAAAAATATTTGTAACACCCATACTAAATTATCTAGAATATTTAGCATGTGTATTATTCTGATACTGGGTACATTAAAAATTTCAATAATAATAACAATATAACACTACTGAATGAGTACAAATAGCTCGTTTATACAAATATCCAAATATCATTTACAATTACACTTTCAATACATAGATAATCTATCAACCTCCTGAGCTTGACCTTGACGAGCATCTGCACTCCATCCAGCATCTTCCTGAAGATCTTCATCTGAAAACCACTTGGTTACCTGAAAACCTGCACCAGAAGGATAGGGATGAGACATAATGTCTCAGTGAGCTCCTACCCTACCTACTGTTGGCAACCACAGGGAACCTAGGGTCGCCGTGCCTACCTCGGCAATCTTGGAAAAAAACTACGATCGCCAAGTCTTATCTTTACTTATTTCGCGATCAAGGGGGAGAACTAGGATCGCTGCATATCTCAATCTGATCTCATCATAGACTAACTTGACTTATCTCATACTTAGTGATCAGGGGGAAAACTATGATCACTTCTTATTACCAGGAACTAATTGTCCTATTTCTCAATACAAATATAAATAAACTTATCATATCATATCTTAAGTTAGAGGTTAGCGTTGAACAAGCAATAATTATCTGGGTTCATTTTACGGAGTGCATCCGGGTGGAGTAACCCCGAAGTACATCTCCCTTCTAACCGGTGAAAATTCCTATCATATCAGGCTAACACCGGACTCCTCTTGTCGTTGTGCGGTCATCCTTGCGGAATAACACGTCCCACTAGCGTGAACCTCCTGTGTCCCACTAGCGTGAACAACAGAAGACACGACTTAATAATCTTAACTTATGCGTATACCTCCCATGTCCCACTAGCGTGAACGATGAGAGACGCAAATTAATATGTTTTAACTTATGCATGAACCTTTCGTGTCCCACTAGCGTGAACGACGAAAGTCACGACTTAAAATTCATTCTTAATAGTCTTTACTTTTGCGTGAACCATTCGTGTCCCACTAGCGTGAACGACGAAGGCCACGACTTATATCTTTAATAATTCTTGTTCTTATTCTTCTTATACTTATAACTTATAAACTCATGCATGTATAATGCATCCTTATCTCGATAATCCTTATTCTTATGCATAACTAATGCACTCTTAATTAATCACTCTTAATTACTTAACCTATAAAAGGTCCTAGGCTTGGATTCTGAACTTATCTTGGCTTCATGTACTTAAGTGAGTGTAGGGATTTCACTTACATAGAGATAATCCCCATTACTAATCCCTTTATAGGTCTATATAACTTAGGGCTTAAGTATGTATCTCCTAATGCCATACTTACTCCTCATCCTACCCTAATACCAAGCCAAAACTCATGAACAAAAAGCTGAGGAAGGTGAAAATCGTAGCTCGATTTTGGAGGATCGGAGCACGATTTTTGCCGAATGTTTTCATGAAATCAGGGCATAAAATCGTAGCCCGATGCCCAGAAATCGGAGCACGATTTTGGCTTCAGCAGCACTCATAATTTTGCTTCCTAGCCTAATCCAAACATCCCCAATCATGAAAACAGCTTATGGGAATGAATTATACATGGCATAAGGATAGATAATAGCATGATTAAGCAAAGAAAAATAGTATTCAAGGGATTAGGGCACAAATTCTCAACCTTGAATCAACTTGTAAAATGGACTAAAACTACACAAATGGGTTATACAACCCTATGGAACTCACCTTGATTTAGCTAGCTTTCTTCCTTGCCAAGTTCTGGTTTCCAACCCTAGTTTACTTCCTCATCATTCCTTGGTTTCCTTTCTTTCTTGATTTTCTTTTGCTCCCCAACTACTCAAGAATCACCCAATTGTTCTTGCATAAAGGTTGAGAGGTGAAAGATTGAGTTTTGATGATTTAAAGAAGAAAAGGGAGAGGGTGGCGTGAGAGAAGAGTGGAGAGAAGGAAGAGGAACTAATTTTGGAGGAGTGAATGAAGAGAGAAATGAAAATGAAGGAAATATCTTGTTTCCATTTTAAAACAATCCTCCTTTGCCAATTAATTACTCAAATGCCATTGCTTGCTCTATACTCTTTAAACATCGATAACAGTTACTTATAAGCGAGATATTACACTTACCATATAAATAAACCCCTTAACTGACAATTTACCAAATTGCCCTTTACTTAAAACACTTCTGATACATCGTCTCAATATTAATAATATTCGAGTCTTAGGCGGGATGTTACAATCTACCCCCCTTAAAGAAATTTCGTCCTCGAAATTTAGAATCAACTATCATATATGAATTAATCTCACACATTACTTTCCTTCATTAGCCAAGACTCCAGTTCGTCTTACTTATCGGAATCCCTTAGATTTTCAATTCTATAAGTCGAATGTATTCGACAATCTTTTCGTTATCTGAAGCGTTTGATGTGCATTACACTTTTCTTGCGTAGAAGAATATGTGGTTACCCGAACCATCGCATCCAACTTGTTGACTATATCCTTGTTCATACACTCCTTGCAAACCCAAACTAGAGTTATTCAATCTTAACACTTGTGTTGAATCTTATAATCTCGTCATAGTTCGCGTAATCTCACTTTGATGACATTGGACGTTCTTATTATCCTCGACGATTCCATTGAATTCTTATATTCGATCTTTGCCTTAAACAACAACATCCTATATATATAGTTTTACCATAATTATACCATTCTTTAATGAAAGTAAAATTACCGCACTACCTCCATTATACAAATACAAGGAGGAGGCATCCTGGTGTATTACTTTTCATAATCTTCATCATTGCTTCCACTACGGAATTCCTCAAGGGTTCGCGAAAACTTACTAATTACCCGCATTCCGCTTCAATTGATCTATGACGTTACTTATCTTAATAACTTAGAAATCATTATTCATACTAGGAGTTTGCCAATCTCCCATCGTTCTTGTCACAACTTAATCTCGTTTTCTTGTCGTAGCATAAATGTTTTCTACACCGATAATCCCAAACTTATAGGAGTTTAGCCCAAGTGATGAGTGGCTTAAGTCGTCTCACATTTCATTATATAGTATATTTCATGACATACAACTTACATACATAAGCGAGCACGTGTACACTTTACATTACCTCATCTTTGTCCGACTAACGGGACATCATTCTTAATCTTAACACATTTGAGACACTACCACATCAATTGGGAATCTTTTCTTACTCTTAACTCATTTCGTAACATCCGGGATTTGCCTTTCGACTGGCTTGCCAGGTTTGCCCCGCCAATGTTACTCAGGTGTATTCTTAAGTATACAACAACCTATAATGTAAATTTACGGTTACAATTCACCAGTTTCTCAAACTTATCTCGTTCTGGACGTCGAATTCAAGATCCTTAGTTTCAACAGAAAACTCTACTTGATTGCTACCCAAATAGCACACTCAGTCTTTAATCCTTTAGTCATAATCCTGAAATTACGCAGCCCTTTACCGTGGACTACGAGTAACTTTAAATCTACGTAAAAGTTCTCCGTCCTTTACTGGTGAACATTAAGTCCAAAACTTTCCAAAATCTTCGGTTAATATAGGTTAACATGACATGGTTACAACATGGAATTAAACTCATTCGCCTCTGCATTGTCGTATCTGATCAAAGCCTCAAATTCAAATATTTCATTCCTCATGGATTTCGAGGTTTAAGGTATTCATCAACTTAACTTCCATAACTTTCCATTAGAACTCATGATATATCCAAATCGCTTATACTTACTACTATCCCGTATAATAGGAATTAAGAACTTAACATCTTCTCATACTCTAAGCCTCAGCTTAGCGTTGTTCATTATATCATTCTTGGATTACCACTCCGCTGCGCCACTCTGATTTTTAACACTCGAGTTAGCATCGGAGGAAGACTTCACTATTGTCACATAAAATTCCATCGATCAATCCTTTTTACTCTATCACTTTGTAATCACTGTAGCAAATTTGTCTGACGTTACCATTTCTCTAGGTCAACTCTTCATGTAGAATCATTAAACATTGCAGAAACCCGACTGGGAATATCTCTGAGGTAGCTTAAATTCATGTACATCCATTTGTGACGACTTCTAAAAACACTTATAGCTTCTAACGGTTCATACCTTTCATTTGAGTCTTGTTACTATTCGCTCTTTCTTTATCCGTAATGATTTCATATCTATAATCTTCCCGGGACAACTTTGGTCTCCTTAACTCTATCATGTCCCTTAGTTACCCTTGAGTTTCTACAGAACAATCCATCCTGAAAAGGTCCAAACCCTTACCGGTTCTCTAGAACGCCCAACATAGGTTGCGTTTCTCCGAGTGCCCGATTAATCGATCTTAAACTTTTTCACATTATCGTAATCCATTGGATTCCTCCAGTAGCTCGTTATTGTATTTACAATTCAAGTCTATACCTCATTACTGCCCTTGGAAACTTATTAACACGGGGTGATCTCCTTCTATTCTATAATATTTGTGGAAGGGACCTCTTCAATGGGGAGCATACAACTCCTTAGCATTAACCTCAATCCTAAACTTTCATGTTCAAAACGATCCTCCGTATATTAAAATCTCAACATAATTTCTCGGCTGAATTCCCGATCATTCTTCAACACTGGTCTACTATAACCTTGTATTATCTTGAACTTGCCTTCTTTAACCAATCAAGGAAATTCAATACTATTCATCTAATAAAGAGTGTTCCACTTAATTCGTCCATCAGTATACTAAATCCCAGCAACTTATTATTTATTACCCAACCTTCCTTAAGTAAAATTCCAGTCTAGGTTATCTTACTTCTAATCTTCTTAACATTAGGATACATCCAAAATTTATTCCACGCTTTGACATGCAACGAGTCTTATTGTTACTACTTATTCATCCATCTTAGTTCTTAGGCTACATATCATCTCTTCTTCTTATTTCACAAATCTGGTTCAGGAGACGTAGCTTATCTGATGGGGTCAAACTTACTTGTGATTCATACTCAATAACCACACTTGAGTGGTTAGTTTCGTCTGTCCAAATAACTCACGAAATCCATAATTATTTCTCTTGACTGTCAGAACATTAAAATCTCATCCGATTCAAGTTCGATTCTTCAACACTCAATCTTTGTTGAGAAACAGAAGTTTCAAAAACTGACCGGTAATTCCTCATTTCATTTCTCTAGGTTTGGTACTGCTATTCTTCAACTCTGTACCCAAAATTGTTACTTAATCCACACTTCACTTTAACTTCTCAAATTGCGGTTCCCGTCAAGGTTCCACGTCATTCCTTAGAACATTCCATGATTCCTTAATCCTTATGTCTTCCGCAGACGTGGCATCGTCCAACGATGCGTCCAACTGGGTTAAGGCTCTTCACCTTATCCTTAAATATTTCTGACCTTCCTGAAACTCTGCCCTAAACAGACTTAGTCACTTCACTGTTCGATGGCCACCATTTAGCGTTGATTACTTCTTCGCTAAATCCGTCTTAGAATTCTGTCACCTTAATCTTCGCCCTTCATACACTTCATTCCTCCTTGGTCACATTCAGCTCTCGGACATTTATCCTAACTGTCATATACTAGACTGAGTTGATCAGGCTCAACTAGATGTGACCTTTAGAACAACATCCGGAACCCAACGGTCCCACTACTTTTATTGAAACCTTAATGACCCAAGGCACGGTCTGAATCGACCTGCTCTGATACCAATTGTAACACCCATACTAAATTATCTAGAATATTTAGCATGTGTATTATTCTGATACTGGGTACATTAAAAATTTCAATAATAATAACAATATAACACTACTGAATGAGTACAAATAGCTCGTTTATACAAATATCCAAATATCATTTACAATTACACTTTCAATACATAGATAATCTATCAACCTCCTGAGCTTGACCTTGACGAGCATCTGCACTCCATCCAGCATCTTCCTGAAGATCTTCATCTGAAAACCACTTGGTTACCTGAAAACCTGCACCAGAAGGATAGGGATGAGACATAATGTCTCAGTGAGCTCCTACCCTACCTACTGTTGGCAACCACGGGGAACCTAGGGTCGCCGTGCCTACCTCGGCAATCTTGGAAAAAAACTACGATCGCCAAGTCTTATCTTTACTTATTTCGCGATCAAGGGGGAGAACTAGGATCGCTGCATATCTCAATCTGATCTCATCATAGACTAACTTGACTTATCTCATACTTAGTGATCAGGGGGAAAACTATGATCACTTCTTATTACCAGGAACTAATTGTCCTATTTCTCAATACAAATATAAATAAACTTATCATATCATATCTTAAGTTAGAGGTTAGCGTTGAACAAGCAATAATTATCTGGGTTCATTATACGGAGTGCATCCGGGTGGAGTAACCCCGAAGTACATCTCCCTTCTAACCGGTGAAAATTCCTATCATATCAGGCTAACACCGGACTCCTCTTGTCGTCGTGCGGTCATCCTTGCGGAATAACACGTCCCACTAGTGTGAACCTCCTGTGTCCCACTAGCGTGAACAACAGAAGACACGACTTAATAATCTTAACTTATGCGTATACCTCCCATGTCCCACTAGCGTGAACGATGAGAGACGCAAATTAATATGTTTTAACTTATGCATGAACCTTTCGTGTCCCACTAGCGTGAACGACGAAAGTCACGACTTAAAATTCATTCTTAATAGTCTTTACTTTTGCGTGAACCATTCGTGTCCCACTAGCGTGAACGACGAAGGCCACGACTTATATCTTTAATAATTCTTGTTCTTATTCTTCTTATACTTATAACTTATAAACTCATGCATGTATAATGCATCCTTATCTCGATAATCCTTATTCTTATGCATAACTAATGCACTCTTAATTAATCACTCTTAATTACTTAACCTATAAAAGGTCCTAGGCTTGGATTCTGAACTTATCTTGGCTTCATGTACTTAAGTGAGTGTAGGGATTTCACTTACATAGAGATAATCCCCATTACTAATCCCTTTATAGGTCTATATAACTTAGGGCTTAAGTATGTATCTCCTAATGCCATACTTACTCCTCATCCTACCCTAATACCAAGCCAAAACTCATGAACAAAAAGCTGAGGAAGGTGAAAATCGTAGCTCGATTTTGGAGGATCGGAGCACGATTTTTGCCGAATGTTTTCATGAAATCAGGGCATAAAATCGTAGCCCGATGCCCAGAAATCGGAGCACGATTTTGGCTTCAGCAGCACTCATAATTTTGCTTCCTAGCCTAATCCAAACATCCCCAATCATGAAAACAGCTTATGGGAATGAATTATACATGGCATAAGGATAGATAATAGCATGATTAAGCAAAGAAAAATAGTATTCAAGGGATTAGGGCACAAATTCTCAACCTTGAATCAACTTGTAAAATGGACTAAAACTACACAAATGGGTTATACAACCCTATGGAACTCACCTTGATTTAGCTAGCTTTCTTCCTTGCCAAGTTCTGGTTTCCAACCCTAGTTTACTTCCTCATCATTCCTTGGTTTCCTTTCTTTCTTGATTTTCTTTTGCTCCCCCCAACTACTCAAGAATCATCCAATTGTTCTTGCATAAAGGTTGAGAGGTGAAAGATTGAGTTTTGATGATTTAAAGAAGAAAAGGGAGAGGGTGGCGTGAGAGAAGAGTGGAGAGAAGGAAGAGGAACTAATTTTGGAGGAGTGAATGAAGAGAGAAATGAAAATGAAGGAAATATCTTGTTTCCATTTTAAAACAATCCTCCTTTGCCAATTAATTACTCAAATGCCATTGCTTGCTCTATACTCTTTAAACATCGATAACAGTTACTTATAAGCGGGATATTACACTTACCATATAAATAAACCCATTAACTGACAATTTACCAAATTGCCCTTTACTTAAAACACTTCTGATACATCGTCTCAATATTAATAATATTCGAGTCTTAGGCGGGATGTTACAATATTTGTAAAATCACCAAAAGTTGTGATTGAATAAGAAGGAAAGGTTCTAAATTAGAAAGAATGTTCCTCTTGCTTGGCCATTTGAATTCAATTTCCCCACATATGACATTTCTTTTGTAACCAAGCCAAAATTACAACCCTCAAAGACCTTGTGATCAATGCTTTTGTGCTTTTAGAAACGATGATTAGATGGACACATAACTTGATCGGAATGTTAGCAAACTTGTCGGATGAGTGTTCATTACCCCCACAATTAATATTCAATTTATTCATTTACTTAACAAAAATGTGTGTTAGGTTGGTTCATTGATAAACATGTTTTTAACTTGAGCTGTATGATATAAATTTTGTGTTTAGTGCAATCTTTGATTAATGGGAATATCAAAATTATCAACAAAAAGCCCGACCTCGCTCGGCAACCAATCACAAAAAGCCCGACCTCGCTCGGCATCCAAACAACAAAAAGCCCGACTTTGCTCGGCAACCAAACAAAAAGCCCGACCTTGCTCGGCATCCAAACAACAAAAAGCCCGACTTTGCTCGGCAACCAAACAAAAAGCCCGACCTTGCTCGGCATCCAATCACAAAAAGCCCGACCTTGCTCGGCAACCATAATCAAAGCCCGACCTCGCTCGGCATCCCCAAACACAATTTCCTACAAAAAACCCAAAGCCCAATATTCATTGGCAAACCAAAGCCCAATTTTCATTGGCACACCCTAAGCCCAACCATGCTTGGCACCTAATCACAAACCAAAGCCCAATTGTCATTGGCAATCACAACTACAATTTCACATTAAGCCCAATCGTCATTGGCATTCCTCACAATCTTCCACCAAAAAGCCCAATTGTCATTGGCACTCCCAGAAGCAATTCAAAAAACCCAACCATGCTTGGCACCCAATCATAACAAAAGCCCAATTTTCATTGGCACATACAAATACAATTTCCATCCAAAGCCCAATTTTCATTGGCATTCCCACTCACAAATCACAACAAAGCCCAACCATGCTTGGCACCCAATCATAGCAAAAGCCCAATTTTCATACAAATACAAAACCAATCAAAGCCCGACCTCGCTCGGCAACCATTACAACCAAAGCCCGACCTCGCTCGGCAACCATTACAACCAAAGCCCGACCTCGCTCGGCAACCATTACAATCAAAGCCCGACCTCGCTCGGCAACCATTACAATCAAAGCCCGAACTCGCTCGGCAACCATTACAATCAAAGCCCGACCTCACTCGGCAACCATTACAATCAAAGCCCGACCTCGCTCGGCAACCATTACAACCAAGAAGCCCGACCTCGCTCGGCAACCAACCAAAAAGCCCGACCTCGCTCGGCAACCAACCAAAAAGCCCGACCTCGCTCGGCAACCAATCACAAAAAACCCGACCTCGCTCGGCATCCAATCTCCCCATGAGGTATTTATTCCTCACCAATTATCGCGGCTTTATCCCGTCAACATGTTGGATGTATCCCCTGTGGCATCATCCCCATTTAGGATTACCGAGTGTTTGCAATGCGACGTCGGTCCACTTTTCATTTTACCGATCTAGCCTTCTCTCATCAAGTTTATCGGTCATGCAAGGCTTTTAAGCCCGAACTACATCGGTTTTGATCCCATTCGGGTATGTAGGCAAAGGACCTTGTCCTTCCAAACCAAACAAAAAAAAATCAACAAAAACATTTTCTTTTTTTCAATAATTTGAACAACCTTTGTTCATAGGTCGCAACAAACTTTTGTCAACCAAATCAGTCAGGTGTCATCCCTAGTCTGTATAGTCTAGTGATGTCAACTCCCTCTTTAAGCCAAGTGGCAGTTCTTTAACGAACGGCTTGTGCATCCTTCATCATATTCTTATACCAAGGGGCAGTTCTTTAACAACTTGTGTATCCCCAGCACGAGTCAGTCTTTCACACCACAATCCTCAGTGGATTAACAAACTCCCCAGGAAGTCAATCTTTGTCCTACAATCAAAAGCCCAATCACCATTGGCATCGAAGGCTGGATAACGATCATGCTTCCAAAATGATCCTTATATCCCCAGCGAATTCACAAGCGAAGCCCAATTTTATTGGCATCCCCCAGTGGAGTCTCAAACCAAAGCCCAATCATCATTGGCACAACCACTTTACCAAAGCCCGACCTCGCTCGGCATCCAACCAAAGCCCGACTTCGCTCGGCATCTTACCAAAGCCCGACTTTGCTCGGCACTCAAATTCTAACCCCCAGCGTCCAACATGACGTCTGTCATCCCGCAGGTCAGCATAATTCATGCATCATATCAAATCATTCATTAGCATGCATCTCATATTCATATCATGCATTTCCCACAACAAACAGTCGAGTGTCATCCCCAGCCTGTCTGGTCTAGGGATTTCAATCTCCTTTTTCGCCAAGCGGTAGTTCTTTAACGAACAGCTTGTGCTCCTCTCATTGTATTCTTGTATCAACGGGCAGTTCCTTAACAAACATTTTGGGTATCCCCAGTACAAGTCCATCTCTCACACAACGTCCCCAGTGACAGTCATGCATTCATACATTCATACATTCATACATATGTACATTTATGCATACAGCATACTACATTCATACATGTTTGCTCTAACCATCATAAGTCCCACCGATCAATCATGAACAATTCATGAACCCTTCTTTTTCCCCCAAGTGTCATCCCCAGTCTGTCTGGTTCAGAGATGTCACCTTTTTCGCCAAGTGGCAGTTCGAACGAACAGCTTGTGCAGCTTTTTTATCATGTCTTTATGCCAAGTGGCAGTTCTTTAATGAACAGCTTGTGCATATTCCCCAGTGTTGTGCCAAGTGGCAAGTTCTTTAATGAACAGCTTGTGCATCCCTTCTCCCCAATTAAAGGGGCAATTCTGTAAGGAACGGCTTGTCAGCCGCATCCCCAGTATCGTCAGTGGCAAGTTCGGTAACCATCCGAACAGCTGACATTCTTTTCATTTCCTGTCGTCAATGGCAAGTTCGGCAACAACCCGAACAGTTGACATTTTATTTTCCTGTCGTCAATGGCCAGTTCGGCAACAACCCGAACAGTTGACATTTTATTTTTCTGTCGTCAATGGCAAGTTCGTCAACAACCCGAACAGTTGACATTTTATTTTCCTGTCGTCAATGGCAAGTTCGGCAACAACCCGAACAGTTGACATTTTATTTTCCTGTCGTTAATGGCAAGTTCGGCAACAACCCGAACAGTTGACATTCTTTTCATTCTTTGTTGTCAGTGGCAGTTCGGCAACAACCCGAACAGTTGACACTTATCCCCAGTGTGGTCATTTTTATCGTCTTTGCATTCATGTTTACATTACAAGCATTCATAACATTTGCATACATGCATTCATAGCATTTATAATTCAGAAGAATATTTAGTCAAAAAATGGCGTACTCTATATTTAAGTCTCTTCGGCCTGTCCATTTCAAATTTCTCTTTCAATCTCCAGGACGAAGAAACTTAAATAGGGGCATCTGTCATACCCCATTTTTTTACTTATATTTTTATGTGTTTTATCTTTTATTATTTCATTACTTATTTTTTACCTTTTTTCATTCTTATCATAGTATTTTATTTGCATTTTATCATTATCAATATTAGCATTACTAGTATCATCATCATTATCCTTAATATTATTAATATTATTGTTATTATATTTTCTTTAATAATATCATTATTATCTATTATTATCATTAAGATTTTATTAATTAATAATATTAAACTTTTCATTTTATTATTATTATTATTATCATCATTTTCATTCTCATTACGTTTTATTTTATTTGCATTTTGCATTGCCATTTTCATTATCATTATTATTATTATTTATTATTCATTTTCCACCTTTTTATTTTTAAATGCAAAAAATTCCAAAAAAGGGAAGTTCGCAGTGCGAAGTTACCTTCGCACTGCGACCTCTGCGAATTTTTCTGCAGATTTTTATTTTTTGAGTTATCCTTTTTGTTTTCATTTGCAATGGTTTTTATTAGTATTATTATTGTTATTATTGCTATTTGTGACTGATTTGGTGCAACAAGGCAAGAACTAATGTGTGACATTAAAGGTAAAAGGAAAGAAGGATTTTCTTCCAACCCTACATGTGCTTAATCAAATTGGCTGCCCTTGGTCAGCTCTTGTCCCTCCAAATTGACACATCATCCAACCTGAGCTTGCCAGCCAGCTACTTGATCCCTTTCCTTCCCTTTTTCTCCACCAAAACCAGTCAAACTTAAGTGGTTTTTACTTGCAAAAAGCTGTTTGTGCTGCCCTGTTTTGAGCTAGATTTCTCCTCCCACACACCAGCCCACATGCTCATTTTGCTTCCCCCAATCTCCCTGTACATGGCAGTACACGTTTTCATTGCTTGACCTTCCAAGATTGCAAGGATTGATCCCAAGAATCACCCCTTTTGCAGTTGCCCTGTTTTTCAGTTTTTCTCATCATTACCTTCTAGAATCAGCTGGATTTGTGGCTGAGATCAGTCAAGATCTTGCCCCTTGGCACAAGGCAAAGCAACTTCTATCCATTAGCATTAAATGCAAAGTGTTCTAGCCTGAACTTAGCCCAAATCAGCTAGTGTTTTAGGATATGGTTCATCATTGCAAAGATTGCATTTTTTGCCTATAAAAGGAATGGCAAGGCATAAGGATTATACACATTGAAAAAACCAGTTGCACACACAATCAAACAGCCTTACACATTGAAAAAACCAGTTGCACACTCAATCAAGCAGCCTTACACACACGAAATTCATACCAAAATCCCCCACATTGCAGCACCAAGTCAGTTCATACACAAACCAAAAGCAAGTTAGAGTTCATAACCTCTAACCAATCAAGCAAGCAAGCCACTTACAAACTATTGCTAGAGCATTGCTAGGAGTTCTGTAAGTCTCCTTTAATCTTTATTTTGCATTGTGTTTGCTGTTTTCATCCTTTGTTTTATTCAATTTTGCTTTGTGCACAAAAACCCCTTTTGAAACTCAAAAGGGACCTCAAAGGGGCCAAGCTTTAAAACTGAGTTTTTACCCTCCTTTTTCTTCCATTTTGCAAAGCTTTTTAACCCCCTTTAGGTTCTGAAGCTTGCTTAGAAGCAGTTTCTGAACTTTTGTTCAGAAACAGCTTCTGAGTTCAAAATTTCGCATACTTCGCAGAGCAAAGTATTGCTCGCACTGCGAACACACCAGAACCTGACTTCGCAGAGCCAAGTTCTGGTTGCTCTGCGAAGTATGTGAAACTCAGAACATGAATCAGGCATTCAAATGCCAAATTTTTGGGGTTCCAGCCCTTGATTCAGAACCTAAAGAGGGTTAAAACCATTTTTGTCCAAACCCAATTCATAATCATGCACAACTTTGAAAATTTCACAAGTTCGTGCGATAAATTTTGAGTAACTTGTGAGACAAGTTATGTTCTTTAATATTTTCAAAACCAAGTTTGAGCAACAAGCTAAGTTCGTCTATTTCAAAACAAACTTGAACAACCATGTTGTTCATGATTTTCAATCCAAACGCGAATTTAAGCCGAGCTAGCTCACTCTTTTAAAACCAAGCTCGAATTGAGCCGAACTTGTGAACTTTCCAATTTTGTGCATGTCTTATGATTTTGTTCATCATTCAAACTTGAACTACGCTCGTTCTTGAGTTTCGATAGCTTAAGTAACGAGCAATGTTCATGATTTTAATAAACTCGAACAACAAACTTGTTCGTGATCCCCTTCTTTTTACTTTTCCTTTTAAGGCATTTTTGGTTCCCTTTGAGATTCCTTAGAGTCCCGACAAAACCAAACTTGAATGAAACGGGAATGGCTTGACGTATGTCTCCCCAAACCTCGGTTGCAGGAATGCGTGACGTATGTCTCGTCGCTCGGGCAACCGTCATTCCACCCTTGACGCGTCTAGCACGCTCAACCTTCCCTTGGCCCCCTTGTGGCCATTTTTACCCTTTTTTTGGCCCTCGTGGTCAATCCGAACCTTTCGCGCCTTTGCGCGTTTTTTTTAACCATTTACGCTTTGCGCGAATTTATCGCCTCTGCGCGTTTGTCTTTTTTAAAAAAAACATTTACGCCTTGCGCGAGTTTATCGCCTTAGCGTCCATCTTTCACCATTTAAAACTTTGTACGCTTTCGTGCGTTTCAAAACCTTTGTTCAAGTCCGAGTGCAAATCTTTTTATCAAATCATTTACTTTTATGCATTATCGATAATGGCCAGTTCGGCAACAACCCGAACAGTTGACATTTACTTTCATTACTTTCTCTTTTTTCCAAACTTTTTTCGCTCGGACGCGATCAAATCTTTTTTAACTAAAACGAACCAACATACAAATTTTTTTCTACCCAAAGAACTACGTACGCTTTGAATTCTCCGACTACCGGGAGATACGTAGGAGCAAGATCGACATCTTGTCAAGCCCATTAATAAAAAACTTTTTTTCCTTTCGTTTGTTTTTATCTCTTCTTCATTTCGCATTATGTTTTTATATTTTCTTTTATATATGTTTAAACACGCAAGTAAAACGTCGAAACATTTTAAGCCTAAGCCGACTAAGAGGTTCCCGTTGAGTACAACGGATGTGAGGGGTGCTAATACCTTCCCCTCGCATAATCGACTTTCGAACCTAAAATCTTTTTCAAGGTAATTTCAAACTTTTTTCCTTTTTTCCCCGGAAAATTAAAAGTTCAGTCGTAGTTTAACATTAGTGATTCAAAGCTTCCCAATAGCTTGACATCCGAAATTCGACGCGACACGAGCCAATTGTACTCATTCAGTAGTTTGTATATATGTTTATTATTGAAAATTTTAATGTATCCGGTATCAGACTAATACACATGCTAAATATTCTAGATAATTTAGTATGGGTGTTACAATTGGTATCAGAGCAGGTCAATTCAGACCGTGCCAAGGGTCATTAAAAATTCAATAAAAGTAGTGGGACCATTGGGTTCCGGATGTTGTTCTAAATGTAACATCTAGTTGAGCCTGATCAACTCAATCTAGTATATGACAATTAGGATAAACGTCCGAGAGCTGAATGCGACCAAGGAGGAATGAAGTTTATGAAGGGCGAAGATTAAGGTGACAGAATTTTAAGACAGAATTGGCGAAGAAGTATTCATGCCAAATGGTGGCCATCAATCGTGAGGTAGCTAAGTCTGTTAATGACGAAGTTTCAGGAACACAAGAGATACTTAAGAGTAAGGTGATGTAACACCCATATAGAGATTGCCTAGGATCTCTTACGAGTATTAAAATTTCGTACTGGATACATTAATTTACAATATAAAATGTTCGTTCAGAATATTACATCACATAGTAATATTACAACCCAAGGTTTATACAACACCTCTTTGATACTTGTACATCAAAAGTACAACAACATATATATTACAGTCAAACTATAAAACATATAACATCAGCACGATCAGTCCAAAGCTTTCTCCTTACCCTTGTTGCGTGCTGCCTGTGATCCTGCCTGTGAACCTGCACCAAAAGGAATGGGATGAGACATAATGTCTCAGTGAGCTCTACCCAACCTACTGTTGGCAACCACAGGGAACCTAGGGTCGCCATGCCTACCTTGGCAATCTAGGGGAAATACTATGATCGCCAAGTCTTATAAACCTGCCTATAACTGTAACTGTAATCTATCTGTAACTATAACTATGACTATAACTGTGAAACATAATACATATAAAGTGTTTTATGTTAGCTGTTAGCGTTGAACAAACATTATTATCTGAGTTCATTTTATGGTATGCTTTCAAAAGTGGTGGAATGTACAAACTTTGGGGTTGCTTAGACTATATGAAGAATCATTCAGCTAATGAGATCAAGATTTGAATTGTGAATACAATAAACAGTTACTGGAGGAATTCAATAGATAATGATAAGTGCCGAAGTTTAAGATCGATGAATCGGGTGCTCGAAGAGACGTAACCTATGTTTGGACGTGCAAGAGAACCGATAATAGTTTGAATCTTTTTCAAGACGGATTGTTCCGTAGAAACTCGGAGGTGTAACTTAAGGGACATGATAGAGTTATGAAACCGAAGTTGTCTCGGAAAGATTATGGGTATGAAATTCTTACGGATTGAGATAGAACGATTAATAAAAGGAATGTAAACGGGACTCAGACCCTTAGTGGGTTTAGTATACGAAAGATGTGAATCTCCAGAAACCATAAGTCATTTTTAGATGTTGCCTCAAGCATGCTTTCAAACGGGTTTCCGTAATGTTTTAACTATTATACATGTTGAGCTGACCATGAGAAGGTTATAGAATTCAGAATAGGGAAAGTAAGTATATGGCTTATGCCCGAAAGGAAACACAAAGTCAAGTGATGACCAATCGTAAGTTAATCAGATGGTTTTATTACGGTAATTACAAAGTGATAAAGTAAAAGGAATGGTCGATGAAATTTTATGTGACAATAGTGGTGTATTGCTCCAATCCTAACTAAAATTGTTAAGAATCAGAGTGGCGCAGCGGAGTAGTAATCCAAGAATGAATTAATGAACAATTCTAAGCTGAAGCTTAGGGAACAAGAATACTAGTGAAGCCCATGCCAGATGAATTGTAGGGAATGGTACTGAATGTTCAGTTCTTGCACGCAGAATAATAGTATGTAGAGATGACTTGAACATATCATAAGTTCTAACGGAAAATCTTAGAAGTTAAGTTGAGGAATACTGCAAACCTTGAAACGCATGAGTAATGGAAATTGAAGTAGTTTAAGAATATGTTGTAAGAAACGAGAAGGATGTGTTCCTACCACAATAAGTTTAAAGTCATTAAAGTCGCCGCTAGTATGGTAATCCAGCTATTCTAGCTCAGTAACTTCAAGTATACTTGAAAGGTAAGTTTAGTTTAAAGGAAAATTAATCATGAGACAACATCAGTACATATTGCACTTCCAAGATGGAATTTGTGAATTTGAAGCGGTGATCAGAAACGACAATGCAGAGGCGTGCAAGTCCATTCCACATTGTACCCACGCTATGTTAACATGTCGCATGTACCAAGTCATGTTTAGTAATATGTACTTATAGAACGGTGATTATGCTACTCAGATAGTAGTGTAACCCATTCTTTTTCAGTTATGTGACATGTATAAGTAACTAAGGTACGCAACTAGTAATGTTTAGAGTGAGAAGATGCCAATCAGAACAGGTTTGTTGATATTCAACATATCTTAGCTGAGGAGTTCGGAAATTCTCGAACTTAACGTTTGCAGATAGAGGAAGAAGAACATTTTTACGCATATCAGAAATTGCTCGTAGTCTACAGTAAAGGGCTACGCAAGTTCAGGTTATAAACAAAGGATGTCTTTGAACGAAATAAGTTTTAACACCAATAGAATGTAACCATAAATTATGTTATGGATTGATGTATACTCGAGCATTAAACATGAGTAACATTGGCGGGGCAAACCTGGCAAGCCAGTTGAAAGGCAAATCCTAGATGTTACAAAATGAGTTAAGAGTAAGAAAAGATTTCCAATTGATGTGGTAATATCTCAAATATGTTAAGATTAAGAATGATGTCCCGTTAGTCGGACAAGGATGATGTGATGTACTATGTACCCGTTAGTAGTGTACATGTACTCGATCTTGTATGCGAACTAAGTGCTATGAATTGTACTATATGATGATATGTGAGACGGATCATACCACTCATCACTTGTGCTAAACTCCTATGAGTTTTGAATTATCGGTATAGAAATATTGATACTATGGCAATAATTCGAGAATAAGTAGTGACAAGAACGAAGAGAGATTAGCAAACTCCCAGTATGAAGAATGAATTCCTAAGTTAATAAGATGTGCGATGATGTTGTATACTAACTGAAGCGGAGCACGAGTAATTTGTAAGAATTCCGCGAATCCTTGAGAAATTCGTCGTGGAAGTAATAACTATGGTTATGATAAGAAGCACATCGTGATGTCGGAAAGAAAGGAATAGGCGCTAGAGGTAAAACCTCCTACCTACACATGGAATAATCCTTGCAACTGCATATGCGTACACAATATCAGATGTTTTCGGTGTAAGGATGATTCTATATGGAATGGTGATATAAGTCTATAGGTAAGATGTCGTCGTACGAGACGAAAGATAAAGATAACAATTCATGCAGTGTAAGAAACCCATTGAAGAGTGGGAATATTTGAGGATAATAAGAACGACCTAATGTCGACAAAATAAGTTTGCATGGACTATGAAGGGATTTATAAGGTTCAGTACAAGCGTCAGGACTGGATAACTCCAGATTAGAATTGCAAGAAGTGTATGAACAAGGAACATAGTCAGCTAGTAGGATACGATGGTTCGGATAACCTCACATCCTACTACGCAAGAGTTGGGTAATGCACGTCAGGCATTCCCGTTAAAGAAGAGATTGTCGAATATAATCGACTTATATAGAGTTGGAAAACTAAGGAATTCCGATAAGTAAGACGAACTGGAGTTTGACTAATAGAGAAAGTAGTATGAGAGGATTCTAAATTTCGAGGACGAAATTTCTTTAAGGGGGGTAGATTGTAATATCCCGCTTAGATGTAACAATTATCAGTGTTAGAAGCTTATTATACAAGCATGGAATTTTCGTAATTATAGGGAAGGAAGAGTTTATTTATATGGGAAACAAGATATTTTCCATTTCATTCTTCCTCTTCTCTCACGCCGTCTCCCCTTCTTCTCCACTAATCATCAAAAAAACTTCATCTCCCAACTCTCAATCTTTAGACAAACCAAGCAAGCACCAATTTGGGAGGTTGAAGCAAGAAAGAGAAATGAAACAAAGAAGGAAAGAAAGACCAAAGCTAGGGTTGGAGAAGGAATAAAGGGAAGAAGAAATCAAGCTAGGATTTGAAGGGAAAACTTGGCAAGGAAGCAAAGCAATGATT
Source organism: Medicago ruthenica (assembly GCA_018208015.1). Lineage (NCBI taxonomy): Eukaryota > Viridiplantae > Streptophyta > Magnoliopsida > Fabales > Fabaceae > Medicago > Medicago ruthenica. The sequence continues at coordinate 48,098,303 of CM031377.1, read as the reverse complement.
GAGGTGAGCTCCCTAGGGGTTTTAGAACCCACTTTGTTGAGTTTTGATGAATATTTTGTGTATTGAGTCAAGTTTATAATTAGTGTCCTAATTCCTTATGCTTGCCAATTCCTTGGTTAATCTTGTTATAAGCTATCAATAAGCATTAGAAATTCTTCCCTTAAGATGTTATGAGGCCTGAGTATGATTAGATTAGCCTAGAAGGGTAAAAATCATGTTTTGAACAGTTAGAGTTCGGCCACCGAATGCCCAAATTCGGCCACCGAATTTGGCTGCTCAATCTTCATTTTGGCTTCGACAAAAATCGGCCACCGAATTCACAAAATCGGCCACCGAATTTCATGTCCTTTAGAGAATGTATAGAGCAATATAGGATGAGGAAAGGTACAATATTGAGAGATGAATACTTAAATCCATAAGTTAACATAGAGAAGTAAAGGAGCTAGTATTGGGATTATCCCTTACTAAGCAATTTCATACACTCAATTAAGTGTGCGTATGCACAAAGAAAGATTTAATACTCAAAGTTAAGAACCTTTTATGGGTTATGCATTTAAGAATGATTACTTAAAGAATGCATTAGATATGCACAAGAATATGAACAAATTAGATATACATATAAAATCAAGTTAAGAATTTAATGATAAAGATTAAACGTGTTCATCAGACTCCGGATTATGCCGGATGGGATTTCTCCGAAAGGGCTATCCACACGTAAGTTATAACATTATATTAAACGTGTCCAGCAGGCTCCGGGATTCGCCGGATGGGACTTCTCCGAGAGGACTGTCCACACGTATGTTAAAAGATTAAGCATGTTCAGCAGACTCCGGGATACGCTGGATGGGACTTCTCCGAGAGGGTTGTCTACATGCAAAGTTAAGTTGTGTTCAGCAGACTTCAGGATTCGCCGGATGGGACTTCATCGAGAGAGTTTTCCACACAACGATAAGAGGAGTCCGGTGTTAGCCTGTGTTGTACCCTAATTTTGTCCCAAGCTTTTTTCAAAAAAAAACAAAAAAAGAGAAAATCAGAGTCAACAAAAAGTCAAAGTCAACAAAAGTCAACATTTCATAAAATGAGGACTTCGCAGAGCAAAGTCCCCATCGCTCTGCGAAGTCTACGAATTTTTTGCAGATTTTTTAATCTCTTTAATTTATTTTTATAGTTATTATTATTACCACCTATCATTATTACTATTGTTATTATCATCAATTGTGGCTGTTTGGACTCAGCAAAGCAAGAATTGGAGCATGTGCCATTAAAGCCAAGGTGAGAAGGTTTTTCTTCCAACCAAGCATGTGCCAAGCAAGTTGGCCTGCCCTTGGGTAGCTCTCATCCCTCCCAATTGCCTACAATCTGACCTTGAGCTTGCCAGCAAGCAGCTTACTCATTTTCTTCTTCCTTTTTCACCCTAAAACCAGTCAAACATAGAGGCTTTTGCTTGCCCAAGAGTTGGTTTTGCTGCCCTGTTTCAGCAGCTTTTCCTCTCTTCTCACACCAGCCCACATGCTTCTTTTTGTTCCCCCCAACCTCTGCACATTACAGTGCACGTTTTTTCTTGCTTGGCTTCTCAAGATTGCAAGGTTTAATCCCAAGGACAGCCAATTGCAAACCAGCCCTGTTTTTTTCCTTTTTCATCATCATTGTTATCCAAAATCAGTTGCATTAATGGCTGGATTTGCCAAAGTCTTGACCATTGCAGCAAGGCAAGGTCACCTCTTCACTTTTGCATTAAATGCAAAGCAAAATAGCTTGGTTTCTAGCCCACAAATCAGCTGGATGCTAGAGATTTTCATCATTGCATTAGATTTGGTTTTTGCCTATAAAAGCAATGCCTTGCATAAGGATTTCAGAGACTAACTAACAATTTTCCAGCAAGAAAACACTAGAAACAGCATTGGATACACAACAATTATAGAGTTTAATACATAGCAAAAATAAACCAATTGGAGCATTAGAGTCATTTGTCATAATCTCCAACATTTCCAACCTTTGCAAAATCACAATCCATTCAAGTCCTTTCCATTTCCTTGCAGCAAGAGCATTGCTAGGAGTTCAGTAAGTATTCTAAAATCTTTATCTTTCATTTAGAATTGTTGCTTGCATCACTTATTTTGTTTAAATTCATTTTGCTCTAAAAAACCCCTTTTGAATTTCAAAGGAAATCCCAAAGTTTGCAAAACATTTAAACTAAGTTGTTGTACCCATTTTATTGCTAATTTCAAAAGTTTTTCACATCTCCAAAGGTTCTGAGATTGTTCAGAAGTTGCTTCTGAACAGTAGTTCAGAAGCAGCTTCTGAACTCAAAATTTCGCAGAGTTCGCAGTGCGAAGCTCTGGTCGCAGTGCGACCATGACAGAACTCAGAATCTGAGTTCAGGCTTCTAAAAGGCCAATTTTTGGGGTTCTAACCTAAAAACTCAGAACCTAAGAGAGTTGAAATTCATTTTATTCAAACCATAACAAGAGTTTTGCATGATATTGGAAGATTCACAAGTTTGAGCAACACTTTTTGAATAACTTGCGAAACAAGTTACGTTCATTAAACTTTCAAAATCCAACTTGAGCAATAAGCTAAATTCATTATTTTCAAAACTAAACTTGAACAAAAACCTTGTTCATGATTTTCAATCAAACGTGAACTTAAGCCGAACTTGTTCACTTTTCAAAATCTTTTCAAACTTGAGCCGAACTTGTGCGTTTTTTTTTCTCACAAATTTGTGCATTTGCCATAAACTTGCTCATTTTCATGCACAAAAACAAGGCAAACTTGTTCATAGGTTGCAACAACTAGTTTGAACATTAAAACCCTTTCATTTGAGTTTTAAACCAAGTGTTATGATAACTTTTGGATTTCTTAAAATTCGAACAAAACTTGAATGCAAAAGGGATGGTTTGACGTATGTCTCTCCATTTCCCCGGTTGAACGAATGCTTGACGTATGTCTCGTTGTTCGGACAATCTTCATTCTATTTTCAACGCATCCAACCACACAAACCAATTCTTGGCCCTTTGTGGTCAATTTGAACCCTTTTGGTCCCCCGTGACCATTTGGTTCAATATTCGACTCAGTTGAGTCACTTTGGTCAATGTTCGACTCGGTTGAGTCCATTGAACCCTTTCTTGATCCCGTTGGATCAATCGAACCCTTTCTCGACTCAGTTGAGTCACTTTGGTCAATGTTTGACTCGGTTGAGTCCATTGAACCCTTTCTTGATCCCCGTCGGATCAATCAAACCCTTCTCTCGACTCGGTTGAGTCATTTTAATCTTTTTGGTCCCATCGCGGCCAATTCAAACCCTTTTTCCCCAACGAACATGTTTTATCTGTTCTAAGCGCGATTTCAAACAAACACTTAAGCCTCCCATGCGCGAGCACACAATCTATGTTTAATCGCAAGAATACGATCAAAACATCGTTCCTTAAAAATAACCAACAAATACGTTTTTCTAGCAAAGAACTACGTAGCTTTGAATTCTCCATCGCACCGGGAGATACGTATGAGCAAGATCATCATCTTGTCAAGCACAATAATAAAAAACTTTTTTTTTCCTTTCATCATATTTTCTTTTTCCTTTTACATCTTCAAGCATGCAAGCAAAACTTTTAAAACATTTTTAGCCTTAGCAAACTAGGAGGTTCCCGTTGAGTACAACGGACGTGAGGGGTGCTAATACCTTCCCCTTGCGTAATTGACTCCCGAACCCGATAATGGTTGCGATGACCATCCTTTCCTCATCGTCAAGGGTTTTATTATCGTTTCCCTTTAAAAAGAAAAAACTCAAGGGTTTATCAACGTTCCCTTTAAACAAAAACTTTGGTGGCGACTTCACACAACCTTGCTAGCGTTTGCTTATGCTCGAGGTTTGCGCGTTTTTAACGAGAGCGCACAGCTGGCGACCTGACTGGGGAAATGCTTTCCTCACCAGCGAGTCATGCCTATCCTCGTTAGCTTTAGGCTAAGTATTTTTGTTTTGCTTGCATGCTCTTATTTCATTGTCTATGTCCTTCTCTTGCTTTATGTTTATAAATGCTTCATATTGCTTTATATTCATATTTTATATCAACTGTGGGGATGTTACATGAGCGATGTTACTCCACATTGTTCGGGTTAATGCCGGACGTGTGAGGCTCTCTACCCGAGCTTGAGAGAAAATTAAGATAGGATGATGGTTGTGTTAGCGGAAGCCCGCGTTGACGTATGTCCGTGAGGTAGGATGCGAAAACCCCGCCTAGAGGAGATTTCACTTGGAAGGTATTGAAGTCTTGCGAATAATTCGCAATCGACGACCTTAATTCCATGTGAGATCCATGACTCTAGGGACCTTTTTAGAAAATCTCATCTCTAGAGCCTACATGTGAGGATGGGGGGAAGTTTTGAACCTTCATATACCAATCCCCTGCATACCATAAACATTTGCATTCATGAAATTTTTTTCGCATAAACAAAAAAAAAAGGGGCATATTTTTGCGTAAGCATCGCATACATGCATTTACATGCATTTTCATGCATTTTTCTAAAAACACACTCATTCATCTCCCTAAAAACAGTTTGAAGCAATCATAGCCAGAAAACCCAAAAAGCCATAGGCCCAAGAGCCAGATCTCCAACACTCGTACGGAACACGAGCCAACAAGCAAAGGATCATGGATAATTTGGAACAAAATCAAGCGGCTTTGAGAGGAGAGGTTGATGAGATGAAGGGGAAGATGGATCAAATGTTAGAGTTAATGCAAGCTCTATCTGCCCGTGAGAGCCACTCTCGTCCAGCCGTGGAGGCGGCTAATGTAGTATGGCCTCCTTATGGTTTACCTCCAGGATATACCCCACCACTTGAAAATGAAGGCCTTGTGCCACCTCCACAACCACAGCTTACAATCCCCGTTAGGAACGAAGAGCATCGTCCTCAAGGGAATTCCACCACTCATCATGAGAATGTTTCTCATAATGTGGAAGACAATCAGCCAAGACATTCTGCTCCCGACATTACCCACCAAGACAACGATGCTACCCAAATGTATCGCGTTTTGGAAGAAAGGTTAAAAGCGGTCGAAGGATCCAGCTCATATGGTGCCTACAATGCTTTGGACATGTGCTTGGTGCCCGATGTGGTAATCCCTCCAAAATTCAAAGTACCGGACTTCGAGAGGTACAAGGGAATTCAATGCCCTAGGAACCATCTACGGATGTTCTGTAGGAAGATGGCGGCCTATGCAACAAACGAGAAACTCATGGTTCATGTGTTTCAAGATAGTTTGAGCGGAGCGTCATTGGATTGGTACATGCAACTTGAGCGTACCCACATCCAAACTTGGAAAGACTTAGCCGATGCTTTCTTAAAGCAATACAAGTACAATTTGGACATGGCTCCAAATAGGATGCAGTTGCAGAACCTTGTGCAAAGAAGCAACGAGTCCTTCAAGGAGTACGCTCAAAGGTGGAGGGAACTAGCTTCTCGCGTACAGCCACCATTGTTGGAAAGAGAGCTTGTCAATACCTTTATGGGCACACTACAAGGCCCATATTATGACAAAATGATTGGAAGCACATCATCTGGCTTTTCCGATCTAGTCATAATTGGTGAAAGAATAGAGGATGGAGTAAAGAGGGGAAAGATCCAAGGCCCCCCAGAAACTCAAGGTGGAGCCAGGAGACCCTCCAGCAACTTTCATAAAAAAAAAAGAGGGGGAAACGAACGCTGTTTTAGTGGGGCCATCTCGCCCACCCTCAAATCAAATGCCTCGCTACCATTATCCTTACGTGGCAGCGGCAGCAGCTCAAGGGCATTACTCACCTCAAGTAATTCCCACGACTCCACCTCGACAACCAGCAGTGTTGCCTCAACAAAATCGGTAGCAACAACAAGGCGGGTACCCACCAAGGAACCAAACGGGCCCGAGGAATAACTATCACAATGTGCAGTTTGATCCTGTACCTATGCCTTGTAGTCAAATCTTGCCATATTTAATCCAAAAAGGGATGGTCGAGCTAAGACCACTACAACCTTTGTTGCCACCATATCCACCTTGGTATGATGCAAACGCAAGATGTGAATACCACGCGGGAACCCCGGGGCACAACGTCGAGGGTTGTAAAGCTTTCAAGCATAAGGTCCAGGACCTTATTAACCGGAAATTGCTGTCCTTCAAGGAGGAGAATCCCAATGTGAAGAGTAACCCATTACCGGGGCATGCGGGTCCTTCTGTAAACGCGGTGGAAGAACAAGAAAGCCTTGGCCCAATCAAGGAGGTAGCCAATGTAAAGACTCCCCTGTCAGTCATAAGGGAGAGATTGACCGGTTTTGGTTTGTTTGAGGAGATGCATGCCGACTGCGAAGCCTGCAAAATTAACCCGGACAATTACGAAGGATTGAAGAAATGTCTTCAAGAGCTGATAGACCAAGGTTGGATCCAAATGGGCTATATAAAGGATAGCACGGACGTTGCTACCTTGGAGTCTCATGACCCAAAACCTCTCGAAATCCCATACCAAAGGAGAGAGGCACCAATACCTATACAACCCATAACATTCCATGTGTCGGCACCCTTCTCTTTCGAAAGCACAAAGAGGGTACCATGGAACTACCAACTTGTGGCCTATGTGGAAGGAAAACCACTAGCAACTCCAATGCAAGGGATCCTTCCCATTTTGGAAACATTTGTCAGTGCGGGTTTTATCAATGAAGATCAAGTGGCTCTGCTTGAAGACGCGGATGAAGACGTGCCTGATTTGGTGTACCATTGTGCTTCGGATGAAACTTTGAACAATTGGAGGGCTATCGCAATTCCCGAATTCATTACCAAGCTCAAGTAATATACCATGTGTATTTTTGCTTTTTTTTTAAAAAAAAAAATCATTTAGCTCTGCCCAAGGCAAATGATTAGTTGTGTGGGGCCCCCCATGTTTTAAGTTATTTTCAATCATAAATAAAATTGCATTTTTATGTCTAATTGAGTTCTTTTTCTTTTGTTCTTTAGTTGCATTTGTTTTTTTTTAAAAAAAACAATTTTTGCTACAAAAGCCTAAAATCAAATCATACTCATGCAGATCCACAAATCCACCCTCCAAAAACAACACTGCCTTAATCCCTTATGACTTCGATTTCCCAATTAATCAAGCGGAAGATAATGAAGAGGACGATTTTGAACTGCCTGAAAAATTGTCCAGACTTGGGGATCAAGAGGATAGGGTAATACAACCCCATCAAGAATCAGTTGAAATGATCAACTTGGGGACCGAAGAGGATAAGAAAGAGGTCAAAATAGGAACCTCCCTGCAAGAGGATGTGAAAGGAAAGTTGGTTAAGCTTCTACAAGAGTATGTGGATGTATTCGCTTGGTCGTATCAAGACATGCCAGGTTTAGACCTTAACATCGTCGTACATAAACTGCCACTCAAGCCAGAATGCCCACCAGTAAAGCAGAAATTGAGAAGAACCCGACCTGACATGGCTCTCAAGATTAGAGAGGAGGTCAAAAAGCAGTTCGATGCCGGCTTCTTAGCAGTAACCAAGTATCCAACATGGGTTGCCAACATTGTGCCAGTACCAAAGAAGGACGACAAAGTTAGAATGTGTGTGGATTACCGGGACTTGAATAGAGCAAGCCCAAAGGATGATTTCCCGCTACCACACATTGACATATTGGTAGACAATACCGCCCAATTCTCAGTCTTTTCCTTCATGGACGGCTTCTCGGGATATAACCAAATCAAAATGGCTCCGGAAGACATGGAGAAAACCACATTCATCACCCCATGGGGAACGTTCTGCTATAAGGTAATGCCTTTCGGATTAACAAATGCCGGGGCAACATACCAAAGAGCAATGGTGACTCTTTTCCATGACATGATTCATAAGGAAATAGAGGTCTACGTCGATGACATGATTGCTAAATCCCAAACAGAGGAGGATCATCTAGTCCATCTGCAAAAGCTTTTCGAACGCCTGAGAAAGTTCAAGCTGCACTTAAATCCTAACAAGTTCACATTTGGTGTTAGATCCGAAAAGTTATTGGGTTTCATTGTCAGCCAAAGGGGTATTGAAGTGGATCCTGACAAGGTAAAGGCCATACAAGATATGCCAGCGCCAAATACCGAGAAAGAGGTCCGGGGTTTCTTAGGAAGATTGAACTACATCGCTAGGTTCATCTCACATATGACAGCCACCTGCGAACCAATCTTCAAACTGCTAAGGAAAAATCAAGCCGTTCAATGGAACGAGGACTGCCAAGAGGCGTTTGACAAGATCAAACAATACCTACAAGAACCACCAATTTTAATACCTCCGGTTCCAGGGAAACCCCTCATCTTATACCTAACCGTGCTTGAAGGATCAATGGGTTGTGTGTTAGGACAACAAGATGAAACGGGAAGAAAAGAGCACGCGATCTACTACCTAAGCAAGAAGTTCACCGACTGCGAATCAAGGTATACTCCACTTGAAAAGACTTGATGTGCTTTAACATGGGCTGCTCAACGCTTAAGGCAATACATGTTGACCCATACAACTTGGTTGATATCAAAGATGGATCCCATCAAATACATCTTTGAAAAGCCTGCCCTTACGGGAAAGATAGCCCGTTGGCAAATGCTGTTATCTGAGTACGACATCCAATATGTCACTCAAAAGGCTATCAAAGGGAGTGTTCTATCCGAGCACCTTGCTCACCAACCATTGGAGGATTATCAGCCCATACAATTCGACTTCCCTGATGAAGACGTTGTAGCCTTGAATGAGGAAAAGATCATAAGCGATGATGAAGGGCCAGAACCGAGAGCTCGATGGAAGCTCGCTTTCGACGGCGCCTCAAATGCCATGGGGCACGGGATCGGGGCAGTCTTAATCTCCCCAAGAAATGGATACCAACCCTTCACAGCAAGGTTATGCTTTGACTGCACCAATAACATGGCAGAATACGAAGCATGCATCCTAGGCCTCGAAGCAGCAATTAATCTAAGGATCAAAAACCTTGAAGTATACGGTGACTCAGCCTTAGTCATCTATCAAGTCAAAGGAGAATGGGAAACAAAACATCCCAATTTGATCCCCTACCGTGCCCGGGTTGTAGAGTTGATTGAGCATTTTGATGAAATCACCTTCCATCACATACCTCGAGAAGAGAATCAGGTGGCAGATGCCTTGGCTACATTATCATCAATGTACCAAGTAAATTTCCACAATGAGGCGCCAATCATAAAGATGGATCGTAGGGACAAACCGGTTGTATGTGCAGCAGTTGAAGAAGGACTTGACAACAAACCCTGGTTCTACGACATCAAGCGATACCTCGAAGAGCAAGAGTATCCAGAAAATGTCTCACAAACCGACAAGAGAACCCTCAGGAGATTGGCATCCCAGTTCTTCCTCAGCGGAAACACCCTCTACAAAAGAAACTATGACATGGTCTTGCTCAGATGTGTGGATAAACATGAAACGGACATGCTCATCAAAGAAATCCACGAGGGATCTTTTGGAACCCATGCCAATGGGCATGCAATGGCAAAGAAAATCCTAAGGGCGGGCTATTACTGGCTAACCATGGAAGCTGACTGTTTCCGCTATGCCAAAACGTGTCATAAGTGCCAAATTTATGCCGACAAGGTGCATGTACCACCAACTCCCCTGAACGTCATGACCTCACCCTGGCCTTTCTCTATGTGGGGCATAGACATGATTGGAATGATCGAGCCCAAGGCTTCGAATGGACATCGCTTCATCCTGGTTGCCATAGACTATTTCACCAAGTGGATCGAAGCATCTTCGTATGCAAACGTAACCAAACAAGTGGTAGCTCGTTTCATCAAAAAGGAAATCATTTGCCGTTACGGCACTCCCCACAAAATCATCACCGATAATGGGGCAAACCTGAACAACAACACAATGAAGGAGTTGTGCAAAGACTTCAAGATCGAGCACCATAATTCCTCGCCGTATCGGCCAAAGATGAACGGTGCGGTAGAAGCAGCCAATAAGAACATCAAGAAAATCATCCAGAAGATGGTGAAAACCTATAAGGATTGGCACGAGATGCTTCCCTTTGCGCTACATGGCTACAGAACAACCATTCGCACTTCAACCGGGGCAACCCCTTTTTCCTTAGTATACGGTATGGAGGTCGTGCTTCCCATTGAAGTTGAAATCCCTTCGTTAAGGGTCTTGATGGAAACCAAGCTGGAAGAAGCCGAATGGGTCCAAACAAGGTTTGATCAACTGAACCTCATAGAGGAGAAGCGTCTAACAGCATTATGTCATGGACAACTCTACCAAAGGAGACTCAAGAGGGCATTCGACAAAAAGGTCCGTCCTCGAGGATTCAAAGAAGGAGACCTAGTGCTCAAGAAAATATTACCTATCTGTGCGCACCTCGTTTTTTCCTCGGGAAAAAGACGCGCAAATCCTCCGAGGACGTCCTCGAACGCTCGGAGGGCCTTTGTGAAGCCGCCACCAAAGTTTTTGTGTAAAGGGAACGTTGATAAACCCTTAAGTTTTTTTTTTGTTGTAAAGGGAAACGATAATAAAACCCTTTGACGATGAGGATAAGGATTAGGTCATCGCAACCATTGTCGGGTTCGGGAGTCGGTTACGCGAGGGGAAGGTATTAGCACCCCTCACGTCCGTTGTACTCAACGGGAACCTTCTATTTGGTTAAAGCTTGAATTGTTTTTTAATACTTTGCGTGCATGTTCATTTATGTTAAAAATATAATAAAGGGGGGGAAAGAGATAAAAACAAACGAAGAAAAAGTTTTTATTATTATTGTGCTTGACAAGATGTCGATCTTGCTCCTACGTATCTCCCGGTAGTCGGAGAATTCAAAGCATACGTAGTTCTTTGGTAGAAAAACGTATATGTGTTGGTTGATTTTAATTGGACGATGTTTTAACCGAATTCTTGCGATTAAACGTAGCTTGTATGCTCGCACTTGGAGACTTATTAAGCGTTCGTTCGCGAATCACATTAGAATTGTTAAAAGGTACGTCCGTTAGGGTAGAGGGTTGAATTGGTCGCTATGGGACCAAGAGAGGTACAATGGACTCATATAAGTCAAACATTGACCGAGTGGACTCAAACGAGTCGGGCGATTGTTCGATTGATCCACTGAGATCAAGAACGGGTACAATGGACTCGGACGAGTCGAACATTGACCGAGTGGACTCTAACGAGTCGAGGGGTTGAGTCTAATGGCCAACGGGGGACCAAAAGGTTTGGATTGACCACAAGGGGCCAAGATTTGGTTTGGTTAGGGTTGTACATATTAAAAAAAAAGGAATGACGATTGTCCGAGCGACGAGACATACGTCACGCATTCGTACAATCGGGGCGATGGAGAGACATACGTCACACCATCCCTTTTTCATTCATGTTTTTGGATTGAATTCTTTAGAAATCCCAAGGTATGTCAAAACATTTGGTTTGAAAATCCAAAAATGGGAAGGTTTAGCAAATTTGCTAGAAAACGCGCAAGTTCGTCTCATTTTGCGAAATTGCGAACGTAAACGGTGTATGTTCATCTTTGAGTTTTGAACATCATGAACAATATTTATTGTTCAAGTTTGGATTGAAAAGATGAACATAGCTTGTTTGTTCATGCTTGTTTGAGAATTTGGGAACATAACTTGCTTTGCAAGTTACCCACAAAATGGTTATACAAACTTGTGATTTTGCCAAAATTGTGTAAAAACCTTGTTATGGTTTGAAGAACATGGGTTTAAAAACTCTTAGGTTCTGAGCTCTGGGGCTAGAACCTCAAAAATTGGTTGGTTTGATACAAAAACTCAGGTTCTGAGTTCTGTCATGGTCGCACTGCGACCATGACTTCGCACTGCGAAGCATGCGAAATTTTGGGTTCAGAAGCTGTTTCTGAACTTTTGTTCAGAAACAACTTCTGAACACACTCAAGACCTTATAGATGGGTGAAAAACTTTGAGTTTTTGGGGTGAAAAAGGTTGGACAAACCAGTTTTGATGTTTTGAAAACCTTGGGATTTCTTTGAAATTCAAAAAGGGTTTTTTAGGATCAAAAGGTTTTGAGCCAAAATGGCTATGCAAACACAATTGAAAATGCAAGATAAAGAGCTTAGTAACTTACAGAACTCCTTAGTAAAGCTCCAGCTGCACTTGATTTGATTTGGTTGAAGGCTTTCACAAAGGTTTTGAAGATTTGTGATGAACTTGAACTTTTGTAAGCTTTGTGTTGATTGGTTTTTTTCTGGTTGCTTGGGGAGATTTGTAGGTTGAAATGAGTAGAGTTTCTGCTCTTTGAATGCTGTGTTAACTGTGTTTTTTACAAGTGTTTGAACAAGTGCTTGTAACCTTGGGCATTGCCTCCTATTTATAGGCCAAAACCAAATCTTTGTCATCATTACACAATCCCAAAATTCAGCTGACTTGTGGCCAAGATTAAGCTGAATCCCTTTGCATTAAATGCCAATGGATAGAGGCAACCCTGCCTTGTACCAAGGGGCAAGATCCAGCTTGATTTCAGCCACAAATTCAACTAATTCTAGAAGGTAATGATGAAGAACAAAGCTGATTTGCAATTGGCTAATGCTTGGGGATCAATCCTTGCAATCTCAATGGTTGATCAATGAAAACGTGCACTGTATTGTGCAGAGATTGAGGGATGAAAAGGCTACTTATGGCTGGTGTGAGAGGGTGAAAAGCTGCTGCAAAACAGAGTAGGCAATCATGGTTTTTCAAGTGAAAAAAAACCAGCTAGTTTGACTGGTTTTGGGGAAGCAAGCAGGAGGAAAGTCCTCAAGCAGGTGGCTGGCAACCTTGGGGTGGTTAACAGGTCACATGGGAGGGACTAGAGCTGCCCAAGGGCAAGCCCACTTGCTTGTCACATGCTAGGTTGGAAGAAAAAGCTTCCAACCTTGGCATTAATGGCAAGTCCTTCAACTCTGGCTTTGCTTGGCCCAATTAGCCATGAATGCTACTTAAAATAATTATGGAAATGATATGCAACAAATTCTGGAATTAAATCCAAGAAACCAAAAATCTGCAGAAAAATCGCAGACTTCGCAGTGCGAAGTGAACTTCGCATTGCGAAGTCCTCAATTTTGAAAAGTTGACTTTTCTGTTGACTTTTGTTGACTTTTGACTTTTTCCCCTCTTTGATTTTTTTTGATTTTTTTGGTTTTAAAATGCGTAGGACAAAATTAGGGTACTACAGCTGCCCCTACTTAATTGTGTCTTCGCATAGAGTACGTGAGTGCCGAGGGCATCTCATGAACTCTTTGCGGAGATCAATTAAGTAAAAAGAAGGACCCGAATTTTGTCCTTCGCGAAATGCAAATGTAAGGGTTGGTAGGGGTTGATCGTATCCAGCCGCTAACACTGGAGGTAGATCCACTGGGGGATGAAGGTAATCTTATCTAGGCACTGCTTCTAGAGGTCGATTCCTGAGGGTGGTGATTTACTCTAGGATGTCACTAGAGGTGGAACATTGAGGTAGGTGATCTTGTCTAGGTACTGCTTCTAGAGATCGATACCTAAGATGGAGGTTTACTCTAGGTACTGCTTCTAGAGGTGGAACAATGAGGTAGGTGATCTTATCTAGGTACTGCTTCTAGAGGTCGATACCTAAGCTAGGTGATCTTATTCAGGTACTGCTTCTGAATGTCGATTCCTAACGAGCTGTGATCTTATTCAGCCGCTAACACTGAAGGTCGATACACTGGGGGAGGTGATCTACTCTAGGTATTGCTTCTAGAGGTCGATACCTAAGCTAGGTGATCTTATTCAGGTACTGCTTCTGAATATCGATTCCTAACGAGCTGCGGTCTTACCCTAAATAGGTGCCCCTGGTTGAATGTTGATGGATGTTGGTGAATATGTGATACTTGCTGGAGAATCCTTGTTAAGGATGCATGCTTTATGGAATGAAATGCATATGTATGAATGGTTTTAAATATGCATGCATGAATAAAATGATGTTGGTTGGGTGCCGAGCAGAGTCGGTCTTGGTTTGTGGTTGTGTTCATGACAGTTGGGCTTTCTTTTTGTGTTTTGGTTGTTTTTTTTGGTTGGTCGGTTTGGAAGGACAAGGTCCTTTGCCTACATACCCAAATGGGATCAAAACCGGTGTAGTCCGAGCCTAAGCCCGAAAATTTGTGTTTTTTGGTTGGTCGGTTTGGAAGGACGAAGTCCTTTGCCTACATACCCAAATGGGATCAAAACCGGTGTAGTTCGAGCCTAAGCCCGAAAATTTGTGTTTTTTGGTTGGTCGGTTTGGAAGGACGAAGTCCTTTGCCTACATACCCAAATGGGATCAAAACCGGTGTAGTTCGAGCCTAAGCCCGAAAATTTGTGTTTTTTGGTTGGTCGGTTTGGAAGGACGAAGTCCTTTGCCTACATACCCAAATGGGATCAAAACCGGTGTAGTTCGAGCCTAAGCCCGAAAATTTGTGTTTTTTGGTTGGTCGGTTTGGAAGGACGAAGTCCTTTGCCTACATACCCAAATGGGATCAAAACGGGTGTAGTTCGAGCCTAAGCCCGAAAATTTGTGTTTTTGCCAATAATGATTGGACTTTTGTTTGGGGTTGAGACTCCTTGGGGAGTATCAATGAGGTTTGGCTTATGGGGATATAGGATCATTTTGGAAGCATGATCGATATCCAGCCTTTGTTGGTGTTTGGATGTTCAGGGTGTTTTATTGGGGAATTTTGTTCCGCTTGACCCTTGGGGTTCTTGCGCTCCGCGTGCCGCGAGTTATGCACTTGCCTTAGCTAAGGAGCATAAGTCTTTTGGTGCAATATTTTGGTGGGAACTACCGCAATTCTTTCAGAATTCACGAAGATTCAAAATAAAGCAAAGTTTGTTTGTTTTTTTTCTTTTTGGAAGAAAATTCTTTGGTTTATTTCCCATGTTTTAAAGCATTTTCATCATGAATAAAACAAAATTTTATGCGTTACTGAGAACATAAAATAACAAAAGGAAATTTATTCAATGCAGATTTGACCTCTTGAATGGGTAAAAATACACAAAGTGAGAAGTGAGATAGAGAAAGACAAGAAAAAGCAAAAAGAAAATGTTGGTTTTGGCACAACACATGCTATTTCCTTATGACTTCGATATTTTCGTTTGTTGGAAGATGCTGACGAGGCCGATTCCTCTCCTCTTGAATCTTGTCCGGAGCTTGGATGCTGCAGTCATTGCCTTTCTTCTTTTTTTTTTGTTAACCCCTAACTTATGCCTGGATCGCTCTTTCGAGTTTTTCAATCCACCGGGGTGTATTTCCTTTTTTGATGTCCTTAATTTTTGCCTAGACCGCCTTTTCAGGTTTTCAATCTAGCAGGACGCTCTCTATTGCCTAAACCGCCCTTTCAGGTTTTCGATTTAGCGAGCTTTTCTCTTTTTTTTTCTTTAGGCATAATACCTCTTGACTGCATCGGAGTTTATTGATAGTGGAAACTCCTCTCCGTCCATAGTGGTGATGATCAGGGCTCCGCCTGAGAAAGCTTTCTTTACTACGTACGGCCCATCATAGCTGGGAGTCCACTTCCCTCGGGGATCTTTGTGGATAGGTAATATCTTCTTGAGCACTAGGTCTCCTTCTTTGAACTCTCGAGGACGGACCTTCTTGTCGAATGCTCTCTTGAGCCTCCTTTGATAGAGTTGTCCGTGACATATTGCCGTCAGACGCTTCTCCTCTATGAGATTCAGTTGGTCGAACCTTGTTTGGACCCATTCAGCCTCTTCTAGCTTGGTTTCCATCAAGACCCTTAGCGAAGGAATTTCCACCTCTACGGGGAGAACAGCTTCCATACCGTATACTAAGGAGAAGGGGGTTGCCCCAGTTGAAGTGCGAATGGCTGTTCTGTAGCCATGTAGCGCAAAGGGAAGCATCTCATGCCAATCCTTATATGTTGTCACCATCTTTTGGATGATCTTCTTTATGTTCTTATTGGCTGCTTCTACCGCACCGTTCATCTTTGGTCGGTAAGGGGAGGAATTATGGTGCTCAATCTTGAAATCTTTGCATAACTCCTTCATTGTCTTGTTGTTTAGGTTTGCCCCATTATCGGTGATGATTTTGTGGGGAGTACCATAACGGCAAATGATTTCCTTCTTGATAAATCGGGCTACCACTTGTTTGGTTACGTTTGCATACGAAGCTGCTTCTACCCATTTGGTGAAGTAATCGATGGCAACGAGGATGAAGCGATGTCCATTTGACACTTTGGGCTCGATCATTCCAATCATGTCTATGCCCCACATAGAGAAGGGCCAAGGTGAAGTCATGACATTCAGTGGAGTTGGTGGCACATGCACTTTGTCGGCGTAAATCTGGCACTTGTGACAAGTCTTGGCATAGTGGAAACAATCAGCTTCCATGGTTAACCAATAGTAGCCCGCCCTTAGGATTTTCTTTGCCATTGCATGCCCATTAGCATGGGTTCCAAAAGATCCCTCGTGGATTTCTTTGATGAGCATGTCCGCTTCATGTTTATCCACACATCTGAGTAGGACCATGTCATAATTTCTTTTGTAGAGGGTATTTCCACTGAGGAAGAACTGGGATGCCAACCTTCTGAGGGTCCTCTTGTCGGTGTGCGAGACATTTTCTGGATACTCTTGCTCTTCGAGGTATCGCTTGATGTCGTAGAACCAAGGTTTGTTGTCAAGTTCTTCTTCGACTGATGCGCATACAACTGGTTTGTCTCTACGATCCATCCTTATGATTGGTGCTTCATTGTAAGAATTTACTTGGTACATTGATGATAATGTAGCCAAAGCATCTGCTACCTGATTTTCTTCTCGAGGTATGTAGTGGAAATTGATTTCATCAAAATGCTTGATCAATTCTACAACCCGGGCTTGGTAGGGAATTAAATTGGGATGTCTTGTTTCCCATTCTCCTTTGACTTGATAGATGACCAAGGCTGAGTCACCGTATACTTCAAGGTTTTTGATCCTTAGATCAATTGCTGCTTCGAGGCCTAGGATACATGCTTCATATTCTGCCATGTTATTAGTGCAGTCAAAGCACAACCTTGCTGTGAAGGGCTGGTATCCATTTCTTGGGGAGATTAAAACTGCTCCGATACCGTGTCCCATGGCATTCGAGGCGCCGTCGAAAGCGAGCTTCCATTGAGCTCCTGGTTCTGGTCCCTCATCATCGCTTGTGACTTCTTTGTCATTCAAAGCTGCGACATCTTCGTCCGGGAAGTCAAATTGTATGGGCTGATAATCCTCCAATGGTTGTTGAGCAAGGTGCTCGGATAAAACACTCCCTTTGATGGCTTTTTGAGCAACATATTGGATGTCATACTCAGACAGCAGCATTTGCCAACGGGCTATCTTCCCTGTGAGGGCAGGCTTTTCGAAGATGTACTTGATGGGATCCATCTTCGATATCAACCAAGTTGTATGGGTCAACATGTATTGCCTTAGACGTCGAGCAGCCCATGCTAAAGCGCAGCAAGTCTTTTCAAGTGAAGTATACCTTGTTTCACAGTCGGTAAACTTCTTGCTTAAGTAGTAGATTGCGTGCTCTTTCCTTCCCGTTTCATCTTGTTGTCCTAACACACAACCCATTGATCCTTCAAGTACGGTTAGGTATAAGATGAGGGGTTTACCCGGAACCGGAGGTATTAAGATCGGTGGTTCTTGCAGGTATTGTTTGATCTTGTCAAACGCCTCTTGGCAATCCTCGTTCCAATGAACGGCTTGGTTTTTCCTTAGCAGCTTGAAGATTGGTTCGCAGGTAGCTGTCATGTGTGAGATGAACCTGGCGATGTAGTTCAATCTTCCTAAGAAACCCCGGACTTCTTTCTCGGTATTTGGCGCTGGCATTTCTTGGATGGCCTTTACCTTATCGGGATCCACTTCAATACCTCTTTGGCTGACGATGAAGCCCAATAACTTTCCGGATCTAACGCCAAATGTGCACTTGTTAGGATTTAAGCGCAGCTTGAATTTTCTTAGGCGTTCGAAAAGCTTTTGTAGATGGACTAGATGATCCTCCTCCGTTTGGGATTTGGCAATCATATCGTCGACGTAGACCTCAATTTCCTTATGGATCATGTCGTGGAAAAGAGTCACCATTGCTCTTTGGTATGTTGCCCCGGCATTTGTTAATCCGAAAGGCATTACCTTATAGCAGAATGTTCCCCATGGGGTGATGAATGTAGTTTTCTCCATGTCCTCTGGAGCCATCTTGATTTGGTTATATCCCGAGAAGCCATCCATAAAGGAAAAGACTGAGAATTGGGCGGTGTTGTCCACCAATATGTCGATGTGTGGCAGCGGGAAATCATCCTTTGGGCTTGCTCTATTCAAGTCCCGATAATCCACACACATTCTCACCTTGCCATCTTTCTTCGGAACTGGCACAATGTTGGCAACCCATGTTGGATACTTGGTTACGGCTAAGAAGCCGGCATCGAATTGCTTTTTGACCTCCTCTCTGATCTTGAGAGCCATATCGGGTCGAGTTCTTCTCAATTTTTGCTTCACTGGCGGGCATTCCGGCTTGAGTGGCAGCTTGTGTACAACGATGTTAGGGTCTAAACCCGGCATGTCTTGATACGACCAAGCGAATACGTCCACGTACTCTTGCAGAAGCTTGATCAACTTTCCTTTCACATCCTCGTGCAGGGAGGCTCCTATCTTGACCTCTTTCTTATCCTCTTCGGTCCCCAAGTTGACCTTTTCAACTGATTCTTGGTGAGGTTGTATTACCCTATCCCCTTGATTTGCAAGTCTAGACAATTCTTCAGGCGGTTCATAATCGTCCTCTTCATCATCTTCCGTTTGATTAATCGGGCAATCGAAGTCATAAGGGTTTAAGGTAGTGTTGTTTTTGGAGGGTGGATTTGTAAATCTGCATGAGTATGATTTTTTTTAGGCTTTTTGTAGAAAAATTTTTTTTAAAACAAATGCAAAAAGAAAAAGACTCAAATGAACATAAAAGATTGCTTTTATTCATGATTGTAAATAACTTATAAAAACATGGGGGCCCCACACGACTAATCATTTGCCTTGGGCAGAGCTAAATGATTTTTTTTTTATTTTTAAAGTAAAACAAACAAACACGGTTTATTACTTGATCCTGGTAATGATCTCGGGAATTGCGATAGCCCTCCAATTGTTCAAAGCTTCATCCGAAGCGCAACGATACACCAAATCAGGCACGTCTTCGTCTACATCTTCGAGTAGAGCCACTTGATCTTCATGGATAAACCCCGCACTGATGAATGTTTCCGAAATGGGGGGAACCCCTTGCTTTGGAGGCTTTGAGAAAGTTTTGGCCGATGGATGATATCCCAACCCGAAGCGATTTTTCTTCTCCGGTATGTCCACTAACTTGCCCCATCCGGTGGGTCGGCTTTCTTCTAGGGCCTCTCTTATCGCCCTCCATGATGACATGGCTGTCCTAGCCTCCTCCTTGGGCTTCAAGCTCAATGTCACGACATTCGCCACTTCTAAAGATTGGAATGGGACGTCCACAGCTTCTTCATCCGTTTCTATGTAACGGAAAGATGAGAGATGGCTTACCATCATGTCCTCTTGCCCGGAAACTACAATCATTTGGTTATCAATGATGAATTTCAGCTTCTGGTGCAGGGTAGAGGTAATGGCTCCGGCCGCATGGATCCATGGTCGTCCGAGAAGACAACTGTATGTTGGATTAATGTCCATAACTTGGAAGGTTATGGTGAAAACCTTAGGTCCGATTTGGACTGGTAAGTCGATCTCCCCCATAACGGCTCTTCTTGACCCATCGAAAGCTTTTACGACCAAGGCGCTGGGCTTCATTACGGTCCCTTCACATGAGAGTTTGAGGAGGGTAGTCTTGGGCATGACATTCAATGATGACCCCGTGTCCACTAGCACTCTTGAGAGGATGTGGTCCATGCATTTCACGGAGATATGTAAGGCGCGGTTATGAATATGCCCCTCGTCGGGTAGCTCATCGCCATTGAAACCCAAGTACCTACTTGAGGTAATATTTCCAACTATCCCGTCGAATTGGTCCACCGGAATGTCCTTGGTGACATGTGCCTCACTGAGGATCCGTAGTAGTGCTTCCCGGTGTGCTTCCGAGCTGAGTAGTAAGGATAGCATGGAGATCTTGGAGGGAGTTTGACCTAGCTGGTCAATGATCTTGTACTCGCTCTTTTGGATTATCCTTAGGAACTCTTCGGCCTCTTTTTGCGGGATTGTCTTTTGAGAAGGCCCCGCTTGGTTCTCTTTTTCCTCCACGCTCTTTTCTTTGAGCGGCTCCTTTGGTAGTACAGCTGGCGTCTTCCCGAGTTCTTTCGGAGCGAAGATTCTACCACTTCTAGTCATTCCTCCAACACCGGTAATGTTAGTGATGCTGGGCTCAATTTTGGCTAGTGGTTTTCCTTCCACATAAACCACAGGTTGGTAATTCCATGGTACCCTCTTTGTGCTTTCAAAAGAGAAGGGTGCAGGTACGTGGAATGTTATGGGTTGTATTGGCATTGGTACCTCTCTCCTTTGGTATGGGATCTCGAGAGGTTTTGGGCCGTTAGACTCTAAGGTAGCAATGTCCGTGCCCTCCTTTATGTAGCCAATTTGGATCCAACCTTGGTCCATTAACTCTTGAAGACAGTTCTTCAACTCTTTGCACTCATCCGGGTTGACCTTGCAGGCTTCACAGTTGACGTGCATTTCCTCGAATAATCCAAAGCCGGTTAAGCGCTCCCTTATGGTTGACAGGGGAGTCCTAACATTGGCTACCCTTTTGACTGGACCAAAGTCCTCTTGTTCCTCCACCGCATTTACAGAGGGACCCGCATGCCCCGGCAATGGGTTGTTCTTCACATTGGGGCTTTCCTCTTTGAAGGATAACAGCTTCTTGTCAATAAGATCCTGCACCTTGTGTTTGAAAACCCTACAGTTTTCGATATTGTGCCCCACGGATCCTGCGTGGAAATCACATTTGGCATTTGCGTCGTACCACTGTGGATATGGTGGCGACATTGGTGGTAGTAGTCTTGTCTCGACCATACCCTTTTGGATTAGGTATGGCAAGATCTGACCATAAGACATGGGTACAGGATCAAACTGCCTATTAAAGTAACTGTTCCTTGAACTCGCCTGATTCCTTGGTGGGTACCCGCCTTGTTGCTGTTGCTGTTGATTTTGTTGCGGCAACACTACTGGTTGTCGAGGTGGATTTGCGGGAATCACTTGAGGTGAGTAACGCCCTTGAGTCGTTGCTGCTGCCACATAAGGATAGTGGTAGTGAGGCATTTGATTTGGTGGCGGGTAGGATGGTCCCATTAGAACGGCATTTGTCTCCCCCTCTTTCTTTTTGTGAAAGTTGCTGGGGGGCTTTCTAGCTCCACTTTGAGCTTCTGGAGAGCCTTGGATTTTTCCTCTCTTCACTCCGTCTTCTATTCTTTCACCGACCATGACTAGATCGGAGAAACCGGCAGACGTGCTTCCAATCATCTTGTCGTAATATGGGCCTTGAAGTGTGCCCATAAAGGTGTCGACAAGTTCTCTCTCCAATAGTGGTGGTTGTACACGAGAAGCTAGTTCTCTCCATCGCTGAGCGTACTCCTTGAAGGACTCGTTGCTTCTTTGTAGGAGGTTTTGTAGTTGCATCCTATTTGGAGCCATGTCCAAATTATATTTGTATTGCTTTAGGAAGGCATCGGCTAGATCCTTCCAAGTTTGGACATGGGTATGCTCGAGCTGCATGTACCAATCTAAGGACGCTCCGCTTAAACTATCTTGAAACACATGCACCATGAGTTTCTCGTTCATTGCGTAAGCCGCCATCTTCCTACAGAACATCCTTAGATGATTCCGAGGGCATTGAATTCCTTTGTATTTCTCGAAGTTCGGTACTTTGAACTTCGGAGGAATTACCACGTCGGGCACTAGGCACATATCCAAGGCATTGTGGGCACCGTATGAGCTGAAACCCTCGACAGCTTTCAACCTTTCTTCCAAAACTCGATACATTTGGGTGGTATCATTGTCTTGGTGGGTGGTGTCGGGAGCAGATTGCCTTAGCTGGCTATTCTCCACATCATGGGGAATTACTTCATGCTGAGTAGTGGAAGTTCCTTGAGGGCGACGCTCTTCATTCCTTACGGGGATTGTGAACGGTGGTGGAGGTGGTCCTTGACCCTCATTTTCAAATGGTGGGGTATAACCCACAGGTAAACCATAAGGAGGCCATTGCACATTGGATGCATCCGTTGTTGGGCGAGGGTGGCTTTCTCGTGCCGACAGAGCTTGCATTAACTCTAGCATCTGATCCATTTTTCCTTTCATTCCATCAACTTCCTCTCTCAAAGCCGCTTGAGTTTGTTCCAAATTGTCCATGATCCTTTGTTTGTTAGCTCGTGTTCCGTACGAGTGTTGAATATCTGGTTCTTGGACCGAGGGCTTTCGGGGTTTTCGGGCTATGATTGCTTTGAACTGTTTGAATGGGAATGAATGAGTTTTTTTTTTGAAAAATGTGCATGAAGATGCATGTGGATGTATGTATGCAAAATATGCGTTTTTTTTTATTTTGCTTTATGGAGTTTAAAGGTGCACGATTAATATTTAGCAATTCAAAATATTAAAGACCGGGAAATTGATTATACTTCAAAATATATTTTATTAAATAACATTTGTTTACAAAGTGTAACTAATGCTATTACAAATCAAACAGCCGCTCGCTTCTCGGCTTTGCTCATCTCCTCCCTATAGAAATCTATGGTGTCCTTGCAGAACTTCATAAACTTCCGGATCTCCATAGGGATGACAAAGTAGGGCATGACCATCTCGGCCTCCGCTAGCTTCTTTGGAAGTTGGGCGATCACCAAATTTGAGAATGCAACCAATTTAGTGAAATCCTCACTTAATCGGGTGGCGTCTTGCCATACATACTCAATCACTTCCTTGAAAAAATCGGCTTGAAGTTGCTCTTTGTAGTCTTTCACTACTTCTTGGAGCTGTTGATTTTTCTCTTGAAATCTCAACCTCCATTTTCGTTGAGCTTCGATGGCTAATTCGCCAAACTTCTTGAGCTCTTGGTTGGAATGTAAGATTCTTTCCAACTCTTCGTCCTTGGCAACAAGGTTAGCATCCGCACTAACCAAGCCGCCTCCTATCCAATCCCTTTTCCCTTCGGAGGTTCTTAGCCGTTTTTGGCATACTAGGAGAGAATGTGATACTTCATCACGATCTCTCTTCGTCCTAGTAATCTCTCCTAAAGCTTGGAGGTGCTTCAATTCTAAGTCTCCGTTTTTGTTTTGGAGTTCTTGAATTTTAGCCTTGAGGTCCTCCACTTCTTTGTTGGGAATGATTGCAATAGGTTTAGGTGTAGGAGGTTTTGGAGGGCTTGTGACCACGAAGGGTAACTTGATTGCTTTGACCCTCTCCTTCACCCATTGAGTATAAAGGGGTTTGGCGACACAGTTTCTCTTGCCGACCCTTCCCTTGCGTACTTGGCTCCATGCTCCCCGGATTCTCTCTAGCAATGCCGGGTCTTGATCGCCTTCCCTTAAGTAGAAAGCTTCCAACAAAAGGTCATTAGGTTTATCCTCCATTGAAAAACCTAGTTGTCGGAGAGAGAGGACCGGATTGTAATTAATACATCCCTTAGTACCGATGAGGGGTACGTTAGGGAAGTCCCCGCAGCTGAGGATAATTTCCGGGTCATCTAAGTTTGGTGAAAACCAATGGATGTCCTTCTCGGCGAGGGTTGTCATCCGTTGCGACCATTTGAGCTTGGCCCGGTTTTCCACAAAGTCTCGGTTTCTTGGCATGTGGGACATCATCCAAATTTGCACCACGGGAGTGCAACAAGTAATTTTGCGTCGCCTTGCTTGTTCATGCCTTGAGTAGAGGGTATGATAAAAATCCGCTAAGATTGTAGGAACTGGATTTTTAGTCATAAACACCCCTAGGGCCGGAAAGTCTACGAAATCATCCATGTTGGGGAATAAGACAATCCCGTAGACTAAGAGGGCTAAGATGGCGTTGAAGGCCATTACCTCTTTGTTGGCTAGTAAATCCCGAGCTTTGGCTTCCAAAAACTTTCTTGAAAAGCCCTTAAGGTTCCCTCTAACTTCCAAGTTAGATGCCACTTCTTGGGTGTCGAGGTATAAGGATTCGGCGATGGCTTCAAATGTAGGATCCTTTCCCGGACCGAGATAGAGTTCATGACCTTTCATGCTACAACCCAAAATCTTCTCAAACTCTTCCAAAGTTGGCGCTAGTTGGAAGTCTTGAAATGTGAAGCACCGTAGAGGTGGGTCGAAGAATTGCGCCAAAGTGGTTAAGGCGGTTGAATCTATTCTTACGGGTAGAAGATCAAGGATTAGCCCATAGCTTGCCTCGAAGATGTTCTTGTGGACCGAAGAGAGCCTCTTGCTTAGAGCTAATAAACTTTCCACCCTAGGAGCTTTAATTTTGAAGGCGAGCGTATTCTTGTTCCCGGAATCCATATTTCTCTTTTGCTAATATTTGTTCGTTCTTTTTAAACTCCTATAAAGCAAAATGATGCGAAAATTACTTTCATGAATGCAAATGTTATGCAAGGGTATGGTTTATGAAGGTTCGGAACTTCCCCCCATCCTCACATGTAGGCTCTAAATTGGGAAATCTCCTAAGAAGAGGTCCTTAGAGTCATAGACCTCACATGGAATTACGGTTGTCTATGGACATACGTCGACATGACTTCAATTAATTCCACGTGAAAATCTCATCTAAGCGGGGTTGGACATCCCACCTCACGGACATACGTCAACGCGGGCTTCCGCACACAACCTCCTTCTAACTTAGTGTTTTTCTCAAGCTCGGGTAGAGAGCCTCACACGTCCGGCATTAACCCGAACAATGTGGAGTAACATCACTCAAGTAACCCCCACATTTGATATATATAATATGAATATAAAGCAAATAAAGCAAATATAAACATAAAGCATAAATATAACATGCATGAATAAAATAAATAAACATGGCACGCAAAGAAAATAAAGCAATTGTCTTTAACCCAAATAGGTTAGGCTTGACTCGCTAGTGGGAACAGGGTCCCCAGTGAAGTCGCCAGCTGTGCGCACCTCGTTTTTTTCCTCGGGAAAAAGACGCGCAAATCCTCCGAGGACGTCCTCAAACGCTCGGAGGGCCTTTGTGAAGCCGCCACCAAAGTTTTTGTGTAAAGGGAACGTTGATAAACCCTTAAGTTTTTTTTTTGTTGTAAAGGGAAACGATAATAAAACCCTTTGACGATGAGGATAAGGATTAGGTCATCGCAACCATTGTCGGGTTCGGGAGTCGGTTACGCGAGGGGAAGGTATTAGCACCCCTCACGTCCGTTGTACTCAACGGGAACCTTCTATTTGGTTAAAGCTTGAATTGTTTTTTAATACTTTGCGTGCATGTTCATTTATGTTAAAAATATAATAAAGGGGGGGAAAGAGATAAAAACAAACGAAGAAAAAGTTTTTATTATTATTGTGCTTGACAAGATGTCGATCTTGCTCCTACGTATCTCCCGGTAGTCGGAGAATTCAAAGCATACGTAGTTCTTTGGTAGAAAAACGTATATGTGTTGGTTGATTTTAATTGGACGATGTTTTAACCGAATTCTTGCGATTAAACGTAGCTTGTATGCTCGCACTTGGAGACTTATTAAGCGTTCGTTCGCGAATCACATTAGAATTGTTAAAAGGTACGTCCGTTAGGGTAGAGGGTTGAATTGGTCGCTATGGGACCAAGAGAGGTACAATGGACTCATATAAGTCAAACATTGACCGAGTGGACTCAAACGAGTCGGGCGATTGTTCGATTGATCCACTGAGATCAAGAACGGGTACAATGGACTCGGACGAGTCGAACATTGACCGAGTGGACTCTAACGAGTCGAGGGGTTGAGTCTAATGGCCAACGGGGGACCAAAAGGTTTGGATTGACCACAAGGGGCCAAGATTTGGTTTGGTTAGGGTTGTACATATTAAAAAAAAAAGGAATGACGATTGTCCGAGCGACGAGACATACGTCACGCATTCGTACAATCGGGGCGATGGAGAGACATACGTCACACCATCCCTTTTTCATTCATGTTTTTGGATTGAATTCTTTAGAAATCCCAAGGTATGTCAAAACATTTGGTTTGAAAATCCAAAAATGGGAAGGTTTAGCAAATTTGCTAGAAAACGCGCAAGTTCGTCTCATTTTGCGAAATTGCGAACGTAAACGGTGTATGTTCATCTTTGAGTTTTGAACATCATGAACAATATTTATTGTTCAAGTTTGGATTGAAAAGATGAACATAGCTTGTTTGTTCATGCTTGTTTGAGAATTTGGGAACATAACTTGCTTTGCAAGTTACCCACAAAATGGTTATACAAACTTGTGATTTTGCCAAAATTGTGTAAAAACCTTGTTATGGTTTGAAGAACATGGGTTTAAAAACTCTTAGGTTCTGAGCTCTGGGGCTAGAACCTCAAAAATTGGTTGGTTTGATACAAAAACTCAGGTTCTGAGTTCTGTCATGGTCGCACTGCGACCATGACTTCGCACTGCGAAGCATGCGAAATTTTGGGTTCAGAAGCTGTTTCTGAACTTTTGTTCAGAAACAACTTCTGAACACACTCAAGACCTTATAGATGGGTGAAAAACTTTGAGTTTTTGGGGTGAAAAAGGTTGGACAAACCAGTTTTGATGTTTTGAAAACCTTGGGATTTCTTTGAAATTCAAAAAGGGTTTTTTAGGATCAAAAGGTTTTGAGCCAAAATGGCTATGCAAACACAATTGAAAATGCAAGATAAAGAGCTTAGTAACTTACAGAACTCCTTAGTAAAGCTCCAGCTGCACTTGATTTGATTTGGTTGAAGGCTTTCACAAAGGTTTTGAAGATTTGTGATGAACTTGAACTTTTGTAAGCTTTGTGTTGATTGGTTTTTTTCTGGTTGCTTGGGGAGATTTGTAGGTTGAAATGAGTAGAGTTTCTGCTCTTTGAATGCTGTGTTAACTGTGTTTTTTACAAGTGTTTGAACAAGTGCTTGTAACCTTGGGCATTGCCTCCTATTTATAGGCCAAAACCAAATCTTTGTCATCATTACACAATCCCAAAATTCAGCTGACTTGTGGCCAAGATTAAGCTGAATCCCTTTGCATTAAATGCCAATGGATAGAGGCAACCCTGCCTTGTACCAAGGGGCAAGATCCAGCTTGATTTCAGCCACAAATTCAACTAATTCTAGAAGGTAATGATGAAGAACAAAGCTGATTTGCAATTGGCTAATGCTTGGGGATCAATCCTTGCAATCTCAATGGTTGATCAATGAAAACGTGCACTGTATTGTGCAGAGATTGAGGGATGAAAAGGCTACTTATGGCTGGTGTGAGAGGGTGAAAAGCTGCTGCAAAACAGAGTAGGCAATCATGGTTTTTCAAGTGAAAAAAAACCAGCTAGTTTGACTGGTTTTGGGGAAGCAAGCAGGAGGAAAGTCCTCAAGCAGGTGGCTGGCAACCTTGGGGTGGTTAACAGGTCACATCGGAGGGACTAGAGCTGCCCAAGGGCAAGCCCACTTGCTTGTCACATGCTAGGTTGGAAGAAAAAGCTTCCAACCTTGGCATTAATGGCAAGTCCTTCAACTCTGGCTTTGCTTGGCCCAATTAGCCATGAATGCTACTTAAAATAATTATGGAAATGATATGCAACAAATTCTGGAATTAAATCCAAGAAACCAAAAATCTGCAGAAAAATCGCAGACTTCGCAGTGCGAAGTGAACTTCGCATTGCGAAGTCCTCAATTTTGAAAAGTTGACTTTTCTGTTGACTTTTGTTGACTTTTGACTTTTTCCCCTCTTTGATTTTTTTTGATTTTTTTGGTTTTAAAATGCGTAGGACAAAATTAGGGTACTACACTATCCACAAAGATCCCCGCGGGAAGTGGACTCCCAGCTATGAAGGACCATACGTGGTAAAGAAAGCCTTCTCTGGCGGAGCCTTAATCATCACCACTATGGACGGAGAAGAGTTCCCACTCTCAATAAACTCCGACGCAGTCAAGAGGTACTATGCCTAAAAGAAAAAAAAAGAGAAAAGCTCGCTAAATCGAAAACCTGAAAGGGCGGTTTAGGCAATAGAGAGCGTCCTGGTAGATCGAAAACCTGAAAAGGCGGTCTAGGTAAAAATTAAGGACATCAAAAAAGGAAATGCACCCCGGTGGACTGAAAACTCGAAAGAGCGGTCCAGGTAAAAGTTAGGGGTTTCAAAACAAATAAGAAAGGCAAATGACTGCAGCATTCAAGATCCGGACAAGATTCAAGAAGGGAAGAATCGGTGTCGTCATCATCTTTCAAAGGCAAAGGGATTTCAAGTCATAAGGAAAATAGCATGTGTTGTACCAAAACAACCCTCAAACAAATTTCTTTTTGTTTTTGCTTTTTTCTTGTCTTTCTCTATCTTTTCCCCAGAGGAGTAATCACTTCTTACTTCATGTATTGTTACCCATTCAAGGGACCAAATCTGCATTGAATAAAATTCATTTTTTACCTTTTTCATTATTTTGTGTTCTCATTAGCGCATAAAATTTTGTTTTATTCACGAAAAAATGCATTGAAACATGGGAAATAATAACAAAAAACTTGCAAAAACAAATGGGTTTTACTTGAATTTTTGTAAATGTCGAAAGAATTTCGGTAGTCCCCAATGTTGCATCAAAAGACTCCAAGCCTGAAACGATTTGGTCAGTCATCTTAAGACTTATGTTCTTCAGCAGAAATAAGTGCGTAGCTCACGGCACGTGAAGCGCAAAGATCCTGAGGGTCGAAGGAACGAAATTCCCCAGTCAAGGCACCCCATGCATCTTTTTCATCCACCAAGGCTGGATATCGATCATGCCTCCAAAATGATCCTTATATCCCCAGCAATCCACATAAAGCCCAATTTTCATTGGCATTTCCCTAGTAGAGTCACAACCCCAAAGCCCAATCATCATTGGCACTCACAAACACAAATCTCAAAAAAAAGCCCGACCTTGCTCGACGTCCAATTCATAATCAAAGCCCGACCTTGCTCGGCATCCGATCAATAAAAGCCCAATTTTCATTGGCATACACAAACACAATTCAACCCCAAAGCCCAATTTTCATTGGCACATACAAATACAAACTCCAAGAAAAGCCCAATCATTATTGGCACACACAAATACAATTCCAACCAAAGCCCGACTTTGCTCGGCATCCAATCATAACCCCCAGCGTCCAACATGACGTATGTCATCCCAAATCATTCATAATACATGCATCATATCAAACTCATTCATACATGCATTATACCATGTCAACATATACATACATCGTATCAAACTCATTCATACATGCATCATATCAAATCATTCATATACATGCATCTCATATTCATGTCATGCATTCTCAACCAGCATTCTTCAGTGAGTATCACATATTCACCAACATCTATCAATCATCTCTA
This sequence comes from Medicago ruthenica, assembly GCA_018208015.1. NCBI lineage: Eukaryota > Viridiplantae > Streptophyta > Magnoliopsida > Fabales > Fabaceae > Medicago > Medicago ruthenica. The sequence continues at coordinate 48,068,875 of CM031377.1, read as the reverse complement.
GTGTTCCCCAGTGAACCCATTCAAAGAGCTTCCCCAGTAAGTTCTTCTAGAAAAATCCCCAGAGGTTTTCTTCCCAAATTATCTCATTCCCAAGTGGACCTGCTCACGGCCATTAAGATGCCCCAGCTGAGTTTTCCCAACAAATTCCTGATTGAGTCTACCTCATATCATACCATATTGCATAACATACTGCATAAGACAACATGAAGCATATCATGCATCAACAATCATGTTCTCCTTTTTCAACAATCTAAGTACTAGCCACGTCTAGAGACGATTACATTCAATTTAGGTATCCACCTCTAGTGTTAGCGGCTAGATAAGATCACCTTTCCCCAGTGTTTCGACCTTCAGTGTAAGCGGCTGAATAAGATCACTTCATCCCAGGTATCCACCTCTAGTGTCAGCGGCTAGATAAGATCACCCATCCCCAGGTATCCACCTTCAGTGTCAGCGGCTGAATAAGATCACCTTCGCCTTTAGGAATCTACTTCCAGTGTAAGCGGCTGGATACGATTACCTTTATCCTCAGTGGATCTACCTCCAGTGTTAGCGGCTGGATATGATCAACCTTTTCAGTCTAAGCACCTATTCAGGCGACGACTCTTCAGATCTAAGCACCTTTTCAGGCGACGATCTTTTACCTTTTCAGTCTAAGCACCTTTTCAGGCGACGACTTGTCAGATCTAAGCACCTATTCAAGCGACGATCTTTTTACCTTTTCAGTCTAAGCACCTATTCAGGCGACGACTTGTTAGATCTAAGCACCTATTCAGTCGACGATCTTTTTATCTTTTCAGTCTAAGCACCTATTCAGACGACAACTTTGTCAGATCTAAGCACCTATTCATGCGACGATCTTTTACCTTTTCAGTCTAAGCACCTATTCAGGCGACGACTTGTCAGATCTAAGCACCTATTCAGGCGACGATCTTTTACCTTTTCAGTCTAAGCACCTTTTCAGGCGACGATCTTTTACCTTTTCAGTCTAAGCACCTTTTCAGGCGACGACTTGTCAGATCTAAGCACCTATTCAGGCGATGATCTTTTTATCTTTTCAGTCTAAGCACCTTTTCAGGCGACGACTTTGTCAGATCTAAGCACCTTTTCAGGCGACGATCTTTTTTATCTTTTCAGTCTAAGCACCTTTTCAGGTGACGACTTTTCAGATCTAATCACCTATTCAGGTGACGATCTTTTTACCTTTTCAGATCTAATCACCTATTCAGGTGACGACCTATTTTTTTAAATTCCCCAAGCCAATCTAAGCATCTATTCAGGCGACGACTTGTCTATTTTCATCTTTAGTTTATGCATCAGTAGCCAGACCAGGTGACCCTGCATGTACTTTTATTCATTGCATTTGCATATCGTTATTTTCATTACCGTCTTTTCTCACCTTGAAGGACAAAATTCAGGTCTTTTTTTACTTAATTGCTCTTCGCAAAGAGTTTATGAGATGCCCTTGGCACTCGCATTCTCTATGCAAAGACACAATTAAGTAGGGGCAGTTGTTGTACCCTAATTTTGTCCCAAGCTTTTTTCAAAAAAAAAAAAACAAAAAAAGAGAAAATCAGAGTCAACAAAAAGTCAAAGTCAACAAAAGTCAACATTTCATAAAATGAGGACTTCGCAGAGCAAAGTCCCCATTGTGCGCACCTCGTTTTTTCCTTGGGAAAAAGACGCGCAAATCCTCCGAGGTCGTTCGCAAACGCTCGGAGGGCCTTTGTGAAGCCGCCACCAAAGTTTTTGTGTAAAGGGAACGTTGATAAACCCTTAAGTTTTTTTTTGTTTAAAGGGAAACGATAATAAAACCCTTTGACGATGAGGATAAGGATTTGGTCATTGCAACCATTGTCGGGTTCGGGAGTCGTTTACGCAAGGGGAAGGTATTAGCACCCCTCACGTCCGTTGTACTCAACGGGAACCTTCTATTTGGTCAAAGCTTGAATTGTTTTTTAATATTTTGCGCGCATGTTCATTTATGTTAAAAATATAATAAAGGGGGGGAAAGAGATAAAAACAAACGAAAGAAAAAAAAAAGTTTTTATTATTGCGCTTGACAAGATGTCGATCTTGCTCCTACGTATCTCCCGGTAGTCGGAGAATTCAAAGCGTACGTAGTTCTTTGGTAGAAAAACGTACATGTGTTGGTTAATTTTAAATGGACGATGTTTTAACCGAATTCTTGCGATTAAAACGTAGCTTGTATGCTCGCGCTCGGGAGACTTATTAAGCGTATAGCTTGTATGCTCGCGCTTGGGAGACTTATTAAGCGTTTGTTCGTGAATCGCATTAGAATTGTTAAAAGGTACGCCCGTTAGGGTAAAGGGTTAATTGGTCGCTATGGGACCAAGAGAGGTGCAATGGACTCATACAAGTCAATCATTGACCGAGTGGACTCTGAAGAGTCGGGCGATTGTTCGATTGATCCACTGAGATCAAGAACAGGTACAATGGACTCGGATGAGTCGAACATTGACCGAGTGACTCCTACGAGTCGAGGGGTGAGTCTAATGGCCACGGGGGACCAAAAGGTTTGGATTGACCACAAGGGGCCAAGGTTTGGTTTGGTTAGGGTTGTACATATTGAAAAAAGGAATGACGATTGTCCGAACGACGAGACATACGTCACGCATTCGTACAATCGGGGCGATGGAGAGACATACGTCACACCATCCCTTTTTCATTCATGTTTTTGGGTTGAATCCTTTAGAAATCCCAAGGTATGTCAAAACATTTGGTTTGAAAACCCAAAATGGGAAGGTTTAGCAATTTTTGCTAGAAAACGCACAAGTTCGTCTCATTTTGCGAAAATGCGAACGTATTCGGCGTATGTTCATGTTTGAGTTTTGAAAATCATGAACAATATTTATTGTTCAAGTTTAGATTGAAATGATGAACATAGCTTGTTTGTTCATGTGGTTTTGAAAGTTTGAGAACATAACTTGTTTTGCAAGTTATCCACATAATGGTCATACGAACTTGTGATTTTGTCAAAATTATGCAAAATCCTTGTTATGGTTTGAAAGACATGGGTTTAAAAACTCTTAGGTTCTGAGCTCTGGGGCTAGAACCTCAAAAATTGGTCATTTTGACACAAAAACTCAGATTCTGAGTTCTGTCATGGTCGCACTGCGACCATGACTTCGCGCTGCGAAGCATGCGAAATTTTGGGTTCAGAAGCTGTTTCTGAACTTTTGTTCAGAAACAACTTCTGAACACACTCAGGACCTTATAGGTGGGTGAAAAACTTTGAGTTTTTGGGGTGAAAAAGGCTGGACAAACCAGTTTTGATGTTTTGAAAACCTTGGGATTTCTTTGAAATTCAAAAGGGGTTTTTTAGAATCAAATGGTTTTGAACCAAAATAGCTATGCAAACACAATTGTAGATGCAATATAAAAGCTTAGAAACTTACAGAACTCCTTATCAAAGCTCCAGCTGCAATTGATTTGTATTGGTTGAAGGCCTTCACAAAGGTTTTTTGATATTGATGATGAACTTGAACTTTGGTAAAGCTTTGTGTTGGATTGATTTTTTCTGGTTATTTGTGAGGGTTTGTAAGCTAAAATGAGTAGAGTTTCTGCTCTTGAAATGTGGTTGTTAATTGTGTTTGAAACCTTGGGCATTGCCTTCTATTTATAGGCCAAAACCAAATCTTTTTCATCATTACTAAATCCCAAAATTCAGCTGATTTGTGGCTAAGATCAAGCTGGATCCTTTTGCATTAAATGCTAATGGATAGAGGCAACCTTGCCTTGTACCAAGGGGCAAGATTCAGCCTGATTTCAGCCACAAATTCAACCAATTCTAGAAGGTAATGATGAAGAACAAAGCTGAATTGCAATTGGCTAATGCTTGGGGATCAATCCTTGCAATCTCAATGGTTGATCAAAGAAAACGTGCACTGTAATGTGCAGAGATTGAGGGATGAAAAAGGCTACTTATGGCTGGTGTGAGGGGTGAAAAGCTGCTGTAAAAACAGAGTAGGCACTCATGGCTTTTCAAGTGAGAAAATCCAGCTAGTTTGACTGGTTTTAGGGGAGCAAGCAGGAGGAAAGTCCTCAAGCAGGTGGCTGGCAACCTTGTGGTGGTTAGCAGGTCACATGGGAGGGACTAGAGCTGCCCAAGGGCAAGCCCACTTGCTTGTCACATGCTAGGTTGGAAGAAAAAGCTTCCAACCTTGGCATTAATGGCAAGTCCTTCAATTCTGGTTTTGCTTGGCCCAATTAGCCATGAATGCTACTTAAAATAATTATGGAAATGATATGCAACAAATTCTGGAATTAAATCAAAGAAACCAAAAATCTGCAGAAAAATCGCAGACTTCGCAGTGCGAAGTGACCTTCGCAGTGCGAAGTCAGCATTTTTGAAATGTTGACTTTTCTGTTGACTTTTGTTGACTTTTGACTTTTTCCCCTCTTTGATCTTTTTTGATTTTTGTTTTAAAATGCTTAGGACAAAATTTGGGTACTACAGCTGCCCCTACTTAATTGTGTCTTCGCATAGAGTGCGTGAGTGCCGAGGGCATCTCATGAACTCTTTGCGAAGATCAATTAAGTAAAAAGAAGGACCCGAATTTTGTCCTTCGCGAAATGCAAATGCAATGGTTGGTAAAGGTTGATCGTATCCAGCCGCTAACACTGGAGGTAGATCCACTGGGGGATGAAGGTAATCTTATCTAGGCACTGTCACTAGAGGTCGATTCCTGAGGATGGTGATTTACTCTAGGCACTGTCACTAGAGGTGGAACATTGAGGGAGGTGATTTACTCTAGGCACTGTCACTAGAGGTTGATACCTAAGGATGGTGATTTACTCTAGGCACTGTCACTAGAGGTTGATACATTGATGGAGGTGATCTACTCTAGGCACTGTCACTAGAGGTCGATACCTAAGGATGGTGATTTACTCTAGGCACTGTCACTAGAGGTGGAACATTGGTGGAGGTGATCTACTCTAGGCACTATCACTAGAGGTCGATACCTAAGGATGGTGATTTACTCTAGGCACTGTCACTAGAGGTGGAACATTGGTGGAGGTGATCTACTCTAGGCACTGTCACTAGAGGTCGATACCTGAGCTAGGTGATTTACTCTAGGCACTGTCACTAGAGGTGGAACATTGGTGGAGGTGATCTACTCTAGGCACTGTCACTAGAGGTCGATACCTAAGGATGGTGATTTACTCTAGGCACTGTCACTAGAGGTGGAACATTGGTGGAGGTGATCTACTCTAGGCACTGTCACTAGAGGTCGATACCTAAGCTAGGTAATCTTATTCAGGCACTGTCACTGAATGTCGATTCCTAACGAGCTGTGATCTTATTCAGCCGCTAACACTGAAGGTCGATACACTGGGGGAGGTGATCTACTCTAGGCACTGTCACTAGAGGTCGATACCTAAGCTAGGTGATCTTATTCAGGCACTGTCACTGAATGTCGATTCCTAACGAGCTGTGATCTTATTCAGCCGCTAACACTGAAGGTCGATACACTGGGGGAGGTGATCTACTCTAGGCACTGTCACTAGAGGTCGATACCTAAGCTAGGTAATCTTATTCAGGCACTGGCGCTGAATGTCGATTCCTAACGAGCTGTGGTCTTACCCTAAATAGGTGCCCCTGGTTGAATGTTTGATGGATGTTGGTGAATATGTGATACTCACTGGAGAATCCTTGTTGAGGATGCATGATTTATGAAATGAAATGCATGTGTATGAATGATTTGAGTATGCATGCATGAATGAAAATGAAATGATGCTGGTTGGGTGCCGATCAAAGTCGGTCTTGGTTGTGGTTATGCTAATGACAATTGGGCTCTCTTCTTTTTTTGTTTTGTTGTTTTTTTTGGTTGGTCGGTTTGGAAGGACAAGGTCCTTTGCCTACATACCCGAATGGGATCAAAACCGGTGTAGTTCGAGCTTGTCCTGGGGATTTGTATTTGTCTGCCAATGATTATTGGACTTTTGTTTTGGGTTGAGATTCCCTGGGGAATGCCAATGAAATTTGGGCTTTATTGTGGGCCAATGAATATTGGGCTTTGGTTTGTTGTGCTTGACAAGATGATGATCTTGCTCCTACGTATCTCCTGGTGGGATGGAGAATTCAAAGCTTACGTAGTTCTTTGGTTTGCCAATGAATATTGGACTTTTGGTTCGCCAATGAAAATTGGACTTTGGTTTGCCAATGAATATTGGGCTTTATTGTGGGCCAATGAATATTGGGCTTTGGTTTGTTGTGCTTGACAAGATGATGATCTTGCTCCTACGTATCTCCTGGTGGGATGGAGAATTCAAAGCTTACGTAGTTCTTTGGTTTGCCAATGAATATTGGACTTTTGGTTCGCCAATGAAAATTGGACTTTGGTTTGCCAATGAATATTGGGCTTTATGTTTGCCAATGATTATTGGACTTTTTGTTTGGTTGCCGAGCGAGGTCGGGCTTTTTGTTGGTTGCCGAGCGAGGTCGGGCTTTTTGGTTGGTTGCCGAGCGAGGTCGGACTTTTTGTTTTTGGTTGCCGAGCGAGGTCGGGCTTTTTGGTTTGGTTGCCGAGCGAGGTCGGGCTTTTTGATTTTGGTGATCTCACTGGGGATATAAGGATCATTTTGGAAGCATGATCGATATCCGGCCTTAGTGGACAAAAAATGTATGGGGGTGAGCTTTATTTGGGAAATTTGTTTCCTCCGACACCCGGCATCTTTGCGTTTTACGCGTCGTGAGCTACGCACTTGTTTCTGCTGAAGAGCATGAGTCTTAAAATGACTGATGCAAAGCTTCAAGTTTTGAGTCCTCTGATGCAATACCGGGGACCAACGAAATTCTTTCGACATTTAACGTCCAAGTAAAAAACACACATTTTTTTGTTTTTTTATGTTATTCCCATATTTCAATGCATTATTTATCATGAATAAAAACACATTTTATGAGCAAGTAAGGACGCATAACAATGAAAAGATTTAAAGATGATTTTGCTTCAACGAAACTTAGTCCCTTGTGTGGGTAACTATTCGTGAAAATGTAATCCCTATAAGAGGTGATTACTGAGATAGGGAGAAAAGAAGAAACAAAAAGGCAAATGAAAATTTGCTTGGGTTTCACGTGCTACTTTCCCTATGACTTCGAAATAATTTGTTTTTGAAAGATGATAATGAGGTTGATTCTTTCCCTCTTGAATTCTGTCCGGACCTCACGTGCCGTAGTCTTTTTGCCTTCTCTTTTTTTTTGAAACCCCTAATTTTTACCTGGACCGCTCCTTCGAGTTTTCAGTCCACTGGGGTATATTTCCTTTTTTGATGTCCTTAATTTTTGCCTAGACCGCCTTTTCAGGTTTTCGATCTACCAGGACGCTCTCTATTGCCTAAACCGCCCTTTTCGGGTTTTCGATTTAGCGAGCTCTTTTTCTTTTTGGCATATATATTTTTTTGACTGCGCCGGAGTTTATTGATGGGGGGATCCTTGTGGATGGGTAATACCTTTTTCCCAAGCATTAAGTCTCCTTCTCTAAATTCTCGAGAATGAACTTTCTTGTCGAGCTGTCCATGCCCCAATGTTGTGAGGTGTTTCTCTTTTATGGGGTTCAGCTGGTCGAACCTTGTTTGTGTTTGAATGCCAATGGAAATTGGGCTTTGGGTGTTTGGATGCCGAATAAGGTCGGACTTTTTATGATGGGGTGCCGAACGAGGTCGGGCTTTTATGATGGGATGCCGAGCGAGGTCGGGCTTTTGTGTTTTTTTTTTTGGTTGCCGGGCAAGGTCGGGCTTTTGCTTTTTGGATGCCGAGCAAGGTCGGGCTTTTGATTGGCTTCCGAGCAAGGTCGGGCTTTATGGTTGGCTTCCGAGCAAGGTCGGGCTTTTGTTTAGCTTCCGAGCAAGGTCGGGCTTTTGTGTTGGATGTGTGTGCCAATGAAAATTGGTCTTTTGTTGGAGATGTGAGGAATGCCAATGATGACTTGGCTTTTTGTGGGGGATGCCAATGAAAATTGGGCTTTGTTTGTTTGGGAATGTGAGGAATGCCAATGATGACTTGGCTTTTTGTGGGAATTTGTGGGGAGTGCCGTAACGGCTTGGCTTTTTGTGGGAAATTGTGGGGAGTGCCGTAACGGCTTGGCTTTTTGTGGGAAATTGTGGGGAGTGCCGTAACGGCTTGGCTTTTTGTGGGAAATTGTGGGGAGCGCCGTAACGGCTTGGCTCTTTTTTTTTTTTTTTTTTTTGATGAATTGGGCGACCACTTGTTTGGTCATGTTTGCATAGGAAGCTGCTTCGACCCATTTGGTGAAACAGTTGATGGCAACTAGTATGAACTGGTGCCCTTTTTGAAGCCTTTGGCTCAATCATTCCAAACATGTCTATGCCCCACATAAAGAAAGGTTAGGGTGATGTCATGACATTCAGAGGTGTTTATGGTATGTGCCCCTTGTTGGCATAAATTTGTCACTTGTGACATGTCTTGGCATGGGTTTGGAAGGATTCTTCATGGATTTCTTTGGTGAGCATGACTGCTTCACATTTATCTACACGTCTGAGTGAGACCATGATTTCTCTTATAGAGTGTGCCCCGGCAGAGGGAGGACTGTAGTGCCATTCTTTTGAGGGTTCTCTTGGTGAGGTTGTATTACCCTATCCTCTTGATCCCCAAGTCTGGACAATCCTTCACGAGGGTCAAAATCGTCCTTATTATCATCTTCCGTTTGGTTAATTTGGAGATTGAAGTCAAAAGGGATCGTAGCAGTGTTATTTTTTTTGGTGGTGTATTTATGATGATTTTTTTTCTAGGGTTTACGAAAATTTATTTGAGGACGAAAGAAAAACGAACTCTTTGAACATAAACTGCAAATTTATTAATGACGGAAATGATTTGAAATATGGGGGTCCCATAAAATTAATCGTTTGCCTTGGGAAGAGCAAAATGATTTTTTTTTTGAAAAACAAGATAAATTACTTGGACAAAGAAATGATTTCGAAAATTTCGATGGCCTTCTGGTTGCTTGGATCTCATCAGAAACGCTACTATACACTGGGTCGGGTACTTCTTTTTCTGGTGTTTGGTGAGGGAATGATGTGAGGGTTTTTCTTTGAAATGAAAATGCATGTGAATGTATAAATGCAATGAGTATGCAAAAATATGCCCCTCTTTTTTTTTATGCAAAAAATTTTTTATGAATGCAAATGTAATGATATGCAAGGGTTTGGTGTATGAAGGTTCGGAACTTCCCCCCATCCTCACGTGTAGGCTCTAAAGGTGAAATTTCCTAAGAAGAGGTCCCTAGAGTCATAGATCTCACAGGGAATTAGGGTTGTCTATGGACATACGTCGACACGACTTCAATTAATTCCACGTGAAAATCTCCTCTAAGCGGGGTTGGGCATCCTACCTCACGGACATACGTCAACGCGGGCTTCCGCACACAACCTCCTTCTAACTTAGTTTTTTTTTCTCAAGCTCGGGTAGAGAGCCTCACACGTCCGGCATTAACCCGAACAATGTGGAGTAACATCACTCAAGTAACCCCCACATTTGATATATATGATATGAACATAAAGCAGATAAAGCAAATATAAACATAAAGCATAAATATAACATGTATGAATAAAATAAATAAACATGGCACGCAAAGAAAATAAAACAATTGGCTTTAAACCAAATAGGTTAGGCTTGACTCACTAGTGGGAACAGGGTCCCCAGTGAAGTCGCCAGCTGTGCGCACCTCGTTTTTTCCTTGGGAAAAAGACGCGCAAATCCTCCGAGGTCGTTCGCAAACGCTCGGAGGGCCTTTGTGAAGCCGCCACCAAAGTTTTTGTGTAAAGGGAACGTTGATAAACCCTTAAGTTTTTTTTTGTTTAAAGGGAAACGATAATAAAACCCTTTGACGATGAGGATAAGGATTTGGTCATTGCAACCATTGTCGGGTTCGGGAGTCGTTTACGCAAGGGGAAGGTATTAGCACCCCTCACGTCCGTTGTACTCAACGGGAACCTTCTATTTGGTCAAAGCTTGAATTGTTTTTTAATATTTTGCGCGCATGTTCATTTATGTTAAAAATATAATAAAGGGGGGGAAAGAGATAAAAACAAACGAAAGAAAGAAAAAAAAAGTTTTTATTATTGCGCTTGACAAGATGTCGATCTTGCTCCTACGTATCTCCCGGTAGTCGGAGAATTCAAAGCGTACGTAGTTCTTTGGTAGAAAAACGTACATGTGTTGGTTAATTTTAAATGGACGATGTTTTAACCGAATTCTTGCGATTAAAACGTAGCTTGTATGCTCGCGCTCGGGAGACTTATTAAGCGTATAGCTTGTATGCTCGCGCTTGGGAGACTTATTAAGCGTTTGTTCGTGAATCGCATTAGAATTGTTAAAAGGTACGCCCGTTAGGGTAAAGGGTTAATTGGTCGCTATGGGACCAAGAGAGGTGCAATGGACTCATACAAGTCAATCATTGACCGAGTGGACTCTGAAGAGTCGGGCGATTGTTCGATTGATCCACTGAGATCAAGAACAGGTACAATGGACTCGGATGAGTCGAACATTGACCGAGTGACTCCTACGAGTCGAGGGGTGAGTCTAATGGCCACGGGGGACCAAAAGGTTTGGATTGACCACAAGGGGCCAAGGTTTGGTTTGGTTAGGGTTGTACATATTGAAAAAAGGAATGACGATTGTCCGAACGACGAGACATACGTCACGCATTCGTACAATCGGGGCGATGGAGAGACATACGTCACACCATCCCTTTTTCATTCATGTTTTTGGGTTGAATCCTTTAGAAATCCCAAGGTATGTCAAAACATTTGGTTTGAAAACCCAAAATGGGAAGGTTTAGCAATTTTTGCTAGAAAACGCACAAGTTCGTCTCATTTTGCGAAAATGCGAACGTATTCGGCGTATGTTCATGTTTGAGTTTTGAAAATCATGAACAATATTTATTGTTCAAGTTTAGATTGAAATGATGAACATAGCTTGTTTGTTCATGTGGTTTTGAAAGTTTGAGAACATAACTTGTTTTGCAAGTTATCCACATAATGGTCATACGAACTTGTGATTTTGTCAAAATTATGCAAAATCCTTGTTATGGTTTGAAAGACATGGGTTTAAAAACTCTTAGGTTCTGAGCTCTGGGGCTAGAACCTCAAAAATTGGTCATTTTGACACAAAAACTCAGATTCTGAGTTCTGTCATGGTCGCACTACGACCATGACTTCGCACTGCGAAGCATGCGAAATTTTGGGTTCAGAAGCTGTTTCTGAACTTTTGTTCAGAAACAACTTCTGAACACACTCAGGACCTTATAGGTGGGTGAAAAACTTTGAGTTTTTGGGGTGAAAAAGGCTGGACAAACCAGTTTTGATGTTTTGAAAACCTTGGGATTTCTTTGAAATTCAAAAGGGGTTTTTTAGAATCAAATGGTTTTGAACCAAAATAGCTATGCAAACACAATTGTAGATGCAATATAAAAGCTTAGAAACTTACAGAACTCCTTAGCAAAGCTCCAGCTGCAATTGATTTGTATTGGTTGAAGGCCTTCACAAAGGTTTTTTGATATTGATGATGAACTTGAACTTTGGTAAAGCTTTGTGTTGGATTGATTTTTTCTGGTTATTTGTGAGGGTTTGTAAGCTAAAATGAGTAGAGTTTCTGCTCTTGAAATGTGGTTGTTAATTGTGTTTGAAACCTTGGGCATTGCCTTCTATTTATAGGCCAAAACCAAATCTTTTTCATCATTACTAAATCCCAAAATTCAGCTGATTTGTGGCTAAGATCAAGCTGGATCCTTTTGCATTAAATGCTAATGGATAGAGGCAACCTTGCCTTGTACCAAGGGGCAAGATTCAGCCTGATTTCAGCCACAAATTCAACCAATTCTAGAAGGTAATGATGAAGAACAAAGCTGAATTGCAATTGGCTAATGCTTGGGGATCAATCCTTGCAATCTCAATGGTTGATCAAATAAAACGTGCACTGTAATGTGCAGAGATTGAGGGATGAAAAAGGCTACTTATGGCTGGTGTGAGGGGTGAAAAGCTGCTGCAAAAACAGAGTAGGCACTCATGGCTTTTCAAGTGAGAAAATCCAGCTAGTTTGACTGGTTTTGGGGGAGCAAGCAGGAGGAAAGTCCTCAAGCAGGTGGCTGGCAACCTTGTGGTGGTTAGCAGGTCACATGGGAGGGACTAGAGCTGCCCAAGGGCAAGCCCACTTGCTTGTCACATGCTAGGTTGGAAGAAAAAGCTTCCAACCTTGGCATTAATGGCAAGTCCTTCAATTCTGGTTTTGCTTGGCCCAATTAGCCATGAATGCTACTTAAAATAATTATGGAAATGATATGCAACAAATTCTGGAATTAAATCAAAGAAACCAAAAATCTGCAGAAAAATCGCAGACTTCGCAGTGCGAAGTGACCTTCGCAGTGCGAAGTCAGCATTTTTGAAATGTTGACTTTTCTGTTGACTTTTGACTTTTTCCCCTCTTTGATCTTTTTTGATTTTTGTTTTAAAATGCTTAGGACAAAATTTGGGTACTACACCCATCGCTCTGTGAAGTCTACGAATTTTTTGCAGATTTTTTAATCTCTTTGATTTATTTTTATAGTTATTATTATTACCACCTATCATTATTACTATTGTTATTATCATCAATTGTGGCTGTTTGGACTCAGCAAAGCAAGAATTGGAGCATGTGCCATTAAAGCCAAGGTGAGAAGGTTTTTCTTCCAACCAAGCATGTGCCAAGCAAGTTGGTCTGCCCTTGGGCAGCTCTCATCCCTCCCAATTGCCTACAATCTGACCTTGAGCTTGCCAGCAAGCAGCTTACTCATTTTTTTCTTCCTTTTTCACCCTAAAACCAGTCAAACATAGAGGCTTTTGCTTGCCCAAGAGTTGGTTTTGCTGCCCTGTTTCAGCAGCTTTTCCTCTCTTCTCACACCAGCCCACATGCTTCTTTTTGTTCCCCCCAACCTCTGCACATTACAGTGCACGTTTTTTCTTGCTTGGCTTCTCAAGATTGCAAGGTTTAATCCCAAGGACAGCCAATTGCAAACCAGCCCTGTTTTTTTCCTTTTTCATCATCATTGTTATCCAAAATCAGTTGCATTAATGGCTGGATTTGCCAAAGTCTTGACCATTGCAGCAAGGCAAGGTCACCTCTTCACTTTTGCATTAAATGCAAAGCAAAATAGCTTGGTTTCTAGCCCACAAATCAGCTGGATGCTAGAGATTTTCATCATTGCATTAGATTTGGTTTTTGCCTATAAAAGCAATGCCTTGCATAAGGATTTCAGAGACTAACTAACAATTTTCCAGCAAGAAAACACTAGAAACAGCATTGGATACACAACAATTATAGAGTTTAATACATAGCAAAAATAAACCAATTGGAGCATTAGAGTCATTTGTCATAATCTCCAACATTTCCAACCTTTGCAAAATCACAATCCATTCAAGTCCTTTCCATTTCCTTGCAGCAAGAGCATTGGTAGGAGTTCTGTAAGTATTCTAAAATCTTTATCTTTCATTTATAATTGTTGCTTGCATCACTTATTTTGTTTAAATTCATTTTGCTCTAAAAAACCCCTTTTGAATTTCAAAGGAAATCCCAAAGTTTGCAAAACATTTAAACTAAGTTGTTGCACCCATTTTATTGCTAATTTCAAAAGCTTTACACATCTCCAAAGGTTCTGAGATTGTTCAGAAGTTGCTTCTGAACAGCAGTTCAGAAGCAGCTTCTGAACTCAAAATTTTGCAGAGTTCGCAGTGCGAAGCTCTGGTCGCAGTGCGACCATGACAGAACTCAGAATCTGAGTTCAGGCTTCTAAAAGGCCAATTTTTGGGGTTCTAACCTAAAAACTCAGAACCTAAGAGAGTTGAAATTCATTTTATTCAAACCATAACAAGAGTTTTGCATGATATTGGAAGATTCACAAGTTTAAGCAACACTTTTTGAATAACTTGCGAAACAAGTTACGTTCATTAAACTTTCAAAATCCAACTTGAGCAATAAGCTAAATTCATTATTTTCAAAACTAAACTTGAACAAAAACCTTGTTCATGATTTTCAATCAAACGTGAACTTAAGCCAAACTTGTTCACTTTTCAAAATCTTTTCAAACTTGAGCCGAACTTGTGCGTTTTTTTTCACAAATTTGTGCATTTGCCATAAACTTGCTCATTTTCATGCACAAAAACAAGGCAAACTTGTTCATAGGTTGCAACAACTATTTTGAACATTAAAACCCTTTCATTTGAGTTTCAAACCAAGTGTTTTGATAACTTTGGGATTTCTTAAAATTCGAACAAAACTTGAATGAAAAAGGGATGGTTTGACGTATGTCTCTCCATTTCCCCGGTTGAACGAATGTTTGACGTATGTCTCGTTGTTCGGACAATCGTCATTCTATTTTCAACGCATCCAACCACACAAACCAATTCTTGGCCCTTTGTGGTCAATTTGAACCCTTTTGGTCCCCCGTGACCATTTGGTTCAATATTCGACTCAGTTGAGTCACTTTGGTCAATGTTCGACTCGGTTGAGTCCATTGAACCCTTTCTTGATCCCGTTGGATCAATCGAACCCTTTCTCGACTCAGTTGAGTCACTTTGGTCAATGTTCGACTCGGTTGAGTCCATTGAACCCTTTCTTGACCCCGTCGGATCAATCGAACCCTTCTCTCGACTCGGTTGAGTCATTTTAATCTTTTTGGTCCCATCGCGGCCAATTCAAACCCTTTTTCCCCAACGAACATGTTTTATCTATTCTAAGCGTGATTTCAAACAAACGCTTAAGCCTCCCATGCGCGAGCACACAAGCTATGTTTAATCGCAAGAATACGATCAAAACATCGTTCCTTAAAAATAACCAACAAATATGTTTTCTAGCAAAGAATTACGTAGCTTTGAATTCTCCATCGCACCGGGAGATACGTAGGAGCAAGATCATCATCTTGTCAAGAACAATAATAAAAAACTTTTTTTTTCCTTTCATCATATTTTCTTTTTCCGTTTACATCTTCAAGCATGCAAGCAAAACTTTTAAAACATTTTTAGCCTTAGCTAACTAGGAGGTTCCCGGTAATGGTTGCGATGCCCATCCTTTCCTCATCGTCAAGGGTTTTATTATCGTTTCCCTTTAAAAAGAAAAAACTCCAGGGTTTATCAACGTTCCCTTTAAACAAATACTTTGGTGGCGACTTCACAAAACCTTGCTAGCGTTTGCGTACGCTCGAGGTTTGCGCGTTTTTAATGAGAGCGCACAGCCTGATATGATAGGAGTTTCACCGGTATGATGGGAGATGTACTTCGGGGTTACTCCACCCGGATGCACTCCGTAAAATGAACCAAGATAATGCATTGTTTGTTCAACGCTAACTTCTAACTCAATGTTATAAGAAAGATGAATATGAATATGTATATGTATTATATACTAAGAGATAAGACAAAGTAGTCATTAGACAACAGCAAGTGATCAAAGATTTCCCCTCGATCACTAAGCATAAGGTTATCTATATGATAAGTATAAGATAAGATAAAGACATGTAGCGATCCTAGGTTTCCCCTTGATCGTGAAATGTGTAGAGAATGATGGCGATCGTAGGAATCCCCAAGATTGCCAAGAGTAGGCACGACGACCCTAGGTTTCCCCCGTGGTTGCCAACAGTTGGTTGGGCTGGAGCTCATTGAGACATTATGTCTCATCCCAATCCTTCTGGTGCAGGTTTACAGGTTAGCAAGAGATGTTCATGAAGATCTTCAGAAAGACGCTGGATGGAGTGCAGTTGCTCGTCATGGTCAAGCTCAGGAGGTTTACAGATTGCATAAGTATATGAAAATGTATTTTATGATATTTGGATAATTGTATAAACGAGCCAATTGTACTCATTCAGTAGTTTGTATATATGTTTATTATTGAAAATTTTAATGTATCTGGTATCAGACTAATACACATGCTAAATATTCTAGATAATTTAGTATGGGTGTTACAGTGGCTTTATAAACCTTGATGCAAAACTTGATTTTTTTTTTATCATATTGGTTTTAAATTTGGTAAATTAGAAGTTTGTGTTTTGTGTTATATCATATTGTGCTAGATGACCCTTGATGCGAAATTGAGATTTTAATGTATATGATTATAAATTTGATAAATGAGAATGTTGAACTTGTGCCTTGATGTCCCTTGATGTGATACAGGATATTTAAGCATAATTGGTTCTAAATTCGGTAAATTGAAAGAATGAGAATGTGCCTCAATGACCCTTGATCCAAAATTCATAAATTTGATAGATAATATTGTGTCGATGACACTTGACGCGAAAATGATAGTTGAGCCTAGATGCTTATAAATTTGATAAATTTGAAGGTTGATAGCTTGATAAACCTTTGATATTTGGATTTGGTTGAAAATTAGGTAAATTGGAAGATTGAGTTTTGTATTATATCATAATATGCCTCGACGACCTTTGACGCGTAATGAGATTTTTTTGATAATGGGAAGGTTGATTTTGTGCCTCGGTGTCCCTTGATGCGATAAATGATATTTAAGCATAGTTGGTTCTAAATTCGGTAAATTGAAAGTATGAGAATGTGCCTGAATGACCCTTGATCTGAAATTGAAAAAAGCGGATAGATAATATTATGTGTTGATGACACTTGACGCGAAAATGATATTTGAGCCGAGATGCTTATAAATTTGATAAATTTGATGGTTGATCTCGTAGCTTGATAAACCTTGATGCGAAATTGATATTTGTATTTGGTTGGAAATTCGATAAATTGGAAGCATGAGTTTTGTATTATATCATAATGCGCCTCAATGACCCTTGACGCGTAATGGGATTTTTTTTATAATGTGAAGGTTGATTTTGTGCCCCGATGTCCCTTGATGCGATACATGATATTTATGCATAGTTGGTTCTAAATATGGTAAATTGAAAGTATGAGAATGTGCCTCAATGACCATTGCATCAAAATTGATAAATTGGATAGATAATATTTTGTGTCGATGACACTTGTTGCGAAAATGATATATGAGCCTAGATGCTTATAAATTTGATAAATTGGAAGTTTGATTTCATAGCTTGATAAACTTTGGTGCGAAATTGACATTTTTCGGTAAATTGGACGCATGAGTTTTGTATTATATCATAATGTGCCTCGATGACCCTTGACGCATAATGGGATTTTAATGTTAATGATTATAACTTTGATAATGGGAAGATTGATTTTGTGCCTCGATCTCTCTAGATGCGATACATGATATTTAAGCATAGTTGGTTCTCAATGATCCTTGATCAGAAATTGATAAATTGGATAGATAATATTGTGTGTCGATGACACTTGACGCGAAAATGATTATTTGAGTCTAGATGCTTATAAATTAGATAAATTAGAACATTGATCTCTTGACTTGAGTCTCTTGACTTGAGAAGTCTTGATGCAAAATTCATTTTGAATTTCGCTAGAAATTCGGTAAATTGAAAGTATGAGTTTTATTTTCTATCATAATGTGTCTCGATTACCTTTGACGCGCAAAATAAATTTTAATGTATATGGTTATAAGTTTGATAAGATGTCACTTGTTGCGATACATGATATTTAAGCATTGTTTGTTCTAAATTCGGTAAATTGGAAGTTTGTGAATGCGAGTCTGTGAACTTTGATCCAAAAAGATATGATGACAAAGTCGCATATTTTGCTAATCAGATTCATTTGTGTATGTTGCTTTGACATATTCTAACATGCATCATCTTTTTTGCTATACTACAAATAAAGGAGAAATGTAGAAACAAATAGAAGAAATATGAAGCTTTTTTATTGTACATTTAATCGAACTGCAAACCGTTTAGAGTTAGTTCTGTAATTCTTCTAGTTATAATCTCTTAAATCCATGTTACATGAATTCTTCTAAACATAATCTCTTAAATCACTATAATGTATGCCTTTGTTTTATTTTTTACCGGTTGTCTTTTGGGCTTATGATTTATTAAGTCATGTCTTCAATTGAGAAAACATACTCCATTTCTTGATTGAATCATAAAATTGAACGGTTGATTTTGTGCCTCCGTGACCATTGATGCGAAACTTAGATACTTGAACCTATTTATTTAGTTCTAAATTCGGTAAATTGAAAGTATGAGTTTTATCTTCTATCATAATGTGTGTCGATAACCATTGATACGAAAATGAGATTTTAGCCTAGATTGTTATAAGTTTGAGAAATGGGAAAGTTGAACTTGTGCCTCGGTGACCCTTGATGCGAAAGATCATATTTAAGCCTAGTTAATTTTAAATTCGGTAAATTGGATGTATGTGAATGCGCCTAAGTGACCCTCCTTGACCCAAAAATTATTTGAACCTAGTGGAAGTCGTATCTATGCTTATTAGTTGTCCAATGAATTGTCACATGCTTCGATTTGATAATGTTCGGCCACTTTATGGCCTTCTTAGTAAAAATGGTTTGAAACCGAGTAAAATTCATAAAATTAAGAAGGAAATTCTCTTAAACTCCATTTTGGCCGAGTTTTAAGAAAATGCTAAAATCAACCATGGAAGTCGTAGCTATACTTGTTAGCTTTGCAACGAATTGTCACATGCTTTGATTCGACAAGGCTCGGCCACTTTATAGCCTTCTTAGTAAAAAAAGGTTCGAAACCGGGTAATATCCATAAAATTAAGAAGGAAATTCTCTTAAACTCCATTTTGGGCAAATTTTTAGAAAATGCTAAAATCAACAATGGATGTCATATCTATGTTTCTTAGCTCTCCAATGAATTGTCACATTCTTCGATTCGATAAGGCTCGGCCAATTTATGGCCTTAGTGAAAAAGGGTCGAAAACGAGTAAAATCCCTAAATTAACAAGGAAATTCTCTTAACCTCTATTTTGGCCAAATTTTTAGAAAATTCTAAAATCATTCATGGAAGTCGTAGCTATACTTGCTAGCTTTCAAGCGAATTGTCACATGCTTCGATTTGATAAGACTCGGCCACTTTATAACCTTCTTAGTAAAAAAAGGTTCGAAACCGAGTAAAATCCGTAAAATTAAGAAGAAAATTCTCTTAAACTTCATTTTGGCCGAATTTTTAGAAAATGCTAAAATCAACAATGGAAGTCACAGCTATGATTCTTAGCTCTCCAATGATTTGTCACATGCTTCGATTCAATAAAGTTCGGCCACTTTATGGCCTTAGTGAAAAAGGGTCGAAAACGAGTAAAATGCCTAAATTAACAAGGAAATTCTCTTAACATCCATTTTGGCCGAATTTTTAGAAAATGCTAAAATCAACCATGAAAGTCATAACTATGCTTGTTATCTGTCCAATGAATTGTCACATGCTTTGATTCAATAAGGCTCGGCCACTTTATGGCCTTAGTGAAAAAGGGTCGAAAACAAGTAAAATCCCAAATTAAAAAGGAAATTCTCTTGACCTCCATTTTGGCCGAATTTTTAGAAATGCTATAATCAACCATGGAAGTCGTAGCTATGCTTGTTAGCTGTCCAACAAATTGTCACATGCTTCAATCCAATAAGGCTCGACCACTTTATGGCCTTAGTGAAAAAGGGTCGAAAACGAGTAAAATCCCTAAATTAACAAGGAAATTCTCTTAACCTCCATTTTGGCCGAATTTTTAGAAATGCTAAAATCAACCATATAAGTCGTATTTATGCTTGTTAGCTGTCCAACGAATTGTCACATGCTTCAATTCGATAATGTTCTGACACTTTATGGCGTTCTTAGTAAAAATGGTTTGAAACCGAGTAAAATTCATAAAATTAAGAAGAAAATTCTCTTAAACTCCATTTTGGCCGAATTTTTAGAAAATGCTAAAATCAACCATGGAAGTCGTAGCTATACTTGTTAGCTTTGCAACGAATTGTCACATGCTTTGATTCGACAAGGCTCGGCCACTTTATAGCCTTCTTAGTAAAAAAGGTTCGAAACCGGGTAATATCCATAAAATTAAGAAGGAAATTCCCTTAAACTCCATTTTGGGCAAATTTTTAGACAATGCTAAAATCAACAATGGAAGTCATAGCTATGCTTGTTAGCTCTCCAACGAATTGCCACATGCTTCGATTCGATAAGGCTCGGCCACTTTATGGCCTTAGTGAAAAAGGGTCAAAAACGAATAAAATTCCTACATTAACAAGGAAATTCTCTTAACCTCCATTTTGGCCGAATTTTTAGAAAATTCTAAAATCTACAATGGAAGTCGTAGCTATACTTGCTAGCTTTCAAACGAATTGTCACATGCTTCTATTTGATAAGGCTCGGCCACTTTATGGCCTCTTAGTAAAAAAGGTTCGAAACCGAGTAAAATCCGTAAAATTAAGAAGGAAATTATCTTAAACTCTATTTTGGCCGAATTTTTAGAAAATGCTAAAATCAACAATGGAAGTCATAGTTATGCTAGTTAGCTCTCCAACAATTTATCACATGCTTCGATTCAATAAGGTTCGCCCACTTTATGGCCTTAGTGAAAAAGCTTGAAAACGAGTAAAATCCCTAAATTAACAAGAAAATTCTCTTAACCTCCATTTTGGCCGAATATTTGTAAATGCTAAAATCAACCATGGAAGTCGTAGCTATGCTTGTTAGCTGTCCAACGAATTGTCACATGCATCGATTCGGTAATGCTCGGCAACTTTATGGCCTTCTTAGTAAAACAGGTTCGAAACGGAGTAAAATTCATAAAATTAAGAAGGAAATTCCCTTAAACTCCATTTTGGCCGAATTTTTAGAAAATGCTAAAATCAACAATGGAAGTAATAGCTATGCTTGTTAGCTCTGCAACGATTTGTCACATGCTTCGATTCAATAAGGTTCGACCATTTTATGGCCTTAGTGAAAAAGGGTCGAAAACGAGTAAAATCCCTAAATTAACCAGGAAATTCTCTTAACCTCCATTTTGGCCGAATTTTTAGAAATGCTAAAATCAACCAAGGAAGTGGTAGCTATGCTTGTTAGCTGTCCAACGAATTGTCACACGTGTCTTCCGATGTATACTCTCCTGATGGTTTTATTCTGGCTCTTTTCCACTTCTCATGACGTTGAGGTGGAGATGGAGGTGGAACTTCTGTGTCTCCAACTGCTTCTTGTCTTTCTTTTAATTTTTCTTGCATCATCTTTTTCACAAGTAAATTATATCCCCCTTGAGAAAATCTATATGGATATTTATTATTAGATTGAGTCTGTTGTGCATTATGTCTTTTCTCCTATATAAACAACACACTGATTCATTAGGTAATACTAAAAAGAAACTTCATTCAGGAACTACATAATAAATCAAACTAACCAAAAAGTAATAATTGGCTCGCATCCTAATAAACTCCTGCCATGTGCCCTCATTAATAAAATCGTACGTCTCGATAGGAGACTTGTCACTTTTTTTACCATCAAATAAATACCTACTTGTTAAACTATATTTGAATGCTCTCCAACGCTCACCCGCGTACGATATAGTTTTCTTTTTCACAATACTGTCATTTGGCATATCCCATTTATCCTACATTACACAACAAATATAGGAGTTAGTATATGACAAAATTAAAGTTAAGTACAATAGTGGGGAACACAATTAAAAATTATCGTGATTGATTTCCAAATTTCATCCTTTGTGGCATCAGGAACACTAGCCCAAACACTTATCAAAATACTAGTACACTCTCGAGCAAAGGAAGCCACCTGGAGCTTGAACTTTTGCGCGTTTTCCCCTGAAGGTAATCCATTTGATTGAAATTCAATTGGTAATTTGTCTCCCTGTGCAGTTTTCATTTTCAAATTCTTCATCCGGGTGCAACCTCTTCCCCTTTTTCCGTTAGATTGAGTACTCGACCCACTTTGTGAAGGACTTGCTGGATCACCCATGTGTCTGTTTAAAAAGAAATATAACAATGGTTAGTAATAGTTCAAGCTCAATACCATTAATATAGTACACAACCAAGAATCAATTAAAAACTGCATATGAAAATCAATATTATTGATAATTAAAACAAAAGTCACAATTTTATTAACTAGATTGATTTGATTGAATATTTTCCCATATCCCTTCGTGATGATCATCACGAGTGGCATACACATCGTCCACTAAAGTTTCTTCCATTGAAGTAGATTGCCGTTTGTGTGAAAGGAGTCTCATAAGTATCTAGCGCTGAATGCAGATTGTCATTGTTAGGTCCGTGACTGCTTTTACCTTGGAGAACCACTAACCACTTTTTGTTAGAAGGATCAGAAACATAAAACACTTGTTTTACTTGAGATGCCATAATGAAAGGCTCATTCGTATAAGCCATCTTTCCAACGTCCACCAATGTATGACCTGATTCATCTATTTTGACACCGTTGTTTGTGTCAATCCATTTACATTTGAAAATAGGCACTTTAAGTATAACGAAATCAATATCCCACATTTCTTCAATGATCTCATAGTAAGATATTGATGCCATGATATGATTTTTATCTTTTGAACTTGAGAAGTGCATAGACTCAGCTACAACCATAACCCCACTGTTTAGAACCGTACTCTTGTCATCTTTGGTCCTTGTATAGAATGTAAAATTATTGATTGTAGATGGTCCAACTTATGGCATCAGGCCGAGGTTTCCGTGCTAGCCATTTTAAATTTCAGAACATGTATTTTCCTTTGAAATGGTTTCTTTAAACCACTTCAAGAAAGTCTTGTTATGCTCTTTCAACACCCAATTTTCATTCATTCGATAATTTGTTTCCTTTACAATCCTTTTGTGAGTAGAAATGTAAGGTTGAACTACCAGTATTATTGAAAATATACAAATGTGCTTGAAGTACTTCCACTGAGTCCAAACTCTTAAGTTTTAAACCTTGTATACCTCCACATCTTCCACCGTAATGAGCCTTGGGAATTCCTATCGCTTCCGCTTCTGACATATAGTCAGAACAAAACTCAATAGCTTCTTTTGTGATGTATCTTTCAACAATAGATGCTTCAGGACGGTGTTGATTCTTCACATACCCTTTTAAGATCTTCATGTATCAATCAAATGGATACATCCATCTCAAATAAATAGGACCACATAATCTAATCTCACTCACTAGATGAACAATTGGGTGAAGATTATAGGAAAATACATCTCCAATTGGCACAAGATTATAGCAACTTCATTTTCCAACTCATCTAATTTTCCAAGATCAATAACTTTACTACAAATAGCATTGAAAAATACGCACAACCTAGTTAAGACAGCCCTAACCTTTTTAGTAGCCACAGGTAGTAGTTGTTGCATCAATACGTGACAATCATGAGACTTCATGTAACATCCCAGATAAATTATTTGTGAGTACTAATAATTATGAAGATATTGGAATAGTGGAAGAAATAATTTTATGAGTAAGGTATATTTTCTAGTGGGACCTAGAAGATATTTATGGGAACCAAGTAGGATATTTTATTCTAAGCTTATCCTTTATAAGCCAAGACATGACTTTGGAGAGTCATTCTTTTCTCTCTCCCGTTTTCTTCATTCCCTTCATTTTCTTCAATTCATTTCTTTCCTTGCCCTAGCTTTCTCTTCTCTTCTTTCTTTCCACGCCAAGAAATCCATCATCACCATCCTTCCAAGAATCAGATTTTCTTCATCAAAGAACACTCACTCAACCTCTCCAAGTTTCTTAGCACAAAGAGTGAGAATCATCACACTTTCTTCTCCTTTTCTTGTCATCCCCTAAAATATTGGTGATTTCATGATTAAGACCCCTAGCCTTCAATACATGTTCAGGAATCATTAAGGGAACTTATTGGAGTATTTTGACTCAAGAAATTTAAAGTGTTGTTGGCTTGAAGTTGGAATTCCAAAACAGAAATTGATGAACTCGTGTACCTGCAGAGGCTCCAATCAAATGGTTAGTACTCTCTCCTCGTGTCTCCATTTGAAATGACTCTTTTTGCTATGGATAGCTAACGAATCCCCGGTCGTTTTGGTATATGTTTCACGTATTTTGGCCGAGAGACGAATTCTGGGGACGTGTTTGAAGTTCAAGGTCAGAGTTGAGCTCAAGGCGAGTTATGAAAGGACTTGGTTTTGAAAGCTTGAAGATGGAGCTTAGCTTGAGGGAATTAAAGGTGGGTTTCCTTAAGTAGACTCGGCAACCATAAGTCCGATGAATAGGATCTTCCTTCTTTTATAGAATTAAGGATTTTGATGTTATATTTCTGTCAAAACTTAGTAGTGAAAACGATGTTTGAAAACCTTATTTTTTTATTAAGAATTCATGAACGGTTTTGATAGATTTTGTAGCCAAGATTGCGGTAAATGATTACCACCGTTAAACCCTTATTGATACTTGTTTTTAGAAGCCTAATTAGTGATCAATTGATGATAAAATGTTTGGGTTAGCCTAGGAAGTGAAATTTTGAATGCTGCTGAAGCCAAAATCGTGCTCCGATTTATGGGCATCGGGCTACGATTTTATGTCCTGTTTTTCAAGGAACTTTCGCATAAAATCGTGCTCCGATTTCATGATATCGTGCTACGATATTGGCCTTCCTCAGCTTTTTGTTCGTGAGCTTTGGCTTGGAATTAAGGTAGGATGAGGGATAGGCATGGCCTTATGAGATGTATACTTATACTCCTAAGTTATATAGATATGTATAGGGCTTGGTAATGGGATTATCTCTTGAGGTGAAGTCCCTACATTCACTTAAGTATGTGCAAGCTTAAGAGCAATGAGAGTTTGAATCATTGTCAATCATAGTTATAGGCATGTTTATAGTGTTGGATCTCCAACAATTATAGGAGGCTTATGAGAACGATAAGCCAAGATTATAGATTACAGGTTATAGATTACAGGATTGTTATAGAATTAAAGCGAATGATTATATGTTCATATGTTAAAGTTAAAGAATTAAAGATCACAGATATTGGCGTGCTTGCACGTTTCACAGTCATAGGGCGTGTTCATCAGACTCCGGGATTCGCCGGATGGGACTTCTCCGAGAGGGTTGTCCACACGTTTCATAGGGAGTCCGGTGTTAGCCTGATATGATAGGAATTTCACCGGTTTATAGGGAGACGTATCTCGGGGTTGCTCCACCCGGGGTGCCCTCCGTAAAATGAACTCAGATAATTGTTTGTTCAACGCTAACAGCTAACATAAAACTGCTATCGAACTGTTTATATGTTTTATGTTTTACAGTTATAGTCAAAGTTACAGTTACAGTTATAGTCACAGGAAACTCATAGTTCTAGTTATAGTTATAGACAGTTATCAGAAAGTGATCCTAGGTCTTCCCCTCGATCACTAAGTCATAGATACGGACATGATCACAGTTATGGATTTAGGCTATTATAGTTATAGACATAGGCCGTTAAGGCGATGGTTATAGACAGTTACAACAAAGGTTATAGGCAGCTTAAATTATAGCTACAGGAGGACTTATAGTCATAGGCAGTTAAAGACTTGGCGATCCTAGGAAATCCCCAAGATTGCCAAGGTAGGCATGGCGACCCTAGGTTCCCTGTGGTTGCCAACAGTAGGTTGGGTAGAGCTCACTGAGACATTATGTCTCATCCCATTCCTTCTGGTGCAGGTTTACAGGTAAGTCAGAGGTCCGTGATAAAGTTCTTCATAGAGATGCTGGATGGAGTGCGTTTGCTCGCTGTGTACCAGCCAGAAGCTTAATGGATTTATGTAAAAGTATTGTAACGGTTTTGGATTATTGTACAAACGAGTAAACTTGTATTCAATCTTTTGTGATGTAATATTATTATTATTGAAATTTTTAAATGTATCCAGTATCAGTTTAACGCACATGCTAATATACTAGTTAAAGTTAGTATGGGTGTTACAATTGGTATCAGAGCAGGTCGATTCAGACCGTGCCATGGGTCATTAAAAATTCAATAAAATTAGTGGAATCATTGGGTTCCGGATGTTGTTCTAAATGTCACGTCTAGTTGAGCCTGATCAACTCAGTCTAGTATATGACAGTTAGGATAAGTGTCCGAGAGCTGAATGTGACCAAGGAGGAAAGAAGTGTACGAAGGGTGAAGGTTAAGACGTCAGATTTTAAGACGGAATTTTGCAAAGTGTTTAAGGTCAAAGGATGGTTTCTAACAGTGAAGTGACTGAGCCAGTTAATGGCAAAGTCTCAGAATTATAAGAGGTATTTAAGAGAAGGGTCAAGTACCTTAACTAGTTGGACGCATCCTTGAGCGATGCTTTCTCCGAAGAATGATTTGGAATCCTAACGGGAACCGTAATTTGGAAGGTTAAAGTGAATTGTAAAAATTAGAGTTTTAATTCCGGCAGCAGATGCAAAGGATTGCGATACCAAAACCCAGCGACTTGGAATAAGGAATGACCAGTTAACGATTGGAAGCTCTGGATTTTCAGTAAGGATATAGTGTGTAAGGTGGAAGGACTAGCACACTTAAAACGGACGAGATTTAAATATCTGATAGGTAAGAGACTCATTTATGGATTAAGCGAATTAATGAACAGATGGAACAGGTTACCTTCCTTTATTGTGGGTCATCAAGATACTTGGTATGAGGAACGCGAGCTTAGCAACAAGTGAAGGAAACCCCGGTAAGGGTATGAAGTAAAGGTTGAATTTATGTTGTCGGATTATAGCAGACCGCTTTCGAGGATTAAACAGGAATTAGCTAAGAACTATTTTGAGGCTCTGGCAACAGGAAGATCGTCACTAATGTATAAGTTACAGTTAAAGTATGGTTGAAGTTAAGGAGTTCTATATTCTCTTTCGATGGGCTCCTTGCATACGTATTCGGGTAAGCCGACAAAGATCACACTATGTTGGTATGTGTTAAGATGGTAGAAAATACATACTTTGGATTGTTCGAAACCATGAAGAGGGCAACGGTCGAGAAGTCAGATGGACTATTATTCAGATAACAAGATTAGAATGGAATTGTGAATACAGTAATAAGTTATAGGAAGGATCCAATGGAAAATGTTAAGTATTGAAGCTTACAGATTTATTAATCGGGTACTCGAAGAGGTGTATCACATGTTTGAATTTACAGGAGAGCTGGTAAAGGTTGAGTTATATCCAGACGGATTATTCCCGGAGCAATCCGAGAAGTAACCAAGAGTTATGTTAGAGTTATGTGGACCTAAGTGTCTTGGAAAAAGGTTGTGGATGTGAAATCCCTACGGATAATTACAGGATGAGATTCGATTCATTAATTGATTAAGTATATGAAAGATGAGAATTTCCGGAAGTCATAGAATGTTTCTAGAAGTTACCACAAGTAAATAATGTATGAACTTAAGTTGTTTTAATAGGAGCATCATTGGGCTCGAATTCATTGTTAAAGATTGTCTACAGGGTTCGGTGTATCTCGTGGAAGTAAGAATTTTGTTTATGTTCGAAAGAAAACGCAAAGTCAGATGACGATCAATCAGTAAGTTGAACAGGTGGATTAAACCACGAGAGAAATTATATGTAAGATGGTTGTGTATGGTAACTACAAAGTTATAAAGTCAAAGGATTGGCCAAGGAGATTTTATATGGTAATAGTGATCCCAAAGCGAATTGTTAAAATCAGAGTTGCGCAGCGGAAAAGTAATCAAAGGATGAACTAATGAATAATTTAAAGCTGAAGATTAGAGAAAAAGGATGTTGTGAGATCCTTGCCAGATGAATTACAGGAAAGGTATTTAGAGATTAATTCTCAAGTTACAGAATATGTGTAAGTAGTGATGATTTGAACTTATCATCAGTTCTAACAGGAAATTTTAATAGATAAATCGAGGAATGTTTAAGACCTCAAAACTCATGAGATAAGAGAATCGAAGCAGTTTGATAACTTTAAAGGATGTGTTTATAGCGCAATAAGTACATAGCGAAGGAGGCCACATTTCAGACGGTGATCTAGCTGTTTAGCTCAGTAACTTAAAGTTAACTTGAATAGTAAGTTTAATCAAAGAGGAATTATGCCGTGGCATACAGATATTCCGCATCGTATCCGCGTTATGCTAGCATGTCGCATGTAACAGGTTATGATTAGTATTATGTATACTGATCAGGCAGAGTTTATGCTACTTAGATAGTAGTGTAACATTTTTTTTATAGTCGTGTGACATGTATCGGTAACCGTGGTACGCAGTCGGTAATGTTTTAACAGGAAAGTCTTAAGCAGAGCAGGTTTGTTGTTATTGAACAAATTTCGGTAGAGGAGTTCAGAAATTCTTGAACTTAATATTAACAGTTAAAGGAAGGAAATGTTTTACACAGATCAGAAGAGTACTCATAGTTTACAGTAAAAGACTACGTGAATTGAAGTTATGAATTAAAGGATTCAGAGTTTAAGAGTACTACTTTAATAGCGAACAGAATAGAGTTTTCTTTTCGAAAACGGAAAATGTCCTTGGACAAAATAAGTTTTAACGCCAACGGAATATAACCATAATTTATGTTATGGGAATTGTGTATGTTCAAAGAATACAAGTATGAATCAAAAGTTAAGAGAGTGACCTTGGTTGACGTGGTTTTGTCTCAAGTATAAGTTGATTAAGTATGGTGTCCCATTAGTTGGACAATGACGAGGCGGCGTACCGTGTACCCGATAGGAGTGTACACGTACTCGATCATGTATAGAGGCTATGTGCTATGGATAATATTATATGATGGTATGTGAGACGTCTTATGTTACACGTCACTTGTACTAAACTTTCATAAGTTGAAATTATTGGTAAAGCAAGTATTGATTTCCATGAGTAAGGAATATCGTGATTGAGGCAAGATTGTCAAAGTCTGGGAAGGGATGAAGCCCTAAGACCTTTAGCTACGCGTTGTCGTTGGTTAACTAAATCGGAGCATGAGTGGCTCATATGATTTCTCGAGCTTTAAAGATTTCCTCAGTGGAAATGTAAACGGTGCTTATGATTGTGATGATAGCTACACTAGGATAACAGAAAGAAAGGAACTTGTACCATAAGTTCAGCCACCACTTTGAATTTGAATTGTGGAGGTAGTTGTAATAGATTTCAATTTCGTTGAGAATGTTTGATATCAGATGCTTTGCAGTGCAAGACTAGTCTATATGAAGAATGATACGAATATAACAGTAGCAGGTCGTCTTGTGAGACGAAAGATAAAGACAAAAGTTCTTTGAACTAAAAGTAATGTAATAGATCCCTCGGAAAGTTGGAATAATTGAGGAAAGACAGAATGACTCGACGATTTCAGGTTAAGATGGAAATGTAGGTTCAGATAACCATACGTCCTAACAGGTAATAATTATGTATTACACGTCAGACCCTAGAATTGTCATGGAATTTCCCGTGAGTAAGAAGAAATGGAAATTTTCATAGTAGAGGAAGAGGTAGAAAGGATTTATCTTTCCAGGATCTTCGAAGGATTTTCTAAATTTCGAGGACGAAATTTCTTTTAAGGGGGGTAGATTGTAACATCCCAGATAAATTATTTGTGAGTACTAATAATTATGAAGATATTGGAATAGTGGAAGAAATAATTTTATGAGTAAGGTATATTTTCTAGTGGGACCTAGAAGATATTTATGGGAACCAAGTAGGATATTTTATTCTAAGCTTATCCTTTATAAGCCAAGACATGACTTTGGAGAGTCATTCTTTTCTCTCTCCCGTTTTCTTCATTCCCTTCATTTTCTTCAATTCATTTCTTTCCTTGCCCTAGCTTTCTCTTCTCTTCTTTCTTTCCACGCCAAGAAATCCATCATCACCATCCTTCCAAGAATCAGATTTTCTTCATCAAAGAACACTCACTCAACCTCTCCAAGTTTCTTAGCACAAAGAGTGAGAATCATCACACTTTCTTCTCCTTTTCTTGTCATCCCCTAAAATGGTGATTTCATGATTAAGACCCCTAGCCTTCAATACATGTTCAGGAATCATTAAGGGAACTTATTGGAGTATTTTGACTCAAGAAATTTAAAGTGTTGTTGGCTTGAAGTTGGAATTCCAAAACAGAAATTGATGAACTCGTGTACCTGCAGAGGCTCCAATCAAATGGTTAGTACTCTCTCCTCGTGTCTCCATTTGAAATGACTCTTTTTGCTATGGATAGCTAACGAACCCCCGGTCGTTTTGGTATATGTTTCACGTATTTTGGCCGAGAGACGAATTCTGGGGACGTGTTTGAAGTTCAAGGTCAGAGTTGAGCTCAAGGCGAGTTATGAAAGGACTTGGTTTTGAAAGCTTGAAGATGGAGCTTAGCTTGAGGGAATTAAAGGTGGGTTTCCTTAAGTAGACTCGGCAACCATAAGTCCGATGAATAGGATCTTCCTTTTTTATAGAATTAAGGATTTTGATGTTATATTTCTGTCAAAACTTAGTAGTGAAAACGATGTTTGAAAACCTTATTTTTTTATTAAGAATTCATGAACGGTTTTGATAGATTTTGTAGCCAAGATTGCGGTAAATGATTACCACCGTTAAACCCTTATTGATACTTGTTTTTAGAAGCCTAATTAGTGATCAATTGATGATAAAATGTTTGGGTTAGCCTAGGAAGTGAAATTTTGAATGCTGCTGAAGCCAAAATCGTGCTCCGATTTATGGGCATCGGGCTACGATTTTATGTCCTGTTTTTCAAGGAACTTTCGCATAAAATCGTGCTCCGATTTCATGATATCGTGCTACGATATTGGCCTTCCTCAGCTTTTTGTTCGTGAGCTTTGGCTTGGAATTAAGGTAGGATGAGGGATAGGCATGGCCTTAGGAGATGTATACTTATACTCCTAAGTTATATAGATATGTATAGGGCTTGGTAATGGGATTATCTCTTGAGGTGAAGTCCCTACATTCACTTAAGTATGTGCAAGCTTAAGAGCAATGAGAGTTTGAATCATTGTCAATCATAGTTATAGGCATGTTTATAGTGTTGGATCTCCAACAATTATAGGAGGCTTATGAGAACGATAAGCCAAGATTATAGATTACAAGTTATAGATTACAGGATTGTTATAGAATTAAAGCGAATGATTATATGTTCATATGTTAAAGTTAAAGAATTAAAGATCACAGATATTGGCGTGCTTGCACGTTTCACAGTCATAGGGCGTGTTCATCAGACTCCGGGATTCGCCGGATGGGACTTCTCCGAGAGGGTTGTCCACACGTTTCATAGGGAGTCCGGTGTTAGCCTGATATGATAGGAATTTCACCGGTTTATAGGGAGACGTATCTCGGGGTTGCTCCACCCGGGGTGCCCTCCGCAAAATGAACTCAGATAATTGTTTGTTCAACGCTAACAGCTAACATAAAACTGCTATCGAACTGTTTATATGTTTTATGTTTTACAGTTATAGTCAAAGTTACAGTTACAGTTATAGTCACAGGAAACTCATAGTTATAGTTATAGTTATAGACAGTTATCAGAAAGTGATCCTAGGTCTTCCCCTCGATCACTAAGTCATAGATACGGACATGATCACAGTTATGGATTTAGGCTATTATAGTTATAGACATAGGCCGTTAAGGCGATGGTTATAGACAGTTACAACAAAGGTTATAGGCAGCTTAAATTATAGCTACAGGAGGACTTATAGTCATAGGCAGTTAAAGACTTGGCGATCCTAGGAAATCCCCAAGATTGCCAAGGTAGGCATGGCGACCCTAGGTTCCCTGTGGTTGCCAACAGTAGGTTGGGTAGAGCTCACTGAGACATTATGTCTCATCCCATTCCTTCTGGTGCAGGTTTACAGGTAAGTCAGAGGTCCGTGATAAAGTTCTTCATAGAGATGCTGGATGGAGTGCGTTTGCTCGCTGTGTACCAGCCAGAAGCTTAATGGATTTATGTAAAAGTATTGTAACGGTTTTGGATTATTGTACAAACGAGTAAACTTGTATTCAATCTTTTGTGATGTAATATTATTATTATTGAAATTTTTAAATGTATCCAGTATCAGTTTAACGCACATGCTAATATACTAGTTAAAGTTAGTATGGGTGTTACACTTCATGCCAATTAATTTCAAATCTTTCATTGAGACAAGACTCTTGAAATTTGAAGAGTAACCTTGTGGCACTTTTATGGTATGTAGACACTCACAAAAGCTCGTTTTCTCTTGTGTCGACAATGTATGACAAGCTGGAGGCAAATATGTCCTCTTATTATCTGCTGAATGTGGAGCTAACTCTTGTCGTATACCCATCTCAACCATATCTAAACGAGCATTCACATTGTCCTTTGTTTTACCATGAATATTGAGAAGTGTTCTGATTACACTATTACACATTTTTCTCCACATGCATCACATCGATACAGTGTCTAACGTCTAGACGGCTCCAGTAGGGAAGATCAAAGAACACAGACCTCTTCTTCCATGTCTTTTTCTCAATTGTTTTTTTTTTCTTTTCTTTCTTTCCAAATTGAACATTGACATCCTTCACCTGTTGATAAATTTGCTCTCCAGCTAAGGCTTGCAGAGCAATTTTAACCTCTTGCTCTCCATTAAATGCTTTTCTCAACTTACGATATGGGTGATTAGGTTTGAGAAATTTTTGATGCAAAAGATAAATTGTCTTTTTCCCATTTTTTAATTGTTGGAAGCATGTTTTTTCTTCACATATAGGGCACCCTTTATGTCCTTTAACACTATAACTGCACAAGTTCCCATATGCAGGAAAGTCATTGATAGTGCAAAATAACATTGCACACATCTTGAAATTCTGTCGAGAATAGCCATCAAACACATCCACACCTTCCTCCCAAAGCATTTTTAGGTCTTCAATCAAGGGACTTAGATACATATCTATATCATTTCCTGGCTGCTTTGGTCCCGATATCATCATAGATAACATCATGTATTTTCGTTTCATGCATATTGAAGGAGATAAATTGTAGATAACTAGGAGAACGGGCCATGAACTATGGTTACTACTTAAGTTTCCGTATGGATTCATTCCATTTGTAGCAAGTCCAAGCCTAAGGTTTCTTGCCTCTTTACCGAAATCCGAATACAATTCATCAATTTTCTTCCATTGCAATGAATCAGCCGGATGACGAAGTTGTCCATCATGTTCCCTATCATCTGCATGCGATCTAAGATTCTTTGCGTCATTTTCATTAGCGAATAATCTTTTGAACCTTGGAATTATTGGAAGATACCATAACACCTTTGCAGGAGGACACTTTGAGCTTTTATCATCATCACCATCCTTCACTTTGTAGCGTGATAGCCCACATGCAGTCATTAGGACAAGCATGTATTTTCTTGTACTCCATACCCATCAGACATAATATCTTCTTTGCCTCATAGTTACGATTTGGTAATGTGTTACCTTCTGGGAGCATTTCACACAACAGCTCAAGAAGTTCAGTGAAACTTTTATCTGTCCATCCATTTTTCGCCTTCAATTTGAACAATCTCAACACTGCAGATAACCGTGTGAAATTCTTGCACCCCAGATACAATATTAATTCATTGTCAGCGCGTAAATTGTTATATGCATGTGCACGCTGAAAATCCTCTTTTCCGATATCACAAATCATGTCCTCTAGCCCATTGTCCATGTCTACGTCAATTCCATCTCTTTTCAAGAAACTTGGGATGTGTGACGATTCACCATGCCATATCCAATTGGTATAACTTTCGCAAACGCCCTCACAAATTAGATGATTTCGTAGTTCGCCAACTGAAAGTAATGGAAATCTATTCCTACACTTAGCACAAGGACAATGAAACTTCCCGTTATTGTTAGGAAGGTTTTCACAGTATTGTAAAAACTCTTCCACTCCTTTCCCATACTCTTCACTCAAACGATTAGCTTTCATCCAACTGCGATCCATAACAACTTCTGAAAAAATAGACATCCATGTATATTTAGGTTAAGGGGTTAATCATAATCATGAAATGATTATGTAAGTCACTTAGTATGTGACTTTCTAAAATGTTTATGGAAAAACATTCTTGCTGGAAGTGAATACAAATCTATCATTTTAGAAGGTGTGAATCTTCGTTATGTAAGTCACTTAGTGTGTGACTTTCTATATTTACATCTCATACGATGTTTCATTCTAACATGACTAATCAAAGGTATCAGTGAATTCAAGAACTGGAGCCATGATTCCTAAAGCAAGTAGAAACTTCTGCACAACAATCTAACTATGTATGTATGTCCACAAATTCAACTTTATCTCTCGCTAATAATATTAATAATCGCACACAATTTCACTTCTATATGTTCAATAATGCAGGGAAGCTTATACAGAGGTACACAAGGAGAGCCAGTTTTTATCACCAAACTCGAAGTAACAGTATAAGTTCTATATATCATACTAAAGGGACCAGATGGCACGATTATGATAAAATTAAAGAGGTCTTCATATCCTACTTCGAGAACATCTTTACTTCTGTTAATCCCATTAACATTCAAGGTACTATTGGAGTGGTAAATGATATGATTAATGGATATATGAAAGTTTTCCTTGAGAAAACTTCTACTAAAGAGGAGGTTCTCTCAGCTATGCATCAGATCAAAGGTGGTTCAACACCTGCGCCTGATGGCTTAAATGATTCTTTCTACCATAATAAAAGACATTTTTTATAAAATCACACCGATTAAGAAAAAATGTAGTTTTTGCATAATATTTGTTAATACTTCCTCTGTCCCTTTTTATAGGAGTAGTTTACAAAAATCACGAGTATTAAGAAAAATTGTTGAAGTAATAATAGTGTTTCAAATATGTGTGACTATTATTAGATTACCCTTAATTAAATATATCTATATATATATATATATAAAGTTAACTTTTCATATACCAAGACAAATTGGTAGTATTAATAAGGGGTATATTTGGAAAAAGAGTAATCAATGCATCGAGAAATTTGTATATGAAACTTTTTTTGTAAACTACTCCTGTAAAAAGGGACGAAGGGAGTATTATAGATTTTTTTTTCGCAATTATTGTCAAGAGAGAGAGACATAAGTTGATCTTTTAACTTGATTATCGTTATTTTTGTGAAAAGTTATTTGATGCATCTTGAACTTTGAAAAATGACTTATAAAAAAGACAACAAAATTTTGCAAAATCTTATACATAGAGATCACATGGTAATGCTTGTCGTTGTTGTTGCGTGATCTCTCAACATCGTTGTCCTTAACTCAATCTTGTCATTTCCTCTCAATCGGTGTTGCTTCACCATTGAAGGTGAGTTATTTCTTGGTTTTGCCTCTTCAATTTCTTATTTGATTGATTACATTTAGGGTATTTGTGTTTTATTTACATGGTTATTGTAAAAGAGATTGAGTTAGGGTTAAGAAGATTTTTTTTACTTTTATGCACATCCTTTGGTGAGAAAGAAGGAAAGGGAATGTTTTTGAGAACAAATTTTGAGGATGTTTTTGTGAATAGAGAAGGAAATAAAATGTTAGGGTTTTAGTGGGAAAAATACTGAAAGTTCCCCTGACAATCAATTTGTATAAAATAAAGAAATGCCGCAGGTTGTATGATTATGTAGCTTCAGAACATGCTATTGGAACTGCTCTGATTTCAAATATGATTATGTAACCTAATAACTTAACTAGCTAGTATAATTTCATCTTTTTATTAATTCATTTTACTTGCATTATTCTGTAAGGCCAATGTTTCATTATCACTTATCCCCCTTTTTCTTTTCTACTATTGGTGCAGGTTTGAAATTGTAAAGTTGTAGCTATTTCTTTCCCTCTACACTACGCTCAAAATCTCGTCACAAAAGTTTCTTTTGATATCCTCTTTGAGCAGGAAAATCTATGTATTTAATTAAGCATTTTGAAATGAAATTGTTAGATTCAAGTAACTGAAGTGTCATCTATCTTGAATGATTATGCAATTGTGAGCTTCTAGTGCTAATTTATATGCCACTACTGGCTGCTATGCTTCATCCCTTTAGCTTTTGTTTATTACTAATTAATATATCTCCTTTGCATATTGAAATTGTGAAAGATGGGATGAAGTTGACACAAAGGTTAAATTATGTGTTTTTGTTTTCGTTGGAGAGATGGTTGAAGTCCTTAAGGAACATGTACATCATACACTAATCAAAATTTTCAAATATCAGCTTTTTAAAAGTTCATATATATATATATATCAAGTTCATACATATTATTTGTTGCCTCTTAGTTTTAAGTACTAGAAATCTCAGCTCCACGTATACACAACAATTCCTTTAATAAGAGATTTATTTATACTAAACATGCATACATATCTTAATAGATAATTCCCTATGATATGCTTTTAATTAGATATCAAAATATTCAAATAAATGTTGCAGTGTCTTATATAAGATTTTAATGCATGTAGTATTAACTAAATTCTATTATGATTTCTGGACATATCATGTCTCCTAAAAGAAAAAAGTAAGAAGGTCAATATTCCACCGAAGAAGTTGGTGGTTAGTAACAAACAAGTTTGTTAGTATTAGTTAATTTACTTGTGATTCAAGTAATTAGAAAATTCTATAAATACACCACATGTATTCACTCTCAATTCATTACCAATAGAATTACAATTCACTCATACTCTCTCCCCTCTCAATTTCTCAATTCTATCCGTTCATTTTAGTTCCTTAGAGTGCAAGAAACACATCTTGCACTAACAAAATAAAATATTGGTGGCACTTCTCTTAATACAAACAACTACTAATTAGAATTGGAGGATGAGGGATGGCAGTTTAATAGATCCATGGTTACCCATGGCTTCCCTCTCATTCAGTAACAAGTGATTCAACATCTGGTAGAACAGCATTTTACAAAAGTAAAGTAATTTAAATTGCATCGACTTTTGTCAAGTGCTTTTCTATGGATCAATAATATCTTTAGTCTTCTCACATAAATAATGATAATTATATAACTGAGGTGGCAAAATGTATGTGAGAAAAATACATGATTTTTTTTTTTAAAAAAAAATGTCTCTTTTTTCTGATGTAAAAGGAAAACAAAACGAAACACTAATAAGACATGACAATAGAGGAACAAACTCCCCTTAGTCTTTCTCAAAAAGTCAACCATGACAGAATACAAAATAAAATATGATCAGTTATCACTCATGTGAAGAAGATTTCCTTCTGACTTTGGCTGAGTTTTGATGAAAACAAACTCACATCACAAAAGAAGAAAAACTATGGAGGCACAAGATGAAGATTAAGAATGAAGATTAGCGCATAGGCTTCTTGGCTATACTCTTTGTAGTATGGCAATTATTTTTTGATTTATCATTCTTAACTTATGGAATAACTTAGAATGCTCAGAAAATAATTACGAACATTTTTCTAAGTCACCATATGAAACAATGCCTAAAAATCTTTTGAAAATAAATCACACACTCACAATGTTTTCATATAAATGTGTTTATGCATAAAAAATATTTTTGCATGAAAAACCATAATTTATTATGGAAATTTTACAATAATTTTTTAGCATAAAAATAATGTTTAGCATGCATTGAGGATTAAAATGGCACTTAATCTTTTTGTTACCATTGGCTTTTATAAAGAAAATATTTTGTCTAATAAATCAAAGTGTGGCAACGTCTATTTCTCAGGTAATGGCCAACGGCTATTTCTCATTTCTTTAGTATCAACAGCTTTTTTTAATTGCACCTTTTTATTTTTAAAAGCAGCATTGCTTCATAAACATCTTTTTAGTCTCTATAAATTCAATTGAGAATCAAAACAATTTACACACAATAGCTTTCAAATTCTCAATTGTGAATTTTCAATGTCACTTGTTTTCAAACTTTCATTCAAATTGTTTGGAAAACTTTGCCCACACTTTAACATTTATTAAAAAGTTTTCTGAGCACTAAGTCCATATTGTTAAAGTGATATTGATAAAGATATACAACCATACAATTGTTCTTCATCATTCATTTGTAACATTCTCATCAATTGTTGGTTGGAATTATTGTTAAAGATAGTGGAGTGCTATCTTGTGATTGTTGTAAAGGTTCTTTGATTCGTGGAGATTCAAAGTCCACCAAAATTTTGTTTGGTGTTTGTGTTGTAATCAAGAGAGAGGGTTTCTTTTTTGTGTTTATGTTAGAAAGATTGTTAGGGGGTCTTGGGTGAGATTGCTTGTAACAAAGATTCTAACATAGTTAATTCCTTCGCGAGATGTGAAGTGAGTGGATGTACCTATAGGGGAACCACTATAATTTCTTTGTGTTTTTTCTCTTCCCTATACTATTTATTTTTTTGCTTTTGTTCATACCTTCAACACTATTTTTCCGAAAGAATAATAAAAACGCAAAACTCTGATAAATTATCCTAAAAAGTCAAAAACCTAATTCACCCCCCTCTTAGGTTTCAATCTAAAACTTACAATTATTGTATTTAAAATTGTTGATCTCATATCATATGTGTAAAATAATGTGACTGATTTAATATTCATTATGAAGAAGATAAATTATTTTTACATAAAAATTATTATTTTTCTTATATTTCGACCCTTTGGATCTTATCCTTTCATTCTTCTTTTTGATGATATCAAAAGGAGAGAAAGTGTATTTTGTGTTTTGTGCTTAAAATGTTTCAGGTTATCCAATTGCAAAACAAAGGGGGAGATATACAAGATAGGGAGAGCTTTCATCGAGCAAACATTGTCAAAAGGATATGGTTTGTCATCATAAAAAGGGGGGATTGTGAAGAAGATTTCCTTCTGACTTTGGCTGAGTTTTGATGATAACAAACTCACATCACAAAAGAAGAAAAACTATGGAGGCACAAGATGAAGATTAAGAATGAAGATTAGCGCATAGGCTTCTTGGCCATACTCTTTGTAAGTATGACAATTATTTTTTGATTTATCATTCTTAACTTATGGAATAACTTAGAATGCTCAGAAAATAATTACGAACATTTTTCTAAGTCACCATATGAAGCAATGCCTAAAAATCTTTTGAAAATAAATCACACACTCACAATGTTTTCATATAAATTTGTTTTTGCATAAAAAATATTTTTGCATGAAAAACCATAATTTATTATGGAAATTTTACAATAATTTTTTAGCATAAAAATAATGTTTAGCATGCATTGAGGATTAAAATGGCACTTAATCTTTTTGTTACCATTGGCTTTTTTATAAAGAAAATATTTTGTGTAATAAATCAAAGTGTGGCAACGTTAAGTAAATAACAAGAGTTGTAAGAAGAAACATGAGCGGGAGAGAGAGTGAGAGGCGGCAGCCCTGGTTTCTACACAGGGAGGCCACGCCGGTCCTATTCACCGGAGGAGAGGCTTACTAGGGTGGGGCGGGGTCCAGGCAGGATGCCACAAATTGGGGGGGACAGGGGAGATTGGCAGGACGTGAAGCCGCGAAGTCGGAAAGCGTCAAGACAGGAGGATCGAGGTCAGGACAGGTTTCAGAGGTTCACGCGACAAGGCGGGTTTGGGGTTCAGTCAAGGTATCGAGGCTATTCAAGGGATATCTACAAGGGGGCGGGGAGAAGGAGCCGCCGTTGATGGGAGTGATGGGCGCGATCACCCTCCCTCTAGGGTTGTGCGATCGCGCGGAGATCATGGGGTGAGGGGCGCGATTGTTGCAGCCCCATTGCAGCGGTCGTGCTCAGTTTCGGCTGCGGCATCGGATGATATGCAGCATTCTGGTTTCAAAAGGTTCGTCACTTTCTATTTTACGAATTTTCCTGAAAAGTTACCTCATTTTAATTTGCGGAAATCTTTCGAAGTGTGTGGGATTCTGGAAAATGTGTATGTTGCAAGAAAGCGGGATGATATGGGTAATTGGTACGGTTTTGTGTGATTCTCAAAGGTTAGGGATGTCACTAAGTTGTTGCATGCTCTTAATGATTTTGGTTTGGTCACTTACGTATTTGGGCGAAAGTTGCAAGATTTGATTAACAAGATGTTAGGAGAGGGGATGGAGGATCGAATGGTAGGAGTGGTGGGAGGGTTGGAGATGGGCATGAGGGAGAAAAAAATTAAATATGGGGACCAGGGGGACGTGTGCATGGTGAGGGAGAAAACAGTTGTGAGGGGGGAAAGTTCGGGAGGGGATGTTGGCCTGAAGGAGGTGGGGACGGTGAGGGAGAAGGAAGGGGAGGGGGAGGGAGTCCGGGTGGGTTCGGTGGAGGTGAGGGTGGGGGCGGTTACGGGGAGGAAAGGGAAGGTGGAGAAGAAGGGCACAGTGGTCTAGGTTGGCAGTGGTCTGATGTTGTCTAAGACTGAGAATTTTCTGGTTGCTAGTGGTGCTATTCTGACGAATGCCCCGGCTAAGAAGTTGGTGCATATGTATCGGTCGACTGAGGAGGATTTATCTTGGGCAAGACAAGGGGTGGTAGCGACGGTGATTAGTGGTGAGGTTGTACCCTTGCTTCAAGAAAGAATTGCAGATGCTAGGTTGTCCAACCTTGATATTATTCCCTTGGGAGCGGACAAAGTCTTTCTTCATAGTTTGACGAACGACAGTGTAATGACCATTATTGCTGGTGC
Organism: Medicago ruthenica; assembly: GCA_018208015.1. Lineage (NCBI taxonomy): Eukaryota > Viridiplantae > Streptophyta > Magnoliopsida > Fabales > Fabaceae > Medicago > Medicago ruthenica. The sequence continues at coordinate 48,028,473 of CM031377.1, read as the reverse complement.
TAAACAGTTGTTTGATCATTATTGCTGGTGTTAAATAGGACAAAGAGGTTTTGCCGTTCCAAAGGGGTGCTTGGTTAAGACTATGGAATTCCTTTGCATGCGTGGAATGAAAAGTTTTTTAAAATTTGTGTGATGGAATCCGGTCGCTATTTACGCACGGATGTGTGCTCTTTGGAGAAGGAAAGGTTTGATTTTGCTCGTGTGTTGATAGCCACCTCTTCCCTGGAGGTTGTTAATGTTGTTGAGAATATGTTGGTTAATGGAGTTATGGTTGAAATTAAGATGGTTGAGGAATGGGGTTTCAATATAGGGGAGGATGCATGTTTGTTTGAGGAGGAAACAGAAGAGCAGGGATCAGATGTGGAACGGGTTGATGAACATGTGGTTCACGAACACGGTAAAAATGTTGACGTTCTGGTTGAAAAATTAGTTGATGAACTGACTCAGGAGGAAGGGGATCGTGATGAGCTTCATCATCTTTCTCTTGCTGGCCGAAATGATGGTGTGATGGACACAGGAGGACTCCCAAATTTTATTGAGTCAGCTGTACTTATTCCGAGGTCTGTTGAAATCAAGGCGTCTGGAGAATCACTTGGGGCATGTTCTTTAAATACTTCAAAAAATGTTTTACCTTGTAACGATGCAACTCCTACGTGTGGGGACACTTCTGGCCCTTGCAATCTTATTAATTTTGAGGTTCCTATGGCAAGGCCGGCTGAAGTTGTGGAATGTGGAGTAACAGTTGCGGCGCCTGGCAACATGCCGGTTTTAGATGTTACGACAACGGTCAGTGAGTCTTCTCCTATTAGTGGTAAGTGCACTCTTTCTTGCCCACCAGTTGGAGGGCGTTCTGTTTTGTCTGGGCCGTGGAGTATGGAGTGGCTTACTGATCAGCATCACGGAGACACAGGTGTTATTTTTTCCTCTAACAAGAAGTTTAAGAAAAAGTTTCCATCTCACAGTGATCACAGCACTAGCTTAGTCCAAATTCCTACAAGAAAGAAGTCAGGTGGGACACTGCGACAAACTATGAGAAATTTGAAAAAAGTGGCTCGTTTACCTAGTAAAGATCGGAAAGAGGTTCTGAAAATTTTGAAAAAAAATGTCAGACGCCGTAGCAGGAGAAAAAAAGTTTGTAAATCTGTTGAGATGGTTCACCAGGCTTCTTCAGATTCTGTTTCCTCTTCCTCTTCTATTAACAAGGATTGGGAGAATTCGATTGCTTTGCAGGGAGACGAGAGGGTGGCGGTGGAGGATGTATGGGGGATTGGTAAGGCTATCAGAGTTAAGTTTAATAGTGATCTTGCTAATTCCTTTAGTGTGTTGTCCGGTGCGGGAAGAGGGAGGAAGAAGGCGAAGGGGGTGGTGGATGGAGTGGGAGAGGGGGGGCGTGGGTGACGGTTGTTAGTGGTGTGTGTGTGTGTGTGGGGGGGGGGGGGGGGGGGGGGTGAGGGGTGTTTAGGTGGGTTTGATGAAGATTATTTCTTGGAATGTAAGGGGCTTAGGTGGGATGGAGAAGCGGCAGGAAGTTAGGAATCTGGTTGGTGAGAAGAAACTGTTCATTTTGTGTCTCCAGGAAACTAAATTAGGAGTGTGTGATGATCGCTTATGTGTCTCACTGTGGGGTCCTTCGCCTCATGGGTACTCTTTTCGTTCCTCCGCGGGGGCGTCAGGGGGATTGCTCACTTTGTGGGATTCCGAGGAAGTGGAGGTTTGGTCTTCTGTTGGCTTTGACCATGGTGTGATGATTTATGGCCGCTTTATAAAGTCTAATGAGGAATTCTATTTATTCAACATTTATGCTCCTTGTGACAATTTGGCGAAACAAGCGTTATGGGATGCTTTAACCACTCGTTTACAGTTGTTGGGTGGTCAATGGTGTGTGTTTGTGGTGATTTTAATGCTGTCTGTAGTGTTGATGAAAGACGGACCGTGCGTCACAGTCTTCGGTCTTCAGATCATGTACCCTTTAATCAATTCATTGATGTTTCTGGTTTAGTTGACCTTCCTTTGTGTGGTCGGAAGTTTACTTGGTACAAGGGCGACGACCTTTTTATGAGTCGGATTGATCGGTTCCTGCTGTCAGAGGAGTGGTGCATGGTATGGCCTAATTGTGTGCAAATGGCTCACCTGCGGGGTTTGTCAGATCATTGTCCTTTGTGCTTGTCGGTGGATGAGGAAAATTGGGGTCCTCAACCTCTGAGGATGTTGAAATGCTGGCAAGATATTCCTGGTTATAAGCATTTTGTCATTAATAAGTGGCATTCCCTGAATATTGATGGGTGGGGCGGCTATGTTATCAAAGAAAAATTGAAGTTGATCAAATTAGCTCTCAAAGAGTGGCACGATTCTAACTCAAAAAATATTCCGGGTAAAATTGTTTCTCTAAAGGCTCGTTTGTCTGACTTAGAATGTAAGGGGGAAGACCAGGTGTTGTCGGATATTGAGATTGCTGAATTACGTGATATTTCGGTGAACATTCACTCTTTGTCTCGGATGAATACTAGTATTTGTTGGCAGCAGTCTCGTCTCAGTTGGCTCCGTGATGGTGATGCAAATTCCAAGTATTTTCATTTTGTTCTATCTGGTCGTTGGTGACGAAACTCAATATCCTCTTTTTTGGTGGATGGCGTGAGGGTGGAGGGAGTTCAGCCCATCCGCCAAGCTGTGTTCTCTCATTTCTCTTCGCATTTTAAAGCTTTTAGTGTGCCCCGGCCATCGGTGGAGGACCTGCATTTTTGTTCTTTATCCGTTGCGGAAGGTGGCGGTCTGGTTCGACCTTTTTCAGTTGAAGAAGTTAGAGCCGTTGTTTGGGACTGTGATAGCTATAAGAGCATGGGTCCAGATGGTATTATTTTGGCTTTCTAAAAGAGTTTTGGCGTATTATGAAAGATGACCTCTTGTGGTTTATTTCAAAATTCCATCGGAATGGTAAATTGGCAAAAGTTATAAATTTGACTTTTATAGCCCTTATTCCTAAAGTTGATAGTCCCCAGAAATTAAATGATTTTCGGCCTATCTCTTTGGTGGGAAGTCTTCGCAAGATTTTGGCTAAAGTTCTTGCAAATAGGCTGAGGATGGTTATTGGAAGTGTCATTTTTTAGGCTCAATCAGCTTTCGTTAAAGACAGACAGATTTTAGATGGGATTTTGATTGCGAATGAGGAAGTGGATGAGGCTAGGAAATTAAAGAAAGAGCTTTTATTATTTAAGGTTGACTTTGAGAAAGCCTATGACTCGGTGGACTGGGGGTATCTTGATGTCGTTATGCGACAGATGTCTTTTCCAACTTTGTGGCGGAAATGGATCAAAGAATGTGTGGGTTCCGCAACAGCCTCTGTTTTAGTTAATGGTAGTCCGACATCTGAGTTTCCTTTGGAGAGGGACCTTAGACAAGGTGATCCTCTCTCACCTTTCCTCTTTTTATTGGCGGCAGAGGGATTGAATGTTATGATGAGTACTATGGTTCATTCTAATATTTTTACGGGCTATAGCATTGGTTCTTCGGATAATACAATTATTTCTCATCTTCAGTTTGCAGATGATACACTCTTGTTGGGTGTCAAAAGTTGGGCTAATGTCCGTGCATTGCGGGCGGTGCCTGTTCTTTTTGAAGGGGCTTCTGGGTTGAAGGTAAATTTTAATAAGAGTATGCTGGTTGGGGTGATATTTATGATTCCTGGTTGACTGAGGCGGCTTCGGTTTTGGAATTGTCGCGGTGATTTTCGGAGATCAAGCTATTGATTAGCATTAACTCACTAATTTTATTTCACGACTGAACTTTTAATTTTTCAAAAGAAAAGGGGAAAAAGTTCCAAATTACCACATTTTTAAAAATTTAGGGTTCGGGGGTTAGTTACGTTTAGGGAAAGTGTTAGCACCCTAAACGTTCGCAGTATTCTACGAGAACCTTTTGATTTTATTTATTTATTTTGGCTATAACTTGCTTATATTTTTTAAAAGAAAAGAATGAATTAAAGTAGTGAGGAAAAAAAAATTTTTTTTATTTTTTATGATTTGGAAGGACAATGTCCTTTGCCTACGTACTCGTGAGGGATCAAAACCTCGTAATTCGGGGTAAAAATGTCGTTTGATTTGTTTTTGTGTTTTTTATTAGTTTTGAAAAGGTTTTAAAAAAAAAATAAAATGAGGCCAAGTGGCAGAAATAGTATTTGTTTGTATTTTTTATTTTTGGAAAATGATTTAATGGATTAATGGTTATTTAAGAAAATAAAGGAAGAAAAAAAAGGGCACTTGATTGAGAATCAAGGTTTGTTTAAGAAAAGATTTTTTTGTGAATTTTTTGATTATTTGCATGTTTTTGTTTTTTTAATAATTAACTAAAACTAAAAAACATAACCAAAAAGCTAAACGCGAGGAATTTCCATGGTGACGTTGGATCACCACGAAATCCTTTTGAAATTAAACTAACCTAATATTTTTGCTTTTTTTGTAAAGCGAAATAAGTAGATAAAATAAAAGGACACATGCATGATTTCTTCTCATTTATAATTTACATTGGTCCTAGATACATTCTAAAGCTATGCAATAAAAGGAAAATAAATGACGGATAAAACTAACACGACCAAAAATAAAGATGCATGAGATGATTGTTAAATATGAGTAAATAAAATGCTAAAATAAAAAAATTACTACCTTTTTTTAGAAAACAAATACTACATTTTGTTTTTTTGGTTTGGCTGGTGGTTTTGGTACGGTCTGTTATTTTTTGGGTGAGGGTGAGTTTGTGAGGTTCGGTTTTGGGGGGAAGGTGAGTTTGTGAACCGGTTTTGGTTTGTGTTTGTGATGGCTTGGCCGTGTTGTGATGTTGTTGGTGTTGTTTGTGATTGTGATGGAAACTGGTTTTTGTGATTTTTTGTTTTTGATCGAAATTGGCTTTTCTGTGTTGATTGAATTTTTGGGATTCTTGTTTCGGTTGCTGATGTGCAGCTCTCCTTTTAATCATGCAAGGCTGGTTAATGTAATTGAAAGTCATTGATGGACAATAAACATGATCAGTCAAATAAGGCAACCATTAAAATTGTCATCAAAACTCATCAAAACATCAGTCAAACTTTTTGAAAATAAAATAATAATAATAATAATAAATTCGAAAATAAAAATGTAAAAAATAAAAAGGATAATGAAAAAAAAAGGAAAATAATAATGATAATAATAAAAAATAATAAAAAAATAAAAAATAATAATAAAAATTAAAAAAAAAAATTGTCGCCTTCGGAACCATAAATGAGGTATTTTAAAATACCTCTGCCGAAATTTTGTCTGAAACGACGAAAAATTCCGAACCAAAAGACGAGTAAAAAAAGAATTTTAGGTCAAAAATTGGGGGTATGACAGGGATGTTCTGTGGGGAAGGTGTCTTTTATGTATTTAGGCCTTCCTATTGGTGGTGACCCTCGTCGTTTGTCTTTTTGGGATCCGATTTTGACTCGCATTCGTTCCCGGTTGACTGGGTGGAAGAGCCGTTTTCTCTCTTTTGGTGGTCGCTTGATCCTGCTTAAATTTGTCCTGACTTCTCTTCCTGTCTATGCTCTTTCCTTCTTCAAGGCACCGTCAGGTATCATCTTTTCTATTAAATCTTTACTGTCAAAATTTTTTTGGGGAGGGTGTGAGGAAAATAGAAAATTGTCTTGGATTAGTTGGAATAATGTTTGTTTAGGAAAGGAGTTTGGTGGTCTGGGGGTTAGGAGGTTGAGGGAGTTTAATCTTGCTTTACTAGGGAAGTGGTGTTGGAGATTGTTGGTTGACAGAGTAGGTCTGTGGTATAGAGTGTTGGTTGCTAGGTATGGAGAGGAGGCAGTGCGGTTGGTGGTTGGGGGCCGAAATGTTTCTTTGTGGTGGCGGGAGATTGCAAAATTTCGGGATGGGGTGGGTCTTGTTGGCGGAGGTTGGTTTGCTGATAGTATTGTGAGGAGGGTTGGCATTGGTGTGGATACGCTTTTCTGGACGGATCCTTGGTTAGGTGGGGTCCCTCTGTGTGGGAAGTACCCGCGCCTTTTGGACTTGGCTACTAACAAGTCATGTACGGTTGCGGGTATGTGGGAGTTGGGGTGGGAGGATGGCGGGGCGGCTTGGCAATGGCGCCGTCAGTTGAGGGCGTGGGAGTTGTTGTTAGGGGAATGCACTGCTTTACTTTCGGGTTTTTCTTTGTCTTCTAACCTTTCATATACTTGGCTTTGGAGGCATGATCCTAGTGGAGGCTACTCCATGAGAGTTGCTTACAGTCTACTTACGACCCAGGTGTCCATTGCTGTGGATGCTACTGTTGACTATATTTGGCACAAACAGGTGCCTTTGAAGGTTTCTATCTTGGCTTGGAGGCTTCTCCGTAACAGGTTGCCGACTAAGGATAATTTGGTGACGCGTAACATCATTTCCCAGGACTCTCAATTTTGTGCGTCAGGTTGCGAGGGTTTGGAAACGGCTCTTCATGTGTTCCTTGAATGTCCCGTTACTACACCTCTGTGGAATTTGGTTAGGTCTTGGATTGGTATATCCTCGGCTGATCCACGGTTGATACCTGATCACCTTATCCAGTTCACTCATTCATCTGGAGGTTTGCGTGCTCGTCACTCCTTTCTTCATCTTATTTGGCTTTGTTGTGTGTGGGTGTTATGGAACGAACGGAACAACCGCATTTTCAGGGCCCCGCCAAGCACTACTCACCAATTGCTGGATAAAGTTAAAATTAATTCTTTTTGGTGGCTGAAAGCCTTTAATGTTAACCTTGGCTTATGTTCTCACTTGTGGTGGTCGAACCCACTTGTTTGTATGGGCATCGGCTAAGTGTCATTAGTTTTTACTTTTTGCATGTTTTGACTGGTGACTGTTTGTTTTGAGTTTTCTTCTGGCACACCTTGTGCTAGAAGGGACTCGCTGTTTCTATTAATATATTCCATTTTGGCTTGTTCAAAAAAAAAAAAGTGTGGCAACGTCTATTTCTCAGATAATGGCCAACGACTATTTCTCATTTCTTTAGTATCAACGACTTTTTTTTAAATTGCACCTTTTTATTTTTAAAAGTAGCATTGCTTCATAAACATCTTTTTAGTCTCTATAAATTCAATTGAAAATCAAAACAATTTACACACAATAACTTTCAAATTCTCAATTGTGAATTTTCAATATCACTTGTTTTCAAACTTTCATTCAAATTGTTTGGAAAACTTTGCCCACACATTAACATTTATTAAAAAGTTTTCTGAGCACTAAGTCCATATTGTTAAAGTGATATTGATAAAGATATACAACCATACAATTGTTGGTGGGAATTATTGTTAAAGATAGTGGAGTGCTATCTTGTGATTGTTGTAAAGGTTCTTTGATTCGTGGAGATTCAAAGTCCACCAAAAGTGTTTGGTGTTTGTGTTGTAATCAAGAGAGAGAGTTTCTTTCTTGTGTTTATGTTAGAAAGATTGTTAGGGGGTCTTGGGGTGAGATTGATTGTAACAAAGATTCTGACATAGTGAATTCCTTCGCGGGTGTGAAAGGAGTGAATGTACCTATAGGGGAACCACTATAATTTCTGTGTTTTTTTCTCTTTCCTATACTCTATTTTTTCGCTTTTGTTCATACCTTCGACACGAAGAATAATAAAAACGCAAAACTCTGAAAAATTATTCTAAAAAGTTAAAAACCTAATTCACCCCCTCTTAGGTTTCAATCTAAAACTTACAACTCACACCATAGGTTATCTCAAACTTCATTTTTCTACCTTTGGCTTCTTCAGGGGGCTAGCATTAGATGACAAGTTAGCCTGAACAGGTATAGTTCCTGCCATGAGAATGCACATATAATAAAGGAGTAATTAGAACATATTCAAAATTATTAACTTGATATCAAACAAGTGACCAAGATTAAACACCCTTCCTGACTCTCAATTACTCAATTTTCTCAACATTAACTGTCCTTAACTCCTCAATACCCTTAGATCATATGAACATCCCATATATGGTTAACTTTCATTACATTTTCCTGGAAAATTAGTGCTACACGTAACAATTCGGTTACTCCTCAATTACCAGACTTCAGAACTTCAGAATATTTTACAGGAAACATAAAAATTGAGTATAATAAAGTCCAACTACTCTCAAATGTTATAATTCAATGCAGCTATCTAATATTTTTATAAGCATAAATTGTGTAGCACCAACGATTTGAGTAGATTAAAATAGTCGGTAATTTCTCCTCCTTAATGGTTATATAAACAAATGTAAGTGAATTAATGGCTATGTTAGTTTACATAAGTATTTCAATATGAAAATAGTATGCAGGCACAACCAGCCAAATTCTAAAGATAGTATACAAACAAGAGTTAAAGATGTTGTTGGTCCCACTAAATATACCAAATTTCTTTTTTAATCACTCTGAAAATTCCATCAAACTTTAGTATCTATAAATTTTTGTTACCAACATTAGTCATTTCTTTAACAAAAGTTCACGTGACATGTTCGAAGTGATTATTTTAGATGAATTTTTTCGATGAACTTTAATATCCTTTTTTGTTATAATTATAATGTTGGATGAGGTTTTGTTTGGTCTAATACTGTACTAACCTATGTACTGGTTGAGGCCGTTTGTGAAGGCATATTTTGAGGTCAATGAAGCTTTTAGTATGCTGAGACCCTGCAACCACAAGAAATCAAATATGATAAGTTGTTATGAATCTAGTACAAGAAATATTAAAATGAAAGAATGTGTCCTAAATGAAGACTAACACACTCCCTTTTACCTCATTCTGGCCAATATTAATGACAAATTCCTCCACATCATTAAGGGGGACCTTCATTCTTTCAAGATATGAAATACCATCAATGGATGACATTGGAGTCACAACCAAGTCATCTGTCACCATAAACGTTAATGGTGCTTTAGCATATCCTCCAGAAATAGGGGATTTAGGATCAATAAATTTATATGATGTATGTGTTTCCTTATAAGTGCTTTTATATATCGGTAATATCTGGTTCCTGAGTTCAGATTGAGCGGAAATCATTGGAATGGTTAGTTTGTCTTTGAAAAGCTGTGACCTAAAACACTTGTCTGAACTCAATTCAGTCACGCTCTTATATAAATTATCAATGCAGCTTACAAAACTGAATCCTTGGAGAATATGCAACACTGCTCCTAAGGGGAAAGTGAGAAAACTAAAAACGAAGTCAGCAAAATCATCCTCTGCTTCAACAAACAAAATCTGTTCATTTGATTTTCTTCTCAGTACTCTCACAACCATTTCATCAGATTGTTCCTTTCCTTTACCAATCCCAACCTCCGATCGGTTTCTTGGGACAAAATTTTCAACAAATTGTTCCTTTTTAAATATAAAGTCGGACAGAGGAGTTTTTGAGACCAAAGATAATTTGAGAAGATCAATAACCTATTCAAACCACAGAATGAAGAATTAGTGAGAGAAAAAACAACAACAATAAAAAAAAAATAATAGTAATTATAATTATATAATTATAATGAACAACAAATATGTCATACAAATACAAAATACGAAAACATACCTCTTTCTTGGTGATGTTGATATTAACGGTTTTATTATCAATAGCATCAATGTCATTGACTCCAAGCTTCTGAAGGAGATTTAAACTTGTCGTAACAACATTTGGCATCACATAAAGATTATCAGATACGATAAACGTCGACATTTCCTTAACAAAACCGATTTCTTTACTCAAAATAACGATTTTTTCTCGGTCCAACAGCTTTCCACAAATACATTCTTGATTCCTATAGTAACTCAAACAGTACCTATTTTCAATTGTGCATGCCGCGTTCTCACAGAGGTAGTATGACTTCAAAGGCTCAGTATTGTCAATGTTCAGTTTCATATTCCTGCAATATTCGCCCGATTGGTTAATAGGATTGAGTAGCATCTCCTTGCAGGTTTGTGAGTATAGATATTGTTGATCAAGATCTGACACACTTTGATAGAGTGAACTAATGCTGCCAAATCTCACTGCTTCAATATTTGACTCTTTATCCACGATTCCTGCGATAGTACCTAAGGGCAATGTTAAGAAGCTCAAAAGAACATCAACAAAATCCTTATCTGCCTCAGCAAACAGAACTTTGTTTTTCTCCTTGTCCACCAAAACTCTTAGGGTTACTTTGTCAACGTGTTCATCTGAGGCATTTCCAGTCATGGTAAAAATCTCAAAACACAATCAGATAACCTGAAACAATAAAGTTAAAGGATTTTTCATATAAACTTATAACTTGTTTAATTTCCCTTTCCCGTTCAGGTAAAAAACCTGAAAAAAATAGAAGAACTACAACGAGCAAAAAGAAAAACGAGAAAGAGAAGAGAAGGTGGAACAAAAAAAGTAACAACGTAATAATAGAAAGATAAGATGAAGTAGCATCCATAACTTTTTGCTGCCACATATATTTAAAATATAAGCAGACATGATAATAGAATAAAGAAAAAGAAAAAGTTGATAAACCTGAACAATAAGGTGGGAGGAGCGGCAAGGGAGAGAGGACAGTAACAGCTTTGCGTCGTTTAGGGTTTTCTGGACGGATAGTTTGGCTCCTTTATAAGCGGTGCCGACCAATACTTTAAAATTCTGACCGAAAATATGCAAGTCATGTTTAAATAGGGATGGCAAAAAAATCTACACCCGTAGATAAAATCTATCACGGACATGGAACACATACTTTAATGGATATTTTAAATATCTGTTATTTAATGAATACGAATGCAGATTTGATGGTATCACCGCACCCGCGTATTCCATATCCGCTGTCAAACTAAATATATTACATAAATAACTTTACCATCCTTTTGAATTCGGTCAAAAAGGAGCGGACACGGATATCATATTATCCGCGTCTATGGACATCCATTTCAATCCCCTAAGTTTACCCGCTTAATCGGTTGAATCGCGATGAACCGGTTTTAAATAAGTTAATAAATAAGTATAAAAAAGATTGATTTTATATTTTTGAAAGAATAAAAAAGGTTTGATAGATAATTAATATAAATATGTTTTGATCAATGTAAGTATTTACAAGGACCGAATCCGTTTATTGAATTTGTAATGGACTAGAACTGATCATTCGATAGGAACCAAACGAACAACGAAAGAAGACGTTAAATCAAACAACACCGTACAAGTAGATGAACTACACAACGTCACACTCAGACGACGAAATCACGATAAAAAACAAAATAAAAAAACTAGCTATATATATGTGCAAATCACTTTTTTAGATGAAAAAAATGGGAAAACAATGCAGAGGGGTGATTCTATGTTAAAAAATAAACTAAAATCATCCCTACTCGATGAGTAAGGGAGAAAAAGAACTTAGAGAGAAGATAAATTTTTAAACATTTTTGTTTCGTATAAAAAGGATCATAAGTTTACGTTTAATGAGGAGTAAGCCTAATCTGTTAGCCATAGCCACACCGTTATCTCTTCCATTTCTTCTAGTGCACCGTTCTTTCATATGCAGTGTGGTTGAAATGAAATTTTCACAAGCCATCCTTTTCCTACTTGTAATAGCCACAACATTCCATGTTCTATTATACTCTTTCTCTTCTTCTTTCTTATATCTACACTGTGATTTGAAGAAAGAAATGAAGGTGGGTGAAAAACACAATAAAAAGAAGTTTGAATTGTATTTTTAATTTTTGTACTTTTTTTATAAACAGTTTCTTTTAAGGCAGCTTGTTCATAAAGGTTGAACAATAGTTCTTTATCAAAACATTTAACTTTAATTCAACACAGAAAGACACCGTGAAATTAAACCATAAAGAACTAGACACAAACATAGAGCGAGAGAGAACGATTTATACTGGTTCACCATCAACCAGATAGCTAGTCCAGTCTAAAGTGTATTTTATCATCTCAACGAGAAGACTTCTTTCACTATAATCATTTGATTACAATACTCAAAGTATCCAGTTCAAGATTAAAATACCCGGCTACCAGACAATGACATTCCCATCACTTACCTAGTGGCACAACCATGATGACCTCATCACTTTCCGGTTTCCCAACCATGATGATCTCTTCCACTTACCTGACCGCATAACAATGATGAGTTTATCTAGCAATGATCATGACTTCTAAGTTTACTTCGTTTACTCACACCAAGTGAGGATTAATATTTAAAGTCTTTGCATACTATCCCAATTGTTTAGAATTACTCTTGACTTCGTTCAATTGCCACTGACAGAAATGTATACATCTTGGAGTTGAGTTTGTGTTCGTGTGATATAAAGTCATAATAGCAAGAGTTACTCTCCTTTGAGAGGATTTACAGTACAAATTAATATAACCATGCAAGAATCAAACGATTGCTTCATTAATTCACAACGAATTTAGACTAACTCTCACTTGAGAGGATTGATAATAGGTTTTTAAATCATTGTTTTTGAGACTTTCATTTGATTTCATTTTCAAATAAGAACATAATTCTTTTTCTTTTAAGTGCGGTGTTTGTGAACACTCACACTGGTTGTTAAACTTCACAAATTGGTTGGTTGAGTGTTTCACTGGCTAGTGCAGCAACAACACCAACAACTACAACACCATTCTACCAATTCAAATAGCTTCTCAATTTGTCACATTTTCTGATAATATCCTATAGAAACATACATACTTAATAGTTAATTGAAATTTCAATGAAATTACTCACTATTTGGTTAGACTCGAAAAATAGTTGATTACCTTTTTCATGTCTCCATGATTAGTTAACAACTCTTCCTAATGCATGAACAAGGGCAGAAAACAGCTAATGTTTTGAAGTCCATCAACCAAATTCTCTCATTGAGCTAGATATTATACATAGTTGAGTACTTAGCTATACCAAGCTAGTCATTTAGAATTAAATCATTAGAAGTTCTTCAAAAAAAATAACATACAAAGAAGGTCATTGAAGTTTGGGAAAAAAACTTCTACCTTTAGATTTTTTAAAATAAGTTGAAATACTTTCTCATGATTACAATGATCAATCTTACAACCTTTCTCATTGCATAGCAAAACTTGATTTCCTCATGAGATGAACATATTTTTGTTCTTTACGTCTCTCATCCTTTGAGTAATGAATTACTTAAACAATTTTCATTGAAAGATTTTAAGAGTACAAACATAAGTTTTTAGACACAAAAACAAAACGATAAGACTCTAACATATAGATCATTAAAACTAGAATGGGTTTCTAGATATATACGGAATCATATGTTATAACACTCTCTTATCCTCCATAAGATAGTATTTAACATCCAAAACTGATTTTGAGCATTTCATTGAGGTATGAGAATCCAACTGAATATTCTCTTCCATTCTTTTTATCTTATCCATAAGTATTTCACATGATCTAACCATTAAGATTCTGAATAGTACTTAAGGTATCATTGAAGAATGATTGAACGACCAAAAGAAAAACACTATGTGAAGCATAAATGGTTACTCTTAATAGGTTGGATTGTGATATGAAAATAGATTGTTTGCATTTAAAGTTTTCTAGTTATAGAATGCAGTGTTGATCACTTAACGTAGAAATTTTTGTCCGGCAAAGAATATCTTTGATTTTTCCTCGTTTCTTGGATTTTTCCACAGTAAAGAATATCTTTACTCCTACATTGTTTAGTGTTTAGTAAGTAAACCAGGCTTTGTTACCACAAAGGTGGTGGAATTCACTAGAAGTACTTAATCTTTAGAAGAACTTAATCCACTAAGATGATACATATCCTAGTTTACCTTCCCCATTTTTTAATAAGGACTTCCTTGCCTCAAACTAAAGTTCTTCCTTTCTTAACCTAAAGAACTTCTTACCTTAACCTTTAAGGACTTCCTGAGTGTTTAATGTCTATCGAGACCCCTTTGTAAATAAAGGTTTTTTCAAGTATTAGACGTTGTGCATGCAGAGATTTGCATTTGTATATGACTAATCTAAAGTCATTGCAAGGATCATAAAACTCTAAAAAAGGATAAAACAATAGAATCTTATATCTGTTCAAGAGTAGTTTAGACTACTTGATTGACTAAAAAAGGTTTTTTCCTCGTTTCTCGTTTCGGTACAATATGCAGTCATTAGGACAAGCATGTATTTTCTTGTACTCCATACCCATCGGACATAATATCTTCTTTGCCTCATAGTTACGATTCGGTAATGTGTTACCTTCTGGGAGCATTTCACACAACAGCTCAAGAAGTTCAGTGAAACTTTTATCTGTCCATCCATTTTTCGCCTTCAAGTTGAACAATCTCAACACTGCAGATAACCGTGTGAAATTCTTGCACCCCGGATACAATATTAATTCTTGTCAGCGCGTAAATTGTTATATGCATGTGCACGCTGAAAATCCTCTTTTCCGATATCACAAATCATGTCCTCTAGCCCATTGTCCATGTCTACGTCAATTCCATCTCTTTCCGAGAAACTTGGGATGTGTGACGATTCACCATGCCATATCCAATTGGTATAACTTTCGCAAACGCCCTCACAAATTAGATGATTTCGTAGTTCGCCAACTGAAAGTAATGGAAGTCTATTCCTACACTTAACACAAGGACAATGGAACTTCCCGTTATTGTTAGGAAGGTTTTCACAGTATTGTAAAAACTCTTCCACTCCTTTCCCATACTCTTCACTCAAACGATTAGCTTTCATCCAACTGCGATCCATAACAACTTCTGAAAAAATAGACATCCATGTATATTTAGGTTAAGGGGTTAAGCATAATCATGAAATGATTATGTAAGTCACTTAGTATGTGACTTTCTATAATGTTTCTGGAAAAACCTTCTTGCTGGAAGTGAATACAAATCTATCATTTTAGAAGGTGTGAACCTTCGTTATGTAAGTCACTTAGTGTGTGACTTTCTATATTTACATCTCATACGATGTTTCATTCTAACATGACTAATCAAAGGTATCGGTGAATTCAAGAACTGGAGCCATGATTCCTAAAGCAAGTAGAAACTTCTGCACAACAATCTAACTATGTATGTATGTCCACAAATTCAACTTTATCTCTCACTAATAATATTAATAATCGCGCACAATTTCACTTCTATATGTTCAATAATGCAGGGAAGCTTATACAGAGGTACACAAGGAGAGCCAGTTTTTATCACCAAACTCGAAGTAACAGTATAAGTTCTATATATCATACTAAAGGGACCAGATGGCATGATTATGATAAAATTAAAGAGGTCTTCATATCCTACTTCGAGAACATCTTTACTTCTGTTAATCCCATTAACATTCAAGGTACTATTGGAGTGGTAAATGATATGATTAATGGATATATGAAAGTTTTCCTAGAGAAAACTTCTACTAAAGAGAAGGTTCTCTCAGCTATGCATCAGATCAAAGGTGGTTCAACACCTGCGCCTTATGGCTTAAATGATTCTTTCTCCCATAACTACAGGGGTATTGTTTGTAAAGGCATCCTTCTGATTATCATGAATATCCTTAACACTAAAACCATAGCTAATAGGATCAAAAATATTTCTATCACTCCCACTTCCCTCTTTATCACTCACCTTTTCTTGTACATGACAATATGATTTTCTATAAAGCTGACCCTAGAGGTCACTGAATAATTCTATAGTGCCCCAGTCTTCATTCAAATCAGTAAACCTAAATTTCATGTGTTTTATTAGATGACATTTGCATTTAATGCTCACTCAGCACCTTTGTAGAATAATTTCATATAATTCAAATTCAGTACTAACATTCATTCGCAATAAAAATTAACAAAATAACTCAGTGCTACAATTTTCAGTTTTATAATTTCATTTTGAATTAACTTGATTGAGAACATTAGAAAATTTCACTCTTAATTTACAATTACACATAAGCAATTCCCAATTCACATAAGCAATATCCAATATCCGAATTCACATTAGAAATTTTCTACCAATTCCCAATTCACAATATCCAATTTACACATAAGCAATTCCCAATTCTAAAACCCTAAAATAAGGAAGGAAGGAGAAATTGGAGAATCAATTGGCTTACCTTAGGTTCCGGCAAGAGTGAGTGAGCAAGTGAGAAGGTTCCGGCGAGTGAGAAGGTTCAGGCGAGAGTGACTGGGCGAGTGACGGTGGAAGCGAGAGTGAGTGAGAGATGAGGGAGGCGGCGGCGAGAGGGAGGCGGCGGCAGTGAGAGGTTCAGCGATGAGGGAAAGTGAAAGGTTACGATGCAGTGAGGGAAAACACAAGGTTACTTGGATCAAAGACTTATTTTAGCCTTGGTCTTTTAGAAAGTTAGATTTGACTTTGTTACCTTAGTTAAATATTCGACATCTAATTTTTTTGGAAACAACTAATCACATAGTAAATATTATTTAAAAAAAAACTAATCACATAAATACATAATTTAGAACAATCATTTGATCTTTAAAATTGTTGTGAAAGAAGTGATCGAGTATTTTTAATTTTAGTGGTGATTTAAGAATTTTCTTAGTTTTAACAAAGACCGTTTGTTCTTCATAAAAAAACTCTATTTGTTAAAATTAATTAATTATAAACTAATTGATAGTTGAAAAGTTATAAGTAGTTGATAGTTGAAAACTAGTTGATAACTCATAGTTGATAGGTATAGTTGAAAAATTGATCGATCAAAATAAATATATTTAGTAAATTTAAACTGTCATCGTATCAAAATAACATATTTATTTAATTATTTTGACAAAAAAAAAATAATTATGTGATTTTTTTTAAGTCGGGTGGTCAACGAACTGACTTAAGTAAAAGACTTCTTGAGTCAGTTGGTCAACCCATTGACTTAATAAATTTATTAAAAAAAATTATTTTCATTATTCTATCAATCTTAAGTCGGGTAACCTTATAACCGACTTAAGAAAGTTTGAAAGAATTGCGAAACTGTCGCCGCCTCACTTGTTAAGTTGGGTGGCAGAGCGAACCGACTTAAGCATAATACTAAAAAGTATTTTTTGTACTAGTGTGCATCCAAAAAAATTGGTTTTTTTGGATCGATTTGCAGTTTCATTTTGAATCGGTTTGGATTTTAACACCCCTAGTTTTGACAATTTCACACAGATTAAAAAATGTAATAAATTGAAGAAAGATAAAATATGAGTAATTTTATAAAACTATCTTCATTAATGATATTGGAAAGATAAATTAAAGAATTAAAAGAAGAAAGAGTAACAAATAGTTAATGGTATAACTGGAAAATTATATTAATGTTTCATTGATATTGTAAACGACTTATAATTTAGGATAAATTTTATTTTTAAAGAGTTTTAATTTGGGATAAAGGGAGTACCTTCGATCACTACACCAGTAATTGAATGAATCTAAAAAAAACATTTTATAATAACCGGAGGTAATAAAAGACATTTTTTTATAAAATCACATGGATTAAGAAAAAATGTAGTTTTTGCATAATATTTGTTAATACTCTCTCCGTCCCTTTTTATAGGAGTAGTTTACAAAAATCACGAGTATTAAGAAAAATAGTTGGAGTAATAATAGTGTTTCAAATATGTGTGACTATTAATAGATTACCCTTAATTAAATATATATATATATATATATATATATTTAAAGTTAACTTTTTATATACCAAGACAAATTGGTAGTATTAATAAGGGGTATATTTGTAAAAAGAGTAATCAATGCATCGAGAAATTTGTATATGAAACTTTTTTTGTAAACTACTCCTATAAAAAGGGACGGGGGTATTATAGATTCTTTTTTTCGCAATTATTGTCAAGAGAGAGAGACATAAGTTGATCTTTTAACTTAATTATCGTTATTTTTGTGAAAAGTTATTTGATGCATCTTGAACTTTGAAAAATGACTTATAAAAAAGACACAAAATTTTGCAAAATCTTATACATAGAGATCACATGGTAATGCTTGTCGTCGCTGTTGAGTGATCTCTCAACATCGCTGTCCTTAACTCAATCTCGTCATTTCCTCTCAATCGGTGTTGCTTCACCATTGAAGGTGAGTTATTTCTTGGTTTTGCCTCTTCAATTTCTTATTTGATTGATTGCATTTAGGGTATTTGTGTTTTATTTACATGGTTATTGTAAAAGAGATTGAGTTAGGGTTAAGAAGATTTTTTTTACTTTTATGCACATCCAATTTGGTGAGAAAGAAGGAAAGGGAATGTTTTTGAGAACAAATTTTGAGGATGTTTTTGTGAATAGAGAAGGAAATAAAATGTTAGGGTTGTAGTGGGAAAAATACTGAAAGTTCCCCTGACAATCAATTTGTATTCAATAAAGAAATGTCGCAGGTTGTATGATTATGTAGCTTTAGAACATGCTATTGGAACTGCTCTGATCTCAAATATGATTATGTAACCTAATAACTTAACTAGTATTAGAGTATAGTGAATAAATCATAGTTAGTTGATATGTAAACTATGGTTAGTTGGTTTGTTAGGTAGTTAAGAGTTAGTTAGACTAACTCACCCTATAAATAACTCTCACTATTGTACTCTTTGGTAATCTTTTTCATTCTAATTCAATATGAATTACAAGGATTATTCCTTTGTTTCTACCTATCAAGCCTACTTCTCCTATGAACTTCATCTTCATCTCTTCGATCCTATCGTTTCTGACATGGTATCAGAGCGATACTGTTACGCATATAGTGATCTTGAAGACGATGAAGAGGATTTTGTTGGTGATGAAGAGGATTCGGTTGACGAAGAATATCTTGAAGCTTCCGCATCAGAAACTTCGTGTTCTTCTGCAGTCTCAATCGTTTTCGGTAGTTTTGGCAATTCGCTTTCCCCTCTTCCTTCACCATGGATTGCTCCAGCCATTGATGAATTCACCTTCAAGGTTGGCGACATTCCTTGTTTTCTTGATGACTCGAGTTGCAGCAATCACACCTCTGCATTTGATGCTTCGGAAGAAATCAAGAAAGCATATATTCTTGATTCGAAATTGATCGTTTCTGCAAAAACCACGAATTCGAACTCTGAGTTCATCGTTTCTGAAGTAGCGATCAAGAACTCGAAGAGTCTCGTCACCGATTTCGTTCTCTCAGGCTTTGGACCTGTTTACGGCGTTAGTTTCTTCTTCGTCGGAAAATAGGAACAAGCTGTAATCGCAGTCAAGAATCAATTTCAATGCTTCGATCTACATGACGAACATATCGTCGATTTCGATCCCGGCGGAAATCATCGTGGTTCGTTGCTCTCTTTTCTGTCAAGCTTTCTTTCAGTTTTCTTCTTTCTACACACAAGTTTTGAATTCGATCGATTGTGGTGGATTCCTTGGGATAGAGGCAAGAAATGTTTGGTTTTGTTCGATTCACACTCTGAGACGCCATTGCAGAAGCTCTATTTTTCGGTTTCTTTCTGCACTTCGATTCAGATTCTCGCAAGATAAAGAACACAGGAACGTAGAATTCTGTTTTCATCTTCAGAATCGCGTTTTCAGAAAGCGCACTCTAGAAGCGCGTTTTGGAAAAGCAGTTTCGATTCAGTTTTTGGATGCAAGAATCACGTTTCTAGCTGTTTTCGTGTTTGGATCGTCAGTCGGATTTTAGAAAAGCTGATTTGAAAAGTGCTTATTGGAAAAGCTGGTTTTGGAGAATCGTGTTCTGCATAAGCGGCTTTTGGTTCAGATGCGTTCTGCTTCTGCTTCTGTTACAGGACTTACATCTCTCAAGAAGATGCTGGAATTCTGTTTTGGGCTTGGGCTTCTCAACCTCGTTGGCTTTACTCACGGGCCTTCACATGTTTTCCTATTTTTTGTGTTTTGCTAGTTTACCCCAATTTTACTTAGTTCCTACACTATAGTTAGTGTGCGCACCTCGTTTAAAAAAACGCGCAAATCCTCCGAGGACGTCCGCGAAGGCTCGGAGGGCCTTTGTGAAGTCGCCACCAAAGTTTTTGTGTAAAGGGAACGTTGATAAACCCTTAAGTTTTTTGTTTGAAGGGAAACGATAATAAAACCCTTGACGATGAGGAAAAGGACTGGTCATCGCAACCATTGTCGGGTTCGGGAGTCGATTACGCAAGGGGAAGGTATTAGCACCCCTCACGTCCGTTGTACTCAACGGGAACCTTCTATTTGGCTAAAGCTTAAATTGTTTTTAAATGTTTTGCGCGCATGCTTATCTATGTCAAAATATAAAAAAGGGGGAAAGAAAGAGATGAAAACAAACGAAAGGAAAAAAGAAAGTTTTTTTTATTATTGCGCTTGACAAGATGTCGATCTTGCTCCTACGTATCTCCCGGTAGTCGGAGAATTCAAAGCGTACGTAGTTCTTTGGTAGAAAAACGTACATGTGTTGGTTAATTTTAAATGGACGATGTTTTAACCGAATTCTTGCGATTCAACGTAGCTTGTATGCTCGCGCTCGGGAGACTTATTAAGCGTATAGCTTGTATGCTCGCGCTTGGGAGACTTATTAAGCGTTTGTTTACGAATTGCGCTAGAATGTTAAAAGGTACGTCCGTTGGGTAAAACGGGTTCGAGTTGGTCGCTATGGGACCAAAAGAGGTACAATGGACTCAAACAAGTCAATCATTGACCGAGGGGACTCCAACGAGTCGGGGGATTGTTCGATTGATCCAATGGGATCAAGAACGGGTACAATGGACTCGGACGAGTCGAACATTGACCGAGTGACTCAACCGAGTCGAGGGGTTGAATCTAGTGGCCACGGGGGACCAAAAGGTTCGGATTGACCACAAGGGGGCCAAGATTTTGGTTTGGTTATGGTTGGATACGTGAAAATGGAATGACGATTGTCCGAACGACGAGACATACGTCACGCATTCGTACAATCGGGGCAATGGAGAGACATACGTCACACCATCCCTTTTTCATTCAAGTTTTTGGCTGAATTTCTTAGAAATCCCAAGGTTTATCAAAACATTTGGTTTGAAACCCAAAATGAAGAGATTTTAGCAATTTTGTTAGAAAACGCACAAGTTCGGCTCATTTTGCGAACGGTTTTGAAAAGCGAACAAATTCGGCGTATGTTCATGTTTGAGTTTTGAAAATCATGAACAATGTTTATTGCTCAAGTTTTGATTGAAAATGATGAACCTAGCTGGTTTGTTCTAGTTGTTTTGAAAGATTGGGAACATAACTTGTCTTGCAAGTTATCCACAAAGTGTTACCCGAACTTGCGAATTTTCCAATATTATGCAAAATCCTTGAATTGGTTTGGATAAAATGGGTTTTAAAACTCCTAGGTTCTGAGCTCTTGGGCTAGAACCTCACAAATTGGCCCTTTGGGCACCTAAACTCAGATTCTGAGTTCTGTCATGGTCGCTCTGCGACCATGACTTCGCACTGCGAACAATGCGAATTTTTGAGTTCAGAAGCTGTTTCTGAACTTTTGTTCAGAAACAACTTCTGAACACACTCAGGACCTTTTAGGTGAGTGAAAAGATTTGAGTTTTTGCAATGAAAAGGCTGGACAAACCAGTTTTGATGTTTTGAAAACCTTGGGATTTCTTTTGAAATTCAAAAGGGGTTTTTTAGAACAAAGAGGTTTTGAACCAAAATTGCTATGCAAGCACAATTGAAAACGCAAAACAAAGGCTTAGAAACTTACAGAGATCCTTAGCAAAGCTCCAGCTGCAATGGATTTGAGTTGGTTGAAGGTTCTTGCAATGGTTTTGAGTATTGGATGGTTTTTGAACTTTGTAAGGCTTTGTGTTTGATTGGTTTTTTTCTGGTTGTTTGAGTAGTGTTTCTTTGTGTGTAATGCTCTTTGAATGATGTATTTTCTCCTCTTTCTTATGCTATGCAATGCTGCATTTCCTCTTGCCTTGCATCTCTATTTATAGGCCAAAATGCAATCTCAAGTAATGATGAAAATCCATAGGACCTAGCTGATTTGTGGGCTAAATTCAGGCTATTTGACTTTGCATTTAATGCTAATGGATAGAGGCAACTCTGCCTTGTGCCAAGGGTTAAGTCTTTGACTGATTTCAGCCACAAAGTCAAAGGTTTTAGGAAAGAAATGATGATGAATAATGCTGGATTGCAATTGGCCAAACTTGGGGATCAATCCTTGCAATCTCAATGGTTGATCAATGAAAATGTGCACTGTGATGTGCAGATATTGGGGGATGCAAAAGGCTACATATGGCTGGTGTGAGAGGGATGAAAAGCTGTTGCAAAACAGGGTAGGCAATCATGACTTTTTCAAGTGAAAAATCAGCTGGGTTTGACTGGTTTTGGGGAAGCAAGCAGGAAGAAAGACTTCAAGCAGGTGGCTGGCAACCTTGGGGTGGTTAACAGGTCACTTGGGAGGGACAAAAGCTGCCCAAGGGCAAGCCCACTTGCTTGTCACATGCTAGGTTGGAAGAAAAAGCTTCCAACCTTGGCATTAATGGCAAGTCTCTCATTTCTGGTTTTGCTTGGCCCAATTAGCCATGAATGCTGATTAAAATAAATATGCAAATGATGTGCAACAAATTCTAGAATTAAATCAAAGAAACCAAAAATATGCAGAAAAATCGCAGACTTCGCAGTGCGAAGTGACCTTCGCAGTGCGAAGTCATCATTTTTGAAATGTTGACTTTTTTGTTGACTTTGGTTGACTTTGACTTTTTCCCTCTCTTTGATTTTTTTTGATTTTTTTTGTTTTTGAAAGGCTTAGGACAAAATTGGGGTACTACAGCTGCCCCTACTTAATTGTGTCTTTGCATAGAGTGTGTGAGTGCCGAGGGCATCTCATGAACTCTTTGCGAAGATCAATTAGGTAAAAGAAGGACCCGAATTTTGTCCTTCGCGGAATGAAAAGATTGCAGTGAAAGTAAAATATGCAAATGCAATGATTTGAAAAGGTTGATCGTATCCAGCCGCTAACACTGGAGGTAGATCCACTACGGATGAAGGTAATCGTATCCAGCCGCTTACACTGAAGGTAGATTCCTAAAGGCAAAGGTGATCTTATCTAGCCGCTTACACTAGAGGTCGATACCTAAGGGGAGTGATCTTATTCAGCCGCTAACACTGAAGGTCGAAACACTGAGGAAAGGTGATCTTATCTAGCCGCTTACACTAGAGGTCGATACCTGAGATAGGTAATCTTATTCAGCCGCTTACACTGAAGGTCGATTCCTAACGGGGGGAGTGATCTTATTCAGCCGCTAACACTGAAGGTCGAAACACTGAGGAAGGTGATCTTATCTAGCCGCTTACACTAGAGGTCGATACCTGAGATAGGTGATCTTATTCAGCCGCTAACACTGAAGGTCGATTCCTAACGGGGGGAGTGATCTTATTCAGCCGCTAACACTGAAGGTCGAAACACTGAGGAAGGTGATCTTATCTAGCCGCTTACACTAGAGGTCGATACCTGAGATAAGTAATCTTATTCAGCCGCTTACACTGAAGGTCGATTCCTAACGGTGGGAGTGATCTTATTCAGCCGCTAACACTGAAGGTCGAAACAATGAGGAAGGTGATCTTATCTAGCCGCTTACACTAGAGGTCGATACCTAAACTGAAATGGTCTTACCCTGAATAGGTGCCTGGTTTTGAACCGGAAAACATGATTGTATGATGCATGTTATGCTTCATGTTACTTTATGCAGTATGATATGCATGCAAAATGATATGAGATAAACTCAATCAAGGATTCCTGCTGGGGAAACTCAGCTGGGGAATTGGGGACAGTTTGTGAAGGAGGTTCACTGGGGAACGCTTACTTAACTGTTGATGAATGCTGGTGAATATGTGATACTCACTGGAGAATCATTGTTGAGGATGCATCACATGATCATGAAATGCATGTGTATGGATGATTTGTATATGCATGCATGAATGAAATTGACATGATGCATGAATAATGTTATGCATGATATGTGGGATGCATGTTGAATGCTGGGAGTTAAGATTGGATGCCGAGCAAGGTCGGGCTTTTCCTGGGGATTTGTATTTGTCTGCCAATGATGATTGGACTTTTTGTTTTGGGTTGAGACTCCTTGGGGAATATCAATAAGGTTTGGCTTCACGGGGATATAAGGATCATTTTGGAAGCATGATCGATATCCAGCCTTGGTTGATGTTTGGATGTTTGGGCTGTTTACTGGGGAATTTTGTTCCTCTTACCCTTGGGGTCCTTGCGCTCCACGTGCCGTGAGCTACGCACTTGCCTCTGCTGAATGGCATAAGTCCTTTGGTGCAATATTTTGGGGGGGGGGGGGGGGGGGGGAATTACCGCAATTCCTTCGAAATTTACGAAAATTCAAATAAAAACAACGTTTGTTTGTTTTGTTTTTTGGAAGAAGTTTCTTTTGTTTATTTCCCATGTTTCGATGCATTTTCATCATGAATAAAACAAAATTTTATGCGCTAATGAGAACACAAAATAATAAAAGGAAATTTATTCAATGCAGATTTGACTTCTTGAATGGGTAAAAATACATGAAGTGAGAAGTGATTACTTCTCTGGGGGAAAAAGATAGAGAAAGACAAGAAAAAAGCAAAAAGAAATTTGTTGGTTTTGGCACAACACATGCTATTTTCCTTATGACTTCGAGAGATTTTTTTTGGAAGATGTTGATGAGACCGATTCTTCTCCTCTTGAATCTTGTCCGGAGCTTGGATGTTGCAGTCATTGCCTTTTTCTTTTGTTAACCCCTAATTTTTGCCTGGACCGCTCTTTCGAGTTTTCAGTCCATCGGGGTGTATTTCCTTTTTTGATGTCCTTTATTTTTGCCTAGATCGCCTTCTCAGGTTTTCGATCTAGCAGGACGCTCTCTATTGCCTAAACCGCCCTTTCAGGTTTTCGATTTAGCGAGCTTTCTTTTTTCTTTTTCTCTTTTTTTCTTTTAGGCATAATACTTCTTGACTGCATCAGAGTTTATTGAGAGTGGGAACTCTTCTCCGTCCATAGTGGTGATGATCAAGGCTCCGCCAGAGAAGGCTTTCTTTACCACGTACGGTCCGTCATAGCTGGGAGTCCATTTCCCTCGGGGATCTTTGTGGATAGGTAATATCTTCTTGAGCACTAGGTCTCCTTCTTTGAATTCTTGAGGACGGACCTTCTTGTCGAATGCTCTCTTGAGTCTCCTTTGATAGAGTTGTCCGTGACATACTGCCGTTAGACGCTTTTCCTCTATGAGATTCAGTTGGTCGAACCTTGTTTGGACCCATTCAGCTTCTTCTAGCTTGGTCTCCTTCAAAACCCTTAATGAAGGGATTTCCACCTCTACGGGAAACACCGCTTCCATACCGTATACTAAGGAGAAAGGGGTTGCCCCAGTTGAAGTGCGAATGGCTGTTATGTAGCCATGTAGCGCAAATGGAAGCATCTCGTGCCAATCCTTATATGTTGTTACCATCTTTTGGATGATCTTCTTTATGTTCTTATTGGCTGCTTCTACCGCACCGTTCATCTTTGGTCGGTAAGGGGAGGAATTATGGTGCTCAATCTTGAAATCTTTGCACAACTCCTTCATCGTATTGTTGTTCAGGTTTGCCCCATTATCAGTGATGATTTTGTGGGGAGTGCCGTAATGGCAAATGATTTCCTTCTTGATGAATCGGGCTACCACTTGTTTGGTTACGTTTGCATACGAAGCTACTTCTATCCATTTGGTGAAGTAGTCGATGGCAACGAGGATGAAGCGATGTCCATTTGACGCTTTGGGCTCGATTATTCCAATCATGTCTATGCCCCACATAGAGAATGGCCAAGGTGAAGTCATGACGTTTAGGGGAGTTGGTGGTACATGCACCTTGTCGGCATAAATTTGGCATTTATGACAAGTCTTGGCGTAGTGGAAACAATCAGCTTCCATGGTTAGCCAATAATAGCCCGCCCTTAGGATTTTCTTTGCCATTGCATGCCCATTGGCATGGGTTCCAAAAGATCCCTCGTGAATTTCTTTGATGAGCATATCCGCTTCATGTTTATCCACACATCTGAGCAGGACCATGTCGTAGTTTCTTTTGTAGAGGGTATTTCCACTGAGGAAGAACTGGGATGCCAATCTCCTGAGGGTTCTCTTGTCGGTGTGCGAGGCATTTTCTGGATACTCTTGCTCTTCAAGGTATCGCTTGATGTCGTAGAACCAGGGTTTGTTGTCAAGTCCTTCTTCGACTGCTGCACATACAACTGGTTTGTCTCTACGATCCATCCTTATGATTGGTGCTTCATTGTGGAAATTTACTTGGTACATTGATGATAATGTAGCCAAAGCATCTGCCACCTGGTTTTCTTCTCGAGGTATGTGATGGAAGTTGATTTCATCAAAATGCTCAATCAACTCTACAACCCGGGCTCGGTAGGGGATTAAATTGGGATGCTTTGTTTCCCATTCTCCTTTGACTTGATAGATGACTAAGGCTGAGTCACCGTATACTTCAAGGTTTTTGATCCTTAGGTCAATTGCTGCTTCGAGGCCTAGGATACATGCTTCATATTCCGCCATGTTATTGGTGCAGTCAAAGCATAACCTTGCTGTGAAGGGTTGGTATCCATTTCTTGGGGAGATTAAAACTGCCCCGATCCCGTGCCCCATGGCATTTGAGGCGCCATCGAAAGCGAGCTTCCATCGAGCTCTCGGTTCTGGCCCTTCATCATCGCTTGTGACCTTTTCGTCATTCAAAGCTACGATATCTTCATCCGGGAAGTCGAATTGTATGGGTTGATAATCCTCCAATGGTTGGTGAGCAAGGTGCTCGGATAAAACACTCCCTTTGATGGCTTTTTGAGCAACGTATTGGACGTCGTACTCAGACAGCAGCATTTGCCAACGAGCTATCTTTCCTGTGAGGGCAGGCTTTTCGAAGATGTACTTGATGGGATCCATCTTCGATATCAACCAAGTTGTATGGGTCAACATGTATTGCCTTAGGCGTCGAGCAGCCCATGCTAAAGCGCAGCAAGTCTTTTCAAGTGAAGTATACCTTGTTTCACAGTCGGTAAACTTCTTGCTTAGGTAGTAGATTGCGTGCTCTTTTCTTCCCGTTTCATCTTGTTGTCCTAACACACAACCCATTGATCCTTCAAGTACGGTTAGGTATAAGATGAGAGGTTTACCCGGAACCGGAGGTATTATAATTGGTGGTTCTTGCAGGTATTGTTTGATCTTGTCGAACGCCTCTTGGCAATCCTCATTCCAATGAACGGCTTGGTTTTTCCTTAGCAGTTTGAAGATTGGTTCGCAGGTAGCTGTCATGTGTGAGATGAACCTAGCGATGTAGTTCAATCTTCTTAAGAAACCCCGGACTTCTTTCTCGGTATTTGGCGCTGGCATTTCTTGGATAGCCTTTACCTTGTCGGGATCCACTTCGATACCTCTTTGGCTGACGATGAAACCCAATAACTTTCCGGATCTAACACCGAATGTGCACTTGTTAGGATTTAAGCGCAGCTTGAATTTTCTTAGGCGTTCGAAAAGCTTTTGTAGATGGACTAGATGATCCTTTTCCGTTTGGGATTTGGCAATCATGTCGTCGACATAGACCTCAATTTCCTTATGGATCATGTCATGGAAAAGAGTTACCATTGCTCTTTGGTATGTTGCCCCGACATTTGTTAATCCGAAAGGCATTACCTTATAGCAGAATGTTCCCCATGGGGTGATGAACGTGGTTTTCTCCATGTCTTCTGGAGCCATCTTGATTTGGTTATATCCCGAGAAGCCGTCCATAAAGGAGAAGACTGAGAATTGGGCTGTATTGTCCACCAATATGTCGATATGTGGTAGCGGGAAATCATCCTTTGGGCTTGCTTTATTCAAGTCCCGATAATCCACACACATTCTAACTTTGCCATCCTTCTTCGGAACTGGCACAATGTTGGCAACCCATGTTGGATACTTGGTTACGGCTAAGAAGCCGACATTGAATTGCTTTTTGACCTCCTCTCTGATCTTGAGAGCCATATCGGGTCGAGTTCTTCTCAATTTTTGCTTCACTGGCGGGCATTCCGGCTTGAGTGGCAGCTTGTGTACAACGATGTTAGGGTCTAAACCCGGCATGTCTTGATACGACCAAGCGAATACGTCCACGTATTCTTGCAGAAGCTTAATCAACTTTCCTTTCACATCTTCATGCAGGGAGGCTCCTATCTTGACCTCTTTCTTATCCTCTTCGGTCCCCAAGTTGACCTTTTCAACTGATTCTTAGTGAGGTTGTATTACCCTATCCCCTTGATTTGCAAGTCTAGACAATTCTTCAGGCGGTTCATAATCGTCCTCTTCATCATCTTCCGTTTGATTAATCGGGAAATCGAAGTCATAAGGGATTAAGGCAGTGTTGTTTTTGGAGGGTGGATTTATAGATCTGCATGAGTATGATTTTTTTTGGGTTTTTTGTAGAAATTTTTTTTTTAAAACAAATGCAAAAAGAAAAAGACTCAAATGACATAAAAGAGTGATTTTATTTATGATTGGAAATGACTTTAAAACATGGGGCCCCACACGACTAATCATTTGCCTTGGGCAGAGCTAAATGATTTTTTTTTTTAAAAGTAAAACAAACATGGTTTATTACTTGATCTTGGTAATGATCTCGGGAATCGCGATAGCCCTCCAATTGTTCAAAGCTTCGTCCGAAGTGCAACGGTACACCAAATCAGGCACGTCTTCATCTACGTCTTCAAGTAGAGCCACTTGATCTTCATTGATAAATCCCGCACTGATGAATGTTTCCGAAATAGGGAGGATCCCTTGCTTTGGAGGCTTTGAGAAAGTTTCGGCTGATGGATGATATCCCAACCCGAAGCGATTTTTCTTCTCCGGTATGTCCACTAATTTGCCCCATCCGGTAGGTCGGCTTTCTTCTAGGGCCTCTCTTATTGCCCTCCATGATGACATGGCTGTCCTAGCCTCTTTCTTGGGCTTTGAGCTCAAAGTCACGACATTCGCCACTTCCAAAGACTGGAATGGAACATCCACAGCTTCTTCGTCCGTTTCTATATAACGGAATGATGAGAGATGGCTTACCATCATGTCCTCTTGCCCGGAAACTACAATCATTTGGTTGTCAATGATGAACTTAAGTTTCTGGTGTAGGGTAGAGGTGATGGCTCCGGCCGCATGAATCCATGGTCGTCCGAGAAGACAACTGTAAGTTGGACTAATATCCATGACTTGGAAGGTTATGGTGAAAACCTTAGGTCCGATTTGGACTGGTAAGTCGATCTCCCCTACGACGGCTCTTCTTGACCCATCGAAAGCTTTTACGACCAAGGCGCTGGGCTTCATTACTGTCCCTTCACATGATAGCTTGAGGAGGGTAGTCTTGGGCATGACATTCAAAGATGACCCCGTGTCCACTAACACTCGAGAGAGGATGTGGTCCATGCATTTTACGGAGATATGTAAGGCGCGGTTATGAATGTGCCCCTCGTCGGGTAGCTCATCGCCATTGAAACCCAAGTACCTACTTGAGGTAATATTTCCAACTATCCCGTCGAGTTGGTCCACAGGAATGTCCTTGGTGACATGTGCCTCACTGAGGATCCGCAGCAATGCTTCTCGGTGTGCTTCCGAGCTTAGTAGTAAGGATAGCATGGAGATCTTGGAGGGAGTTTGACCTAGCTGGTCAATGATTTTATACTCGCTCTTTTGGATTATCCTTAGGAACTCTTCGGCCTCTTTTTGTGGGGTTGTCTTTTGAGAAGGCCCCGCTTGGTTCTCTTCTTCCTCCACGCTCTTTTCTTTGAGCGGCTCTCTTGGTAGTACGGCTGGCGTCTTCTCGAGTTCTTTCGGAGCGAAGACTCTACCACTTCTGGTTATTCCTCCAACACCGGTGATGTTAGTGATGCTGGGCTCAATTTTGGCTAGTGGTTTTCCTTCCACATAGGCCACAGGTGTGTAATTCCATGGTACCCTCTTCGTGCTTTCAAAAGAGAAGGGTGCAGGTACGTGGAATATTATGGGCTGTATAGGCATTGGTAACTCTCTCCTTTGGTAAGGGATTTCGAGAGGTTTTGGGTCGTGAGACTCCAAGGTAGCAACGTCCATGCCATCCTTTATATAGCCCATTTGGATCCAACCTTGGTCCATTAGTTCTTGAAGACAGCTCTTCAACTCTTCGCACTTGTCCGGGTTGATTATGCAGGCTTCACAGTTGGCGTGCATCTCCTCGAACAAACCAAAACCGGTTAAACGCTCCTTTATGGTTGACAGGGGGGTTTTAACATTGGCTACCTTCTTGATTGGACCAAAGTCCTCTTGTTCTTCCACCACATTTACAGAGGGACCCGCATGCCCCGGCAATGGGTTATTTTTTACATTGGGGTTTTCCTCTTTGAAGAATAACAACTTCTTGTCAATAAGGTCCTGAACCTTGTGTTTGAAAACTCTACAGTTCTCGACATTGTGTCCCACGGTTCCTGTGTGGTAATCACATTTTGCATTTGTGTCGTACCAATGTGGATATGGTGGCAACATTGGTGGTAGTAGTCTTGGCTCGACCATCCCCTTTTGGACTAGATATGGCAAGATTTGACCATAAGGCATAGGTACAGGATCAAACTGCCTATTGTTATAATTGTTCCTCGGGCCCGCTTGGTTCCTTGATGGGTACCCGCCTTGTTGTTACTGCTGTTGATTTTGTTGAGGCACCACTACTGGTTGTCGAGGTGGAGTTGCGGGAATTACTTGAGGTGAGTAACGCCCTTGAGCCGTTGCTGCTGCCACATAAGGATAGTGGTAGTGAGGCATTTGATTTGGTGGTGGGCAAGATGGTCCCACTAGAACAGCATTTGTCTCCCCCTCTTTCTTTTTGTGAAAGTTGCTGGGAGGTCTCCTAGCTCCACTTTGAGCTTCTAGAGGGCCTTGGATCTTTCCCCTCTTTACTCCGTCCTCTATTCTTTCACCAACCATGACTAGATCGGAAAAGCCGGAAGATGTGCTTCCAATCATCTTGTCGTAATATGGGCCTTGAAGTGTGCCCATAAAGGTGTCAACAAGCTCCCTTTCCAATAGTGGTGGTTGTACACGAGAAGCTAATTCTCTCCACCGTTGAGCGTATTCCTTGAAGGACTCGTTGCTTCTTTGCAGGAGGTTTTGCAATTGCATCCTATTTGGAGCCATGTCCAAATTATATTTGTATTGCTTTAGGAAGGCATCGGCTAGATCCTTCCAAGTTTGGACATGGGTACGCTCAAGCTGCATGTACCAATCCAAGGACGCTCCGCTTAAACTATCTTGAAACACATGCACCATGAGTTTCTCGTTCGTTGCGTAAGCTGCCATCTTCCTACAGAACATCCGTAGATGGTTCCGAGGGCATTGTATTCCCTTGTACTTTTCGAAGTCCGGTGCTTTGAACTTCGGAGGGATTACCACGTCGGGCACTAGGCACATGTCCAACGCGTTGTGGGCGCCGTATGAACTGAATCCTTCGACGGCTTTCAACCTTTCTTCCAAAACTCGATACATTTGGGTGGTATCATTGTCTTGGTGGGTGGTGTCAGGAGCAGACTGTCTTGGCTGATTATTTTCCACATCATGGGAAATCACCTCATGCTGAGTAGTGGAAGTTCCTTGAGGACGACGCTCTTCGTTCCTTACGGGGATTGTGAGCGGTGGTGGAGGTGGTCCATGGCCCTCATTTTCAAATGGTGGGGTATAACCCGGAGGTAAACCGTAAAGAGGCCATTGCACATTGGCCGCATCCGTTGCTGGGCGAGGATTACTTTCTCGGGCCGATAGAGCTTGCATTAACTCTAGCATCTGATCCATCTTCCCCTTCATTCCATCAACCTCTTCTCTCAAAGCCGCTTGAGTTTGTTCCAAATTGTCCATGATCCTTTGTTTGTTAGCTCGTGTTCCGTACGAGTGTTGGAGATCTGGTTCTTGGACCGAGGGCTTTCGGGGTTTTCGGGCTATGATTGCTTTGAACTGTTTTTAGGGAAATGAATGAGTTTTTTTTTTTGAAAAAAATGCATGAAGATGCATGTGGATGTATGTATGCGATGAGTATGCAAAATATGCGTTTTTTTTTTGCTTTGCTTTATGGAGGAATTTAAAGGTGCACAATTAATATTAGCAATTTGAAATATTAAAGACCGGGAAATTGATTATGCTTCAAAATATATTTGATTAAATAACATTTGTTTACAAAGTGTAACTAATGCTATTACAAATCAAATGGCCGCTCGCTTCTCGGCTTTGCTCATCTCCTCCCTATAGAAATCTATGGTGTCCTTGCAGAACTTCATAAACTTCTGGATCTCCATAGGGATGACAAAGTAGGGCATGACCATCTCGGCCTCCGCTAGCCTCTTTGGAAGTTGGGTGATTACCAAGTTCGAGAATGCAACCAATTTAGTGAAATCTTCACTTAATCGGGTGGCGTCTTGCCATACACACTCAATCACTTCCTTGCGCTGGTCTAGCTTGACTCTTGCACTTCTAATTTCATCATGTAGTTGTGCAATATGGTCCCCGTGAGCTCTTGCAATCTTGTCGAAGTATTCTTCGAATTTCTTGATGTCCTCTTCAAGACGATTGCACTTTAGCCTCCCTTGATGAGAAAGGCTCTCATGTCTTTGCCGCTGGACGCGTTCGGCTTGAAGCTGCTCTTTGTAGTCTTTAACTACTTCTTGGAGCTGTTGATTTTTCTCTTGAAATTTCAACCTCCATTTCCGTTGAGCTTCGATGGCTAATTCGCCAAACTTCTTGAGTTCTTGGTTGGAATGTAAGATTCTTTCCAACTCTTCGTCCTTGGCCACAAGGTTGGCATCCGCACTAACCAAGCCGCCTCCTATCCAATCTCTCTTCCCTTCGGAGATTCTTAGCCGTTTTTGGCATACTAGGAGAGAATTTGTCACTTCGTCACGATCTCTCTTCGTCCTAGTGATATCTCCTAAAGCTTGGAGGTGCTTCAATTCTAAGTCTCCGTTTTTGTTTTGGAGTTCTTGAATTTTAGCTTTGAGTTCCTCCACTTCTTTGTTGGGAATGATTGCAATAGGTTTAGGTGTAGGAGGTTTTGGAGGGCTTATGACCACAAAGGGTAACTTGATTGCTTTGACCCTCTCCTTCACCCATTGAGTATAAAGGGGTTTGGCGACACAGTTTCTCTTGCCGACCTTTCCTTTGTGCACTTGGCTCCATGCTCCCTGGATTCTCTCTAGCAATGCCGGGTCTTGATCGCCTTCCCTTAAGAAGAAAGCTTCCAACAAAAGGTCATTAGGTTTATCTTCCATTGAAAAACCTAATTGTCGGAGAGAGAGGACCGGATTGTAGTTAATACATCCCTTAGTACCAATGAGGGGTACATTAGGGAAGTCCCCGCAACTGAGGATGATTTCCGGGTCCTCTAAATTTGGTGAAAACCAATGGATGTCCTTCTCGGCGAGGGTTGTCATCCGTTGTGACCATTTGAGCTTGGCCCGGTTTTCCACAAAGTCTCGGTTTCTTGGCATGTGGGACATCATCCAAATTTGCACCACAGGAGTACAACAAGAAATTTTGCGTCCCCTTGCTTGTTCATGCCTAGAGTAGAGGGTATGATAAAAATCCGCCAAAATTGTGGGAACCGGATTTTTAGTCATAAATACCTCTAAAGCCGGAAAGTCTATGAAATCGTCCATGTTGGGGAATAAGACAATTCCGTAGACTAAGAGGGCTAAGATGGCGTTGAATGCCCTTCCCTCTTTGTTGGCTAACATTTCCCGAGCTTTGGCTTCCAAAAACTTTCTTGCGAATCCCTTAAGGTTTCCTCTAACTTCCAAGTTAGATGCTACTTCTTGGGTGTCAAGGTATAAGGATTCGGCGATGGCTTCTAATGTGGGGTCCTTTCCCGGACTGAGATAGAGTTCATGACCCTTCATGCTACAACCCAAAATCTTCTCAAACTCTTCCAAAGTCGGCGCTAGTTTGAAGTCTTGAAATGTGAAGCACCGTAGAGGTGGGTCGAAGAATTGCGCCAAAGTGGTTAAGGCCGTTGAATCTATTCTCACGGGTAGGAGATCAAGGATTAGCCCATAGCTTGCCTCGAAAATACTCTTGTTGACTGAAGAGAGCCTCTTACTTAGAGCTAATAAACTTTCCACCCTAGGAGCTTTAACCTTGAAGGCGAGCGTATTTTTGTTCCCGGAATCCATATTTCTTTTTGCTAATATTTAGTTGTTCTTTTTAAACTCCTATAAAGCAAAATGATGCGAAAATTACTTTCATGAATGCAAATGATATGCAAGGGTATGGTTTATGAAGGTTCGGAACTTCCCCCCATCCTCACATGTAGGCTCTAAAAGGTGAAACTTCCTAAGAAGAGGTCCCTAGAGTCATAGATCTCACATGGAATTAGGGTTGTCTATGGACATACGTCGACATGACTTCAATTAATTCCACGTGAAAATCTCCTCTAAGCGGGGTTGGACATCCTACCTCATGGACATACGTCAACGCGGGCTTCCGCACACAACCTCCTTCTAACTTAGTTTTTTTCTCAAGCTCGGGTAGAGAGCCTCACACTTCCGGCATTAACCCGAACAATGTGGAGTAACATCGCTCAAGTAACCCCCGCATTTGATATATATATGATATGAATATAAAGCAAAATAAAGCAATTATAAACAAAAAGCATAGATATGACATGGATGAATAAAATAAAAGCATGGCGCGCAAATAAAATAAAAACAATTGGCTTAAAAGCCAAATAGGTTAGGCTTGACTCGCTAGTGGGAAAAGGTCCCCAGTGAAGTCGCCAGCTGTGCGCACCTCGTTTAAAAAAACGCGCAAATCCTCCGAGGACGTCCGCGAACGCTCGGAGGGCCTTTGTGAAGTCGCCACCAAAGTTTTTGTGTAAAGGGAACGTTGATAAACCCTTAAGTTTTTTGTTTAAAGGGAAACGATAATAAAACCCTTGACGATGAGGAAAAGGACTGGTCATCGCAACCATTGTCGGGTTCGGGAGTCGATTACGCAAGGGGAAGGTATTAGCACCCCTCACGTCCGTTGTACTCAACGGGAACCTTCTATTTGGCTAAAGCTTAAATTGTTTTTAAATGTTTTGCGCGCATGCTTATCTATGTCAAAATATAAAAAAGGGGGAAAGAAAGAGATGAAAACAAACGAAAGGAAAAAAGAAAGTTTTTTTATTATTGCGCTTGACAAGATGTCGATCTTGCTCCTACGTATCTCCCGGTAGTCGGAGAATTCAAAGCGTACGTAGTTCTTTGGTAGAAAAACGTACATGTGTTGGTTAATTTTAAATGGACGATGTTTTAACCGAATTCTTGCGATTCAACGTAGCTTGTATGCTCGCGCTCGGGAGACTTATTAAGCGTATAGCTTGTATGCTCGCGCTTGGGAGACTTATTAAGCGTTTGTTTACGAATTGCGCTAGAATGTTAAAAGGTACGTCCGTTGGGTAAAACGGGTTCGAGTTGGTCGCTATGGGACCAAAAGAGGTACAATGGACTCAAACGAGTCAATCATTGACCGAGGGGACTCCAACGAGTCGGGGGATTGTTCGATTGATCCAATGGGATCAAGAACGGGTACAATGGACTCGGACGAGTCGAACATTGACCGAGTGACTCAACCGAGTCGAGGTGTTGAATCTAGTGGCCACGGGGGACCAAAAGGTTCGGATTGACCACAAGGGGGCCAAGATTTTGGTTTGGTTATGGTTGGATACGTGAAAATGGAATGACGATTGTCCGAACGACGAGACATACGTCACGCATTCGTACAATCGGGGCAATGGAGAGACATACGTCACACCATCCCTTTTTCATTCAAGTTTTTGGCTGAATTTCTTAGAAATCCC
The DNA here is from genome assembly GCA_018208015.1 of Medicago ruthenica. Classification (NCBI taxonomy): domain Eukaryota; kingdom Viridiplantae; phylum Streptophyta; class Magnoliopsida; order Fabales; family Fabaceae; genus Medicago; species Medicago ruthenica. The sequence goes on along the minus strand of CM031377.1, from coordinate 47,992,785 downwards.
AAGGTTTATCAAAACATTTGGTTTGAAACCCAAAATGAAGAGATTTTAGCAATTTTGTTAGAAAACGCACAAGTTCGGCTCATTTTGCGAACGGTTTTGAAAAGCGAACAAATTCGGCGTATGTTCATGTTTGAGTTTTGAAAATCATGAACAATGTTTATTGCTCAAGTTTTGATTGAAAATGATGAACCTAGCTGGTTTGTTCTAGTTGTTTTGAAAGATTGGGAACATAACTTGTCTTGCAAGTTATCCACAAAGTGTTACCCGAACTTGCGAATTTTCCAATATTATGCAAAATCCTTGAATTGGTTTGGATAAAATGGGTTTTAAAACTCCTAGGTTCTGAGCTCTTGGGCTAGAACCTCACAAATTGGCCCTTTGGGCACCTAAACTCAGATTCTGAGTTCTGTCATGGTCGCTCTGCGACCATGACTTCGCACTGCGAACAATGCGAATTTTTGAGTTCAGAAGTTGTTTCTGAACTTTTGTTCAGAAACAACTTCTGAACACACTCAGGACCTTTTAGGTGAGTGAAAAGATTTGAGTTTTTGCAATGAAAAGGTTGGACAAACCAGTTTTGATGTTTTGAAAACCTTGGGATTTCTTTTGAAATTCAAAAGGGGTTTTTTAGAACAAAGAGGTTTTGAACCAAAATTGCTATGCAAGCACAATTGAAAACGCAAAACAAAGGCTTAGAAACTTACAGAGATCCTTAGCAAAGCTCCAGCTGCAATGGATTTGAGTTGGTTGAAGGTTCTTGCAATGGTTTTGAGTATTGGATGGTTTTTGAACTTTGTAAGGCTTTGTGTTTGATTGGTTTTTTTTCTGGTTGTTTGAGTAGTGTTTCTTTGTGTGTAATGCTCTTTGAATGCTGTATTTTCTCCTCTTTCTTATGCTATGCAATGCTGCATTTCCTCTTGCCTTGCATCTCTATTTATAGGCCAAAATGCAATCTCAAGTAATGATGAAAATCCATAGGACCTAGCTGATTTGTGGGCTAAATTCAGGCTATTTGACTTTGCATTTAATGCTAATGGATAGAGGCAACTCTGCCTTGTGCCAAGGGTTAAGTCTTTGACTGATTTCAGCCACAAAGTCAAAGGTTTTAGGATAGAAATGATGATGAATAATGCTGGATTGCAATTGGCCAAACTTGGGGATCAATCCTTGCAATCTCAATGGTTGATCAATGAAAACGTGCACGGTGATGTGCAGAGATTGGGGGATGCAAAAGGCTACATATGGCTGGTGTGAGAGGGATGAAAAGCTGTTGCAAAACAGGGTAGGCAATCATGACTTTTTCAAGTGAAAAATCAGCTGGGTTTGACTGGTTTTGGGGAAGCAAGCAGGAAGAAAGACTTCAAGCAGGTGGCTGGCAACCTTGGGGTGGTTAACAGGTCACTTGGGAGGGACAAAAGCTGCCCAAGGGCAAGCCCACTTGCTTGTCACATGCTAGGTTAGAAGAAAAAGCTTCCAACCTTGGCATTAATGGCAAGTCTCTCATTTCTGGTTTTGCTTGGCCCAATTAGCCATGAATGCTGATTAAAATAAATATGCAAATGATGTGCAACAAATTCTAGAATTAAATCAAAGAAACCAAAAATATGCAGAAAAATCGCAGACTTCGCAGTGCGAAGTGACCTTCGCAGTGCGAAGTCATCATTTTTGAAATGTTGACTTTTTTGTTGACTTTGGTTGACTTTGACTTTTTCCCTCTCTTTGATTTTTTTTGATTTTTTTTTGTTTTTGAAAGGCTTAGGACAAAATTGGGGTACTACAGTTAGTCAAGTGTATTTTTATAGTATTTCAAACTCAAAATGGTGAATTTCTCCACTTTGAGTTTGAGGGGGACTATTAGAGTATAGTGAATAAATCATAGTTAGTTGATATGTAAACAATGGTTAGTTGGTTTGTTAGGTAGTTAAGAGTTAGTTAGACTAACTCGCCCTATAAATAACTCTCACTATTGTACTCTTTGGTAATCTTTTTCATTCTAATTCAATATGAATTACAAAGATTATTCCTTTGTTTCTACCTATCAAGCCTACTTCTCCTATGAACTTCATCTTCATCTCTTCGATCCTATCGTTTCTGACAACTAGCTAATATAATTTCATCTTTTTATTAATTCATTTTACTTGCATTATTCTGTAAGGCCAATGTTTCATTATCACTTATCCCCCTTTTTCTTTTCTACTATTGGTGCAGGTTTGAAATTCTAAAGTTCTAGACTATTTCTTTCCCTCTACACTACGCTCAAAATCTCGTCACAAAAGTTTCTTTTGATATCCTTTTTGAGCAGGAAAATCTATGTATTTAATTAAGCATTTTGAAATGAAATTGTTAGATTCAAGTAACTGAAGTGTCATCTATCTTGAATGATTATGCAATTGTGAGCTTCTAGTGCTAATTTATATGCCACTACTTGCTGCTATGCTTCATCCCTTTAGCTTTTGTTTATTACTAATTAATATATCTCCTTTGCATATTGAAAGTGTGAAAGATGAGATGAGGTTGACACAAAGGTTAAATTATGTGTTTTTGTTTTCGTTGGAGAGATGGTTGAAGTCCTAATCAAAAAGGAACATGTACATCATACACTAATCAAAATTTTCAAAAGTAAAGTAATTTAAATTGCATCGACTTTTGTCAAGTGCTTTTCTATGGATCAATAATATCTTTAGTCTTCTCACATAAATAATGATAATTATATAACTGAGGTGGGAAAATGTATGTGAGAAAAATACATGATTTTTTAAAAAAAAAATGTCTCTTTTTTCTAATGTAAAAGGAAAACAAAACGAAACACTAATAAGACATGACAATAGAGGAACAAACTCCCCTTAGTCTTTCTCAAAAAGTCAACCATGACAGAATACAAAATAAACTATGATCAGCTATCACTCACACCATAGGTTATCTCAAACTTCATTTTTCTCCCTTTGGCTTCTTCAGGGGGATAGCATTAGATGACAAATTAGCCTGAACAGGTATACTTCCTGCCATGAGAATGCACATATAATAAAGGAGTAATTAGAACATATTCAAAATTATTAACTTGATATCAAACAAGTGACCAAGATTAAACACCCTTCATGACTCTCAATTACTCAATTTTCTCAACATTAACTGTCCTTAACTCCTCATTACCCTTAGATCATATGAACATCCCATATATGGTTAACTTTCATTACATTTTCCTGGAAAATTAGTACTACACGTAACAAGTCGGTTACTACGTACTGATGTTACAGGAAATAATGATGATGAGAAATGAAAAGAAACAATTACCAGACTTCAGAACTTCAGAATATTTTACAGGAAACATAAAAATTGAGTATAATAAAGTCCAACTACTCTCAAATGTTATAATTCAATGCAGTTATCTAATATTTTTATAAGCATAAATTGTGTAGCACCAACGATTTGAGTAGATTAAAATAGTCGGTAATTTCTCCTCAATGGTTATATAAACAAATGTAAGTGAATTAATGGCTATGTTAGTTTACATAAGTATTTCAATATGAAAATAGTATGCAGGCACAACCAGTCAAATTCTAAAGATAATATACAAACAAGAGTTAAATATGTTGTTGGTCCCACTAAATATACCAACTTTCTTTTTTAATCACTCTGAAAATTCCATCAAACTTTAGTCTCTATAAATTTTTGTTACCAACATTAGTCATTTCTTTAACAAAAGTTCACGTGACATGTTCAAGTGACTATTTTAGATGAATTTTTTCGATGAACTTTAATATCCTTTTTTGTTATAATTATAATGTTGGATGAGGTTTTGTTTGGTCTAATACTGTACTAACCTATGTACTGGTTGAGGCCGTTTGTGAAGGCAGATTTTGAGGTCAATGAAGCTTTTAGTATGCTGAGACCCTGCAACCACAAGAAATCAAATATGGTAAGTTGTTATGAATCTAGTACAAGAAATATTAAAATGAAAGAATGTGTCCTAAGTGAAGACGAACACACTCCCTTTTACCTCATTCTGGCCAATATTAATGACAAATTCCTCCACATCATTAAGGGGGACCTTCATTCTTTCAAGATATGAAATACCATCAATGGATGACATTGGAGTCACAACCAAGTCATCTGTCACCATAAACGTTAATGGTGCTTTAGCATATCCTCCAGAAATAGGGGATTTAGGATCAATAAATTTAAATATACTTGTTTCCTTATAAGTGCTTTTATATATCGGTAATATCTGGTTCCTGAGTTCAGATTGAGCGGAAATCATTGGAATGGTTAGTTTGTCTTTGAAAAGCTGTGACCTATCTTGTCTGAACTCAATTCAGTCACGCTCTTATATAAATTATCAATGCAGCTTACAAAAGTGAATCCTTGGAGAATATGCAACACTGTTGGAAAATATATTGTGGTTTGAGCTACTGGTAGAGTGGTTAGTAACATAGCACAAGAGTACACACATTAGGAATTAGCTCATTGTAGGAGGAGAGAATATGATTTGGTGAAGCCATCAATATTATTGACATTGCATCTCAAAGGCTTGACTACAATTGCACCCATATAAGTCTATTTATAGGTGCTTGAAGATGTTTCTAGAACTAGAATAATCTAGACCTTTGTTTTCCTTTTCTACATTAGATTATTATAGATGTTTCTAGGTTACAACTTAAGCTAGACATTAATAGAACAATCTAGAAACATGTAGCAACTTTAAGCTATTCTAGTTTTCTCTAATAGAAATTGTCATTTTTTTTAAACTGGAATATTCTAGAAATATGTATCAATTTCAACACTCTTCCTTGATGCATATTTCGAAAACTCCAAATGTAGTATGTAGTTGCTCAAACATAGATTTGTGATATCATCTCGTTCTGCATTGATACTCTTCATAGTTGATCAATTTGACAGGTGTTACCACCACCATAATAGAAAATTTGTGTCACCTCTTGCCATGCATAATATTTGTTGTTGATCTCCTTGTCTGTCTTGTTGAAGACTTCTAACATAGACCATTCTTGCACCTTAGTTGCTCTAGTAATTTTCCTTGTTGGTCTTGTTAAAGACATCTAACAAGGACCACTTTTGCTGCTTAGTTGCATGTGAATCTCCTTGTCGACATTGTTGAAGATTTCTGACAGGGAGCATTCCTGCTTCATAGTTGCTTGTGAGTCTCCTTGTCACTCATGTAGTAGATTCTTGATAGAGACTCATTCTTGCTCTAGTAATTACATTTTTCTTCTTATGCTTGTACTCAAGTTGAGCATCAGAGGTCGCAGGTTTCCATTTTTATTTATTGCCTGGGCTTGTGCTCTATCTAAACTTGAGTCTTAATCGCCATAGGTTTGCGACATTAGTTGGACTTGAACTTAAGAGGATCGGGCTGTTAGGCTACCTGAACTCCTCTATTGCCTTGTTAGTTTTGATTTTGAACTCAAACAGAGTAAGGCCTTGTGGCTAGCTACCTATACTCCTTTTTTGTTTGAGTCATAGACTAGATTTTCTAGTTGAGTTGGATAGTAGAATTCATGGTGTAGAATATATAGTTGGTGACACGAGGCCATATTTTGTTACGCCCAGTTAATGACCGAACGCAACTCTGATACCACTGTTGGAAAATATAGTTGTTTGAGCTAGTGGTAGAGTGGTTAGAGCATTGGACAAGAGGACACACATTAGGAATTAGCTCATTTTAGGAGGAGAGAATATGATTTGGTGAAGCCATCAATATTATTGACATTGCATCTCAAAGGCTTGACTACAATTGCACCCATATAAGTCTATTTATAGGTGCTTGAAGATGTTTCTAGAACTAGAATAATCTAGACCTTTGTTTTCCTTTTCTACATTAGATTATTATAGATGTTTCTAGGTTACAACTTAAGCTAGACATTAATAGAACAATCTAGAAACATGTAGCAACTTTAAGCTATTCTAGTTTTCTCTAATAGAAATTGTCATTTTTTTTAAACTGGAATATTCTAGAAATATGTATCAATTTCAACAAACACTGCTCCTAAGGGGAAAGTGAGAAAACTAAAAACGAAGTCAGCAAAATCATCCTCTGCTTCAACAAACAAAATCTGTTCATTTGATTTTCTTCTCACGACTTTCACACCCATTTCATCATATTGTTCCTTTTCTTTACCAATATTAACCTCCAATTGGTTACTTGGGACAAAATTTTCAACAAATTGTTGCTTTTAAATATAAAGTCAGACAGAGGAGTTTTTGAGACCAAAGATAATTTGAGAAGATCAATAACCTATTCAAACCATAGAATGAAGAATATATTAGTGAGAGAAAACAACAACAATAAAAAAATAATAGTAATTATAATTATATAATTATAATCAACAACAAATATGTCATACAAACACAAAATACGAAAACATACCTCTTTCTTGGTGATGTTGATATTAATGGTTTGTTTATCAATAGCATCAATGTCATTGACTCCAAGCTTCTGAAGGAGATTTAAACTTGTCGTAACAACATTTGGCATAACATAAAGATTATCAGATACGATAAACGTCGACATTTCCTTAACAAAGTATTCCCAAATCATGTTTGTGGTTTTTTTTCTCAAAATTTTCTTTTCTAAAAGAACATATCACTTTTCGTTTTAAGTGTGGTGTATTAAACACCTACACTGATTCTTGAGAGAACAACATCAAGCAATATTGAGTAGCTTCTCTATTATACTTGAGAGAATGCTACCGTTGGATAATGAGACAAAGTCGGGTACAAAGGTATGTTGCAATAATAGACTGTACGACTTGTACTATTTGACCATCGTCTTCATTTGTTTTAATGCGATCTCTTTTTTCTAAAAGGGCATGAGAGAATCACTTTGTTAAACTTGGAGTATCATTCAATTGTTATTCAAATAGAGCTTGGGATGTGATCTTTAGTTGGATCATTGCAGCGGATTGATGTGTCTAAAATGTTTTCTTATGATAAATGGTTATATCAATCATCTAAGAGATAGCTTGGTCAGATGGTTAAACTTTGACTTTCTTGGCACTGATGATATAGAGGACCCTTGATGCTCCAAAAATAGTTGTCTATTTTCCAATACATGCAGAGTGTAAGTATATATTGTCGCAACAAGTAATAAAGAGCAAGTGGAGTATTGATCCCATGTGGATTGGAGTGGATAAGTTCAAAGTAATTTCATTTTCTAAGTTTAATTATTCAAGATTCGAAATGACAAATGACAAAGATACGATTTTTAGATTTTAAATATACTAAAGTAAAATGCAGAAGTAAATAAAGCATATAAAATGGATTTAGAGATTCAAGTGAAAAGATGTGGTTAAGGAATTAACTTGGTAACGATAGAGGTTTACAAGATTTAGAAAGTTAAAACTTTGAGATGGAAGCTATATCTTCATATAAATTTATGAGGAGATCATATAGAGAGCTATAGTTTCGCACAACTTCCTAACAACCTGGTGGCCTTTGGAGTCTTTCGACACAACCATCATGTTAAGCATGTGAAGACACACCTTCATCGAGGTACAATCTAACATGCAACGTTACTAGGTTGGTCATCAGTAGCTCTCCGTCTGGGGAGAGGCTGAGCCATGACCTATGACATGAATCCTAGTTAGGTCTCCATGCTTCTCACGGCTCCTCCAAGATCTAGGTGGCATCCAAGTATTTTTTCTTGTTCCCATCTCCTTTCGGTACTTAGGGACGTAACTCATATTAAACAAACAATTCCATTCCTATCTCCTTTCGGTCTGAAGGAATTTGGCAATGAATGTAAAAGTAGCTAAGTTTTACTTTCAAAGATTAGCATTAAAATAGTTTGTTTAAAATAAGCTTAAGGTTGTAACAAACTGAACTTGCAAACATAATTAATACATAATCATTCCCTAACCACAAAAGTGGTTAGTTCATAATGGACTTAAACATAAAAAAAATGGAAAAGATAAAAGATTAAAACATAATTGCATAAATCATTAGATAAGATTAGAGTTTACAAAAGATAAATTACAATCCTTTGAGGATTAAGGTGTGTCTTTGCAACACTCCTTCAACAGTTTACTCTAATGACTATAAAATTCCGAGACTTAACTATTATGTTTTCTATATGAAATAGATGAAGGTATGAGATGAAGAATAACGTTTTCAATCTCGAAAGATAGTGTTTAGGGTTGATTGGAGGTTGGTGCCTCCAATATCTATTCTATTCAGCACAGCAGACCATTAGCGCACACTTGCGAATGAAGGCTTATTGTTCTTTTATAATACAAGTCCTTTCTTGTCCCTTAGTGCCATTTTGGTCTTTTCCCATGTGATGGTGTTTGCCTTAACCATTACACATAAGAATATACCTTATCCCTTTTGTGTTCTACTTGAGACTTCCTTATCTTCCTCTCTAAGCACAATATGTCATTGGCCCACTTTAGTGCATATCCAATAAACAAAGCTTAATACGTTGCAAAGTTATAGCTTCTTACATTGCAAGGCTTTGTCCTTTTGTACTTTCTCTTCTTTGCTGTTTATCTCTTGGGAATCAACATATTCATTCTTCCTTGAACTACATTCCTTGGAGCCAGCTCATGTAAGCTTATTCCTTAAGACTTGAGAATAATGGACCCAAGGTCGTACACTTGTACGACCCGTACTAAGAGATCTTTAACGATGTAGCTCCAGATGTCTTTTCGGCGCTACATCAACAATTTAAGCAAGAATTCAGCATAGTAATCTAATATTATTAAGCAAGAATTGTGTAGCATCAACAATTTGAATGTTATTTTATAAGAAAACGAGGAAGAAGATGAACAAGTGTCAAGAATCAACCTAGAAGGAAAGCAAAATTGTGATGAAAATCACTTAAAAACATAATGCCGTTGATGAATCAAGGTTGAAATCGAAGAAAAACGGAGAAATAGAAGATGAAGATGAGGAATTTTCAAAGAAATTTAGAGAAAAACACGAAGCTTGAGAAACACGCATCCATGGCGGAAGGAAGCGTAACCAAATCGTAACAACCTTTCTCAAAGAAGGGAACTGATACTATATTAAGAAACTGGATTGAGAACTCTAAAGAAGAAAATAGAGAGCATTGTGAATGTAATTATGTTATTTCTCAATGAATGAATTACATTTATAAGCAAGCTCTAGACTATGATAGCTATCATGTTCATCTTAACAATTGGCTTGCTTTCTAACTGGTTTCCTACCAATACTAACTGTCATGACAGTTGCCAACATCTCATTGATAGCTGTTCATGATGATGCGGCAGATTAGTTACCACTAGGTGAGTTAGCTTGTTCAAGAATCTTTCTTATTCTTCTTCTTTCAATCTTAACATTTTGGAAAGAAAAAGCAGTCACAACACGAATAACACTCCCTTGAATCTCCCAAAAAGAATATAAGGAAAATTAATTAATCACACTCTATTGGGTATTGCAAACGGTTGGGTTTTCGAAGCAGTGATTTGTTAAGTAAAATGACAGAATTTACAACTATGCAACTGAAAAAGTTCATGATGTTTTGAGGTTATACAACAAGGAGAATTTTGACGGCATTAAGGTAAGTCGGTATGTATTATGATTTGCAGCCTAAAGTGCAGACTTATCGAGGTATAGAATTGAGTTCTCCAATCAGTTTGCAATAAAATTGGTTCTAGTCTTGTATACTTGGGTGTTAGCCTAAAATTGGTTCTACCTAAAATTGTTTTGTTGATGAATATTGAGTTTTATTCCTTTAAAGAGGTGGGAGGTGAGTTTAATTTGAAAAATATTCTGATGTGAACAATCTTGTGCTGAAGATGGTAAAATATTTCAATATATATTAAAATGTTTTCAAACTGGCAGTTGAAGTTTACCTCGCAATGTACATGCAAGCTGGCATTGTTGATAAACTACTTATTCTGGCCTTTCTAAAAATTGTGGGGTGGCCAAAATATTGTTGCTGCAATGGTTGTTACTGATCAACAGACCTATCATTACAAAACTCGATTAATTTGGGAGAATGAGTAAGTGTATTCATTATGTCAATCCAGATAGGTGTGTCAAGACAATTCTAAAACAACAAGCTACTTCTTGATACTGCAGAAGAGAAATCCACACCACCACTGACCAAAGATTACTGCTAGACTATAAAAGAAAAATATGTAGCTATTTTCAATAAGAAAAATGATTCACAGGGGAAGTGTTCTAGCTGCTAAGGTTCTGATCAAATAAAAGGATTTACATCCTAAGCATGAAACTGAGCATGTTACTAGTTACTATGATCTTTTCAATAAGTTTCAATATTCATAATCGCAGACAACAATGTGCATGAAGGAAATACATTGTAATAATTTGTGTTTACTCTATAGTCTGTATGTATGTGATTTAACATTCTAGTTTCGGTTTATATTGTGATTATTTTGGTCCAATGGTATATTCAGTCTTCTCACTTCAATATGGCAATATAACAGTCATAACTGAAGTAGCAAAATCAATATTCGTAAGAAAAGAGATATAGATTTTCTAAAAGGTCTCTAATCAGAACAATCTCCATCCCAAAGTTCATAAAGTTTTCAGCATAAAACAACATACTACAAAACAAACCATGCCCATCAAAATTACTAAAACATAACCACATATTTCAAACACAAAAAAGACGACATGCTTGCTCTCCACCATCCCTAATCAGTCATCACTCCATAGGTTGCCTCAAGCTTCATTTTTCTTCTTTTGGCTTTTTCAGGTTGCACATTGGGCCATCTGTTAAAGCATGCATTAGATCACAAATTAGACAGAACCGGTATACTTCATCCCATGTACATACGCACATAAAATTGAGTAAATTTAGTATCAAGTACTATTTCAAAACTGTTATCATGAAACATGTCGCCGTGATTAAAGAAAAAAGATCATTTCTCACCCTTCTTGAATTTCTCTCTTCCCTTCTTACATTTCAATCTTTCTTCCTTCTCTTCTTTTTCTATGTTCGTTTTTAATTACTCTATTTTCTTAACATCAACTATCCTCTATTCCATATTAGCTTTAATAATCATATGTACATGCATTACATACATTATTACCTTCCATTACACAGATGAATAAAGTACTATTTATAACAAGTAAGATGCTAATCACCCTACAAGATATTATATTGATAAGAAATATAAGGAAATCATTGCTGTAATTCAGAATATTTTACAGAAAAATTAACAAAATAATTATCAAATAGAGTCTAAATTACTGTCAAATGTTATAAAACAAAATGGTAATCCAATCTTTTTAACCATGAATTGTGTAGCACACAAGATTTGCATAAATGAAAATAAATTGACATTTCTCATCCTTAATGGTTTTACCAATTTTTATGAGAAGATGGTACTCCCTCCGTTTCAAAATACATGTCCATTTTAGAGAAATTGCAGTAACCAAGAACAAGCTAGTTTGACACAAAAGTTCCTATTATACCCTTGTCTTTGATTTCCTCCATTTTACATTTATTTACCTCATCTCATAATTACTCCCAATACCAATACCAAAATTAATTAAGCAAATTAGTCCATCATTTAAACATCATTGACCATTTCTTGGGAGAGTCCAGTAGTCATTTCTTGGGATAGTGCATAAGTAAATTCACTAAAAATTGGGTCAACATTTATTAGTAGAAAATAATTATTGTGGAGAAAATCTAGAATCTAATTAATTGGTAGGCAAGGGTAAAATAGACAAAATGTATCCTTAAACTATCAAATGGACATGTATTTTGAAACAAAAAATTTCTCCAAAATGGACATGTATTTTGAAACGGAGGGAGTAGTAAATTAGTGGTTAATGGTTATAGCACTTAACTCATTCAGTTTCCCTTAGCTACTAGACCAAACTACCTACTACTTGGACAGGAGTACAGTATTTCACATGCGACTTTTGAATAAAAGCACAACTAGTAATTATCTAAAGATAAATTAAAACAAATTCTGCATGAGCTTTAATATCGTTTTTATTATAATTGCAATTTACGACGAGATTTTGATAATTTGGTTGAATATTGAACTCACCTAAGTAGTGTTTGAGGCCGTTAGTCAAAGCAGATGTCGAGGTCAATGAAGCTTTTAGTATGCTGAGACCCTGCACCATCACCATAGATACAAATTATGCAATCAAGAAATATTAAAATGAAAAATTGTGCTAAATGATGTCTCACACACTCCCTTTACCTCCTTCACTCCAATATTGATGACAATTTCCTCAATGTCATTTAGGGGGACCTTCATTCTTTCTAGATATGAAACACCATCGAACGATGACATCGGAGTCACAACCAACTCGTCTGTCACCATAATCGTTGTTGGTACTGTGACATATCCTCCAGAAACAGATTTTGGATCAACAAATTCCATGACTTCATCAACTTCTTTGTAAGTAAAAGCAGCAGTTTTGATTGGTAATATCTGGTTCCTTACTCCATGCGTAGGAAAAATTTGAGGCTTACTTAGATAGTTTTTAATTTCATGTGACCGTAAACATCTCTCTGGACTCAATTCAGTCATGCTTTTATATAAAATATCAATGCAGCTTAAAGAGGAGAATCCATCTAGCATTTGCAACACTCCTCCTAGAGGAAAAGTGAGAAAACTGAAAAGAAAGTCCGCAAAATCTTCCTCTGCTATAGCAAACATAACGTTTCTAGTTGATTTTCTAACCAGTAGTTTCATCAGCATCTGCTTACCCTTTTCAGATGGTAGGCTCTTTCCGATACTAATCTTGGACTTGAATATTGGGTTACAAAGGGTTTGTTTCTTCTTTAAGATAAAGTCTGTCAAAGGAGTCTTCGAGAGCATGGACAACTTGAGAAGATCAACTACCTACAAATTTAAACATAGATATTCATTTGAAAAAATCAACACAATGATAATGCTATAGAAACCGAGAAAAGTCGAAGAAAACATGCCTCCTTCCTGTTGATTAGTATCGTTTTTCTCTCGATATCCGCAATATTATTGATTCCATTCATCCGAAGCAAACTTAGACTTTTAACTAGATCATTAGGGATCACACAAAGGTCGTCCTGAATTATAAAAGTTGCAGTTTCCTTAACAAAACCATTTTCATCTGGAAACAATTCACTGGGACGGATGTCTACATTTAACTTCCTAGCTCCACAAAGACACTTATGATTCCTAATAAAAGTGGTCAATCTCCAACATAAAAAACATCTGAAGTATTTCATGGGTGTGTCATCAATGTTCAGCTTGAGCTTGTTGCAGCAACCTTCCATTGAGTTCATTGGTTTCTGTAGCATTTCCTTGCAAGTCTGTGACCACAGATATTGTTGATCTAGATCTGTCACACTTTGATACAGTGAGCTAATGCTTCCAAATCTCACTGCTTCAATATTTGAGTCCTTAGCCACGAGTCTTGCAATAGTACCTAAAGGCAATGTTAAGAAGCTGAAAAGAACATCAACAAAATCCTTCCCAGCCTCAGCATACACAACTTTTTTCCTTATTTTGTCCACCATAACGTTCAAGCAAACTTTGTCAACCTGTTCGCTTGATTGATTTGCACTGCTAGCCATTGTAACGAACAACAGCAGATCACCAAGTGTCTAAACAATTAGAAACACAACGGGTTTTTGATTTTAGAAAGATTTGGAATGTGAAGTGAAACTATTAATCACATCAGATAGTGCAAAAGCTTTGGAGTAATTGGCCACAAAAAAGGTTTGGTTATTGTTATGCTTCTTCATTAAAAACTTAAGCAAATAATACCACTGAATTTGTAACGTTACATCTTCTTGAACACAGGAATAAAAGTCCTTGGAATTGATTGCATATGGAATATCTAAATTTCTTGGTAGTATTTTTTTGGGAAGGAGAATATTATTAATCACCTCACATTAACCGTTTAGTAACCATCAAAATAATTGTACGATTGATGTTGGAACATTGGTGTGAAGTTGGAAGAAAATTAGAATATTAAACACCAAGTAATAATACTTTGAGCTAGTGTGATATGAATTGAAAAAATAGAGAGTGAGGTCCCACGTAAAATAGAACACACACATTACTAGTGTTTAAATTGCGGTATTTAATTTTTAAATACATGATATTGATAAAAATAATAGTAATTATTATTTTTATTCATGAATATCACTTCCCACAATTTTAGTTTATGTTGGTTGTGATAAGGTTTGAGAATCCAACTGAATTTCCTATTTTTCCTTCATTCATATCCAATGAGTTTGTTTCCTCCACTTTTGTGGATTTGTTTCTTTTTGATCTTATCCACAAATATTGTTGAACTGATTAGTGATTAAGTTTCATTTTGATCTTATCAATTAGAGTAACTGCTGCCGCAATTTTAGCTAAAACAGTTACAAAATCTCTATATAAATAGAGGACTCCTCTCAGTTCAAAAATTACACCAAAGAGTTCTATTGAGTTGTTGAGAACTCTTTCTCTATTCTCCCCCCAACATGTGTTAACGAGCTATTCTTCTCCTTATCTCTTTCTTCTGTCCCTTCGGAATTAAGAGTGTTCTTAAGACCTTAGTCCCTATTCGGTATAATGTCCCTTCGGAATTAAGAAAGGTCTTAAGAACATAGTCCCTTCGATAATATATGTCCCTTCGGAATAAAGAGTACTTTTAAGATCATAGTCTCTTTTGAAATAATAATGTCCCGTCGGAATTAAGAATGATTAACGGTATAATATTCTTTCGATATTTTTCTATTTTTGGAGAAGTTAAAAAGTTAGAACGATGGTATCACCGTATTTGAGTGGTCTTAGTACCATATTGATATTTTGGAGAGCTTAAAGGTTAGAATGGTGATAACACCATATTTGAGTGGTCTTAGCACAATAATAGAGTGGTCACAATACCATATTAGAAAGTGGTTTCAGTATTAAAGAGTGGTCTTAGTACCATATTGGAGGTGTAAATCTCGAACGGTTTTCTACAGTGCAGTAGTTAACCGCACAGTTGTAGCTGAGCTTGTTTTATCCTGGAGGCGGCGTGGTTGATAGTCTGTCTTGCACAATTTTGGGCAGTGTCACGAAACGTCTTAAAGAGAGCGACATGGTCGTGACTCAACCTAGTAACAACTTCGGTAGATAGTCCCTTTCAAAATAGAATTTGAAAATCCAAATACAACAGTTTGGAAATCCAAAAACAATAATTGCCCCTTGAAACGGTACTCCCTCATCCTCCAATGGGGGAATCAGAGTATCAAATAGTAAGATTATCAACGACTAGGGGTGAGAATAGGCTCGTTAGGGCCTGTTACCGACCTACATAAAGCTAGGCTCAACCTAGTTTCTTTATTGAAAAGATTCGGCTCAATCTTTTTAAAAAGCTCATTAATTTAAAAAGCTTTACTTCCTCCGTTTTAAAATACATGTTGCATTTTTGTAATTTGTATTATTCACATAACTTATTTTGACCATATTTTTTAACTAATATATAAATATAAATATTAACATGTATGATATTTAATTTATCTCGATAAATATTTTTAACATATTAAATTTTTACAATTTTTTACTATAGATAGTTAACATATTAACGATCAAAGTTGTGTATTGGCATGTGTGCGGTTGACTGAGACATATATTTTGAAACCGAGGGAGTACTACGATGTATAAAAGTTGGAAAAGGATTCAAAATTTAATTCAAGGATAAATTAGAAATATCTGTATTAATTATAGTATTGTTAATTGTATTTTGATTATACCCTCAAAAAAGAAAAAAATTGTATTTTGTTTATATTTGAGACTAACAACATTGATGTTTTTGTTGGTTATATTTGAGACTGATAGCTTATAACTGATAGCTAATCGCTGATGGTTAATAGCTTTTATAGCCTATGACTGATGACTGATAGTTGATAAGCTAATTGAAGTGTTTGGTAAAATTAACGGTTCAACTAGCTGATAAATGTAAATTTATATATTTTATATATTATTAAATTAATTTTTTTAATGTTTTATTTTAAATTTATTTAACTTTTAGTTTTAATAATTTATAAAAAAGTTAAAGTATTAAAGTTTATTTTAAAAACATAATAAAAAATAATCGTAGATATCTTATCAAAAAGAAGAAATAGTAATCGTACACATACACGTGTGTATATATATATATATATATACTCATCACAGTTGAAGAAAAAAATAAGCACAAACATGTTCTTCTTTTTTATTTAAATTAAGGCCCTAAAAAGAGCAGGGGTGATTTCGCCATGCGCATGGGCGCATTGGACAACCTCTAGGGGGAGAATTATGTAGTCTTTTCGTCCTTTTTCGAGTGTTCTTTCGTCTTGAAATGCCCTGAAACTTGAGATGAATTTCTCCAACTTGTATTGTCTTCAAAGATCTTCTAAGTAGTATTGATCTTCATTCTTTAAACCCCTTTATCCTCCATGACACGTCTTGTTTTTCTGAATTACATGATTTATCAATAAAAAGACTAAAAACACCTATGAAGTTGCATGCTTAGGGAAGAAACTAAATTACAATGACTATAATGAAAACAATACAAAATGTTCCTCAAATCATGAACAACTCATCTCATTGACGTCTTATATATCTTCAATTGCAAAGAAAATAACTTAAATTGTAGCTAAAACATAATATGATGCTACATAATCATTAATTAATCTTAATGCTTCACCTAGTAAAAATAGGGACAATATTTGTAACTTTGCGATCGAATGTCAAAGTGGAATAAACTAAGATGGAGAGCCTAGCCAAGGGAGTATTGCAAATAATCAAGGATGGAGGAGTTGATAAACTATTTCTTACCAAAACCCTATACCTAGTTAATCTCCTCCATTATGGGCTAGACCTCTTGGCTTTCAAGAGCAAAATGTTTTTAATAATAACCCACAAAATTCTGACTCAGATAAATAGTTAGATAAATTTATGGCATTATAAACTAAACAAAATGAGGAGTCCATGATACCCATAATAAAATGCTTGAAACCCTAACATCCCAAAAACCTCTGGCGTCTTTCCAAGACAACCTGAACAAATCCCCAAAAGGTTAATGAAAATATTTAGAGGATTCAAAGGGTAATGAAAATAAGGGCAGTAACAATGAAAAAGTGAGAAAACTAAATCAATAAGAGAGGAATTATAATAGGTAATGAAAAGTGAAGAAGAAAGGGAGAAACTTTATGTTCTTACAAAGTCATTTAAACCACCCACACAGCTCACCCAAAGACTAGTCTAGCCTAAAAATGAGGAGTGTTTTCAAACTCTTTCTGAATTATCCAAAGAACAATACATCAATTCTCATCTTGTTAAATCCTCGCCAAGAATGTCATATCTCTTTATCTAAGATTTAATAGAACTTTGTTCAAACGAAAGAGAGCTAGATGACGTTGAGATGACAACTTTAACAGAGGAATTGAATGTTAAAGCTAATAATGAATTTCTTCTTTAGATAAAATATCCTGAAAGCTTTTATAGTCCTTGCTTTAGAGGTGTAATAAACATTAAGAATTTTTTTTGCGATTTTGGTTCTAGTATAAGGCTGATGCCCACATCCCTTTATAAAAACCTTCAGATGAATAAGTTATAACAAAGTAATATAATGTTGACACCTATAAATAAATCTTCAAAGGTATTTTAGAAGATGTCCCAATTAAGGTAGAAGATCTCTGTTAAGGTCGTCTGGGGAGATGACTCTTACATGGATGTTTGGTGATGGTATGGACGCGTCCAAACTGGCAAAGCACCTGCTCCAGCAGATATCTCACCCTACGAGAACCGTATCTGAGCCATCTAGAGTAAAGGCTGACCTGCTCGAAGGGACATGCCTCACGGTGTTCATCATACGAGGAGATGATAACACCCGCTAGATCCAGCTGATCCAAATGCGTCATGTACTCGTCTGGTGAAGATAGACCCCTGAACGGCAGATATATCAAGGTGCGTGGACATGCCTACTGATATCCATCTCATGCATCCCTGACACCCACACCCATGAAATACTGAAACACCCAAGTCTGCAACAAAGTCAACAACATATAAATATACAAACAATGAAGACATAGAAATGAATAAATATGCAGTCCATTATTATTTATTTATTTATACATGCAACAAAGATAAGTATTCAACCGTAGATCTTACCATTTAAGGAGCTCTCTTAAAAGACACCCTCTGGGGGCGCCCGCAGCAGCCTGTAAGGGCGCCCTAGCCATGGTTTTGGCCCTTTATGATTTGGGCCCAAAACCATGGCCGGGTAGGCCCAAATTGGGACTACAAATAGTAACCTTGGGTCCTTTCCCAAGGCAAGACCAAAACAGATTCAGAAAACCCTAGTTTTCCTACATTGTACTCACAGCCAGTACAGTTGGCGCCCACCGTGGGGCTACGGTAAAACTGACCTAGCCACCACCTCTGGAACGAAAATCTGTCGATCCACGGCCTCTGAACATCACCAGAACGCCGTGAACCCACCGCATCTTCCAGAGCAACCCTAAATTCTCCAAATCCATCAGTAACATTCTCTGTAACACCCCGCTTTCCCCGCGCGAATAAGCACATAATATATCAGAGTATTTAACAAATAACGGGATGTCACAAAATCATGAAAACATAAAACATACTTATTAACAAACAGGCTCCTCAAGATAACAACATCATGTCTGAAAATCTCTTTATTAGCAGCGGAAAATAATTATAATATCAACTCATAATCAGCACTATGGCATAAAAGCCGAAACATTCGTCATAATTCAAAACTCAACATAAAGTGAATACTTTAATAAAAATCAGCATTGGAGTTTATAAAGTTAACTCCCAAAAACATAAGACAAACGTATTCCCAGTGTTACATAATATCAGAGCATCACGACCCCAATTCTATATACCACTAGGTACTCCTCGTCTAAGCGTCACAGCAAGCTACTTCGAGTTATCTGCACATTGTCAATATAAAGACAATGGACCAACAAAAACAAAAGGGTGAGATATCAAACAATCTAAACGAAAGCATAATAATGAGCAAGTAAAAACATAAGCACAGGATCATACTTCATTATCTCACCAATCATTTTATTCATGTTCACACATCATTTTCATAAACAATCATCATCACCAATATTCAAACATCATCACATCAAGCACATCATGAACATCGCCACACGTCACGGTTATAACAATTTATCATCGACACATAATGCAATGAGACCCGAATTCACCTATATGCATGTGGTACCAAACGTCGCAAAATAATGCCAAATAGGGCATGTCAGGCCGGAGCCCCACGTCACTTTGCCAAACAAGGCTACGTCGCTTTATCATAATTTCAGGCCATCGTTACAAGATGCAATGAATGAGACTTCTAAAATGAAACAACAAAATACATGCAAGCATCGTACATAAACCACATCGCTGCCATATAAGGCTACATCACTGTCACTGTCATTCAAATTCACAATTACATATAACATCGTATTCAAACATCAACAATTCATCATACAATTTTGTAAAACCATAACAAATTATACATAACATATTTCCATGTCAAACCAAGGATACTAGAAAGATATCACAATTATCAACAACTTTCATGTTTATACCAAAGACCAATTTAAAACAGAGACGTGTGAAAAAGACGCAAAAACATGAAACAGAGAATGCTGTCACCGTACAATTTCACTAAGACCTCCTTGGAGTATTTTCATCATAACTCAAAAACTGAAAGTCATTTTCACGTCAAACCAAAGCCACTGGAAAGCTAACAAAATTATCTAAAACCTTCATGTTTACACCCAAGGCCAATTCTGTACCGATCAATACCAGTTTTCGTTTCAAATTCGGAAAAGTTGTGCAGAAAGTCCATAAAAATTCACTGTGACCTACGTGCAGTAATTTGACCATAACTCAAGTTCTATAAATCGTTTTGACGTCAGACCAACGGCATTAGAAAACTAACATCCATACCTACAACTTTTGTGTTTACACCTAAGACCAATTCTGTACCGATCAATACCAGTTTTTATTTCAAAATTCGGGGCAGAGATAAGAAAACTCAGGAAAAGCAACTTATATTATTCAAACTTCTCATTCATTCAAAATCATCACAATCAACAACAACAACTCAACATAATTCATACCCAATTCATAATATGACATTAACAACAACAATCATCACAAACCACAATTATAATGCACAACAACAGCATGTATCATGCCAATTTCATCATCAAAATCGCAGACCTCATGAATTGAACAAAAGGGTCAAAATCCATACAATCACATATACCTAGAGTCTACCATACCCCATCATTATGCAATCCCTTAGAATGTAAGAACCCCACCCTTACCTTAGGTTTTCCGGTTCTAAACTCTATTGATCGCTTCCCGTAGAATCCCTTCCGGTCTCTCTTGCCTCAGCTTCGTTCTTCGCTCTTTGGTTTTCTCCCAATTTTGTTTTCACGATATGTTATGTTTTTATTCCTCTTCTCATCATAACATACCCCTAAATCCTAAATGCCACAAATGCCCTTTCTTATTTTATAATTCTAATTAATTAGTTTAACTTACTAATAATCCAATTAAATTATTAACACTATTATTTAATTAAATACTATAATTTTTCTTTATTCAATTAAATAAACCCAACCACCAATATACTAATAAATATCAATATTTCTCACATTTGGGTTATGCCTTCTAAGGATCTAATTCGCTCAAACTCATATTCCTTATAATCTAAGGTCACTACCCTCTAACAAGGCACCAAAACACCAAGAACATCACAAACACAACAAGACATCACACATACGTCGCATCATCAATTAAAATAACTGAAAATAATTCCAAGTAAATCCGGGGCGTTACAACTCTCCCCCACTTGAATATTTTCGTCCTCGAAAATTACCTGACTCAAACAGCATCGGATAAGAATCTCGCATCTTGCTCTCTAACTCCCATGTTGCACTTTCTCCAGCAGCTCCGTCCCAAACCACTTTGACTAAAGGAATCTCCTTGCCCCTTAACTTCTTCATTTCCCGATCCTCAATTCGTACAGGCACAGTCTCAATGGTTAGATTGTCCCGCACTTGCACGTCATCCATATGAATTACATGAGATGGATCTGAAACATACTTCCGGAGTTGCGACACGTGAAACACATCATGCAAATTTGATAGGTTCGGTGGTAAGGCCACCCTATACGCAGCATTCCCAACCCTCTCGGAAATCTGGTATGGTCCAATAAACTTAGAAGTAAGCTTCTTCGACTTCAAGGCACGACCTACACCTGTCACTGGTGATACTCTCAAGAATACATGGTCTCCTGCTTGAAACTCAAGATCTCTCCTCCGCTTATCATGGTAACTCTTTTGCCTACTCTGCGAAGCCTTCATCTTATCACGAATTAATTTCACCTTCTCAGTAGTCTCTCGTACAATCTCTGGTCCCAACACAACTCTTTCACCAGATTCATGCCAACACAACGGCGTTCTGCACCTCCGACCATACAATGCCTCGAAAGGTGCCATACCAATACTAGCATGGAAACTATTGTTATAAGTGAACTCGATCAGTGGTAGAAAACTGTCCCACGTTCCGCTTTGTTCGAGAACACACGCCCTCAGCAAGTCTTCCAACGACTGAATGGTCCTCTCCGTCTGTCCATCAGTTTGTGGGTGATATGCCGAACTCAACTTCAACTTAGAACCTAATGCCTCTTGTAGACTTTTCCAAAAATCTGAAGTAAACCTCGGATCTCTATCCGAAACAATGCTCGACGGGACTCCGTGCAACTTCACAATCTCGCGAATATAAATCTCTGCTAACTTTGATACAGGAAAACTAATATTGATCGGAATAAAATGAGCCGACTTCGTCGGTCTATCAATAATTACCCAAATAGCATCATGCCCCCTCGGAGTGTTCGGTAATCCTGTCACAAAATCCATAGATATACTATCCCATTTCCACTCCGGAACATCTAACGGTTGCATCAAGCCTGTTGGCCTCTGATGTTCTACTTTCGACTTTTGGCACGTCAAGCATGCATACACAAACCGCGCAACATCTTGCTTCATTTTTGGCCACCAAAATATCTTCTTTAAGTCTTGATACATTTTAGTAGCTCCCGGATGAATACTTAAATTGCTTCTGTGACCTTCTTCTAAAATCATCTTCTTCATCTCTGCATTATCAGGAATACAAATTCGATCGCGGAACCTCAATACACCGTGCATATCTAACTTAAAATCACTACCTTCGGGTTGATTTTCACCAACCATCAAATCTACTAGTTTCACATCCATCTTCTGAGCTTCCTTGATATCATCCAAGAAATCACTGTTAATTGTCAACATCCCTAGCATCACACTCTGGGGTTTTACTTCGCAAACCAAATTCATGTCTCTGAACTGCTCGATCAACTCTAACTCTTTAACCATCATCGCTGACATATGCAAAGTTTTTCGACTTAAAGCATCGGCTACAACATTAGCTTTACCAGGATGGTAATTCAAGCTAAAATCGTAGTCTTTCAACAACTCTAACCATCTTCTGTGTTCACAAAACATCAAATAATTGATTAGAAATGTCTAAGGACAGTACTCAACTGTCACTAAACTAAAGACTCGACAACCTGGCCGGATGGACCGACCTGCTCTGATACCAATTGTAACACCCCGCTTTCCCCGCGCGAATAAGCACATAATATATCAGAGTATTTAACAAATAACGGGATGTCACAAAATCATGAAAACATAAAACATACTTATTAACAAACAGGCTCCTCAAGATAACAACATCATGTCTGAAAATCTCTTTATTAGCAGCGGAAAATAATTATAATATCAACTCATAATCAGCACTATGGCATAAAAGCCGAAACATTCGTCATAATTCAAAACTCAACATAAAGTGAATACTTTAATAAAAATCAGCATTGGAGTTTATAAAGTTAACTCCCAAAAACATAAGACAAACGTATTCCCAGTGTTACATAATATCAGAGCATCACGACCCCAATTCTATATACCACTAGGTACTCCTCGTCTAAGCGTCACAGCAAGCTACTTCGAGTTATCTGCACATTGTCAATATAAAGACAATGGACCAACAAAAACAAAAGGGTGAGATATCAAACAATCTAAACGAAAGCATAATAATGAGCAAGTAAAAACATAAGCACAGGATCATACTTCATTATCTCACCAATCATTTTATTCATGTTCACACATCATTTTCATAAACAATCATCATCACCAATATTCAAACATCATCACATCAAGCACATCATGAACATCGCCACACGTCACGGTTATAACAATTTATCATCGACACATAATGCAATGAGACCCGACTTCACCTATATGCATGTGGTACCAAACGTCGCAAAATAATGCCAAATAGGGCATGTCAGGCCGGAGCCCCACGTCACTTTGCCAAACAAGGCTACGTCGCTTTATCATAATTTCAGGCCATCGTTACAAGATGCAATGAATGAGACTTCTAAAATGAAACAACAAAATACATGCAAGCATCGTACATAAACCACATCGCTGCCATATAAGGCTACATCACTGTCACTGTCATTCAAATTCACAATTACATATAACATCGTATTCAAACATCAACAATTCATCATACAATTTTGTAAAACCATAACAAATTATACATAACATATTTCCATGTCAAACCAAGGATACTAGAAAGATATCACAATTATCAACAACTTTCATGTTTATACCAAAGACCAATTTAAAACAGAGACGTGTGAAAAAGACGCAAAAACATGAAACAGAGAATGCTGTCACCGTACAATTTCACTAAGACCTCCTTGGAGTATTTTCATCATAACTCAAAAACTAAAAGTCATTTTTACGTCAAACTAAAGCCACTGGAAAGCTAACAAAATTATCTAAAACCTTCATGTTTACACCCAAGGCCAATTCTGTACCGATCAATACCAGTTTTCGTTTCAAATTCGGAAAAGTTGTGCAGAAAGTCCATAAAAATTCACTGTGACCTACGTGCAGTAATTTGACCATAACTCAAGTTCTATAAATCGTTTTGACGTCAGACCAACGGCATTAGAAAACTAACATCCATACCTACAACTTTTGTGTTTACACCTAAGACCAATTCTGTACCGATCAATACCAGTTTTTATTTCAAAATTCGGGGCAGAGATAAGAAAACTCAGGAAAAGCAACTTATATTATTCAAACTTCTCATTCATTCAAAATCATCACAATCAACAACAACAACTCAACATAATTCATACCCAATTCATAATATGACATTAACAACAACAATCATCACAAACCACAATTATAATGCACAACAACAGCATGTATCATGCCAATTTCATCATCAAAATCGCAGACCTCATGAATTGAACAAAAGGGTCAAAATCCATACAATCACATATACCTAGAGTCTACCATACCCCATCATTATGCAATCCCTTAGAATGTAAGAACCCCACCCTTACCTTAGGTTTTCCGGTTCTAAACTCTATTGATCGCTTCCCGTAGAATCCCTTCCGGTCTCTCTTGCCTCAGCTTCGTTCTTCGCTCTTTGGTTTTCTCCCAATTTTGTTTTCACGATATGTTATGTTTTTATTCCTCTTCTCATCATAACATACCCCTAAATCCTAAATGCCACAAATGCCCTTTCTTATTTTATAATTCTAATTAATTAGTTTAACTTACTAATAATCCAATTAAATTATTAACACTATTATTTAATTAAATACTATAATTTTTCTTTATTCAATTAAATAAACCCAACCACCAATATACTAATAAATATCAATATTTCTCACATTTGGGTTATGCCTTCTAAGGATCTAATTCGCTCAAACTCATATTCCTTATAATCTAAGGTCACTACCCTCTAACAAGGCACCAAAACACCAAGAACATCACAAACACAACAAGACATCACACATACGTCGCATCATCAATTAAAATAACTGAAAATAATTCCAAGTAAATCCGGGGCGTTACAACTCTCCCCCACTTGAATATTTTCGTCCTCGAAAATTACCTGACTCAAACAGCATCGGATAAGAATCTCGCATCTTGCTCTCTAACTCCCATGTTGCACTTTCTCCAGCAGCTCCGTCCCAAACCACTTTGACTAAAGGAATCTCCTTGCCCCTTAACTTCTTCATTTCCCGATCCTCAATTCGTACAGGCACAGTCTCAATGGTTAGATTGTCCCGCACTTGCACGTCATCCATATGAATTACATGAGATGGATCTGAAACATACTTCCGGAGTTGCGACACGTGAAACACATCATGCAAATTTGATAGGTTCGGTGGTAAGGCCACCCTATACGCAGCATTCCCAACCCTCTCGGAAATCTGGTATGGTCCAATAAACTTAGAAGTAAGCTTCTTCGACTTCAAGGCACGACCTACACCTGTCACTGGTGATACTCTCAAGAATACATGGTCTCCTGCTTGAAACTCAAGATCTCTCCTCCGCTTATCATGGTAACTCTTTTGCCTACTCTGCGAAGCCTTCATCTTATCACGAATTAATTTCACCTTCTCAGTAGTCTCTCGTACAATCTCTGGTCCCAACACAACTCTTTCACCAGATTCATGCCAACACAACGGCGTTCTGCACCTCCGACCATACAATGCCTCGAAAGGTGCCATACCAATACTAGCATGGAAACTATTGTTATAAGTGAACTCGATCAGTGGTAGAAAACTGTCCCACGTTCCGCTTTGTTCGAGAACACACGCCCTCAGCAAGTCTTCCAACGACTGAATGGTCCTCTCCGTCTGTCCATCAGTTTGTGGGTGATATGCCGAACTCAACTTCAACTTAGAACCTAATGCCTCTTGTAGACTTTTCCAAAAATCTGAAGTAAACCTCGGATCTCTATCCGAAACAATGCTCGACGGGACTCCGTGCAACTTCACAATCTCGCGAATATAAATCTCTGCTAACTTTGATACAGGAAAACTAATATTGATCGGAATAAAATGAGCCGACTTCGTCGGTCTATCAATAATTACCCAAATAGCATCATGCCCCCTCGGAGTGTTCGGTAATCCTGTCACAAAATCCATAGATATACTATCCCATTTCCACTCCGGAACATCTAACGGTTGCATCAAGCCTGTTGGCCTCTGATGTTCTACTTTCGACTTTTGGCACGTCAAGCATGCATACACAAACCGCGCAACATCTTGCTTCATTTTTGGCCACCAAAATATCTTCTTTAAGTCTTGATACATTTTAGTAGCTCCCGGATGAATACTTAAATTGCTTCTGTGACCTTCTTCTAAAATCATCTTCTTCATCTCTGCATTATCAGGAATACAAATTCGATCGCGGAACCTCAATACACCGTGCATATCTAACTTAAAATCACTACCTTCGGGTTGATTTTCACCAACCATCAAATCTACTAGTTTCACATCCATCTTCTGAGCTTCCTTGATATCATCCAAGAAATCACTGTTAATTGTCAACATCCCTAGCATCACACTCTGGGGTTTTACTTCGCAAACCAAATTCATGTCTCTGAACTGCTCGATCAACTCTAACTCTTTAACCATCATCGCTGACATATGCAAAGTTTTTCGACTTAAAGCATCGGCTACAACATTAGCTTTACCAGGATGGTAATTCAAGCTAAAATCGTAGTCTTTCAACAACTCTAACCATCTTCTGTGTTCACAAAACATCAAATAATTGATTAGAAATGTCTAAGGACAGTACTCAACTGTCACTAAACTAAAGACTCGACAACCTGGCCGGATGGACCGACCTGCTCTGATACCAATTGTAACACCCCGCTTTCCCCGCGCGAATAAGCACATAATATATCAGAGTATTTAACAAATAACGGGATGTCACAAAATCATGAAAACATAAAACATACTTATTAACAAACAGGCTCCTCAAGATAACAACATCATGTCTGAAAATCTCTTTATTAGCAGCGGAAAATAATTATAATATCAACTCATAATCAGCACTATGGCATAAAAGCCGAAACATTCGTCATAATTCAAAACTCAACATAAAGTGAATACTTTAATAAAAATCAGCATTGGAGTTTATAAAGTTAACTCCCAAAAACATAAGACAAACGTATTCCCAGTGTTACATAATATCAGAGCATCACGACCCCAATTCTATATACCACTAGGTACTCCTCGTCTAAGCGTCACAGCAAGCTACTTCGAGTTATCTGCACATTGTCAATATAAAGACAATGGACCAACAAAAACAAAAGGGTGAGATATCAAACAATCTAAACGAAAGCATAATAATGAGCAAGTAAAAACATAAGCACAGGATCATACTTCATTATCTCACCAATCATTTTATTCATGTTCACACATCATTTTCATAAACAATCATCATCACCAATATTCAAACATCATCACATCAAGCACATCATGAACATCGCCACACGTCACGGTTATAACAATTTATCATCGACACATAATGCAATGAGACCCGACTTCACCTATATGCATGTGGTACCAAACGTCGCAAAATAATGCCAAATAGGGCATGTCAGGCCGGAGCCCCACGTCACTTTGCCAAACAAGGCTACGTCGCTTTATCATAATTTCAGGCCATCGTTACAAGATGCAATGAATGAGACTTCTAAAATGAAACAACAAAATACATGCAAGCATCGTACATAAACCACATCGCTGCCATATAAGGCTACATCACTGTCACTGTCATTCAAATTCACAATTACATATAACATCGTATTCAAACATCAACAATTCATCATACAATTTTGTAAAACCATAACAAATTATACATAACATATTTCCATGTCAAACCAAGGATACTAGAAAGATATCACAATTATCAACAACTTTCATGTTTATACCAAAGACCAATTTAAAACAGAGACGTGTGAAAAAGACGCAAAAACATGAAACAGAGAATGCTGTCACCGTACAATTT
This sequence comes from Medicago ruthenica, assembly GCA_018208015.1. Classification (NCBI taxonomy): domain Eukaryota; kingdom Viridiplantae; phylum Streptophyta; class Magnoliopsida; order Fabales; family Fabaceae; genus Medicago; species Medicago ruthenica. Next base: position 47,964,890 of record CM031377.1, on the reverse strand, counting down.
CACTAAGACCTCCTTGGAGTATTTTCATCATAACTCAAAAACTAAAAGTCATTTTTACGTCAAACTAAAGCCACTGGAAAGCTAACAAAATTATCTAAAACCTTCATGTTTACACCCAAGGCCAATTCTGTACCGATCAATACCAGTTTTCGTTTCAAATTCGGAAAAGTTGTGCAGAAAGTCCATAAAAATTCACTGTGACCTACGTGCAGTAATTTGACCATAACTCAAGTTCTATAAATCGTTTTGACGTCAGACCAACGGCATTAGAAAACTAACATCCATACCTACAACTTTTGTGTTTACACCTAAGACCAATTCTGTACCGATCAATACCAGTTTTTATTTCAAAATTCGGGGCAGAGATAAGAAAACTCAGGAAAAGCAACTTATATTATTCAAACTTCTCATTCATTCAAAATCATCACAATCAACAACAACAACTCAACATAATTCATACCCAATTCATAATATGACATTAACAACAACAATCATCACAAACCACAATTATAATGCACAACAACAGCATGTATCATGCCAATTTCATCATCAAAATCGCAGACCTCATGAATTGAACAAAAGGGTCAAAATCCATACAATCACATATACCTAGAGTCTACCATACCCCATCATTATGCAATCCCTTAGAATGTAAGAACCCCACCCTTACCTTAGGTTTTCCGGTTCTAAACTCTATTGATCGCTTCCCGTAGAATCCCTTCCGGTCTCTCTTGCCTCAGCTTCGTTCTTCGCTCTTTGGTTTTCTCCCAATTTTGTTTTCACGATATGTTATGTTTTTATTCCTCTTCTCATCATAACATACCCCTAAATCCTAAATGCCACAAATGCCCTTTCTTATTTTATAATTCTAATTAATTAGTTTAACTTACTAATAATCCAATTAAATTATTAACACTATTATTTAATTAAATACTATAATTTTTCTTTATTCAATTAAATAAACCCAACCACCAATATACTAATAAATATCAATATTTCTCACATTTGGGTTATGCCTTCTAAGGATCTAATTCGCTCAAACTCATATTCCTTATAATCTAAGGTCACTACCCTCTAACAAGGCACCAAAACACCAAGAACATCACAAACACAACAAGACATCACACATACGTCGCATCATCAATTAAAATAACTGAAAATAATTCCAAGTAAATCCGGGGCGTTACATTCTCCCCCTGTCACGAACAAGGTGGTGTCCTCGCCGCCGAAGGCTACGCCCGCTCCTCCGGTCTTCCCGGCGTTACCCTGGCGGCGCTTCCATGGAGATCCACCAAGCTCTAACCCGCTCCAAAACCATAGCACCTCATGAAGATCTTTGGTTCGTATCTTACTTTTTTCATAGGGATTCGTCAATGGGGAAAACGGTTACGCAGTTTTGGAATGATTACAATAAGAATAAACTAAACAGTAAGGTTGGAGAGAAAGGTTAAAATCAGAATCTTCCCTTCCTTCATTTCACAATCCGCTCTTGTCGCCGAAATCATCGATATCGAATCCACCGATTCTCTTTTCAAATCGGAATCTTCGTCAAATTTTGGGAGAAAAATGAAAGTGTCAGGCATCAAGATTCAGTTATGTTGGAGAAGGAATCGTTCTTCTAAAATCCAAAAGGATTCATCACCTAACGGATTCAATCTCTACATTTCATCCACTTCGAACAACAAGATGATTTCGAATTCTCACGAAGATTCAGCGTAGATCATAAAATTCGGAAAGCGGTTCAGTTACGATTCAGATTTCGTTCTGGATGATTTATCAATGAAAATCTCGGATTGAGTTTGTTGCGATCAGTTCGTCGTGGGTACGGTTTCGATTCGAAAACTGAAGCGAGAATCATCATGTCTTCGTCCATGGCGGTTATGGAGGTTCAATCGAAGTTCAGAACTTCCATTCATGGTAGAGATTCACGAACAACACGTAAAGGAGGTAACACACGGGAATTCAGTTAAAAACATAGTTCCGCCCAGAAGTGGATTCTGTAACCGCACCTTGGACCGACATCACCTTGAGGGCGGACGAGGAAGTGTTTGTCGTCCAGAGGTTGAGAATGAAGGCGCGCTCAGCAAAGGTGAGGACGCCCATGAAGTTGAATCCGTCCAGGGAGGCCGCCCAGAAGTCGAATTTCGAAGTCGTGTTCGTGTCCGCCAACAGTTGAGTACGCCGAAGGACAACGAGCCCGGCAAGAACACAAACCACCTCCAAATCAGGGGACAGGTTCTATCCTTCCTCAACACTATTCTCACCACGCCCCCGTGCGTTTGAATTGCATCATAAAAAAATATTAATATTTTCCACATAAGTCATTTGTTTGATTCAATCTTCCAATCATTAACGTGCACATTTCTATGAAGTATTCTCCGTTATGCAAATACGGTGTAACACATATTAATTTTAGATAATCTGGTTTGAGTGTATCATCTCTCATGCGTCGTGTGTGCTTCCTTATTTGGTTTCCTTTAACATCTATCAACAAAGTGACCAAACATGTTACATTATAAGCCTACCAATTACTATGGTTTTACTTTTCATATAACGTAACATTCGTGGAATAGATTGAATGACAATTAACCTGAATTGTGTAATTGTGAAGCCAGGAGAGGTTCAATGATATATGACATGTTCATGATACCTGGCGTTTGAAGATGTCCTCATGCATCTGCATTGTCTTTTTGATGGATTCCATATTGTGTTTCTGTCAAGCATCCTCCTATCCATGATGGGACTTTACAATTTATTGATTCTAGTCCTGTGATGAAAGTTTTAGCTCATAGGGAACAGCAGAAACATATTTGAAATGATCTCGACAGCCGCAAAAACAAGCGCCATAGAAGCACCGACTTTCACGTCGCCAGGGAGAAGTTGACTTGAAGACGGAAACACGCCAATCCTAACCATCCAGAAGCTGGTTGCCGTCCGCGATCTTCCCCGGCAACAACGCAACATTCAAATAAACTCGCTTAAGAGAAGGGCGCTCACAAAGGGGATGGAGTCCAACCTACATGGGACAGGTTCAATCCTCCAATTACTTACTCAATATTTGGATATATTATTATTGTTACACTCTTCTAATTTGATGGCGATAAAGTCCAACAAAGTGCAGCTTTGAATCATACCACGTTGCATAAGGCAATGCCGAAACTGGAAGGGAAACTCTTATCAATTTCCCATGTGAGGAACATTGAAATGTGAGAGTAAGGATGATATTTCCTGCATTATAGTTCAACTTTCAAGGGATGATAATTGATATAAATGACACTAGTGGAAAATATACATTTTACAACATGGTCAAAAACGTTTTCACAACAGTTGAAATCATACCAGATGTGATAGTTAACACGGTGGCATTTTCGAAATTACTAACAAAGTTTTCACATCAGTGGAGAGGAATAAGTAAGGGGAAAAGTAAATGATAAAAAGTTTTCACATCAGTTGATATAATACCTGTACGGAAAATAAAACACGGTGGCAATTTCGTTATTTTGGTGAATTATCTTTCACATCAGCTGTATAATACTTGTAGGGAAAAAGCCTTTCAATATAACATTTTCCCTTTTCCCTCTTCTCTGAAAATGTGAAACCCTTTTCCCTCTCACACAAACCCTTCTCATCCGTTACTATTCACGCGATCCCTTTTCTCTCATCCGTTCTTCAACCTCAAACGCAATTGTTCACAGCACTGTTCACGCACTACTTCTCAGAACCCCAACCTCAAACGCGGACTGTTCACGAGTTCACGCAACTCTTCACGGTTTCTTCAACCGCGTACTGTTCAGGTCTGTTTTTGTTGATTCTGATTTAGTCAAATTTGAATCTAATTTTGGGAATATAGGTTTACAATATTGTGATTTTGATTTGGGTTATTGTGAGATGAGATATTTTGGTTCTGTTTTTGTTTTTGTTGATTTTGTTGATTTTGATTTGATGTTGTTTTTGTTGATTTTGATTTGGGAATTATTCTGATTCAGTTTTTGATATTTGATATTTGATATTTAATTAAAATACACAATAATGCTTCAGGATCGTCATTATTAAAGGAAAAATGCTAAATAGGACGAATAAAACGCCCACGAAAATTTACGAATGAGCATCAACAACTTCATATTAGCATTCAAGTAGACATTCAACTGTGATTTGGTCTGTGAACATCTATACTTGTTTTGTCGGCTTTCTCCTTAGAGAATTTCTTTTCTTCAATTGAGTTTTTCGATGAAGCTTCATACTGAGAAGGAATTGATTTCTAACACCACATTTTGTTAACCTTGCCGACTTTATGGTTTATGGCATAAGACAGTAGCATTATTTTGGGGATATTTGTATTTGGAGTGTTGTATATTTTATTTGTTTAATTTATTCTCCCTGATTGCACATGGGAAGGTGGCTTTTTGCATTTCGTGAATTTTCGTGAAAGAGCCATTTGTACTATATAGCAGCTCTCTTATTAAAGCCACACATGTAAGTGAAGAGAGCTGTGATTTCTGGTTCATTGAGTGTTGTCCAATGCTTCACTCTATTTCCATATGTTTTGAAAAGTAGTTCACTATAAATGGCATTTTAACATGCCTTGGTGTAGTTAGAATTAATAACTATATTGTGCATTCTATGACTTGTAGCAGTTGTCTCGCAAACTGGTGTTGTTATTAAGTTATTTTTGTTTTATGGTGATGATAAGTAACTATGGTCCCATATGTTATGCATATATGTTTTGCATTGCGTTTGTTCAATTGTCTACAACAGGTTTCCGCTTTCGAATCCGGCGAAAGTATCCACCGTGTTTGTGCGTGGAACATTACACCAACAAATACCCCTACCACGTTCGTGAAAATAACAAAACCTGCTAGGAAAGAGCTTTGCAAGACAAACGGGTTAAATCCTTCTATCTCAGTTATTTTAATTCACTACTAATCTTGAATCTTTGTCGAGATTTGTCAATGGCGGAAACGGTTACGAGAATCAAGGCGGTTACAATTCCAGAAGGGACCATATCTTGAAGGTCGAGGAACGCTGCTTCATGAAGAAGTATTCTGAATCCGCTTCTATCCTCATCATCTATGGCGGTTACGAAGGTCAATCAAAGGATGCAAAGTTCTGAAATGGTTCGAACCGGAAATCAGTTGAAGTCCCTTCATCTCGATCCAAAAAAGGAGGCGAGATCGCGACCGATACACAATCACGTAGAATTCGTTGCCACCCCAGGAGCAACCGTCGAGAACTCTCAGTCCAGATGAGTGACTCTGAAGGCGTGCACGAAGCCGAAGATGAGTCCAGCAGCAAAGGAGGCGCCCAAAACAGTTGGAGTCCGCCCGGAATAGTTGAAGTCCACATATAACAGATTGGAGTCCGCCCGGAATAGTTGGAGTCCGCCCAGAACATATTGGAGTCCGCCCGGAGCAAATTGGAGTCCGCCCAGAACGTGATGCTCCTCGCCTCGAGCAGATTGGAGTCCGGCCTGAAATTCATGTTCGAGCCCAGCAATATTGCCGCCAAGGAAATTAATCCAGTGTCGTGTTCGTGCCGGACAGAAATCAAAACCAGCTAGGACACACACCAGCTCCACAACAAAGAACAGGTGCTATCCTTCTTTAACATTGCCTTCACTACATCTCCATTCAGTTGTAGCATAATAAAAGTGGAATGAGGATACAATTTTATAATTGCTGCAACTGGCATACAAAGTCTAAACTGCTTTCATTACTTTATTTTCAATTATTTCGAACCATTTGGTGGTAAAAATGAGTTGGTGAAACTCAGCATAACAAGCACATTTAAGTTTTAGCTCACATTTCATTGTGGAAAGTCAAAATAGCATTTTGGATAATCTATATGCACCAACGCTGCACATGATACCACGCGTGCTAACACCAAAATCCATAAAAATTATTATTTGTCAACATGGCGTAAGTACTTGTTAGTTGTTATTATACTCACATGCTTATTAATAGCACTATTATTCTCTACATGCTTTTACTAGGCTAGTTTGAATTCTTACATAGGTGAGATACGAAGTGTCGCACTTTAAAGAATTGAAGTAAAAGATAGCGACACAATCCGGCAATATCCGGAGACAAAATGAAGCTTGTACTCGCCAAACCCCAACGAGGTTTGCCACCTAATTCCTTAACCCTAAAAAGGGCTCTAAGACGTCGTGAGCTAAAAAGAGATCGCCAAACCCCAGCGAGGGTTGCCACCTAATTCCTTAACCCTAAAAAGGGCTCTAAGACGTCGTGTGCTAAAAAGAGATCGCCAAACCCCAGCGAGGGTTGCCACCTAAATCCTTAACCCTAAAAAGGGCTCTAAGACGTCGTGTGCTAAAAAGAGATTGCCAAACCCCAGCGAGGGTTGCCACCTAATTCCTTAACCCTAAAAAGGGCTCTAAGACGTCGTGACCTAAAAAGAAATCGCCAAACCCCAGCGAGGGTTGCCACCTAATTCCTTAACCCTAAAAAGGGCTCTAAGACGTCGTGTGCTAAAAAGAGATTGCCAAACCCCAGCGAGGGTTGCCACCTTGAAATTCTGGCAGGTAATGATCAGAACACAAAAACAGAGTACAAAGCGTGTAAAACAGAGCACAATGATGCAGGTTCAGAAGCAACAAATAAAAGTGCAGAAAGTAAAGAACACACAGTATTTGTTAACCTAGTTCGGTAAACACCACCTACATCTAGAGGATACCAATCCAGGAAGGAAATCCACTATGAGGAATTAATCCTAAGACTCAAGACACATCCCCCTGTTCCTAGTCTTCTGACTTAATCTCCACTAGTTTTGATTTCTACCCAACACCTAGGTATAAGAAGAACCCTCTCTTACTTCCTAATCAAGTAACAACCTAGTTACTAACAGACCTTTGTAAAACAACCCAGTTTATGAAGACACTCTTCAATACATCAAAGACAACACTCGTACCTAAAGGCTGAGAGTGAATTACAACTCAAACAATCTAAACCAACTCAGAACATATGAGTGGTGTACAAAACAAAGCCTAAGCTTACAAACTAAGACTCTATACTCTGATTTCTGATTTTTGATTCGTAGTCTTCAATAGCAGCAGCACATCTCCTTAAATAGACTTCAGCAAGCATATAATTCTGAACCATATCTTCTACAAAATACATTCCTGACATTCTTCAAAGGCTTGAAAAAGGAAACATATATTTCTGAATCAAATAATGAAAAGATCCCTTTGAAATATATTCAACAATAAACACGAGGCCAATCTTTCACCAAGATCTTCAACAAATTAATCAGCCTTCTAGAAAACAAATGCCTGAATAAATCTTCAATAAATCTCCAACAGATACGCACATAATTAAAACAGAAAAAAACCAGCTTCTGAAAAACAGCTTCTGAAGGTCAACGCTGGTCAACGTCTGAAGGCAGCTTCTGAAGGTCAACGCTGGTCAACGTCTGAACAGTGCGTCTGAAGACCCATCCTGCGTCTGATGAACAGTTTCTGCGTCTGAAGGCCAAAATTGCGTCTGATGAACAGTAAACCTGGATTTCAGCTTTCTGATGCTGTTTTCAGCTTCTGAACCTCCTCTAATCCACTTTCTTGCTTCTGAAGACTTCTTTAACATCTGGAGACGCATTGCTTGAGAACTTTGATTTTACCAAACAATGTAGCCAATCTTCAAATAACCAACAATCTCCCCATTTGGCAAATTTTTTGGCTAAAATCAAATGCTACACAAAATACAAGTCCTTCACTCAACACAATATACTCAGCCATGAAGAACTCCACATAGATTTAAACATAGCACACCAGAGTCTGCAGGCAACGGATACAAGCTATGTTAAACCATGCAAACAGCTTCAGTTCAATTTCAAAACAAACACAACACATCCTGACATCCTGAAGCATACACACAACTCCACAGTTACTGAAGTACACACATAAACAAACTCAGACAAACACAGCAAACATCCAGGAAATTCCCAGTACTCCCCCTGCAACTCAGCACAAACACAAACAACTCTCCCCCTTAATTTTGAACTGTAGTGAATTCTGAGAAAATGCTTCTGAAACTGAAACAGCTCACAACTCAGGAAATTAACACTCATGCACTCCCCCTGAGACAAAAGCTCCCCCTCAAACACATCTGCACAGCTCATGTTGTATCTCTGAACTCTGAATAAAACAGTCATTTTCTGAACAACCTGAATTCTGATCAAAATCAATTCTGAACTCTGAAACTCAATACACTCTGAACAACTCCATTCTGAAACCAAACACAATATTTTCTCCCCCTTTTTAGCCACAAAATTTTTACAAAACTCACTCTTCACATAGGGAACAAAAACTACACAAAATTCTTCACAAAAGTCTTCAAAATCAGTCCCAGTATCAGACTCAGCATCTGTAACATCCTCACTTCCAGCCTGCTCACCCTCTGCAAACTGTAATTGCTATAACTCCTCATGCAGACAAACTCCTAGCTTGCTTCTCAGATTCTCAAACTCCTTCCCATGATCACTTCTGATTCTGATAATAACACAGTCCTTCTCTCTTTGTAACTGAGTGCACAAATCTTTAAACACTTCTAAAGTATCTAATTTCTCTCTAACAAAGCTAACCCAAGTGAATCTTGAATAGTCATCAACCACCACAAAAGCATATCTCTTTCCTCCAATACTCTCAACTTGCATAGGCCCCATTAAATCCATATGTAACAGTTCTAGTACTTTAGTAGTTACCTGGTGTACTAATCTGGGATGAGACTTTCTTGTTTGTTTTCCAATTTGACAATCACCACAAACACTGTCCTCATTAATCTTCAGATTAGTTAGACCTCTGATAGCTTCAGTACTCAGGATTTTTTTCATGCCTTTCAGATGCAAATGACCCAGTTTCTGGTGCCAGAGTCTGACTTCCTCTTCTGTGCTCATGAGACAGGTAGACAGACTTCTCTCTTCTTCAGACACCCACAAATAGCAGTTGTCCTTTGATCTGTAACCCTTCATCAGAACCTCACCTTCTTTACCAGTTACCAAGCATTCTTCCTTGTTGAAATTCACTTTCAAGTCTTGATCACATAGCTGGCTTATACTGATCAGATTTGAAGTCAAACCCTTCACTAATAAAACATTATCCAGTCTTGGTAATCCTTCACTGATTAAGTCTCCAATACCAAGAATCTCTCCTTTAGCTCCATCTCCAAATGTCACATAGCTGCTGGTATAAGGCTTTAAATTGCTTAACAATTTCTTCACACCAGTCATGTGTCTTGAACAACCACTATCAAAATACCAATCTTCCCTAGGAGTGGCTCTCAAAGAGGTATGAGCTATAAGGCCAACAATCTTGTCTTTGGGTTTCCACACCTTCTGAACATTGTTTCTGGTTGCAGCAGGTTCCACTCTTCTATACTAAAAATGCTCAGGATAACCATATAGTTTGAAGCAGAATGGTTTAATATGCCCCTTCTTTCCACAATGATGACAGACCCATGTATGATTTCTTCTCTTGTTCTTGGACTTCTGAGTTTCATCTTAGATGTCCCAATCATAGGATCATAAGTTTCAGTAGCAGGAACAAACCTTTTAGTAGGATTCTTCTGTTTGAGGTTCAAAGTCTGATCAACAAATCCTAAGCCAGTTTGTTTTCCTTGTTTCTGATTCTCCAATATCTCCTCCAGCACATCAGTAGCAGTATTCATCATTCTGACCTGCTTTTTCATATTCTCAAGCTGGGAATTTAGTTGGCTCACTTCTTCTTTGAGATCAGAATTTTGCACTAAGAGTTCATCCTTCTCAGCTTCCAGTTGGCAGATGGTCTTCTTCTGATCCACTACTTGCTTGCAAACTTCTACACTTCTGATGTATAAGTTCTTGTAATTGTCATCCAGTTCATCATATGAGGATTTTTCAACTCTGGCTTCAGACACAGATGAAACTTCAGACTCTGAGTCAGACTTTGATAAAGTCTCAGACTCTAACACTGCTTCCGTCTTTGAACTAGCTCCTGAGGCCTTACCCTTACTATCAGACTTATACCTTCCAGTCAGAGCAACAACATACTTTGCAGACTCACTCTCTACATCTTCTTCTGAGTCTTCATCAGACCATGAAACAACCAAGCTCTTCTTCTGCTTCTTAAGAAAAGTAGGACATTCTTACTTGATATGTCCATAACCCTCACACTCAAAGCACTAAACACCCTTTGCTTGATTGCTCTTCTCCTCAGTCTTGGTCTTCTTCACATCAGTTTGTTGCTTACTCTTGTTGAATCTGAAGTTCTGACCTTTGGTTTTGGATCTTCTGTCAACATGCTTCAGAATTTTGTTGAACTGTCTTCCCAGCAACACAAGGGTTTCTGATAAGTCTCCATCATCTTTATCACACTCTTGTTGATCCTCAGCTTATGTATTAACTGCAAAAGCAATTCCTTTCCCTTTCTTCTCAGTCTGTTTACAGAAAGCAGTTTCAAAGTTCAGCAAAGATCCAATTAACTCTTCAACCTTCATAGTAGAGATGTCATGAGCTTCCTCAATAGCTGTCACTTTCATGTGAAATCTTTTAGGAAGTGACCTGAGAATTTTTCTAACAATCTTCTCATCTGACATCTTCTCTCCAAGAGACTCAAAAGAATTTGCCATATCCAGGACATTCATATAGAAATCTTGAATGTTTTCATCCTCCATCATCTTCAAATTCTCAAATTTAGTGGTAAGTAATTGGAGTCTGGACATCTTAACCTTTGAAGTTCTTTCATGAGTGGTCTTGAGAATCTCCCAGGCATCCTTGGCAATGGTACACTGCTTGATGAGTCTGAACATGTTCTTGTCCACTCCATTGAATAGTGCATTCAAGGCTTTGGAGTTTCCAAGAGCCATATCATCTTCAGCCTATGTCCATTCTTCCTCAGGTTTCAGCACTTCAATTTTATTCCCATCTTTATCCAACACAACTGGATGATCCCAACCTTTTAGCACTGCTTTCCAGGTTCTACTGTCTATGGATTTCAGAAAAGCACACATTCTAGATTTCCAGTATTCATAATTTGTGCCATCTAACAAAGGTGGTCTGTTGACATATCCTCCCTCCTTGTCCATAATTGCTAGAAAAGTCTTCCCTGGAGCTCACCCAATAACACGCAGGGTGCCTGCTCTGATGCCAATTGAAATTCTGGCAGGTAATGATCAGAACACAAAAACTGAGTACAAAGCGTGTAAAATAGAGCACAATGATGCAGGTTCAGAAGCAACAAATAAAAGTGCAGAAAGTAAAGAACACACAGTATTTGTTAACCCAGTTCGGTGTAAACACCACCTACATCTGGAGGATACCAATCCAGGAAGGAAATCCACTATGATGAATTAATCCTAAGACTCAAGACACAGCCCCCTGTTCCTAGTCTTCTGACTTAATCTCCACTAGTTTTGATTTCTACCCAACACCTAGGTATAAGAAGAACCCCCTCTTACTTCCTAATCAAGTAACAACCCAGTTACTAACAGACCTTTGTAAAACAACCCAGTTTATGAAGACACTCTTCAATACATCAAAGACAACACTCGTACCTAAAGGCTTAGAGTGAATTGCAACTCAAACAATCTAAACCAACTCAGAACATATGAGTGGTGTACAAAACAAAGCCTAAGCCTACAAACTAAGACTCTATACTCTGATTTCTGATTTATGATTCGTAGTCTTCAATAGCAGCAACACATCTCCTTAAATAGACTTCAGCAGGCATATAATTCTGAACCATATCTTCTACAAAATACATTCCTGAAATTCTTCAAAGGCTTGAAAAAGGAAACATATATTTCTGAATCAAATAATGAAAAGATCCCTTTGAAATATATTCAACAATAAACACGAGGCCAATCTTTCACCAAGATCTTCAACAAATTAATCAGCCTTCTAGAAAACAAATGCCTGAATAAATCTTCAATAAATCTCCAACAGATACGCACAGAATTAAAACAGAAAAAAAAACCAGCTTCTGAAAAACAGCTTCTGAAGGTCAACGCTGGTCAACGTCTGAAGGCAGCTTCTGAAGGTCAACGCTGGTTAACGTCTGAACAGTGCGTCTGAAGACCCATCCTGCATCTGATGAACAGTTTCTGCGTCTGAAGGCCAAAACTGCGTCTGATGAACAGTAAACCAGGATTTCAGCTTCTGATGCTGTTTTCAGCTTCTGAACCTCCTCTAATCCACTTTCTTGCTTCTGAAGACTTCTTTAACATCTGGAGACGCATTGCTTGAGCACTTTGATTTTACCAAACAATGTAGCCAACCTTCAAATAACCAACACACCTAATTCCTTAACCCCTAAAAAGGGCTCTAAGACGTCGTGTGCTAAAAAGAGATCGCCAAACCCCAGCGAGGGTTGCCACCTAATTCCTTAACCCTAAAAAGGGCTCTAAGACGTCGTGAGCTGAAACGAAATCGCCACCTAATTCCTTACCCCGAAAGGGAACTCTAAGACGTCGCAAAAATAGAAGGGTTCACGTAAAAAGGTGCCCCAACAAAACAATAACGTTGAGAATAAAACGGTTTGACAAATTTTAACAAGTCGCGAAATAAGCAAAAGTAATAGTCATCGCCCAGGAGACATTTTTAGCATCGCCATTTAAAATAAGAAATTCGAAGCTAAATAATAGAAGAACGACTAAACAACATAATGCAAATAATGCATCACTACGAATTAAAAGGGTTCACTAAGTTCAAAGCAATTCTTTTACGGTTGTTCTAGATCACGCCCCACGTTGGGATAATTCTGGATTGGTGATCTAAGCCACTCAATGAGGTCACCTTTTTACACAGTTTAAATCACTTCGCCTTGTTACAAAGCTCGTGCTTGTTGGGCTGATATGGATACTCTCGTTCAAAAGCTCGTGCTTGTTGGGCTATATGGACACCCTTGTTGGGCTAGCACCCACCAAGGCGCCAAAACAAAAAACACAGAGCTAGTACCCATGTTGGGCTAGCACCCACGTTGGGCTAGCACACATGTTGGGCTAGCACCCATGTTGGGCTGAGACCCGTGTGCGCCTTGTACGCCTCTTAAGTCAAAAAAATTCACATAGCCTCATAACCAGTAAGTCTCACTTGCTGGGCAAAAAGGTTGTAGACAGATTCCCAGTGACAGTTTAATCACTTCGCCTTGTCCCAAAGCTCGTGCTTGTTGGGATGTGGACCATAGATCTTACCATTTAAGGAGCTCTCCTAAAAGACACCCTCTGGGGGCGCCCGCAGCAGCCTGTAAGGGCGCCTTAGCCATGGTTTTGGCCCTTTATGATTTGGGCCCAAAACCATGGTCGGGTAGGCCCAAATTGGGACTACAAATAGTAACCTTGGGTCTTTTCCCAAGGCAGGACCAAAACATATTCAGAAAACCCTAGTTTTCCTACATTGTACTCACAGCCAGTACAAGTATCTTGTAAGATGTCTGGTCTTATAATGGGAGGCATTATTAAGCTCTATGTACAGGTGTGCAAGGGCAGCAGCTCCCCATGCATAATCAGAGACAAGCTCCAAGTCTCTGAAGTACCTCAGATATGCAACATCCACATAGTGGACGCTCTTGTCAGTGAAGAGCTTGATACTCACCAAGTAGAGCAAATATAGGCGGAGAGACTGGTCCCGCTTCTGCTGCATCTCAACCAATTGACAAGTATGGTAGGCCTCATGTGCCTCCTGAATACACTCCTTGAAAGCATCCTCCAAGAAGCTAAGCCGTGAATGTCTACCTTTTTCTTCTCTACCTCGGTCCATGCCTTAACTCCATCATCAACTCAACAGCCTCAGCCATGGTCATACTTGTAACAGCCCGATTTTTAAATATTAATTTACTAGTATTATTGTTATATAATATTAGCAATATTAATATTATTAGGAAATATCTGTTTGATGTTTTCAAAATTAGTTTTTGGATTGTGGGTATTGAGCGAATAGATGAGTTAGTTAGTTGTTGAAAAATAGGAGATTAAGAGAAATTAAGGAGAAAAGGATATTTTTAGTGAACATGAGAGAATAAAGGTGTATTAGCGAAAAGGAGGTTTAAGTAACTAAATAAGTAGTGTTTTAATTAAATAGGAAAGAAGGAAGTGTAAATAGTGGAGAATAATCTGGTGTAAAAGTTATGAGAAGAACCTAGCCCAATTAAAAGATTATAAATAGAAGAAAGTCATAAGAGAATTAGGTTACAAAACACAAAGATCAGAATTGAGAGAAGACTCAAGGAAAACTAGGGTTGTGGAGAGAAGAGGCAAGGAGGCATAGCGAGAAGAACCTGAGAGATTTCACCGTAGGAATTCATTCAAATTCTACTAGAGGTAAGGGGGGAGTCTCTATTCACCATAAGGGTTGTATGAATATATGAGTAGTGAAGGGTTTGTGTTTTTCTTCCTTGTTTTTCATGATGTTTTAATGAATTCATGTTAAATTCGTGCTCTAATTGTTGTTGTGATTTTAGGCATGTTCTTCTTTCTGAATTCGATGATGTTGATGTGCTAAATTCGTGATTAAAATATGGTTATGTTGTGTTTTAAAATATATAAGCAAAAGTGAGTAATCACATTCTTTAACCTCCATGGCATATTAATTTTAAGGATGAGTAATAATTTATTTGCATGATTTACTTTTTATGAAAACCTATCTCTATCAAGTTAAGGGATTTTATAAAATTCAATTATTTAGTTTCTTAATTGCCGATGCACAACTATATAACGATGAACCTTGGAAATTCTTATATAGGAGCCTATTTCATATTAGTTTTCTTTTTGCTGTTGCTGATTATATTTTCCCTTGTTCCAGCGTGTTTAGAATCTTGCGATGCTTTTCTAGCATTAGTCAATTGAAAGCTGCAATCCATACGAAATCATTTACTATAGAAAGTTCTTTTCTTTCTTTATTTTTTTTCACTTAAGTCCTAAAAAAAAAATGAGAATCTTAGGACTAATAATTAGAAGTAACATAAAGTACCACTATTGCAGATGCATAATAATGTGATTAGAATAATAAAAGTCATGGGATGCAGCTTACAGAAACTATATTTGAACCATGTCTAGTGCCATTTAATTCATATTGTTGCTACTTTAATTCACGCTGTCGTGTTCAATTCTAACTCTTTCCTTATTTTCACTATTGTCGTGCCATTTAGTTCATATTGCCTTCATGGTTGCTTTGATTAATATATGGTGATTAATGTTTGCTGAGATATGTAATGATTTATTACTTTAAGATGTGTAACTAAATGTATTATTTGGTGATGAATATTGATGTGTTATTTAAGAATGTAATTGATGTGTTATTTTAAGATGTGTAAACTAAATGTATTATTTGACAATGTGTTATATAAAGATGTGTTATTTAAAGATGTGTGATTTAATGATGTGTTATATAAAGATGTGTTATTTGAAGATGTGTGATTTAAAGAAGTGATTATATAAAGATGTGCTATTTAAAGATGTGTGATTTACTGATGTGCTATAATGTGCTATATAAAGATGTGTGATTTAAAGATGTGTTATATAAAGATGTGTTATTTTAAGATGTGTGATTTAAAGATGTGTTATATAAAGATGTGTTATTTGAAGATGTGTAATTAAAAAATGTGTTATTTTAAGATGTGTAACTATTTAAAGATGTGATATTCAATGATGTGCTCCTATATGATTATGTGTGAATGATCCAGTGTTTTTTGTTAATGACTACTTAATGTTATTACTTGTTTTTGAAGCTTACTTGTTATTATAACATGTTGAATTGATGCCTATTGATTGTATTTTAAAGAATGTATATGTTATAAATGTGAATATTACTTGACTGCAATATATACATGCCTAACTGCAATTGATGATTATTTTATCTGAATCTACACATGTGTTTGTACCTCTCTTGTGTTGGATATATTCTCACCCTCTTAAATTGGACTGTACTCTCGCCGGGTACAGATTCACAGGAAGAAGATAATTAGTAGCAGTGAGTCTCAGAGGATGGCGTTGGAGCCTTCTTATTTACTTTTTGCCGCTTTTGGGAGTTTTATCGAGTCGTCGCTCTGATTAGTAACACTAGGGAATGTGGATTTATTCTATTTCAGATTTTGTTTTAGAATTCTTTCGAATTCAGTTTTGTTGTGGATTTTAAAGATGTGAAAAAATACTTTGATGTTTTGAGAACTTTTCCGCTGCGACATTTTTAATTTAAATGAAGTCCTTTTTGAATTGATGAAGATGTGTGACACCCTTGCGTGTTTAATTATTTATTGAATTTTATTAGAAAATAAAATATGGGGTTTAGGGTGTTACAAGTTGGTATCAGAGCAGGTCGGTCCAGTCAGGCCAAAACTTTTTTTAATCCCCTTGTATGCGACATGTATGTAAGTATTGTCGATACTTGTTTTATTCTATTGGGTGGGTCTGAGCAAAGTGGGGGAAAAGCAAGATGCTTCAAGTGTGGGTAAGAATGTTTTCTTTAGGCAATTTTCGAGGACGAAAATTCTTTAAGTGGGGGAGAGTTTGTAACAGCCCGATTTTTAAATATTAATTTACTAGTATTATTGTTATATAATATTAGCAATATTAATATTATTAGGAAATATCTGTTTGATGTTTTCAAAATTAGTTTTTGGATTGTGGGTATTGAGCGAATAGATGAGTTAGTTAGTTGTTGAAAAATAGGAGATTAAGAGAAATTAAGGAGAAAAGGATATTTTTAGTGAACATGAGAGAATAAAGGTGTATTAGCGAAAAGGAGGTTTAAGTAACTAAATAAGTAGTGTTTTAATTAAATAGGAAAGAAGGAAGTGTAAATAGTGGAGAATAATCTGGTGTAAAAGTTATGAGAAGAACCTAGCCCAATTAAAAGATTATAAATAGAAGAAAGTCATAAGAGAATTAGGTTACAAAACACAAAGATCAGAATTGAGAGAAGACTCAAGGAAAACTAGGGTTGTGGAGAGAAGAGGCAAGGAGGCATAGCGAGAAGAACCTGAGAGATTTCACCGTAGGAATTCATTCAAATTCTACTAGAGGTAAGGGGGGAGTCTCTATTCACCATAAGGGTTGTATGAATATATGAGTAGTGAAGGGTTTGTGTTTTTCTTCCTTGTTTTTCATGATGTTTTAATGAATTCATGTTAAATTCGTGCTCTAATTGTTGTTGTGATTTTAGGCATGTTCTTCTTTCTGAATTCGATGATGTTGATGTGCTAAATTCGTGATTAAAATATGGTTATGTTGTGTTTTAAAATATATAAGCAAAAGTGAGTAATCACATTCTTTAACCTCCATGGCATATTAATTTTAAGGATGAGTAATAATTTATTTGCATGATTTACTTTTTATGAAAACCTATCTCTATCAAGTTAAGGGATTTTATAAAATTCAATTATTTAGTTTCTTAATTGCCGATGCACAACTATATAACGATGAACCTTGGAAATTCTTATATAGGAGCCTATTTCATATTAGTTTTCTTTTTGCTGTTGCTGATTATATTTTCCCTTGTTCCAGCGTGTTTAGAATCTTGCGATGCTTTTCTAGCATTAGTCAATTGAAAGCTGCAATCCATACGAAATCATTTACTATAGAAAGTTCTTTTCTTTCTTTATTTTTTTTCACTTAAGTCCTAAAAAAAAAATGAGAATCTTAGGACTAATAATTAGAAGTAACATAAAGTACCACTATTGCAGATGCATAATAATGTGATTAGAATAATAAAAGTCATGGGATGCAGCTTACAGAAACTATATTTGAACCATGTCTAGTGCCATTTAATTCATATTGTTGCTACTTTAATTCACGCTGTCGTGTTCAATTCTAACTCTTTCCTTATTTTCACTATTGTCGTGCCATTTTAGTTCATATTGCCTTCATGGTTGCTTTGATTAATATATGGTGATTAATGTTTGCTGAGATATGTAATGATTTATTACTTTAAGATGTGTAACTAAATGTATTATTTGGTGATGAATATTGATGTGTTATTTAAGAATGTAATTGATGTGTTATTTTAAGATGTGTAAACTAAATGTATTATTTGACAATGTGTTATATAAAGATGTGTTATTTAAAGATGTGTGATTTAATGATGTGTTATATAAAGATGTGTTATTTGAAGATGTGTGATTTAAAGAAGTGATTATATAAAGATGTGCTATTTAAAGATGTGTGATTTACTGATGTGCTATAATGTGCTATATAAAGATGTGTGATTTAAAGATGTGTTATATAAAGATGTGTTATTTTAAGATGTGTGATTTAAAGATGTGTTATATAAAGATGTGTTATTTGAAGATGTGTAATTAAAAAATGTGTTATTTTAAGATGTGTAACTATTTAAAGATGTGATATTCAATGATGTGCTCCTATATGATTATGTGTGAATGATCAGTGTTTTTGTTAATGACTACTTAATGTTATTACTTGTTTTTGAAGCTTACTTGTTATTATAACATGTTGAATTGATGCCTATTGATTGTATTTTAAAGAATGTATATGTTATAAATGTGAATATTACTTGACTGCAATATATACATGCCTAACTGCAATTGATGATTATTTTATCTGAATCTACACATGTGTTTGTACCTCTCTTGTGTTGGATATATTCTCACCCTCTTAAATTGGACTGTACTCTCGCCGGGTACAGATTCACAGGAAGAAGATAATTAGTAGCAGTGAGTCTCAGAGGATGGCGTTGGAGCCTTCTTATTTACTTTTGCCGCTTTTGGGAGTTTTATCGAGTCGTCGCTCTGATTAGTAACACTAGGGAATGTGGATTTATTCTATTTCAGATTTTGTTTTAGAATTCTTTCGAATTCAGTTTTGTTGTGGATTTTAAAGATGTGAAAAAATACTTTGATGTTTTGAGAACTTTTCCGCTGCGACATTTTTAATTTAAATGAAGTCCTTTTTGAATTGATGAAGATGTGTGACACCCTTGCGTGTTTAATTATTTATTGAATTTTATTAGAAAATAAAATATGGGGTTTAGGGTGTTACAAGTTGGTATCAGAGCAGGTCGGTCCAGTCAGGCCAAAACTTTTTTAATCCCCTTGTATGCGACATGTATGTAAGTATTGTCGATACTTGTTTTATTCTATTGGGTGGGTCTGAGCAAAGTGGGGGAAAAGCAAGATGCTTCAAGTGTGGGTAAGAATGTTTTCTTTAGGCAATTTTCGAGGACGAAAATTCTTTAAGTGGGGGAGAGTTGTAACAGCCCGATTTTTAAATATTAATTTACTAGTATTATTGTTATATAATATTAGCAATATTAATATTATTAGGAAATATCTGTTTGATGTTTTCAAAATTAGTTTTTGGATTGTGGGTATTGAGCGAATAGATGAGTTAGTTAGTTGTTGAAAAATAGGAGATTAAGAGAAATTAAGGAGAAAAGGATATTTTTAGTGAACATGAGAGAATAAAGGTGTATTAGCGAAAAGGAGGTTTAAGTAACTAAATAAGTAGTGTTTTAATTAAATAGGAAAGAAGGAAGTGTAAATAGTGGAGAATAATCTGGTGTAAAAGTTATGAGAAGAACCTAGCCCAATTAAAAGATTATAAATAGAAGAAAGTCATAAGAGAATTAGGTTACAAAACACAAAGATCAGAATTGAGAGAAGACTCAAGGAAAACTAGGGTTGTGGAGAGAAGAGGCAAGGAGGCATAGCGAGAAGAACCTGAGAGATTTCACCGTAGGAATTCATTCAAATTCTACTAGAGGTAAGGGGGGAGTCTCTATTCACCATAAGGGTTGTATGAATATATGAGTAGTGAAGGGTTTGTGTTTTTCTTCCTTGTTTTTCATGATGTTTTAATGAATTCATGTTAAATTCGTGCTCTAATTGTTGTTGTGATTTTAGGCATGTTCTTCTTTCTGAATTCGATGATGTTGATGTGCTAAATTCGTGATTAAAATATGGTTATGTTGTGTTTTAAAATATATAAGCAAAAGTGAGTAATCACATTCTTTAACCTCCATGGCATATTAATTTTAAGGATGAGTAATAATTTATTTGCATGATTTACTTTTTATGAAAACCTATCTCTATCAAGTTAAGGGATTTTATAAAATTCAATTATTTAGTTTCTTAATTGCCGATGCACAACTATATAACGATGAACCTTGGAAATTCTTATATAGGAGCCTATTTCATATTAGTTTTCTTTTTGCTGTTGCTGATTATATTTTCCCTTGTTCCAGCGTGTTTAGAATCTTGCGATGCTTTTCTAGCATTAGTCAATTGAAAGCTGCAATCCATACGAAATCATTTACTATAGAAAGTTCTTTTCTTTCTTTATTTTTTTTCACTTAAGTCCTAAAAAAAAAATGAGAATCTTAGGACTAATAATTAGAAGTAACATAAAGTACCACTATTGCAGATGCATAATAATGTGATTAGAATAATAAAAGTCATGGGATGCAGCTTACAGAAACTATATTTGAACCATGTCTAGTGCCATTTAATTCATATTGTTGCTACTTTAATTCACGCTGTCGTGTTCAATTCTAACTCTTTCCTTATTTTCACTATTGTCGTGCCATTTTAGTTCATATTGCCTTCATGGTTGCTTTGATTAATATATGGTGATTAATGTTTGCTGAGATATGTAATGATTTATTACTTTAAGATGTGTAACTAAATGTATTATTTGGTGATGAATATTGATGTGTTATTTAAGAATGTAATTGATGTGTTATTTTAAGATGTGTAAACTAAATGTATTATTTGACAATGTGTTATATAAAGATGTGTTATTTAAAGATGTGTGATTTAATGATGTGTTATATAAAGATGTGTTATTTGAAGATGTGTGATTTAAAGAAGTGATTATATAAAGATGTGCTATTTAAAGATGTGTGATTTACTGATGTGCTATAATGTGCTATATAAAGATGTGTGATTTAAAGATGTGTTATATAAAGATGTGTTATTTTAAGATGTGTGATTTAAAGATGTGTTATATAAAGATGTGTTATTTGAAGATGTGTAATTAAAAAATGTGTTATTTTAAGATGTGTAACTATTTAAAGATGTGATATTCAATGATGTGCTCCTATATGATTATGTGTGAATGATCAGTGTTTTTGTTAATGACTACTTAATGTTATTACTTGTTTTTGAAGCTTACTTGTTATTATAACATGTTGAATTGATGCCTATTGATTGTATTTTAAAGAATGTATATGTTATAAATGTGAATATTACTTGACTGCAATATATACATGCCTAACTGCAATTGATGATTATTTTATCTGAATCTACACATGTGTTTGTACCTCTCTTGTGTTGGATATATTCTCACCCTCTTAAATTGGACTGTACTCTCGCCGGGTACAGATTCACAGGAAGAAGATAATTAGTAGCAGTGAGTCTCAGAGGATGGCGTTGGAGCCTTCTTATTTACTTTTGCCGCTTTTGGGAGTTTTATCGAGTCGTCGCTCTGATTAGTAACACTAGGGAATGTGGATTTATTCTATTTCAGATTTTGTTTTAGAATTCTTTCGAATTCAGTTTTGTTGTGGATTTTAAAGATGTGAAAAAATACTTTGATGTTTTGAGAACTTTTCCGCTGCGACATTTTTAATTTAAATGAAGTCCTTTTTGAATTGATGAAGATGTGTGACACCCTTGCGTGTTTAATTATTTATTGAATTTTATTAGAAAATAAAATATGGGGTTTAGGGTGTTACAAGTTGGTATCAGAGCAGGTCGGTCCAGTCAGGCCAAAACTTTTTTTAATCCCCTTGTATGCGACATGTATGTAAGTATTGTCGATACTTGTTTTATTCTATTGGGTGGGTCTGAGCAAAGTGGGGGAAAAGCAAGATGCTTCAAGTGTGGGTAAGAATGTTTTCTTTAGGCAATTTTCGAGGACGAAAATTCTTTAAGTGGGGGAGAGTTGTAACAGCCCGATTTTTAAATATTAATTTACTAGTATTATTGTTATATAATATTAGCAATATTAATATTATTAGGAAATATCTGTTTGATGTTTTCAAAATTAGTTTTTGGATTGTGGGTATTGAGCGAATAGATGAGTTAGTTAGTTGTTGAAAAATAGGAGATTAAGAGAAATTAAGGAGAAAAGGATATTTTTAGTGAACATGAGAGAATAAAGGTGTATTAGCGAAAAGGAGGTTTAAGTAACTAAATAAGTAGTGTTTTAATTAAATAGGAAAGAAGGAAGTGTAAATAGTGGAGAATAATCTGGTGTAAAAGTTATGAGAAGAACCTAGCCCAATTAAAAGATTATAAATAGAAGAAAGTCATAAGAGAATTAGGTTACAAAACACAAAGATCAGAATTGAGAGAAGACTCAAGGAAAACTAGGGTTGTGGAGAGAAGAGGCAAGGAGGCATAGCGAGAAGAACCTGAGAGATTTCACCGTAGGAATTCATTCAAATTCTACTAGAGGTAAGGGGGGAGTCTCTATTCACCATAAGGGTTGTATGAATATATGAGTAGTGAAGGGTTTGTGTTTTTCTTCCTTGTTTTTCATGATGTTTTAATGAATTCATGTTAAATTCGTGCTCTAATTGTTGTTGTGATTTTAGGCATGTTCTTCTTTCTGAATTCGATGATGTTGATGTGCTAAATTCGTGATTAAAATATGGTTATGTTGTGTTTTAAAATATATAAGCAAAAGTGAGTAATCACATTCTTTAACCTCCATGGCATATTAATTTTAAGGATGAGTAATAATTTATTTGCATGATTTACTTTTTATGAAAACCTATCTCTATCAAGTTAAGGGATTTTATAAAATTCAATTATTTAGTTTCTTAATTGCCGATGCACAACTATATAACGATGAACCTTGGAAATTCTTATATAGGAGCCTATTTCATATTAGTTTTCTTTTTGCTGTTGCTGATTATATTTTCCCTTGTTCCAGCGTGTTTAGAATCTTGCGATGCTTTTCTAGCATTAGTCAATTGAAAGCTGCAATCCATACGAAATCATTTACTATAGAAAGTTCTTTTCTTTCTTTATTTTTTTTCACTTAAGTCCTAAAAAAAAATGAGAATCTTAGGACTAATAATTAGAAGTAACATAAAGTACCACTATTGCAGATGCATAATAATGTGATTAGAATAATAAAAGTCATGGGATGCAGCTTACAGAAACTATATTTGAACCATGTCTAGTGCCATTTAATTCATATTGTTGCTACTTTAATTCACGCTGTCGTGTTCAATTCTAACTCTTTCCTTATTTTCACTATTGTCGTGCCATTTTAGTTCATATTGCCTTCATGGTTGCTTTGATTAATATATGGTGATTAATGTTTGCTGAGATATGTAATGATTTATTACTTTAAGATGTGTAACTAAATGTATTATTTGGTGATGAATATTGATGTGTTATTTAAGAATGTAATTGATGTGTTATTTTAAGATGTGTAAACTAAATGTATTATTTGACAATGTGTTATATAAAGATGTGTTATTTAAAGATGTGTGATTTAATGATGTGTTATATAAAGATGTGTTATTTGAAGATGTGTGATTTAAAGAAGTGATTATATAAAGATGTGCTATTTAAAGATGTGTGATTTACTGATGTGCTATAATGTGCTATATAAAAATGTGTGATTTAAAGATGTGTTATATAAAGATGTGTTATTTTAAGATGTGTGATTTAAAGATGTGTTATATAAAGATGTGTTATTTGAAGATGTGTAATTTAAAGATGTGTCATATAAAGATGTGTTATCTAAAGATGTGTAAATGTTGAGTCATATAAAGATGTGCATTGTTGAGTCATTGCTTGGTGTTCATGCATTCATGGTCAGTCCGATTTAAAGATGTGATTTAAAGATGGGGGATAAATCAGTAACATACCTCTGATATCCAAAACCGGTACCACATGCATATAGAGTCGAGTTAGGGGCATTGCATACATAGTTGTAATTCTATTTGAAGATGTGTAATTAAAAAATGTGTTATTTTAAGATGTGTAACTATTTAAAGATGTGATATTCAATGATGTGCTCCTATATGATTATGTGTGAATGATCAGTGTTTTTGTTAATGACTACTTAATGTTATTACTTGTTTTTGAAGCTTACTTGTTATTATAACATGTTGAATTGATGCCTATTGATTGTATTTTAAAGAATGTATATGTTATAAATGTGAATATTACTTGACTGCAATATATACATGCCTAACTGCAATTGATGATTATTTTATCTGAATCTACACATGTGTTTGTACCTCTCTTGTGTTGGATATATTCTCACCCTCTTAAATTGGACTGTACTCTCGCCGGGTACAGATTCACAGGAAGAAGATAATTAGTAGCAGTGAGTCTCAGAGGATGGCGTTGGAGCCTTCTTATTTACTTTTGCCGCTTTTGGGAGTTTTATCGAGTCGTCGCTCTGATTAGTAACACTAGGGAATGTGGATTTATTCTATTTCAGATTTTGTTTTAGAATTCTTTCGAATTCAGTTTTGTTGTGGATTTTAAAGATGTGAAAAAATACTTTGATGTTTTGAGAACTTTTCCGCTGCGACATTTTTAATTTAAATGAAGTCCTTTTTGAATTGATGAAGATGTGTGACACCCTTGCGTGTTTAATTATTTATTGAATTTTATTAGAAAATAAAATATGGGGTTTAGGGTGTTACAATACTCTCGTGGGACAAGAGCATAATCTTGATGGGGAGATGCAGCAAACATGACACATCATCGAGTGTCACTGTAGCTGGTATCCTGCAGCCACTGAAGACCGGTGGCTCTCAGGTCATCCTTAAACCATTGTGCTGTCATCTGAGCCTTGTTTGTTTTGTGAATTGCCTATATCTTCTTCCCGTTGTTCACACACTTTAAATTGTCACGCCACTGCAAAAATTAAAAACAAAAAATTGACATCAGTTTCACAGTAATCGGAATAATACATAACAAAAATTAACAATAGTTTACAATAATTAAAACAACATAGAAATTCAATTTTCATTAAATAAAAGGTGTAATGTCTTGCCACTCCATCAACCGCCATCTCGACCACGTGAACATGGTACTTCGTCAGCACAGTCAAGTCATGCGGGCCACTAGGATAGTCCTCAAGCTCCTTTGGCTCTGGCTCCGACTGCACACGTTCCTGCTGCTCATCATCATATCCACCTCCACCTCCTGATACTCAGGATCACCCTCCACTTGCTCCTCCATCTTTATCTGGGGCTCGTATTGTAGCTCCACATAGTTCCCTTGAGATGTTCCACCGCCATCAGCACCAGCAAGTCATGCTCTTCCCCTGCCCCTGCCACGTCTGGGCTCTCCCCCCTCCGCTTGCAACCTCTCCATACGCTCCCTCGTAACATAAGCATGCATTGTTGTTCTTTGACCGCTGGTGCGCTCAACAGGTTGTTTCATACCTGTAACATGCATAAAGGGGTTAAGTACTATCAACAGAAATACACAAAAGTCAAAAAATCTTTATACGTGTACAGTTCAGATTATAAAATACGAACTTCAACAATCCAGTTTCAATTTTATAATCCGAACTGCTTTAGTGCTCAGAAAAAAAAATTCGAACTCAAAGACTTGCATGCAGAGGGAATGAGACGTAATCTTCACTTTGGTGTTTGATAAAGCTTGAAATGTGATGATTTTGAGCAAAAAAACTCTAAGATTCGATCAATTTGTGGGTTTCAGATTTTGGGATAAGGGAGAGAGAGAAAGTGAAATGTGAAAAGTGAAACTGTAAAATGGGGGAAGTTGTTGTTCTTGCATATATATCGAATTTGTTCGGATTTTATTTTCGGAACTGGGTTCCGGATTATAAAATTCGAGGGACATTTTGGAAAAAAAAAAAATAGGGCGTGGGAGAACCTCATAAGGTGGAAAAAGTAATAGCCTACAAATAAAGGGAATATTCTAGTATTTAACTCTAATGAGCCTTATTTAATCCTAACGGGTCACTTACTAATAATCTACTTAAACATAATTAACTACCTACTAATTACTTAAAACACCACCTCATATTGGATCCTAACACACTTTAATTTTCTGGGTTTGGAAATGAAAAAGGGGATGAAGGTTTCCAGGTTAGGAGATGAAGAAGGGGATGAAGTTCATAAGATTTCTAGGTAATTTGGGAAAAAAATCCGAAATTTAAATTTTAGGGGATGAAGAAGGGGTGAAAGTACATAAGAAGGGAATGAACATTCATGCATTTTTTTTCTAAATAAAATACACCCTGAAAAAATGAATAATTAAATAATTTTTTTTTTACAGAGTTGGACGTGTCACATCATCATTTAATGGCCATGTCATCACTGTTTGACAGTGTTAGATGAAAAGGAGTAACGTTGTAAACGTTTTGCAACTTAAAAGACAAATTTGAATCTTAAAAAACTTAAAAGATTAATCCAGTATTTTTGTCAAACTTAAATGATCCAGAAAGGTACTTGGCATTAATTTAATTAACAACTTAACAATTACTAGTATTAAATTTTTTTTTTAAGAATTATTATGAAATAAAAGAAATAGGATACAAATGAGCCACATTCAAATAAAAAACAGCGTCTAATATCATATCAAATGAGCCACAATCAAATTTATAAACAACACCTAAATCATCATATCAATGGTGCTCTAATTATAACTTTTAAAAAAAAGTTTTTCTATCATGTGCAAATTTGCAAATTTGCATATTAAATATATAACTTTTTAATAATAATTGTTGTTTTTCAATAAAAACTTGCTACTTATAGTTGTTTTAACACGTGCGATATTGCATATGTTAGACAAACCCAACAAACAAATAGTCCAATATCATAATGCTTCTGACCCGTTCTCTAGGAGCTAGACTCGGTGGCTTACAGATACTAGATGTGGAATGACTCAATGGTTTTAACTTACCTTACCCATACCCTTCCCCGACTCTATCTATTCGGACCGACTTCTTGGCTTATTGCAACACTTATTGTATCTTTTATTAGTTGTATAATTTAAACTATGGGTCCAGAGGATCAAAGAGGTGCAGAGGATCAACACAACAATATATCGTTATAGAGGATGTAAGGGTTAATTAGTTTAGTGTACAGTACTTATGATGTATATACTATAGATTAGACCAAGTTGTTAGAGATTAGTTAGTTGATAGTTAATAGCTAGATGTCATTAGTTAGTTAGTTAGAGATTAACTCTACCATAGTGATTACTTGCGAATCAAGTAACCGTAGTTAGTTAGCATAATCATCTCTATGTATATGGTTATTGCATTGTATATATTGTATCTCCACAACTTCTCTATTCAATACAATTTACACAGTTTTCATTCATACTCTCTCATTCTTCTTTTAAGTTGTAATTCATCTCGTATTTGTGTGTAGTTCTTCAATCCAACACAGTGGTATCCGAGCTTATACGGTCCAAGAAAGTGAATCTTTCATAGTGAGAAAGCTTCAGAGATCAAGATGACATAAAACAATACTTTTCACGTGAATCTTCCAGTTCTTGATGGCAAAAACTTGGAAAGATGGTTCAGGAGATGAAGGTGATCTTTGCAGTTCATGATGTGTGTGAACAAGTGACTAATGGTGTCGAACCTATTTATGCAAATGCAACATATGTGCACAGAAACACACGCAAGGAGTTGAAGAAGAAAGACCACAAAGGGTTGTTTCTCATTCATCAATACGTTAATGTAAAGGTATTTGAGAAGATTTCAGAAGCTACAAATTCTAAGAAAGCTTGGGATATTCTATTGAAGAGCTAAGGAGGTGATGAGAAGGTCAAGAAAGTGACGCTTCAGGCCTTCAAGAGACAATATGAGTTAACGGAGATGAAGATTGATGAGAAAGTTGCATATTACTTCTCAAGGTTAGTAACACTTACCAATCAAATGAAAAACTATGAAGAACCAACGTCAGAAGTAGAAATAATGGAGAAAATGTGGCATACTTTGACATCTCAATTTGATCACATAATTGTGACAATTGAGGAAACAAACGATCTGGATGAAATCAAGATTGAAGATCTCCAAAGCACGCATGAAACATGACAAAAAGCATGGTAAAGAAGAAGAACAAGGACTTCTTGGTCAATACAAGAAAAACAAAGCTGACAAGAAAAATTGGATCAAGAAGGAGCAAAGCAACAACAAAGGAAAATCCAAACTTGAAGATGAGCTTGAGTCCTCTTAAGGAAGAGGATGAAGGACTAGAAAGTAGAAATCTTTTGACAAAAAGAAAATTCAGTGCTACAAGTGAGATAAATTTGGGCATTTTCCTAATTAATGTTGGTCAAGAAAGGGAAAGAAGAGTCAAAGAAACGTTGAAGAAGTGCCCAAGGTTGCACATGAAACCTCTAGTTTTGATTATGAGCCTTTGATGCTCAGGGCAACAACAATAGAAGAAGTTGTTGATTCAATGGCATGGCATCTTGGTACGTGATGTTAAAATAATATGACATGTAACAAGAACATACTCTACGATTTTGACTCAAGCATAAGAACTAAGGTGAAGCTAGTTGATAACAAAGTAACATAATCTGCTGGAATGGGAAAGGTGCTCATTTATATGGAGAATGGAAAGAAGGATATCACTGAAAAGGGACTATATGTTGGTCAGCTTGCTGATAAGGGATATTTTGTGATTATAGAGAATAAATCTCTGAAACAGTTTGATCAAAAGAAAAGACTATTGCTATAGTCTTCTACTGGGAAGAATAGAATATTCAAGACCATGATCAAAGCCCAAGAAACTGAATGCCTTGTGACTATAATTCCTGAGAAGGAGAGCATTTTATGTCACATAAGATATGGACACTTGAACTTCAATAGTCTTAAGCAGCTGAATTCAAGTGGAATGGTGTGTTAGAATAAGAACTCAGACTCTGAGTTCAGACTCTGCCTTCAGACTCTGTCTTCAGTTCAGACTCTGCCTTCAGACTCTGACTTCAGACCATTAGCACATAAAGAAGAAGAGGAGAATACCACTTAGCTTACGTCGCAAGTTTTCCCTTTATGGATTTCATTTCATTGTAATTTCATGTACATTTACTTTACATTTAGTTAGTTAGTCAGTTAGGATGAGCTGGCACTAAGCTAAGTTTATATATAGTTACATCATGTACATTGAGATCATATTGAATGAATAACAGTTTTTCTGTTTTCTCAAGCTTTATGTCCTCTCATGGGAGAAAGAAGAAGAAAGCTTGAGAAAACAGAAAAACTGTTATTCATTCAATATGATCTCAATGTACATGATGTAACTATATATAAACTTAGCTTAGTGCCAGCTCATCCTAACTGACTAACTAACTAAATGTAAAGTAAATGTACATGAAATTACAATGAAATGAAATCCATAAAGGGAAAACTTGCGACGTAAGCTAAGTGGTATTCTCCTCTTCTTCTTTATGTGCTAATGGTCTGAAGTCAGAGTCTGAGATCAGAGTCTGAAGGCAGAGTCTGAAGACAGAGTCTGAAGGCAGAGTCTGAACTCTGAGTCTGAGTTCTTATTCTAACATGGTGCTTGGCATGCCAAGTATTGAAACTTGGGCGGAGAGGATTTTGCGGACCTTATTGTTAGTTTGCTGACATTCCCCTTAGGAGGTGTGGAACACATGTCAAATGGAAACTCTTACATGGGGAGCATTGATAACCTATACAAGGGTGTTCTTGTTTTGGATCAATCTAACTGTTTAAGATCCCCTAATTTGATGGATAAGCTCGTTAATTCTAGGCTCGCACACCAATTTATTAAAATCCGCAACCAGATGTTACCAATTGATGAAGCTTCTGCTTTTAATTACTCTTGCTATATTAAGAGATGTAGTTAGCAGTTTTTAAGTTTCTTCAAGTGGAGGTTCTTGGTCATTTTTTGATGCTTGTATTAATTTGGATTATTTGGAGCCACAGTCATCAACTGGTGAAGCATATAACCGATATGGTGGAAGAGGATTCACCAAGAAGCCATCGCTCTACATGGTAACTAATGACTTGGTCGTCACACCAGGTTCATCCACTTCTGCCATTACCGTTCTGACTAAGTTGAGAATTCCTCTCTCTGATGTGATGGAATGTTCAATCAACATTGGCCAAAATGAGGTAATAAGATTGTCACTGTTATTTTAATCTGTGTTGTTTCATATTTCTAATCTAATAGTAAATTGTTCCTTTGTTTTAGTATTCTGTTACCTATGTCTCAGCATTTTGAAAGCTTATTTAATCTCATCATTTGCTCTGACTAATGGTTTGAGTCCATTCCTTACAAAATTTACATGAACACCGCAAACAAATAGAAAAAGGAATTTGATCCTCCACAAACAAACTTCTACCCTCGTTGCAGTTATGATTTAAGATCCTAAATCACGGTGCCTACCTTAATGGTCTATATCCCGATTTACTTATTTAACCCTATATTTAATCATGTTTTGTAATTACTGGTTTCCTATCAAGTTTTCTTCTTATTTAGTATTTGAATAACTGAATTAGTACTAATGTACTATTTACAATATGTGAGACGAGAAATTTGCCACCACTCTTAATCGTTGTAACTTGTAGATCCAATGACAACTATATATGCTCTTCAAAATATTTTGCAACTAGGTACGATCCTGATGATTTACATGTCAATTGGGGATTTTTCTCAATTATGGTTGCTAAGTTCTCATTTTAAGGCATGGATACCCTAGATAGTTCATCAAAAATATTCTAGGTAATTATTCTAACTCTTGCATGTCCGTGGTAACCATAGTAAAACCGTGAATAGCTAGCCAATCAACGAATTGTGTCTTTCCTCCAAGTGTCGATAACCTTTACTTGTCGATTTGAGCTCATTAAATTCTGGGTATGCTTTATTAAAGTGAAATTAGCACCTCCGGACGATAAACCAACCATTTTCAATCACAAGGTTGGTCACCCTAATACTCAATTCAATTCAAAATGAGTATCGTTTGGCATATTTAAATCGTCTAACTTGTGGTATGAAATGATCTTCCACTTTCACCTCTCCTTTTGCTAAAATTGCATTCCATAATTCATATGCTTCGGGCTTGAGAACGACTAAAGTTGTATGTTTGCTATTGACTGCCCAACACAACCGTCTCCTATTATTCGGGCTTGAGAACGACTATTTATAACAAGGCTAAACAGGAATGAATAAAAAAACTAATTAAATAGAAACAATCTACAAAAATGACAACTAAAAATGAAAAGATTATAAAATATGTTACTACCTCCAGTTTTAAATATAAGTAAAAGTAAAAAACGTATTTAACCCAAATTAAGACAAATACACTTTGACTTTTGTTTATAGTTAAAAACGGAGTAGTATGATGAAGAGATATGTGCACCATTGAGTTATTTGGAGTCAGCTAGATAAACCGGATGTAGTTAGATAAACCTCAGGTGTTGATCGTGCATGTGTTGATTGTGTATTGTATGCTCAATATGAATGCTACTTATGTAATGTTTTGTAACCGAAGGGTATGGATGAATTTGCTTGCCTCTTGTCAATGATATTTTATAGGTATCAATTTGTTTTTTGATAGATAAATCTAAATTATATTGTTAGTATCACTACAAAAAACGCGCTCTTTTGCGGCGGTTTTTTATGGGAGGTTGCAGAAAACCCCCGCAAATTAGTTAAAAAGAGAATCAGGGCTTGTTTATGGCTATTATTCTGCGGCGGTTTGAAAACCCACACAAGTTAAAGTGCCTTTTTCCATTTTTTTCACTCTCCCGCTAGCTTTTTTCATGTGCGCGCTCCTAGTTTTTGTTATTTCATTATTTTTTTCCTTTTCCCTCTTTTTTTTTTCATCTAAATTTTGTTTCAATTTCCATAAAAAAATATTTTTGACACAAAAACAAGAAAAAAAAACTCATAAGCTTCCCTCTCACTCTCTCAGTACGCATACACTTCTCTCTCTCAAAGAAAAACAAAAAAAAACCCAGAACCCTCACGCATCGAAAAACCTCTCACGCATACGTTTGTCTTCCGCAACAACTCAACAATCGAAGCTTTCATCTGTTTCACCATCGAAACCCAGAAGTTTTCATCGAAACCCATAAGCTTTCTCGCTTCCCGTTCTCTCTCTCTCTCTCTCATCGAAGAACTTTATTCAAAGGTATTTTCATCCTTTTTCAATTCTCATGCCTTGATCAATTTGTTGTATCATTTGAGGATTAGGGTTTAAAATCTCTATCCTCCTTCATCTGGAGATTAGCTTGATGAACAGTAAATGCGAATTGGGATTTGGGGATTAGGGTTTCTTGTTCTGTTGAGCCATTTGTTCTGCTTCTGGATTGTGATTTTGCTGATCTCATTTTCTGGTTGTTACTTGTTCTCTAGCTTCAATAGACTCTGTTCCTTGGAATCCAATTTGTGTTTCTTTTTGTGTACAAAATCATGTATTAATCCAGTGGAAACCCAACTTGCAAGGTTAGTGAATCACCATAGAATCATGATTTATTTACTCCTAATTAGTTCTGATTTTGGGGGTTATTAGGTTCCTGTTGCATCATAATGTGTTGGCTTTTTGAATTTCTATTTTGAATGAGTTTGAGAATGCAGAATATGAATGAGTTTTAGTGGTCTGTGATGTTAAGTCTTTGATGTATAACTTTAAAACAAGAAGAAAACTTATGACAAAAATGGTCTATGAAACTTCCTTGCCACTTTCTATTGCCGTGTGGACCAATCATTGTAAACTAGTCTCTTAACAAGAATAGGAAATGTAATCCTTAAAGTTACAAACCTCCCATGTTATATCTAGTTTGGCATGTGACTCAATAAAAATAGGAAATGTAATCCTATTACTACTCAGTTTTGAATTATTATTGAAACAACTTCGTCGAATATATTTGTGTTTGGATTCTCACCGGTAGATTCGTCCTCAAATAATGAAATTCCACAACAATTTCAAAGACCTAGACAGCATGTTGGGCGCGAGTCTCATTCACATTGGATTGTTGATGCAAAGGTACATTCATTGTATTTTATTCATAATATACCTATATTGTTAGTTTTCTATTTTGTGCTGTGTTGTGCTGTGCTGTGTTGTGCTGTGTTGTTCCTGTTGTGCTGTGTTGTTCCTGTTGTGCTGTGTTGTGTTGTTCCTGCTGTGCTGTGTTGTGTTGTGCTGTTCCTGTTGTTTTGTGTTGTTTGTGCTGTGTTGTTCCTGCTGTTTTGTGTTGTCTGTGCTGTGTTGTTCCTGCTGTTTTTGTTGTGTGTGTGTGTGTGTGTGTGTGTGTGTGTGTGTGTGTGTTGTGATGTGTTGTTCCTGCTGTGCTGTGCTGTTCCTACTGTGTTGTTCCTGCTGTGCTGTGTTGTTCCTGCTGTGCTGTGTTGTTTCTGCTGTTTTGTGTTGTGATGTGCTGTGTTGTTCCTGCTGTTTTTGTTGTGTGTGTGTGTGTGTTGTAACTTTGCTAAAGCTTTTTGTGTTTGTATTTGTTGCAAAAGACCCACAAGGATCTACTAAAAGGATAAAACTCAAGATTTGGGATGTCGTTAACTTACCTAACGGAGAACGTGTGATTGTTCAATTTGATGAACATGGTGCTGCATATGGTGAAGCACAAGGCTTGCTTGTAGGATATTGAGGAATTTTAGCAACAAAAATGCCACGTTATTTCCGATTAATTTTGAAAAGTGGAATGGAAAAATGGGCATGCCAAAACAATACATGGATAATTGTTTTGAAACAGACTTAAAGGTATTATTTTACATTTATAGATTTTCATTTACATATTAATTTAAAATAATCATTCAAATGCTTAAAATGTGATTGTTATATCTTTTTTGTAGCCTCGATTCCAATTTATGATTGATGAACCCCTAGCAAAGAGATATTGTAAACTTAGCATTTCAAAGAAGTGGGCTGCGCATAGACAAAATTTGTGGACAACAATATATGATCGATCCAAAACCAGGGCACAACTTTTAAGCAGCGTTCCTGCGTTCCTGCTGGTGTAGACCCAATTCAATGGGCTCATTTTGTGAACTATCGTTTGAAACCAGAAACACACGTAAAATTTGATCACTTTGACACATTTATTGTTGATAATTATATGATTAATAATTTACTTGTATTTGTTTTTTAATATGAACGTTGTCGAAAAATCAAGAAAATCGACGCAAGCAAGTGATTCCTCATCAAATGTAAGTTCTGTTATGATCCTTCTTTGTTCATTTCTTTGACTAAATAATATATCATGTTATTTATTGGCATGTTTATTTCGTCTATTCTATTATATATTTTTAGTATTTTTGATCCAATTGATGAGATGACATGAATCATGTGTTGAAGTTCTGATGCAATTGTAGGCCAATAACGATTGTTATGCTAGCTTAGTGCTTTTCTTAATTTAGTTCAGAATATGATCAGTCTAGTGTGGTATTTGTTTTAATTTTTTTTCCGTAATTTTGTGGAATTAGCTTTGTCAAATATTTTAACTAATGATGTGTTTTCTTTTTTAATTTCAGTGTACAGATCTTGCAAGTGAGCCTAATTCGCCTTTGAACGGAAGAGGTTCATGTGGTGGAAGCAACATCTGATGTTTTTTAGATTATATATAATGGTAGAACAAGAGATATTGACTCTATGTTTTGTTATGATGATATCCCTTTTAGAGGAAGACATATTTTATGCTATTATTAATTATGTTTTGTATTGTCACAATTGATGTTAGATTATATATGAGTATTTTGGACTACAATATTTAAGTTATTGACCATATTTATTTTTGAATTGAGTCATGTATTGATAAAATTTAAATCTTACAATACCATTAAATTGCAATTAAAAACAAGTGTAGCTTAGATAAAGAAAAAAAATTATATCATTTTATTAGAGGAGGTTAAAAACTCCCAGAAAACAAACAAAAAGGAAATTAAAAAAAAACAATGTATCTAAGGAGGTTAAAAACTCCCACAAATAAAACACTCATATTGCGGAGGTTTTTGGTATGAATATCAGGGGTCGCAAAAAACCCCCGCAGATAATTTGTGGGATTAGTATAAGCGGGGGTTTTCAAAATCCCGCAAAACAAACTGCGGAGGTTACAAACCGCCGCAAAATATGACTAAAGCCGCCGCAATTGAGCGCATTTTTTTGTAGTGTATATGTTAGTTGTGAGAGTTTAAAATCAGAGACATCCTTCTATAATTTATGATTAGATAGCCTCTGTACTCGTTCTGATTTGCAGCCATAAAACCACAATACCTCAAGAATTTCATTAAATGAAACTAAAACATAATTCAAACAATAAAAGTTTGAAAGGTTGCTCTACACCACGCTTTATCAAGTAATTATCACCCTATAGGTTAAATCAAGCTTCAGTCTCTTGCTTATTCTTTTTCTGTCAAAGAAGTATACGAAAATCACTTCACAGTTGCTAACTCTACACCATCCTCTATGTTTGTTTTATACCTACCATTTTCACATCTTTAACTGAATTTCTCTATCCCAGATCATTGAAACATCACAATTCATTACTTAATTAAATAAGTAATTCTTACGAGCTCGATGATAATGCTTGAAAACATAATCATAATGTATTAATAAGAAATAAAAACACCACAGCCAGATTTCAGAATACTTAACGGAAAACAAATTAAAACAAAAAATTCAATCAAGTTCTGTCCAACAAGTCATCAATTACTAACAAATAAATATATAACTATTGTGCAGCATCCAGAGCTTTTAATTTGTTGCTGTTCTTTCAAGCTTTTCTCTTTAATGGATAGACAGAGACCTTTGTTCCTTCCTGCGTTGCTCCATAATGTGAAGGCTGAGGCCGTTTGACAAAGCTGAAGTTGTAGACAATGAAGCTTTTAATATGCTGAGACCCTGCATCATCATGCAATCAAATATTGTCGTCATTGGGGAATCTTATACAAGTAATATTAATATGTAACTATGAGGTAAGTGTTTCCAAACTCCAAAGTGAAGTTTAACGCAGTGCCTTACCTCCTTCTGACCAATCGTGATGACCCTTTCTTCCACGTCATTAAGGGGGACCTTCATTCTTTCTAAATATGAAACAATGGAAATAGATGACATTGGTGTCACAACCAAGTCGTCTGTCACCATGAATCACTACTACAAAATTGCCCCTTTAATAGCATTCGTTTTGGATTTTATTAGTGTTTGAGAAGCACTATCAAAGCCCCCCACTATTAAAGGCTTGAAGCTTATAATAGCGTTTTATAAGCCCTATTGAATAATAATGTTTCAATAGCGCTTTCTGAAAAGCGCTATTGTAGCATGTTTTTTTTGTGTTATTAAAGTCGTTTTCTAACAGGCGTTTCTTAGCGCTTTCTGAAAAGCGCTAATGTAGCATATTTTTGTGTTATATTAAAGTCGTTTTCTAACAGACGTTTCTTAGCGTTTAATAGAAAGCGCTGTCATAAATACCCACCCTTTAATAGCACCCGCACATAAGAGCTAATAAAAGTTCCGTTTTTTATTTTTTATTTTTGTAATTAAATCTACAACCAAAAACACCATAATTAAATCTACAATAAAAAATGATATAATAAGATACTAAAATATGAATATAGCACCCAGAACTTAAAATAGATTACAAGTTGCTAATAAAACTCATTGCATTAATAATAATCCATTGATCATAAACTTAATTACAAATGTCATAATATTAATCAATCCAAAAGAACATCTAACTTAAACTTGCATAAAAATGCAAAGTTGGTGCATAGGAGCCACAATTACAACCAAAAAAACACCTAAAAGCAGCCATAATTACCACAAAAAATACACCTAAATTTGAGAGGACTCATGACAAGCTATCCAACGCCTAGTTGATAAATCTACCTGCAACATTTTCTCCTATGTCCTATAATATGAAACAAAAAATTAATTAACATTGAATTTCCAGCACAACCACAGTTTAAAATAACTCAAAATTAAAAACCGGAAATGAAAATAGTTGAAAAAGAAAATGAAACTCACTAATATACTCGACCATAAAGGTTGCCCAATCCTCCTCGACCTCAACTAGCTTATCTTTAGAGTAGGTTTTACATTTGTAAGCTTCAAAGTACTTCAAATATAAAAGTAGCGAAAAATTGAGTTAGAAAATGAATGTCTATATATATGATTACAAATTAATGGTATATTTAAAATCACATGCGTACATTTGTAAGGATCATATCTTGATTTTCCGATATTATCTCTGTCATAAATCGCATGAGAAAATAGCCACAGTCAATGCCATTAGTTTGCATGGGACACTGAAAAATAAAATTTACATCGATAAAATTTAATCGACATAATTAATCAAAAATACCATTAATTAGAAAATACATTTATGTCTATCCATCTGATTTTACTTGACTTTGACTATGACTTTGAATTTTTGGCACGACAAATACACATGGCGCTACCAAAATTAAAACAACTTCAAATGAGTAATAACGCTCAATAATCATACTTATGTCAATGTTAAATCAAAAGAATCAATACTCACTTCATGAACTTGCTTTTTACATATTCACGGTCTTGATGTCCCCCTGACAAAGAATCCGTATAATATATGATCTCAGCTCCAGGATTAATGACAAGCAACACCCAATGATTTCGCCTACCCCCATCATAATTTACATATTGCAATCATAATTAAAAAATTCCATTTACATGCAAATTTGTCATCGTAAATAATGGTTTGAAAAGAAAACTCACCCTAAATTGACTGGTGCATAAAAAGGGAATATGTCACTTAATTATCTATTAATGATGATTACATCTAAGTTGCATCCACAGATTTCAAATGATAGGGCAAAATCATGTATTCTTAGATATGAGGAAATGGGAGAAAAAAGGCCACCTTTAGCAACTGATATCTGATTCAACATATTTTAGACTGTGAACCTATAGTGCTTCTCCTTTCCTCATGTTACAATCCATAGATGAAAATTTCCTTAACAACAAGTATATCATCCATTGCGTAAATTACCAACATCAATTTACGTCATACATGTCCAAAGTAAACAGAAAATTTAAAAATAAACAAAAGGAAGAATGAGGAAAATTTGCATACCATAATGAGACACAAAAACTGTAAAGAAAATTAAATCCTAAATATACACCATATATGAATTGGTGAAATCTAAGAAATAAAGGAAAGATTGTATGCTAGACACTTTGGGGTTTGATGAATCAATCTACTTAGTTTCAGTATTTGAGAAACAAAACTGGAGAGAAGAAGCAATTGAATTTCTCAAGGACAAAGAAGAAATATAATCTAAGCTTATCAACTAGCATAAGGACGTGTGACACTTATGGTAATAACTTATGAAAACAGCTAATGCCATGTACATAAGATGTTTTCAGCTTATTTCCACAAGTTCTACATAATAGCTTATAGATTATACACAAATATTTTGAATTTTTTTTGGCTTGTGTTATCGAAATAGCTTATCGCTTATGCTATAAGCTGCAAAATGAGTTTGCTTATCTTCAAAAAATTTCACCAAAATCAGCTCAAATGTGGCACTAACCACTTCAGCACAAAAAAAAAATCATTTAAAGAACACTCCAAACCCAATTTTCTCAATTAAAATATGTTTATTGAATTAAAATTAAATTAAAATAAACAAACATTTAGGAAACAAGCACAAGAGCTATTCAAAACAAGAATTTCAATCTAGCTTAAACAACAGAAGAAAACTGAAGACAATAGCCACCAGGGATGATACCACCAATAATAATAGTATAATATGATCTCTAATTTTCTAGTATAAAAGCAAAGTTGAAGAACAAGGATCACATCTAGAAAAAGATAATATTTTTCATAAAAAATTGGATTTTGAAAGCAGAAAAGCAAAAGGGTCACTACAAAAGAGTCACACGCTTAAAATCCAAGCATCATAACACACATTCAACACTCAAAATCTAAGCAAAAGGGTCACCAGAAACATACAATGCGAGTGAACAGTAAAAATCAAAATCCAAATAAAAGTATTGAGAGAAGAAATGAAAAAGGGTCACCAAATCAAAATCTATTGAGAGAAGAAACGAAAAGTAAAGCGAGTGAACAGTAACCAACAGTACCAGAGAATCAGAAGACGGGATTGAGAGAGGAAACAGCCACTCAATTGAGAAGAAGACGACGTGATTGAGAGGTTGATGAAAGAGTTCATTGATGGAGGAGAAGCAGTTCGGTGATTGAAAGCACGATGGAGGAGATTCTGTGAGCTGTGGGACCAGGTTAAGCCCTTTGTGGGCGAAAATGAAAAAAAATCTGCCCTTTTTTTAATTTTCATAAAGCCCAAACATTAGCGTTTGTATAAAAACGCTATCTATACCGCCTCCAACAATAGTGTTTCTTCAAAAGCGCTATTAGTGCGAACCAAAATAATAGTGTTTATAGAAAAGCGCTATCTAATCCATTTTTAACAAGTTTTTCTTATCGCTTTCTGAAAAGTGTTATAATAGGTCTATGGGTTGCGTTTTTAATAGCATTTATCCAGAAGCGATATTAAAATTGTGCTATTAAAAGCCAAAATTGTAGTAGTGAATGTTACTGGTCCTCTAGTAAATCCTTTTGAAATAGAGGATTTAGGATCAACATATTTATAAAAATCAGGATTACCAGGGTTGTTACGTATGTTGGAACAAAATGTATGAACAAGTCTCTTTTGAGTTTTGATGATAAGAAAGTGTTAAAAAGAAAATTGGATATGCTAATGCTTGTTCTAAGTGTGCAGGACCATATAATTAATTGTTGTATCTAATGGTGGTTCTGAAAGATCAAGTTAAGAGCAAAAGGAAAATATTGAAAGTGCGTCTGAAGGTGCATCTGAAAGACCAGCGTCTGAAGGTGCGTCTGATGACCAGCTTCTGAAGACAGGGTCTGATGAACAGTGTGTCTGAAGACAATGTCTGATTACCAGCTTCTGAAGAGTGTGTCTGATGAACAGTGCGTCTGAAGGCAACGTCTGATGACCAGCTTCTGAAGGCAGCGTCTGATGAATAGTGCGTCTGAAGGCAGCGTCTGATGACCAGCTTCTGAAGGCAGCGTCTGACGAACAGTGCGTCTGAAGACATGCATCTGAGTTTTAAGGAAAAGCAGAAGTCAACAACTGTCACTGTCAACAGTAAAGTACTGTACAGTCAGAACAGCTCTCTGCAACCTTTGCCTCCTTGGACGAAACACGCAGCCGGGTTTTAAGGAAACAATTCAAAATCGTACTGCTCTGTTTTATGAGTTCGCACACCAGAACAGAAGGATTTAATGCTGGCTGAAGCTTCTATTCCAAATGGCTCTATTTGCTGACATGGCAACTTCACAACAGCTCTTTATTCCTCTATAAAGGTGAAATTCCTGGTAGGACTGGTTCTGAACCGTAAAATAGAGTAGAACAACGTACAATAGTTCAGAAGCAGAATAACAGAAATAAAGGACAAAAGGTAAAATGGCACAGATGATTTGTTAACCCAGTTCGGTGACAACCACACCTACATCTGGAGGCTACCAAGCCGGGAAGGAAATCCACTAAATAGTATCAATTCAAAGACCTATGACAACAGCCCCTGTTTCACAGCCTTCTCACTTAATCACTACCCGTATAGATTTCAACCTAGGAACTCCTAGACCTGACACCCCTCTCACTTCCCTCAGTCAATCACTGCCCCAGTGATTATCAGACTTTAACAAATCAAACAAAGTTGAAGACACTCTTCAAACATAAAACAGTCACTCTTGCTTAAAAGCTTTAAGTGATTACAACTCAATAAAAACAAAGCACTAAGCTTACACAGACTCAAAAACCTAAGACTCTCTCTATAACTTCTGTTTTTGATGTACATTCTTCAATAGCAGCTTCCTCTATTTATAATCTTCAGTAGCACCATAAGTTCGAACCAAATCTTCAAAGATATGTTTCCAGAATTCTTTTAGAAGCAAATAGAAGCTCACATATTATTCAGAAATATATTTTCCAAAGATTTCCATGAAAATATATTCACAAATAATTGAATCCAATCTTCAACAAATATCTTCACGCAAAAATACGAAGCTTGGATAAATCTTCAATTAAATCTTCAAAAGATTATGTGAGAGAATTAACAGCTTGAAGACACAGATTTTGAACGCAGAAACCAGCTTCTGAACATGCTTCTGAAATGCAGCTTCTGAAGGTCAACGAAAGTCAGCGTCTGAACAATGCGTCTGAACAGTGCATCTGAAGGTCAACAAAAGTCAGCGTCTGAACAGTGCGTCTGAAGTACTTCGCAGAGCAAAGTGGCGTCGCAGAGCGAAGTCATCAGCTTCTGAAGTACTGTTCAGCTTCTGAAGACCCAGTTCAGCTTCTGATGAACCAATTTAGCTTCTGATGACATTTCTAGCTTCTGAAGCACAAATTGCTTGTCTATTTGATTTTAGCAAACATGTAGCCAACACTCAAATATCCAACAATCTCCCCCTTTGGCAAATTTTTGGCTAAAATCAATTTGAGCATAGCAACAAGCAAATTTCAAACAACAAAGAACGCAACCATGAAGAACATAACACATATGTAGCAACAGAGTCAGCAACGGATGATTCACTACATTTCACACATAAACTCCCCCTGAACTACCTCTGAACAGATACTCAGGAACAACACAACTCAGGAACTCCCCCTGAAACAGACATTCAGGAACTCCCCCTGAAATAGATCAATCAGAAACTCCAACAACAAAAGGATTGAAGATTTGAAGAAGAAGAAGATTAAGGTTCAAGACTCTGTTACTCTGTTTTTCTGGAAACGCAAACCTCTGCCAAGTTGTATAGAGTCTGAATCTGTGTTGTATTTTGTGAACACCACTGATAGTAT
Organism: Medicago ruthenica; assembly: GCA_018208015.1. Classification (NCBI taxonomy): domain Eukaryota; kingdom Viridiplantae; phylum Streptophyta; class Magnoliopsida; order Fabales; family Fabaceae; genus Medicago; species Medicago ruthenica. The sequence goes on along the minus strand of CM031377.1, from coordinate 47,923,121 downwards.
ATCAAGTGTTCAACTCAAACATATTCTTTGTAATTCTGTTTGATTAAAAGTCTCTTGCTTGTGTGCTTGAGCAACTAGAAGTCTCATACTTTGTGTTTGAGCAAGGAAGTCTCTTACTTTGTGTTTGAGCAAGGAAGTCTCAAACTGTGTGTTTGAGCAAGGAAGTCTCAAACTTTGTGTTTGAGCAAGGAAGTCTCATACTTTGTGTTTGAGCAAGGAAGTCTCACACTATGTGTTTGAGCAAGGAAGTCTCATACTGTGTGTTTGAGCAAGGAAGTCTCATACTGTGTGTTTGAGCAAGGAAGTCTCTAGTTGTGTGCTTGAGCAATTGTAATCTTTGTGATTATAGTGAAAAATCTCTTGTTAGTAACAAGGGGGCTGGACTACTTCTGGGTTGTGGAAGGAACCAGGATAAATTGCTTGTGTCTCTCTCTCTCTCTCTCTCATTTACTTTATATCCACTGCAAAACAACTCTGAAAATAGTTTCAGAATCTGATCTATATCTGATTCTGAACTAACCTAAGTTTTTGAGAAAGAAAAGAAAAAGCCAACACAATTCAACCCCCCCTTCTTACGTTTTTCTCACCTTCAGTTGGTATCAGAGCTCCAGTTCTGATATTCAATCACTTAACAGTGAGTCAGTAAAGATCCTGAGAAAAACATGTATTTTGATGATTCTGGTGAATCCTCTCAAAAAAGTGGTGGTGCTTCTGTATCATATGATTATGATACAGATGACAAGCAATCATATTCACACCATGAACCTCCTATGTTTACTGGTGACCCTGAAGAATTTTCATGGTGGAAAAGCAAGATGTACAGCCACATCATTGGAATTGATGACTCCTTATGGGATATCATAGAAGATGGAATATCTATTCATGTTGACGAAGAAGGAGTAGCTGTTGATAGAAAAAGCCTTACTGATGCTGAAAGAAAGATCTACAGAAATCATCACCATGTAAGAGGTATCATTGTGGACTCTCTGCCTCACAATGAATACTTGAAGCTGAGTGATAAAGCAACAACAAAGGCCATCTTCACTTCTCTCTGCTCTCACTATGAAATGATAAGTGACAATGAATCTGAGTCTGAGAAGGAAGATGAAGAAAAAGCAAATATAGCCTTGATTGCTACAACATCTTCTGATGAAGAGTCAGGATCAGACTCTGAAGAAGAAGATGAGGTATATTCTGAACTTACTTGTTCTTAGCTTGTTGATACAGTTAAGGATCTTATGAACTACCTCAGAGGCAAGTTGATTCAATTAAAATCTTTGAAAAAGGAACATAACTTGCTGGCTGATGAGAATCTCCAACTTTAGAATCACATCAATGAGATTGATGAAGAAGTTAGAGAACTCAGAGAAAAGGTTCATAAGAAACCTGATGAAGTTCCAAGTGAACAAGAAATTGCTCTTCAGGATTTCATCTTAACTGGAATCAACAGAAGTAAGATTGCTTCTATGATTTATAATATTAGCAGAAACAGAGGAGAAGGTATTGGTTTCAAAAATGATCCATTCAATCATTCAAAAGAAACAAATATACCATCCTGTTCTGGAGATATTATGAAAGGCTCTAAAGTGTGTTATGTACCTGCTTCTGAGATTTCTGAGAAACAGAGTTTACCAAAAATAGAGACTGCTGATTCTAAAGTTCTGAACAACTCAGAATCCAAAACTTCTGAACCTGAGGGAAAGATGAAGGCAGAATCTAAAACTCTGCCAAAGTCTAAACCAAAAGGTTCTAAGTCTAAGACTATGAGGAAAACATACTTTAAATCTGAAAAGGTTCAAAGTCTGAAGAGTTTAGAACCTAAGACAAGCAAGTCTCAGAATCTGAAAAATTCAGACTCAAATTTTAAAAAGGCTGTGTTTATGAAATCTTCAAAAGATACCAAACCAGTTTATACAAAAACTTTTAAATCTCTGAATGTCAGACAAAGGATACAAAAGAAAGCTAATATGTCATCTGATTCTGATTGTATTAAGAAAGGTCTGAAAGTTTGCTTTGTGTCAGGAGCAGGCAAAACTGAAGTTCTTAACAAATCAGAACCTACTACTTCTGAATCCAAGATTTTGAACAGATCGGAATCAAAGACTCTTAAGTCCAAAGTTCTGAAGAAAACAAAACCAAAGTTTTCAAAGGTTCAGACTCTAAAGAGCTCAGAACCAAAGACCTTCAAGTCTCAGGTTCTGAAGAAATCTGAGTCAAGACCATTGAAAGCTCAGGTTCTGAAGAACTCAGTGTCTGATACTAAGACTTATTCAAGATTAAAGGATTCATATCCAAGGTATCTGAACAAGTCTGAGTCTTATAACTCCAGACATAAAGTGCAACAAAAGAGTAAACCTTTCAGAACTAACCCAAGAGGACCCATATGGGTACCTAGGTCTGAAATTATTTCTGTTGCAGATATGCTGAATAGCAAAAGAAAAGGAGGAGTCTTGGTACCTGGACAGTGGCTGTTGGCATTACATGACAGAAGGAAAGTCTATGTTCCAAACCCTGACCATGGAAGAGGGAGGAACTGTGGGATCTGGAGGAAACCAAAAAGACCAGATCATTGGTACTGAGCTGTTGAGAGCTTTGCAGATCTTCAGCTCTCAGTGGACACTTCAGAACCTGAATAGATTTCTGTGTCTGAAGAATGTCCAGAAGCTGAAAATCTCTCAGAAGCTGACACTTCTCCTAAAGCCAATCAAGAACATTGTTGGAACAAAAATGGGTGTTCAGAAACAACCTGAATGAACAAGGAGAGGTAGATCAGAAGCTCTACAGATGTATGATTAGTTCTCTGTTATACTTAACAGTTTCTACACCAATGTGAAAGACCATTAGGTTCATGAAAACAGCATAACCATCTTTGTGATATTACTGCTGCAATCTGTTTGTCTAAAAACCCAATTCTACATTCAAGAGCCAAGCATATTGAAATTAAAAATCATTTTATTAGAGATTATGTTCAGAAGATAGATTTAATTTTATTAAAAAGAATCTGAACATGCATTTCATCTCCTGAAAAATTGCTTGACTCTGAATAGAAACTGAGAATTTGAAGTTCATCAGAAGCTAAGACTTAACAGACACTCACTTTGAGAGTCTGAAGAAAGTTTAGCTTATGAAGACATCCGAGTCTGAGTTTCCGAATATGAATTTCTGACTTCTGATAAAACTCATTATAAGTGGAAACTTTACATGTGGCCCACTAATGAGAGTGAATCTGAACAGTAGTCTAACACATGGTCAGAATCTGATAAGTTATAACTGCTGGGCAGTGATGAGTTAGCTTTGAAAGTTGTACTTTGCCCCTCCTAAAGTCATCAATGTGCAATTGTGTTTAATGTTTTTTAAGTTTTCAGTTTCTGAAATGTTTTAAAAACACTCAAAACACAGTCACACTTTCACTTTCTCATCTTATATGTTCAGTTTTCAGACCCATTTAAAAACTCTCAATTCTGTCTGAAAAAGTTCAGTAGTACTAAACCATATGTTCTGAACAATTGTGTCTGAAAGAGTTCAGCAGTACTGAACCATATGTTCTGAACAATTGTGTTTGAAACAGTTCAGTGGTACTGAACAAAATGATCTGAACAATTTTTATCTCACAGTTTAACTCTCTTAAATTCTTGAATTTTCTTTTTGTTGATGACAAAAGGGGGAGTAAAAGTAACAAGTATTTCAGGCTCTGAGCTTACAGAATATAAGTTAATTTCTGATATGTAATTAACTTAGGAGAACAACTTTTCATCTCTTAGCCTCTGATTAAATTCTGTGAGATAATTCTGAGTGATTTTTGACTTAAACTGAATTTAATTAACATGGATAAGACTCAGGGAGAGCTTACAAACCTCGCCTTGTGAATTATCAGACTCAGGGGGAGCTTACAAACCTTAGACCCTGAAGTCAACTTGTCAATTAAATTCTGAGTATCACTCTTTATTGATTTAAACTAAATTTAATTAACCTGGATAAGACTCAAGGGGAGCATACAAACCTCACCTTGTGAATTATCAGACTTAGGGGGAGCTTACAAACCTCAGACCCAGAAGTCAACTTGTTAATTAAATTAACAACAATTTTCTTTTAATACTTTTGTTTGTCATCATCATAAAGGGGGAGATTGTTGGAACAAAATGTATGAACAAGTCTCTTTTGAGTTTTGATGATAACAAAGTGTTAAAAAGAAAATTGGATATATGCTAATGCTTGTTCTAAGTGCAGGACCATATAATTAATTATTGTATCTAATGGTGCTTCTGAAAGATCAAGTTAAGAGCAAAAGGAAAATATTGAAGGTGCGTCTGAAAGAACAGCGTCTGAAAGACCAGCGTCTGAAGGTGCGTCTGAAAGACCAACGTCTGAAGGTGCGTCTGATGACCAGCTTCTGAAGACAGCGTCTGAAGAATAGTACCTCTGAAGACAGCGTCTGATGACCAGCTTCTGAAGAGTGCGTCTGAAGGCAGCGTCTGATGACCAGCTTCTGAAGGCAGGGTCTGATGAACAGTGCGTCTGAAGGCAGCGTCTGATGACCAGCTTATGAAGGCAGCGTCTGATGAACAGTGCGTCTGAAGAACTGCATCTGAGTTTTAAGGAAAAGCAGAAGTCAACAATTGTCATTGTCAACAGTAAAGTACTGTACAGTCAGAACAGCTCTCTGCAACCTTTGCCTCCTTGGACGAAACACGCAGCCAGGTTTTAAGGAAACAATTCAAAATCATACTGCTCTGTTTTCTGAGTTCGCAAACCAGAACAGAAGGATTTAATGCTGGCTGAAGCTTCTATTCCAAACGGCTCTATTTGCTGACATGGCAACTTCACAATAGCTCTTTATTCCTCTATAAAGGATTGAATATTCGAAGAAGAAGATTAAGGTTCAAGACTCTGTTACTCTGTTTTTCTGGAAACGCAAACCTCTGCCAAATTGTATAGAGTCTGAATCTGTGTTGTATTTTGTGAACACCACTGATAGTATATCAAGTGTTCAACTCAAACATATTCTTTGTAATTTTGTTTGATTAAAAGTCTCTTGCTTGTGTGCTTGAGCAACTAGAAGTCTCATACTTTGTGTTTGAGCAAGGAAGTCTCTTACTTTGTGTTTGAGCAAGGAAGTCTCATACTTTGTGTTTGAGCAAGGAAGTCTCATACTTTGTGTTTGAGCAAGGAAGTCTCATACTGTGTGTTTGAGCAAGGAAGTCTCATACTGTGTGTTTGAGCAAGGAAATCTCTAGCTGTGTGCTTGAGCAATTGTAATCTTTGTGATTATAGTGAAAAATCTCTTGTTAGTAACAAGGGGACTGGACTACTTCCGGGTTGTGGAAGAAACTAGGATAAATTGCTTGTGTCTCTCTCTCTCTCTCTCTCTCTCTCATTTACTTTATATCCACTGCAAAACAACTCTGAAAATAGTTTCAGAATCTGATCTATATCTGATTCTGAACTAACCTAAGTTTTTGAGAAAGAAAAGTAAAAGCCAACACAATTCAACCCCCCTTCTTGTGTTTTTCTCACCTTCAACGTAACGGTAATATCTGGTTCCTAATTCCATACTGTCGGGCAAGAGTAGGACTGGCTAGTTTATCTTTAACTTCGTCCAACAACAAACATCTATCCGAACTCAACCCAATCATGCACTTATATAAATTATCAATGCAAGTTATAAAAGAGAGCCCTTGAAGCACATGTAACACTCCCCTCTAGGGAATGGTGAGAAAACTAAAGACAAATTCAGCAAAATCTTCGTTTGCTTCAACAAACAAAATCTGTGCATTTGATTTTCTTCTTAATACTTTCACAACCATTTCATCAGAAGGATTGTCTACGTCTCCAATCCAAAACTCCCATCTGTTTCTTGGGTCTAAATTAACAACAAATTGCTCCCTCTTAAAGATAAACTTGGTCAAAGGGGTCTTTGATAGCAAAATCAACTTGAGAATATCTACTACCTATTCATACCAAGATTTGATGACAGAGATTAGAGAATTAATGATAGAGAAAACAAAATAATTACTATAAACAGAAAAGATGACATATAAATATAGAAAACATGCCTCTTTCTTGCTGATATTAACGGTTTGTATATCGATAGCATCAATGTCATTGATTCCATACTTCTGAAGAAGATATAAACTTGTTCCAACAACATTCGGCATCACATTAAGACCGTCAGAAACAATAAAAGTCAAATTTTCCTTAACAAAGCCATTTTGTATACTCAAATTTCGGGAAACTTCTCGGTTCAATGGTTTTCGACAAATACATATTTGATTTCTGTAGAAACTCACAAAACACTTATTTTCAACTTTGCAATTCTAGTTCTCACAAAAGAAGTTTGACTTCAAGGGTTCCGTGTCGTCAATGTTCAGTTTTATATTTTGGATATAATTGTTGGATCAAAACTATGATCAATTGTTCAACATAAGTTCTTTTTAGAATAAGCTATTTTTAAGCAAGATAGAAAATAACAAACAAAAGCAAAACTGAGAGAGAAGAGAATGGAGAGAGTTTTGTTTGTAATGTGATTCTCATTAAGAAGTGAATGTACACATTACAAAGCCTTTTATAGGCAAATATAACACTTGCTTGTAGCACAAGCTATCTCACTAACTAACAAGTTTTGTAACAAATTTTCTAACTAACTTGCTATGTGGTAGTTATGGATTAAGTCTTAACACTCCCCCTTAATTCATAACTGCTGAATATTGAAAACACCAAGTTTCTTCCTCAAAAACTTAAATCTATCAAGCTTCAAAGCCTTAGTGAAGCCATCTGCAAGGTGCAGCTCTGTAGGACAGTACTGCACCTCAATCATTCCATTAGTCACCTGCTCGCTAATGAAATGGAATCTAGTCTCAATGTGCTTTCTCCTACCATGAGAAATTGGATTCTTAGCAAGACTTATGGCAGATTTATTGTCAATTCTCAGTGTTAGTGGTTTCACAACTTCACACTTGAGATCTTTCATCGCTGAATCCAACCACAAAGCTTGACATGTTGCAAAATTTCCTACAATGTACTCAGCTTCACAAGATGAGAGTGCAATAACAGGTCGCTTCTTGGTGCGCCAGGATATAACAGCATCATTGTGTAACACCCTAAACCCCACATTTTATTTTCTAATAAAATTCAATAAATAATTAAACACGCAAGGGTGTCACATCTTAATCAATCCAAAAATACTTCATTTAAATTAAAAACGTCGCAGCGGAAAAGTTCGCAAAACATCAAAGTAGTTTTTCACATCTTTAAAATCCACAACAAAACTGAATTCGAAAGAATTCTAAAACAAAATCTGAAATAAAATAAATCCCCATTCCCTAGTGTTACTAATCAGAGCGACAACTCGATAAAACTCCCAAAAGCGGCAAAAGTAAATATGAAGGCTCCAATGCCATCCTCTGAGACTCACTGCTACTAATTATCTTCTTCCTGGGAATCTGTACCCGGCGAGAGTACAGTCCAGTTTAAGAGGGTGAGAATATATCCAACACAAGAGAGGTACAAACACATGTGTAGATTCAGATAAAATAATCATCAATTGCAGTTAGGCATGTATACATTGCAGTCATGTAATATTCACATTTATAACATATACTTTCTTTAAAATACAATCAATCGGCATCAATTCAACATCTTATAATAACAAGTAAGCTTCAAAAACAAGTAATAACATTAAGTAGTCATTAACAAAAACATTGATCATTCACACATAATCATATATGAGCACATCATTGAATATCACATCTTTAAATAGTTACACATCTTAAAATAACACATCTTTTAATTACACATCTTCAAATAGACTTACAACTATGTATGCAATGCTCCTAACTCGACTCTATATGCATGTGGTACCGGTTTTGGATATCAGAGGTATGTTACTGATTTATCCCCCATCTTTAAATCACATCTTTAAATCGGACTGACCATGAATGCATGAACATCAAATAATGACTCAACAATGCACATCTTTATATGACTCAACAATTACACTTCTTTAAATAACACATCTTTAAATCACACATCTTCAAATAACACATCTTTAAATCACACATCTTTATATAACACATCTTTATATAGCACGTCTTTAAATTACACATCTTCAAATAACACATCTTTATATAACACATCTTTAAATCACACATCTTCAAATAACACATCTTCATATAATCACATCTTTGTGACACATATTTAAATCAGACGTCTTCAAATAATAGATCATTGCACATTGTCGCGTCGAATTTCGGATGTCAAGCTATTGGGAAGCTTTGAATCACTAATTCTAAATTACGACTGAACTTTTAATTTTTCGGGGAAAAAGGAAAAAAGTTCTAAATTACCTTGAGAAAAGATTTTAGGTTCGAAAGTCGATTATGCGAGGGGAAGGTATTAGCACCCCTCACATCCGTTGTACTCAACGGGAACCTCTTAGTCGGCTTAGGCTTAAAATGCTTCGATGTTTTACTTGCGTGTTTAAACATATATGAAAGGAAATATAAGAACATAATGCGAGACGAAGAAAGAAGTAAAAACGAACGAAAGGGGAAAAAAGGTTTTTTATTAATGGGCTTGACAAGATGTCGATCTTGCTCCTACGTATCTCCCGGTAGTCGGAGAATTCAAAGCGTATGTAGTTCTTTGGTAGAAAAAGTTTGTATGTTGGTTCGTTTTAGTTAAAAAAGATTTGATCGCGTCCGAGCGAAAAAGTTTGAAAAAAAAGAAAGTAATGAAAGTAAATGTCAACTGTTCGGGTTGCTGCCGAACTGGCCATTGACGACAGAAAATAAAAGGAATGTCAACTGTTCGGGTTGTTGCCGAACTTGCCATTGACGACAATGCATAAAAGTAAATGATTTGAAAAAAAGTTTTCCACTCGGACTTGAACAAAGGTTTTAAAACGTACGAAGACGTACAAAGTTTTAACATGGTGAAAGATGGACGCTAGGCGATAAACTCGCGCAAGGCGTGAATGTTTTGAAAAATAAAAAGACAAACGCACAGGGGCGTAAAATTCGCGCAAGGCGTAAATAGTTGAAAAAATAAACGCGCAAAGGCGCGAAAGGTTCGGATTGACCACGAGGGCCAAGAAAAGGGTAAAAATGGCCACAAGGGGGCCAAGGGGAGGTTTAGCATGCTAGACGCGTCAAGGGTAGAATGACGATTGCCCGAGCGACGAGACATACGTCACGCATTCGTGCAACCGAGGTTTGGGGAGACATACGTCAAGCCATTCCCGTTTCATTCAAGTTTGGTTTCGTTACTCGGAGAAATCTCAAAGGGAACCAAAGCTTTTAAAAGGAAACTTTAAAGAAAAGAAAAGAAAATACGAACAAATTTGTTGTTCGATTTTATTAAAAATCATAAACATTACTTGTTGCTTAAGTTATTGAAACTCAAGAACGAGTATAGTTCAAGTTTGAATGGTAAACACAATCATAAGACATGCACAAATTTGGAAAGTCCACAAGTTCGGCTCAATTCGAGCTTGGTTTTAAAACGTGAGCAAGCTTGGCTTAAATTCGCGTTTGGGTTGAAAATCATGAACAACATGGTTGTTCAAGTTTGTTTTGAAATAGACGAACTTAGCTTGTTGCTCAAACTTGGTTTTGAAAATATTAAAGAACATAACTTATTTCATAAGTTACTCAAAATTTGTCGCACGAACTTGTGAAATCTTCAAAGTTGTGCATGATTATGAATTGGGTTTGGACCAAAATGGTTTTAACCCTCTTTAGGTTCTGAATCAAGGGCTGGAACCCCAAAAATTTGACATTTGAATGCCTGATTCATGTTCTGAATTTCACATACTTCGCAGAGCGGCCAGAACTTGGCTCTGCGAAGTCAGGTTCTGGTGTGTTCGCAGTGCGAGCAATACTTTGCTCTGCGGAGTATGCGAATTTTCAAACTCAGAAGCTGTTTCTGAACAGAAGTTCAGAAACTGCTTCTAAGCAAGCTTCAGAACCTAAAGGGGGTTAAAAAACTTGACAAAATGGAAGAAAAGGGGATGTAAAAACTCAGTTTCAAGGCTTGGCCCCTTTGAGGTCCCTTTTGAGTTTCAAAAAGGGTTTTTGTGCACAAAACAAATTTGAACAAAGCAAGTGATGAAAGCAGCAAACACAATGAAAAAGAAAGATTATAGGAGACTTACAGAACTCCTAGCAGTGCTTGAGCAATAGATTGGAAGTGGTTTGCTTGCTTGGTGAGAGGTTATGAACAATGTTCTAATTGGTTTGTGATGGACTGATTTTGTGCTCCAATGCAAGGGATTTTGGTATGAATTTCGTGTGAGTAAGGCTGTGTATTTCAGGTTTGCTCAATGTGTAATGGCTCTCTTAATGTTTGTAATCCTTATGCCTTGCCATTCCTTTTATAGGCTAAAATGCAAATCTATGTAATGATGGCAAATCTCTAGATTCTAGCTGGTTTGTGGGCTAAATCCAGGCTAAAACACTTTGCATTTAATGCTAATGGATAGAACTTGCTTTGCCTTGTGCCAAGGGGCAAGGTCTTGACTGATCTCAGCCACAAATGTCATTAATTCTAGAAGGTAATGATGAGAAAAAACTGTAAAACAGGGCAGCTGCAAAAGGGGTGATTCTTGGGATCAATCCTTGCAATCTTGGAAGGTCAAGCAATGAAAACGTGTACTGCCATGTACAGGGAGATTGGGGGAAGCAAAATGAGCATGTGGGCTTATGTGTGGGAGGAGAAATCCAGCTCAAAACAGGGCACACCAAACAGCTTTTTTGCAACAAAAACCACTTGTGTTTGACTGGTTTTGGCAGAGAAAAAGGGAAGGAAAGGGATCAAGCAGCTGACTGGCAAGCTTAGGTTGGGTGATGGGTCAATTTGGAGGGACAATAGCTGACCAAGGGCAGCCAATTTGTTTGATCACATGATAGGTTGGAAGAAAATCCTTCTTTCCTTTTACCTTTAATGTCACACATTAATTCTTGCTTTGCTGCACCAAATCAGTCACAAAATAGCAATAATAATAGTAATAATACTAAGAATAACAATTGTAGTTGAAAGCAAAAAGGATAAACCAATATATAAAATTCTGCAGAAAATTTCGCAGAGGTCGCAGTGCGAAGGTGATTTCGCACTGCGAACTTCACTTTTTTTGGAATTTTTTTGTATTTAAAAATAAAAAGGTAAAATGGATAATAATAAATAATAATAATAATAATGATAATGAAAGATGCAAAAATGCAGATGATAATGAAAATAAAATAAATAAAATAGTAAATGACAATAATAATGAAAATGATGATAAAAAATAATAAAATGATAAAAACTTAATAATATTAATTAAAATAAAAACCCTAATAGTAGTAAAAGATAATAATGATATTATTAAAGAAAAATAGAATAACAATAACATTAATAATATTAAGGATAATGGAAATGCTAATAATGATAATGATAAAATGCAAATAAAATACTATAACAAGAATGAAATAATAAAAGGTAAGAATAAGTAATGAGATAATAAAAGACAAAACACATAAAAAATATAAGTCAAAAAATGGGATATGACACACATCTTAAAATAATACATCAATTACACATCATTTAATAATACATCGAATACACGTCTTTAAAACACATATCATTAGACAACACATCCATTTCACATCATAATAGGTAAGAATTAATTAGGCTACTTATCATTGAATAAATCATATCATTTAAAACTCCAAAGTCAATTGATCACATGGTTCTTAACAATTTAAAACAAAAGTAATCAGCACTAAAATCTATACTGATTGTCGTACTTGATCTCTATCACTTGTTTAGAAAACTTTTGAATCAAACTCAAAGGCTAATAATATAAAAATTATAAATTACTGATAAATTTTGTTTGAATGCTAAACCACAATCATGGTTCTATTATTTGCAAATTCATATACTGATTCGAAAAACAATTTTCATATCCCTGGCTTCATGTAACCAGTTCCTCATACGGTTTATTAAATCAAATTCTAAAAAAACATGAACGCCAATTGAATATAGGTTAACATCATGAAAACACAATACTATATAAATTAAACAAGCGTAATCAAAAGGATGCACATGAATATATCAACATATATACATCACTATACGTCAATAAGATTCGAATTGATGATTTAATTAGAACCGAAAATCAAACATATAATCACAACAACATAAAAGAACACGAATTTAACATGAAATTGTAAAAAAATCATGAAAACAAGGAAGAAAAACACAAACCCTTCACTACCCATATGTTAATACAACCCTTATGGTGAATAGAGACTCCCCTCTTACCTTTAATTTGTAGAATTTGAATGAATTCCTACGGTGAAATCTCTCTCAGGTTCTTCTCGCTATGCCTCTTTGCCTCTTTTCTCCACAACCCTAGTTTTCGTTTGATCTCTAATCTTTTCTCTGTTTGTCGTAACCTTAATTCTCTAATGCTCTCCTCTATTTATAACCTTTTAACATGGCTAGGTTTCTCTCATAATTATTTAAAGGGTTTACTCGTCATTATTAAAATATATTATTGAGTGCAAAAATATATTAGATTTAGTACAAAAATATCTCAAATTGAGTACCAAAATATATCATATTAAGTATAAAAATATATTATTGAGTATCAAAATATATTTCAGATCACAAACAAAAATGTATTAAATTGTGCATAAAAGTATTTTAGCAAAACTTGGGGACTAAGAAATCACTTTCTAACATGTTTACTCTCCACCATTTACATCCCCTTCTATCCTATTTAATTAAAACACTACTTAATTCCTTCATTCAAACCCCCCCCCCTTTTTACTATTACACCTCGACTCTTATTTTTTCTAAAAACATCATTTTCTCCATAATTTCTCTTAATCTCCTATTTTTCAACAACTATCTAACACATCTATTCGCTCAATACCCACAATCCAACAACTTATTTTGAAAACACCTAACAGATAATTCCTAATAATATTAATATTACTTATATTATATAACAATAATATCAACAAATTAATATTTAAAAATCGGGGTGTTACACATTGAACTTGAAGACATAGCCTAAAGTACTCCTTCTATCAGTCAAGTCCCCACACCAGTCATTATCTGAGTACCCTACGAGCTCATTCAATTCACTTTTACTTCCATTAGGGAATAGCAAGCCATATTCCACAGTTCCTTTGATGTATCTAAGGATCCTCTTTGCAGCTACCAGATGAGGTTTCCTTGGATCATGCATGAATTTGCTAATCACACTGACTGACTAGCAAATATCTGGCCTGCTATTACATAGATATCTCAATGATCCAGCCATTTGTCTAAACTTGGTTGAGTCTACTTTCTCTTATTCACTAAAATCAACCAACAAACAAATATTTTCTACAAAGAACTACGTCGCTTTGAATTCTCCATCGCACCAGGAGATACGTAGGAGCAAGATCCCACTCTTGTCAAGCACACTAATAAAAAATCTTTTTCCCCCTTTCCTTTTTTCTTTGAAATGTTAATACGTAGCAAGCAACCTTTAAAACACTTTTTAACCCTAAACTACTAGGAGGTTCCCGTTGGGTTCAACGGATGCGAGGGGTGCTAATACCTTCCCCGTGCATAATCGACTCCCGAACCCGTTAATGGTTGTGATGACCATTTTTCCAAATCGTCAAGGGTTTTATCAACGTTTCCCTTTAAAAATAAAACTTTGGTGGCGACTCCGTAGTTATTCCGAGCGTTAGTACGCTCGAGCATTTTTTAGCGGCGCGACAACGGTCAGTAGCCCTCAATATACAAAGCTTGAACAAAAACAACAATTTAGAGAAAAAACGTTACTCACGCAAGTAGCTTTCCAAACTTTTGGAATCCCCCTCCCTATTTAAGAGTTCCCTGATATTCATAGGAAGCATCTTTTCCAGGAAACACACTAACCCCTTCTCATAGTCATCAAATTTTTCATAATCATACCCCTTTATCAAGGCAGGATTACTGGTCTAGCACATCGAAATTTTGGCTCACCATTTACTCTGACAGTAGCGGCCTCACAACCTTTGGCACCACAAGTTCGCTGAAACCTCTCCTTCCAATTTTTGTAATGAGAAGCATAAGGGGGAAAAAGACGCTTGTTAGGATGGGCGCTGATAGAAACCCATGAGAGTTTGTCCACCCCCTTCGTCCCGTAGAAAGTAAAAAAGGGACCAACCGAGGGCTCGAAGCCCAATCCGTCACATAGGATCTCGAAAGCGCGAATAAACGCCCAGCTGTGGGGCTGAAGCTGGGACGGCGCCACGTTTAATATCCTCAGAACATCAACCTCAAAAGATGTAAATGGAAAACGAACGCCCAAATCCTCGAAAACCGCCGCATACATGTGGAAAACTTCGTCCTTCACCCTCTGCGTGTGACGTAGACAAACCCTCTCGCCCTCCCTACAGGTCGCCGTCACTACGTCATCGTCACGCCCTGTGGACGAGATACAGAGCTTACTCCGTAAAAACGTCAAACGTTTTGGGTCTGTATACACAGACCCAGAACGAAGGACGTCGTCCGCAAACTTCTCGCCCCCAAACTTCTCTGACGACATTTCGTAACAGATCCCCTTTCTATAATTAGGTCCTGGGATATCATACAGGAAAATGCAATCACTATCAGAAGAATCACTGAAACCCTCAACATTAGTACTCGAATCACTCGAAAATAACTCCAACACGGAATGGCCATAGTAGGCCTTTTCAAAAGAAACCCAATCAATCGACCCGTCCGGTCTTTTTGCATGCCTTATACTCTCCCTCCATAACCTACGCCTTTCGTCGGAGGAATCCGGTGAAAGTTCCCTACCCATTTCGTCACACTCCCTAATAACTACCATGACTACTACACACTGAAACGACAAAACAAGTTCAGAAAGAAAGAAGAGAGGTACATGGACAGGAGGATGAACTTGGGATCGGCAAGCTTAAGTTACATAAGAAAAAGCCAAGCAGGACACTCGAGCGTTGGTGAGACACAAAGGTTGGAGAGAAGAACAGGAAAACAGAGGAGATGAGAAAGGTTGAACCTTTAAAAGCATACCACGTGCCTAGGGAAAGTCCAAAAATGAACTTTAACTGGGGCACAAAAATCGAGAATCACCCAGATAACGACATGTCAGCATTAACGAACAGTCGCCACCCCAGCCGTTAGATCCGAATCTTTCGGAAGCGCATAAGTCACGCCATTTCTGAACAAGACCTCGCCACTAGTATATCACGTGGGGACTGGCGCCAACAACGTCAACCTGGATGTGTGAGGATGTCGTCCACCGAGTGCGCGATAGGCCACAAATCTTCGACAACTCCTCAGAGCAAAACACTTTGCCTCATCCCGACACTCGTGCTTGTTGGGCTATAGGTCCCCGAGAACGTTACAACATCGCATTACAATGACACGAAGCTAGTATCCCCGCATAGTCGACGTTCCGGGCGAGCACCCACGAACATGTTGGGCTACCAAATCGCTCAGAAACCATAAAACCTTCCCTCTCTTTAAACTCGACATTTCATTGGGTTGCGCAAATTTTTTGGACAGACTGTCAGTTAAACACTTCGCATTGTCCCAAAGCTCGTGCTTGTTAGGCTGTGGACTATCAATCTTATCATTTAGGGCACAAAGCCCTCCAGAAGGGCTTGGTGCCCTCACGCAAGAGCTCAACGCCCTCCATAAAGGCCAGCTAGGCCTTAGGCGAGCCCTCAAGGGGCGCCGCCTCAGAGAGCTTCTAGAAGCCTCTAGAACACTCTAGATTGCTCTAAGCGTGGCTTTGGGTCCAAGTTACTTGGGGCCAAAGCCAAGGGAAACCAAGCCCACTCGGGGCTATAAATACCCACTTGAGAGGCATTCTCAAGGCATCACGATCATAGACTGAACCCTAGTTTCCTAGACTGTACTTGTAACATCCCACTTCAGACTTAAATAATTATCAGTGTCGAGATAATGTATCAGAGGATTAATAAGAAAGCAATGGCAAAGTCATAATTTTGGGATGGGAAGATTTTATATAGGGGAGATAAGATATTTTCTTTATTTTCTCCTCATCTTTCTCTCTCTACAAATCAGATTTTTGTCTCCTCCCTCTCTCTAAGCTTGCGCCATCCTCCCTTTAGCTACCATCCATCATTTTCCTTCCTTCCAAGCTTCTTGGAATCATAAGCAAACTCAATTCTAGAAAGAATAGAACAGGAGGAAGTTAAGAAGAATCAAGAGGAGATTAAGGATTCAAGCTAGGGTTTGGATATAAGTTGGCAAGGAAGCTATCAAGAATCAAAACAAGAGATCAAGGTGAGCTCCCTAGGGTTTTAGAACCCGCTTTGAGTAAGTTTGAGTGTAAATTATAATTTGAGCTAAGTTTAGAAAATTTGTGCCCCTAATTTCTTTTGCTTGCCAATTCCTTGTTCAATCATGTTTTAAACTATCAATTTGCATTAGAAATTCATTCCTTATGCTGTTATGACGCCTGGGTATGCTTAGATAAGTCAGGAATGGTGGAAAATCACGTTTTGAACTTTTTCTGTGCTGTCAAACTCACCCGGCGAGCTCGGGGCGAGCTTGCAGCGAGTTTACAATATTTTTCCCTGCATCAACTCGCCATGGCGAAATGCAGCTCGCCCAGCGAGATAAGGCAGACCCTCCAGGGTTGTTCTGCTTCGTTCAGTGAGCTGTGTATGCGTTAGGCGAGGCATATGGTAACCATTTTCAATAAAAACCCTAATTTCTAAGAAAAACACCATTTTTGACATATCCGGAAGGTTTTTCAACATTTAAGGAATGGATGATCAAGGACTCGGCAATGCATCAGAGATGCAAGATCAAAGGTTATTTAAGTTATGGAAGCTTTTGTGCAAAGTTTCATCCTTAAGAGTGATGTATGCTAAGGGTACGGTTAGAATCCCTTAAGTGTTAATGTGAATGAGAATGTACTTAGAATAGTAAATTTATGATGCACTCAATTAAGTGTGCGTAGGCATAAGGAATGATTCAATGTTCAAAGTTAAGAACCTTTTCATAGGTTAAGCATTTAAGAATGATTACTTAAAGAATGCATCAGATATGCATAAGTTATAAGTTATGTGTATATATATATATATATATATATATATATATATATATATATATAAAGAATAAGAACAAGTTAATGAAAGGGCTTGATGTGTCTCTTGTATGCTCGTTAGTTAGTATACAGGGGGTTCCAGCTTAAGCTGGGATGGTGAAGTTACCGTCCGCGAGGGCAGCTACGCATCATAGTCAAGAAAAGTTAATGTGTCTCTTGTATGCTCGTTAGTTAGTATACAGGGGGTTTCGGTGAAGTTACCGTCTTAAATGACAGCTGGAATGGTGAAGTAACCGTCCGCGAGGACAGCCACACAAAAGAAAAGAGGAGTCTGGTGTTAGCCTGATATGATAGGAATTTCACCGGTAAGAAGGGAGATGTACTTCGGGGTTACTCCACCCGGATGCACTCCGTAAAATGAACCAAGATAATGATTGTTTGTTCAACGCTAACTTCTAACTTAATGATAAAGAAAAATGAATGTGTATGTATATTATATACTAAGAGATAAGACAAAGTATTCATCAGATATCAGAAAGTGATCCTAGACTTCCCTCGATCACTAAGTATAAGTTTAAGTTTAAGATTATGTATATGTTAAGTATGAGATAAGACAAAGACATATAGCGATCCTAGTTTTCCCTTGATCGTGAAATATGTAGAGAATGACGGCGATCGTAGGTTTCCCCGAGATTGCCAAGAGTAGGCACGGCGACCCTAGGTTTTCCCCGTGGTTGCCAACAGTAGGTTGGGCTGGAGCTCACTGAGACATTATGTCTCATCCCAATCCTTCTGGTGCAGGTTTACAGGTAAGCAAGAGGTTCTCAGATGAAGTTCTTCAGGAAGACGCTGGATGGAGTGCAGTTGCTCATCAGGGACAAGCTCAGAAGTTTATCAGTATATGTTTAAGTATTTGTAAATGATATTTGGATATTTGTATAAACGATCCAACTTGTACTCATTCAGTTGTATGTATTATTATTATTATTGAAAATTTTAATGTATCCGGTATCAGATTAATACACCTGCTAAATATTCTAGATAATTTAGTATCGGTGTTACAGTACTCTCTGCAAGTACATCATCATATATCAATAAATTTATTTTTCTCTCTGCGAATAATATTTAAGAGTATTATTGACAAACTAATAACTAATGTTACTTTGAACATTGAAAATGGAAATAATTAGGAACTTCTTTTTTCTTCCAAATTGGAAATTAAAAAGGAATAAGGGTATATTTGTTTTTAAGAGGAATGCTAGCAACACACACTACTATAAATTTTCTAACACACTTTCTTTGATCGATAAAAAATTCACATGGTCCAACAAAATCATGTGGGTTCCATGCGTATTTTAACGTATTAAAGAGATCGGCGCAATCTTCCGATGTTTATGCAATCCTATCCCACTCAAGTACATTGCATATGGAACCAATACATAAAGGCAATCCAAAGGTCTCCTTGAGTCAAAAATATTATCACTTTCTTAAGATAAGTGTAACATCACAATCCTGATACAATATTCAAACAGACGTTTCTGTTAGTATTTTAGGTATTAGTGTTAGTTTAGAGTGTAGTTGGATAGTGTAGAAGGCTTTAGTTGATAGTTGGAATATGGTAGTAAGTAGTGTGAGGACTTGGAGCAAGAATAGATTGTATTGCTCTCCAAATTGGATTGATTACAAATGAGTACATGCTTGCCTATTTATAGTGTGGATGTCATATTCTAGATACTTCTTTCTAGATCCTTCATGACATTTCCTACAACATGTGTAGTATTAATTAAATCTAAAACATACTAAACTATTCTAGAGAAATCTATACATGTATATCAATTCTTAACATTCTATAACTAATGCATTCTAGAGAATTCTAGAAATATGCATCACATTTTAACACTCCTCCTTGATGCATATTTCAGAAATTTCGAGCATCCTTCGCAATAGCTCAAACTTGACTGTTGGTAATGCCTTTTTAAATATGTCTGCAACTTGATCTTCTGTTGTGGAATAATCGAGCTTAACTTGTTTAGTAGTCTCTGCTTCTCTAATAAAGTGATATTTGATTGCTATATGCTTGGTTCGATGATGATGAATCGGGTTCTTTGGCATTGGTATAGCTGACTTGTTATCGCAATACAATATAGTAGGCTCATCTGCTTGTTCACCCATGTCTCTTAGTATTCTTCGAATCCATATAGCTTGACTTGTCGCTTCAGATGCAACTACATACTCAGCCTCTACTGTGGATTGTGCAACTGTAGCTTGCTTCTTAGACGCCCATGAGAAAAATCCTGATCCTAGTGAGAAGACATAACCTGACGTGCTCTTCATGTCATATATTGATCCTACCCAATCACTGTCGGTGTAGCCAAGCAACTTTGAGTTGCTCGTGGGTTTATACCAAATGCCATACTCCTTTGTGCCTTGCAAGTATCTTAGAATTCTTTTACCAACTCCAAAGTGAATTTGACTTGGTTACTGCATGAACCTTGATAGAAGACTTGTAGCATACATGATGTCTGGTCTCGTGGCAGTAAGATATAGCAGACTCCCGATTAAACTTCTATAGCGTGATGCATCAGCATTTGGGGATCCATCATCCTTTTGTAGCTTTTCATTTGTTACTAGTGGAGTAGCGACTGGCTTGCAATCATTCATCTTGAACTTTTTCAATAGTGATTAAGTGTATTTCTTTTGGCAAATAAATATACCTTCTTTGTGTTGTTTTACCTTTATGCCGAGGAAGTAATTCATTAAGCCAAGGTCGGTCATCTCAAATGTATTCATCATGTCTTCTTTGAATCCAGCTATCATCTTCATATTGCTTCCAGTGAAGATAAGATCATCAACATATAAGGAGACAATGAGAGTATCATGCTGACCTTGAGTCTTGATGTATGACGTTGGCTCACTCTTGCTCCTCCTGAATTCTTGGTCCGTGAAGTATTGATCAATTCTACTATACCATGGTCGAGGGGCTTGCTTCAAGCCATATAAAGATTTTTTAGTCTCAGAACTTTTCCTTCATTTCTTTTGATTACAAATCCTTATGGTTGCTCCATATATCTCTTCCTCAAGTACGCCATTTGGAAAAGTAGATTTCACATCTAGTTGATGTATGCTCCACCTTTTTTGTGCAGCAAGAGCTATTAAGGCTCTAATAGTGTCTAGGCGAGCAACTGGGGTAAATGTCTCATTATAGTCGACTCCAGGTTGTTGCAAGTAACCTTTTGCGACTAGTCTAGCCTTGTGCTTCTGTATTGAGCCGTCAGAATTAAGCTTTGTCTTATAGACCCATTTAACTCCAATTGTATCTTTTCCTTATGGACAATCTACAAGCTCCCAAGTATTATTCTTCTCGATCATTTTGATCTCATCTTGCATTGCCTTGACCCATACTTCTTGTTTTGACTCCACATCATAGTTTTTAGGCTCAAGCATGGCCAAGTTGCAAGTTTCATATATATCCACCAATGATCTTACTCTTCTTGGAGTAGATTCTGGTGAAGAAGTTTCTTGTTGAGGAGGTGAAGGTGGCATACCTGGTTCTTCAGTTGCTTCTTCTATAACCTTTGTGTCTAATTGTGGTATTGGAATGGTAATGTTTCTTCTCTCAACTTGTCCTTCATTCCAATTCCAGCTAGCATTTTCATCAACTTCAACATCTCGGCTAACAATGAGCTTCTTTGTTTGTAAGTTATAGACTCTATAACCTTTTGAATGTGTGCTATATCCCAAGAATATTCCATGTATGCTCTTGTCTTCTAACTTATGTCTCTTTTGAGAAGGAACATGTATGTAGCAGATAGATCCAAAAACTCTTAGATGCTTAGCTGATGGTTTTTTTGCCACACCAGGCCTCAATTGGAGTTTTGTCATTGACTGCCTTGGTTGGACATCTGTTGAGTATGTAGACAACAATGTAAACTGCTTCAGCCCAAAATGTATTAGGCAATCCTTTATCCTTTATCATCGATCGAGCCATCTCCATGACTGTGCGATTCTTCCTTTCCGACACACCATTTTGTTGTGGAGAATATGTGATTGTTAGTTGTCGTTCGTTGCCTTCATCTTCACAGAACTTATCAAACTCGTGGGAGTTGTACTCTTTGCCACGATCACTTCTGAGAACTTTAATATATTTTCCGCTTTGTTTTCGACAAAGGTTTTAAACTTTTTGAATATTCCAAAAACTTCTGATTTTTCTTTCATAAAGTAGACCCAAGTCATTCTAGAAAAATCATCAATGAAGAGGATGAAATACCTGTTGTTGTGGAGTGAGGGTGTCCTCATCGGTCCACAAACATCTGTGTGTATCAACTCCAACAAGTCCTCAGCTCTCCAAGTTTCTCCTGTTGGAAATGTCAATTGATGTTGCTTTCCAAGAAGGCATCCTTCACAAGCTTCATTATTTTCCTTCAAGTGAGGGAGATCTCTCATCATATTCTTCTGATATAACAACTTCAACGCTTGAGTGTTGAAGTGACCAAATCTTTGATGCCATAGCCATGAATCATCAACTTGGACTTTCAAGGCAATGTTATTAGTGCACTTGAAGCTTATTGGAAAGCTTCTATTTCTTTTCTCCATTTTTACTTTGGCTATCTCTTGCCTTTTGTGATTGGTGTCATATATTGAGCATGTGTTTCCTTCAAAGTGTATAATATAACCTTTCTCCAACATTTGACCAATACTCAAAAGATTTTCTTTAAGATTGGGAACTAGTAAGACATTTTTGATGAACCTTGTACCTTTCTTAGTCTCCACCATCACAGTTACTACAAGAAAATACACAATTTTTCTATGAAATTTTCCTAGGAATTTTATTTCGTCGGAAAGCAAGTTAGTTACCGACGAATTTTTCGTCGGAAAGCTATTTTTTAGAAGAAATGGAACCCAGCAGTACATATATGATGGCGTGGCATCTTTTTACTGGGCGTTGTTTACCGATGAATTTATTTCGTCGGAAAGCAGTGGACCCACATCAACTTTTACAGAGAAAAAGCGTACGTGGCGAAAATTTGTTTGTTGTGCTTAGCGACGAATTTTTTTCGTCGGAAAGCTTGGTGCTTAGCGACGAATTTTTTCGTCGGAAAGCTTCGTTGGGACCACACGAACAAAGACGTTGCAAAATATAGAACACGTGGCATTGATTTATTGGCTTGACTGTTACTGACGAATTTTTTCGTCGCAAAGCACCCACCTAGCCGTTGCAAAATCTGACTGTTGCACTATATATCCGTTGCTTTCTTCTCCTAAATCATTTCTATATATATTTACATCCCTTATTTCATTTACATCATTACTTTCATTTCCATCCTTACTTTCTTCCCTTATTCTCACTTAATCTCATCTCTATTCTCATTCATTTCAAATCCATTCTTACCATTTTCTTCACTTATTCTCACTTAAATTTTGTTAATCAAATTTTATTCCCATTATTATACTATTCTATATATATATATATATATATATATATATATATATATATATATATATATATATATATATATATCACAATCTCTTCACTTACCATTTTCTTCACTTATTCTCATTCATATTTTCTTAATCAAATTTGATTCTCCATTATTTACACTATTCTCCATCAGGTTTGTGTATATATTTAATTTTATTAATGTTATTTTTTCATAATAATTTATTTCAATTTTATATGTGTATGAATTTATATATTTTTAATGTAGTTTATTAAAATAAGTTACATTATTTTTTATAGTTTTGTTGGTTCCGATCCATTTTGAGGACGACGTTGTTGCTAGTGTTGCTGCCTCCACTCCGTTCATCGAC
Organism: Medicago ruthenica; assembly: GCA_018208015.1. Taxonomy (NCBI): domain Eukaryota; kingdom Viridiplantae; phylum Streptophyta; class Magnoliopsida; order Fabales; family Fabaceae; genus Medicago; species Medicago ruthenica. The sequence goes on along the minus strand of CM031377.1, from coordinate 47,900,248 downwards.
TTATATATTATTTGAGGTTGGTATATCTTTAACTTAGTTTAAATTAAATTGCTACAATGATATGATCAGTAATTAAATTTTTAGTCATTAGAAAAGTAGTTTGTTAAATTTAATTGTAATAAATAAAATTGTTAGTGAGATGAACTTCTTCAAAAAAAATATTTAGTCGGATTAAATTAAATTTCAACTTATTAGAGTATGTTAGATAGTATAATAAAAATATTAGTTATTAAAAAATGTAGTTAGTAAAAATGTAGTTAATAAAAATCAATTATTCTCTCCATTATAATTTATTATACTATTCTCCATCAGGTTTGTGTATATATTTAATTTTATTAATGTTATTTTTTTATACTAATTTATTTCAATGTTATTATATTCTCCATTGATATTGATTTTATTAATTATGTTGTATTATTTTTTGTAGTTTCTTGCTTCGGATCCATTTTAAGGTTGGTGTTGTTGCTGCAGCTGCTGCTTGGTTTTTTTTCATCCACTTGGTTCATCGTCTAATTATTTTAGGTTGGTATATATCTTCTACTTATTTTAAATTGCTACAATGGTTTGACTAGGAATAAAAAGAAATATGTATAAAATTAAGTTTGTTAGAAAAAGAAAGATGTATAAAAAATTTTGTTAGAAAAAGAATGTAAATTAGTAAAGAATATGTGAATTAGTGAATTAGTTGTTGTAATGAAATATGTTAAAAAAATTTATTATGAAGTTAATTGATATGAAATATGTGAATTAGTTGTCGTAAATAATTTTGCCGGTGGCGCATGGAATTTTTATCCGCGCGTAACTTTTATTTGTGGCTTGTAATTTTTATATGCGCGTAATGTTGAATTCATACAAATTTTAGAAAATGTGACATAGGCTAATTAGAAAATGTTATATATGTTAGTTGTAAAATATTATATATATTTTATGCAATTCATGTGAGATATTATATAAAAAAAATTGTTTTTTATATTTAGGTTGTAGTCATTAACTTTTGTCGGCAACGCGAGGATTTATTATTCGCGCGTTAATGTAACGAATAAATACAAACTAATTGAGTTAATATTAGTGACGCAGAAGACGGATCAATATATTTTACATCGTAGTTGGATGTACGATAGAAAATATCCGGGGAAAAGAACACTTAAAGCGGCTTTTGTGGATGGAGTTCGTCAATTTGTTGCTTACGCCATGTCGCAACGTGCGTTTACATTGGAGGGAGGGATAAGATGTTCGTGTATTAAATGTACGTGTAGGCTGCTTCATAGCCCAAAAGATTTTCTAAATCATTTAAAGGACCTTGGTTTCATGGAGAGTTATTACGTGTGGAAATATCATGGTGAACAAGAGCCGACAAATGATGTTAATATGCACGCTTCAAGCAGTGGGGTGCGTACGGAGAGTGAAAACTTTGGCATGATGAAAGATATGGTTGGTGATGCTCTTGGGGTGAACCAGTCTTACAACGAGGACGAGGGCGCTGAAGAGGAAAGAATTCCGAACGAGAAAGCGTTGAAGTTTTACAAAATGATGATGGAAGTAAACAAGCCGTTGTTTGAAGGGTCATCTGGTTCTAAGTTATCCATGAGTGTGAGGCTTTTAGCCGCCAAGTCAGATTGGAGTGTGGCCGAAGAAGGCGCAGAATGTTATACAAAAATGATGAGGGACGCAACTCCTATAAAGGACAATTTGCCATTGAGTTTTTATGAGGCTAAGAAGTTGGTGTCTGTAATAACCCACTTATGCGAGGCATTTAACAGTGTTATAGGAATTAAACGTATTGGAATGGCAAAGTCGTAATTAATGAGACAAAGTATATAAGTGGATAAATATGAATTTCTTCATAATTATCTCATTCTTTTCTCTCTCAAAAATCACAAGTCTCTCCTCCTTCTCTCTAGAACTTTCGATCCACCCTATCCTTCCTCCTTAATCCATCTTTTCATCCTCAAACACTTGGGTTTCAAGCAATCAAGGCTTTGTAGAAACTTGGAGCAAGAAAAACTAGAGAAAACCAAGAAAAGGGAAGTTACAAGTTGGAGTTTTGGATTGAAGCCAAGCAAGCTTGCTACCAGTCATTAGGTGAGCTCATCTTGGGTTTTAGAACCCTCATGGTGTGAGTTTAATGAGTTTTGATTCATAGGAACAAGTTATAGAAAGTTTGGAATTTTACCCTAATTTCCTTGCTAGACTTAATCCTTGTTTGTAAGTGTTTTTAGTTGATGTTTTATGATAGAAAATCATTTTTAACATGTCTTAGAAGCTTGGGTAACCTTGAATGAGCAAAAATGGTGGAAAATCACATTTTTACACATAACTGTGCTGTCACGGTCGCTGTAGCGACGGGCTGTCGCTTGTAGCGACCAGGTTCTGTCTGTCTGCGCTTGTAGCGACCAGGTTCTGTCTATCCGCGCTTGTAGCGACGGATCTGCGCTTGTAGCGACCAAGCCAGAATATCACCACTCAGTTGGGCTGTTCTGGGGGTCTTGGTGCGCGCGGGCATGGCTTTTTGGCAACTGATTTTACATATATATCTTGGAAACCTTAGCCACCATTTTAACTCATTCTAAATGCTTCCCAAAGTTTATAAAAGTATAGGAACAAGGATTGTGTTAAGCTTGGAAATGTCGGGTTTAAGGTTTATTTGAATAGATAAACTTCTTATAGTGGCATATGACACCGATGTGCCTATTTTCCTTGATAGGAAAACAAGGGTTATAGGATGAAAACTAGTTCATAGTTTATCCACATTAGGATACAAGGTAATAGGAATGGTTTAACAGTTATAGTAGGCTTATGAGAACGATAAGCCAAATACCATATGTCATAGGTTAAGAATTATAGGAATTGTTTATATGATCAAAGTAATAGATATGTATATTTATATATACACTTATTTTCTCAAAGTCAAAGTATAATAATAATTCAAAGTCAAAGGCATGTTCAGCAGACTCCGGGATTCGCCGGATGGGATTTCTCCGAGAGGGTTATCCACATGCAATTTCATAGGGAGTCCGGTGCTAGCCTGATATGATAGGAGTTTCACCGGTTCATAGGGAGCTGTCCTCGGGGTTACTCCACCCGGGCCGCACTCCGTAAAATGAACTCAGATTAAATGTTTGTTCAACGCTAACAGCTAACATAAAACACTTTATTTGTTTTATGATTCATAGTTATAGTTACAGTCACAGGAAGTTTAAAGTTACAGGCAAGTCAAAGTTAAAGTTATAGGCAGGTTAAAGACTTGGCGATTATAGAATTCCCCTAAATTGCCAAGGTAGGTATGGCGACCCTAGGTTCCCTGTGGTTGCCAAACAGTAGGTTGGGTAGAGCTCACTGAGACATTATGTCTCATCCCATTCCTTCTGGTGCAGGTTCACAGGCAGGATCGCAATCAACACGCAACAAGGGTAAGGAGAAGGCTACGGACTGATCGTGCTGTTGTTATCTGTTTATAGTTTGGATGTATTATATGGTTATGTTTGATGTACTGGTATCAAAGAGGATTGTATTAACTTTGGAATGTAATATTACAATGTGTTGTAATATATTTGAATGAATTTATATATTGTAAATTAATGTATCCAGTACGAAATTTTAATACTCGTATAAGATCCTAGGCAATCTTATTATGGGTGTTACAATTTGGTATCAGAGCAGGTCGATTCAGACTGTGCCTTGGGTCATTAAGATACAATACAAGTTGTGGATCTCTTGGATCCGGGACATTATTCTAAATGTTATATCTGGTTGAAACTGATCACTTTGACTTGTGTATGACAGTTAGGATAATATGTCTGGGAGGAGAAGAGGTCCTGGCAGGCCTAGATCAAATCAGGCAAATGCTGAGGAAGCCGGAGGAGACCCTAATATGCAGTTTTGGGCTCAAATGATGCAACAGCAACAGGCGTTGCAGCAGCAATATCAAGAGCAGCAAGCTCAGGCTGCATTGCAGCATCAGCAGATGATGCTTATGATGCAGCAGCAAGCCCAACAACAAGCTCAAACTCAACAAGAATGGATGGAGATGATGCATAATGGACAAGGTGCTCAGCAGCAGACACCACCACCAGCAGTGGCGAATCCGTCCTACCGGGAATTTAACAGGAATCACCCTCCTGAGTTTAATGGGGAAGGTGAGCCTCCAGAGGCCAAGAGATGGCTGAAACAGATCGAGAAAGTGTTCCAGATGGTGGATTGCCCTGAGGAAAGTAAAGTGTTGTTGGCCACTAACCAGTTCAGAGGTGCGGCGGAAGATTGGTGGGAATCCGCTCAACGCCGAATGTTAGCAAACAATGTTGAGATTAATTGGGATAACTTCAAGGAAGCAATGATAGAGAAGTATATCCCAATGTCTTATAAAGTAAAGAAGGAACAGGAATTTCTTGAGTTGAAACTAGGTGGCATGTCAGTCACCGAGTTTACAAAGAAGTTTGAAGAGTTGTCGTATTACTCCTCTCACAACGAGTATGCCGCTAATGAAAATTGGAAGATAAATCAATATAGGCGTGGTTTGAGAGGTGAGATTGATACAGCAGTGAGCCTTCAAAGGAACACCAGCTATGACGAAATGGTCCATGATAGTTTGGTTGCGGAAGCGGGTTTTGCTAAGACCGCTAAAGAGAAAGCTGCAGCATATGAGAAGAGGAAAGGCAAATTTCCGGATAGGTATCAAGAGAACAAGCCTAAGGGTTCTCCGAAGAGGGGCAAACAGTCTTTTACACCACAGGCGAATGACACTTGTAAATACTGTGGAAAACTACATCGCGGTAAATGCATGAGACGTTCGGGTGTGTGTTTCTGGTGTAGGCAGCCGGGGCACGTTTTTGCTAATTGTCCAGAAAGAAAAGGTAAAAGTGGAGCTGAAGGTACTACAACAAGCAAGGGTAGAGTGTACTCCCTCGATGGCCAAAAGGCTTTGGCCAATGAAGACTTAATTGCTGGTATGTGTTACTTAGGCCAAACTCCAGTTAAGGTGCTTTTTGATTGTGGTGCTACATGTTCATTTATTTCTTACAAGTGTGTAGAAGTGTTACAGTTACCTATGTCACCGTTGATACCTCCTATGACGGTATCCACCGCTACTGAAGGCGGAGTAGTAGCTAGTTTCATATGTGAAAATTGCCCGATCACTGTATCTAGTAAGACATACTATATAGATTTGGTGTGTCTTCCCATGATACAGCTAGATGTGATCCTAGGAATGGATTGGTTATCTGCAAATCACGTGTACATTGGATGTGCGGAAAAGTGTATCTTTATGCCTACAGATGATACGACCGAAGGTGTGGCTTTGTCAGAGTTAATCAACCGCACTCATCAGCTTACTCAGCTCATGTGTGCGCAGAATAGAGGTTTTTATATAATGGTTACTGTGACTTCAGAGTCAGAACTGAGTCCCAGTGACATTCCTGTTGTCAGTGATTATTTAGATGTATTTCCTTCGGAAATAAGCCAATTACCCCCTGAGCGGGAAGTTGAGTTTTCCATTGATCTCATCCCAGGATCTGAGCCAGTTTCAGTGGCGCCTTATAGAATGTCACCTTCAGAGCTAAAGGAATTGAAGTCTCAGTTAGAAGACTTGATTCAGAAACATTTTATCAGACCTAGTGTGTCACCTTGGGGTGCTCCAGTGTTGTTAGTTAAGAAGAAGGATGGTAGTATGAGATTGTGCATCGACTACCGTCGGTTGAATAAAGTAACAATAAAGAATAAGTATCCGTTACCGAGGATTGATGATCTTTTGGATCAACTTAAAGGAGCTTCAGTGTTTTCAAAGATTGATCTCAGATCTGGATACCACCAGATTCGTATCAAATCGTCAGATGTGTCCAAGACGGCGTTCAGAACACGTTACGGGCATTATGAATTCTTGGTGATGCCTTTTGGAGTGACTAATGCTCCAGCAGTATTTATGGACTATATGAATAGAATTTTCCAGCCTTATCTGGATCAGTTTGTGGTGATCTTCATTGATGACATCTTGATTTATTCAAAGGACTCGCAGGAACATGCTCAGCATCTGAGGATTGTTTTGGACATCCTTAGAGAAAATCAGTTATATGCAAAATTCAGCAAATGTGAATTTTGGCTATCGGAAATCCAGTTTTTGGGGCATGTTATTTCTAAAGGAGGAGTGTCAGTTGACTCGTCGAAAGTCGAAGCTGTCCTTAATTGGGCCAGACCAACAAATGTAACAGAGGTTCGGAGTTTCCTGGGTTTAGCGGGTTACTACCGAAGATTTATTATGAGGTTTTCACAGATTGCGTTGCCTTTGACACGCCTCACGAGGAAAGATGTGCCTTTCGTCTGGGACGAAGATTGTGAGAAAAGTTTCCGGACTTTGAGGAAGAAATTATCCAAAGCTCCAGTATTAGCAATACCAGACCCTGAAAAGAAATATGTGGTTTATTGTGATGCGTCTTCTAAAGGACTAGGCAGTGTGCTCATGCAAGAAGGTAATGTTATAGCTTATGCTTCTCGGCAGCTTAAATCTCATGAGGAGAACTACCCCACTCATGACCTTGAATTGGCAGCAATAGTTTTTGCTCTGAAAGTATGGAGACACCATTTATATGGAGCACAATTCGACTTGTTCAGTGACCACAAGAGTTTAAAGTATTTGTTTGATCAACGAGAACTGAACATGCGACAGAGGAGATGGATGGAATATTTAAAGGATTTTGATTTTGAATTAAAGTATCACCCGGGAAAGGCGAACGTTGTTGCTGACGCCTTGAGCAGGAAATCTTTGATTAGAGCAGAAGTGCTGATGCACACTTGTGGGTTGTATGAGAAATTTAGAGACCTTAATCTTAGTGTTACTGAGATGGGTGATGGCACTTGGTTGCAAAGATTAGATGTTAACTGTGAATTGCGGTCTAGAATCACACAAGCTCAAGATTTGGATATGGATCTTCAGAGGAGGATTGGACATTCAGAGTTTTCAAAGGCATCTGACGGTACTCTGTTGTTTGAAGGTAGAGTTTGTATTCCTAATGATGCTAATTTAAAAAGATTGATTTTGGAAGAGGCACACAAGAGTAGTTTCAGTATTCACCCAGGTACCACAAAAATGTATCAAGACTTAAAGAAAGATTATTGGTGGCCGAGAATGAAGACCGATATTGCAGAATTTGTTTCATGTTGTATTGTGTGTCAACAAGTTAAGATAGAACATCAGAGACCTGCAGGGATGCTAGTACCATTGGAAATCCCTCAGTGGAAATGGGAAGAGATCTCTATGGATTTTGTGACAGGATTACCTCGGACTCAACGGGGACATGATTCAATTTGGGTAGTTGTCGACCGGTTAACTAAGTCTGCTCACTTTTTACCGGTTAGGACTACGTATAGAGCTGCTCAGTATGCAGAATTATTCATAGCGGAGATTGTGAAATTGCATGGTGTTCCAACTAGCATTGTGTCAGACAGAGATCCCATCTTTACTTCTCATTTTTGGAAAGCTTTTCAAAAGGCTTTGGGAACAAGATTAAAGTTGAGTACGTCCCATCATCCTCAAACAGATGGGCAATCTGAGAGAACCATTCAGACGTTAGAGGATATGCTACGTGCATGCGTTTTAGAGGATGGGGGAAGTTGGTATAATCATCTGCCTTTGATTGAATTTTCGTATAATAACAGTTACCATTCTAGCATCGGAATGGCACCCTATGAGGCACTGTATGGCAGGAGGTGTAGGACACCGCTTTGTTGGTCAGAGGTTGGAGATAAGAGTATTCTGGGACCTGAGATTATTCAAGAGACCACTTTAAAGATTAAATCCATTCAGGACAAGATCAGAACTGCTCAGAGTCGACAGAAGAGTTATGCGGACAAGAGGCGAAGACCTCTAGAGTTCGAAGTGGGAGATCATGTTTTCCTGAAAGTCACTCCTAAGTTGGGATTGCGAGGTGTTTTCAGGACAAAGAAACTGAGACCAAGATTTATTGGGCCATTTGAGATACTTAAACGAGTCGGATCAGCAGCTTACCAATTGGCTCTGCCACCGGCGATGTCGGGATTACATGATGTTTTCCATGTTTCACAGCTAAGGAAGTTCATTCCTGATCCTCACCAACCAGTAGAATTGGAAACCATCGATTTGAGTTCGGATTTGACCTTTCGGCCCGAACCGGAACGGATAATAGAACGTGATGTCAAAGCCTTGAGGAACAAAGAGATTCCAATAGTTAAAGTTATATGGAAAGGTTCTCCCTACGGCGAAGCTACATGGGAATTGGAAACAGAGATGCAGGAGAATTATCCACATCTTTTTACAGGTAATTTCTAAATTTCGAGGACGAAATTTCTTTAAGGGGGGTAGAGTGTAATAACCCACTTATGCGAGGCATTTAACAGTGTTATAGGAATTAAACGTATTGGAATGGCAAAGTCGTAATTAATGAGACAAAGTATATAAGTGGATAAATATGAATTTCTTCATAATTATCTCATTCTTTTCTCTCTCAAAAATCACAAGTCTCTCCTCCTTCTCTCTAGAACTTTCGATCCACCCTATCCTTCCTCCTTAATCCATCTTTTCATCCTCAAACACTTGGGTTTCAAGCAATCAAGGCTTTGTAGAAACTTGGAGCAAGAAAAACTAGAGAAAACCAAGAAAAGGGAAGTTACAAGTTGGAGTTTTGGATTGAAGCCAAGCAAGCTTGCTACCAGTCATTAGGTGAGCTCATCTTGGGTTTTAGAACCCTCATGGTGTGAGTTTTTATGAGTTTTGATTCATAGGAACAAGTTATAGAAAGTTTGGAATTTTACCCTAATTTCCTTGCTAGACTTAATCCTTGTTTGTAAGTGTTTTTAGTTGATGTTTTATGATAGAAAATCATTTTTAACATGTCTTAGAAGCTTGGGTAACCTTGAATGAGCAAAAATGGTGGAAAATCACATTTTTACACATAACTGTGCTGTCACGGTCGCTGTAGCGACGGGCTGTCGCTTGTAGCGACCAGGTTCTGTCTGTCTGCGCTTGTAGCGACGGATCTGCGCTTGTAGCGACAAGCCTGCGCTTGTAGCGACCAACTGGGCGCTTGTAGTGACCAGGTTCTGTCTATCCGCGCTTGTAGCGACGGATCTGCGCTTGTAGCGACCAAGCCAGAATATCACCACTCAGTTGGGCTGTTCTGGGGGTCTTGGTGCGCGCGGGCATGGCTTTTTGGCAACTGATTTTACATATATATCTTGGAAACCTTAGCCACCATTTTAACTCATTCTAAATGCTTCCCAAAGTTTATAAAAGTATAGGAACAAGGATTGTGTTAAGCTTGGAAATGTCGGGTTTAAGGTTTATTTGAATAGATAAACTTCTTATAGTGGCATATGACACCGATGTGCCTATTTTCCTTGATAGGAAAACAAGGGTTATAGGATGAAAACTAGTTCATAGTTTATCCACATTAGGATACAAGGTAATAGGAATGGTTTAATAGTTATAGTAGGCTTATGAGAACGATAAGCCAAATACCATATGTCATAGGTTAAGAATTATAGGAATTGTTTATATGATCAAAGTAATAGATATGTATATTTATATATACACTTATTTTCTCAAAGTCAAAGTATAATAATAATTCAAAGTCAAAGGCATGTTCAGCAGACTCCGGGATTCGCCGGATGGGATTTCTCCGAGAGGGTTATCCACATGCAATTTCATAGGGAGTCCGGTGTTAGCCTGATATGATAGGAGTTTCACCGGTTCATAGGGAGCTGTCCTTGGGGTTACTCCACCCGGGCCGCACTCCGTAAAATGAACTCAGATTAAATGTTTGTTCAACGCTAACAGCTAACATAAAACACTTTATTTGTTTTATGATTCATAGTTATAGTTACAGTCACAGGAAGTTTAAAGTTACAGGCAAGTCAAAGTTAAAGTTATAGGCAGGTTAAAGACTTGGCGATTATAGAATTCCCCTAAATTGCCAAGGTAGGCATGGCGACCCTAGGTTCCCTGTGGTTGCCAAACAGTAGGTTGGGTAGAGCTCACTGAGACATTATGTCTCATCCCATTCCTTCTGGTGCAGGTTCACAGGCAGGATCGCAATCAACACGCAACAAGGGTAAGGAGAAGGCTACGGACTGATCGTGCTGTTGTTATCTGTTTATAGTTTGGATGTATTATATGGTTATGTTTGATGTACTGGTATCAAAGAGGATTGTATTAACTTTGGAATGTAATATTACAATGTGTTGTAATATATTTGAATGAATTTATATATTGTAAATTAATGTATCCAGTACGAAATTTTAATACTCGTATAAGATCCTAGGCAATCTTATTATGGGTGTTACAGTGTCGAAGTTGGGATTGCAAGTTAAAACTATTGATTGTTGCGTTAAAGGGTGCATGTTGTTTTAGGACAACGAATTCGGTAAAAATGATGGGTCGTTGGTGGAGTGTAAATTTTGCAATGCACCGAGGTACCAAGTACGTGATAATGCCAGTTCTCGGAAGCAGAAACTAGTCTCATTCAAGTCAATGTTTTATCTGCCAATAATACCAAGATTGCAGAGATTGTATGCATCAACTCACACAGCCGATAAAATGACGTGGCATTATTACAATAGAACAAATACAAGTGTGATTCGACATCCCTGTGACGGGGTGGCATGGAAGCACTTTAACGCAGTACATCCTGATTTTGCAGAAGATCCACGTAATGTGAGGCTTGGATTATGCTCTGATGGATTTGTCCCGTATATCTAAAAGTCGACAGCGCCTTATTCTTGTTGACCAATTCTTCTTATCCCGTATAATCTTCCTCCTGACATGTGCATGTCAAAACCTTATTTGTTTTTGACTTGTGTTATGCCAGGACCTAATAGCCCATTAGATGGTATAGATGTGTATTTACAACCCTTAATTGATGATTTGAAGAGATTGTGGATCGGTGAAACAACATATAATATTGCAAGGAAGGAGAATTTTAAGATGAGGGCAGCTTTGATGTGGACTATTAACGACTTTCCTGCATATGGAATGTTGTCTGGATGGTCGACTCATGGTAGATTGGCTTGTCCACATTGCATGGAAGAAACAAAAGCGTTTAACTTGCATCACGGAAGAAAGAGTTTGTGGTTTGACTGTCACCGTAGGTTTTTACCAGCAACACATGAATTTCGTAAGAAGAGGAATTTGTTTCGTAAAGGACAAACAGAAAAAGATGGTGCGCCTCCTAGGACAACATTAGAGGAAGTATTCCGTAGAGTCAGTGCATTAGGACTTTTGAAACTCCTAGATGTTGGCAAAAGAGTCAGACACGCGTAATACGGTGACACCCACCATTGGACTAAAAGAAGTATCTTCTGGGACCTCCCTTACTGGAAAGACAATTTACTTAGACATAATCTTGATGTTATGCACATTGAGAAGAATTTTTGTGACAATATAATTCACACAGTGATGAATGTCTCTGGTAAAACAAAAGATAATGAGAAGGCTAGAATGGACTTGCCATTGATTTGTAAGAGACCAGATCTGGAGCTACAACTTCTTCCAAATGGAAAATATCTAAAACCTAAGGCTATTTATAGTCTAACTGCTGATGAAGCAAAATCTGTTTGTCAATGGTTGAAAGAATTGAGGATGTCAGACGGATATTGTTCTAACTTGTCAAGGTGTGCCGACGTCAACTCCGGAAGACTGCGTGGAATGAAAAGTCATGATTCCCACGTTTTCATGGAACACTTACTTCCAATTGCATTTAGTTCATTGCCAAAAAATGTTATAAACCCGTTGACTGAAATTAGCCAATTTTTTAAAGACTTATGTGCTTCAACCTTGAGGATGGATGAACTTGTTAAAATGGATCAGAATATTCCAATCACTCTTTGTAAGTTGGAGCAAGTTTTTCCCCCGGGTTTCTTTTATTCTATGGAACATCTTCCGGTGCATCTCGCATATGAAGCTTGGCTTGGTGGACCTGTTCATTATAGGTGGATGTATCCTTTTGAAAGGTTCATGGGTTATGCAAAGCGAATGGTTAGAAATAAAGCAAGGGTTGAGGGATCAATAGTTGCAGCTTACGTGGTTCGGGAAACAAACTATTTCATCTCTCACTACTTCGACAACTTGATGTTGATCCCAAGAAATACACGGAATGAAGTTATTGTTGAAAGTGAAGAGTGTCAGTCAGCCTTATCAGTTTTTTGTCACCACGGACGTCTTTGTCATCCAGAGAAAGATTACTGGATGAACGATGCTGAGTTGCAGTCAGCGGCCATTCATGTGATGATTAATTGCATTGAAGTTGGACCATACATTGAGATGTTTCAAGGATTAAATATTGGTAACATATATACAACTTTTCAAGGATGGTTTAAACATCAGTTGCTAAATGATCATCCGACTACACAGATATATAAGTTGAGGGGGTTAGTCGAAGGTCCGGGAAGAAAAGTCAAACAACATCACACTTACTTTGTCAACGGATTTAAATTTCATACTCAATCACAGTTGGTGGGCAAAAAAACAATTAACAGTGGTGTTTACGTCAAAGGAATCAATGATGGAGGTGAAGATGACTTCTATGGTGTGATCAAACACATATTTGAAGTAACTTTCCTATATGTAGATGAACCCAACAAAGTTGTATTGTTTTACTGTGACTGGTTTGACCCTGCACATGGGATGAGAATTGATCCAAAGTATAAAACAGTTGATGTACGAATGGACAGAAGGTATAATGCATTTGACCCTTTCATCTTGGCAAGTAAAGTTAGTCAAATGTATTATGTACCTTATCCTTCTCACCACCGACGCAAACATGGATGGTGTGCTGCTATCAAGTGTAAACCAAGAGGTCAAATTGAGACAGAAGTTCAAGATAAAGAAGTACCTTACCAAGATGATAAAATATCACATGTTCCAGAAGTGATTGAAGTCGATCCTGCTACGGATTTGGTTGACAGAGATGTTGACGGTCAGCAAGTTGATGCTGAAATGTTAGCTGAAATGTTACTTGTTGACACTGACAGTGGGGATGAGTCTAGCAACTCTATAGACAATGGGGAAGATGCAATTAACCCCGACAACAATATGGATGATTTTTATTATGACGATGTTTAATGTACGATTTTATCATATGAATTATTTTAATCTTGCATATATAATGTGACAATATTTTATTCATTATATTAATTATTGTTTATTGTATTATGACAGGGATGTCTGGGCAAGACAAAGATAGGGGTAAGGCTCATGTTGTAGAGACCGGGAAGAAGAAGAAGAAGAAAAATAAGTATCAAAACATAATAGATATTACCTCAGAAGAGACCAGATCATGGCGCCGTCAACCAGGGGTTTCCTTCCGTAACATTGATGAACCGACTGGTACTCCTATTCCTACCACTACTACTACTACTACTGTGCGCACCTCGTTTAAAAAACGCGCAAATCCTCCGAGGACGTCCGCGAACGCTCGGAGGGCTTTTGTGAAGTCGCCACCAAAGTTTTTGTGTAAAGGGAACGTTGATAAACCCTTAAGTTTTTTATTTTGAAAGGGAAACGATAATAAAACCCTTTGACGATGAGGAAAGGATGGTCATCGCAACCATTGTCGGGTTCGGGAGTCGGTTACGCAAGGGGAAGGTATTAGCACCCCTCATGTCCGTTGTACTCAACGGGAACCTTCTATTTGGCTAAAGCTTAAATTGTTTTTAAATGTTTTGCGCGCATGCTTATCTATGTCAAAAGAAAATATACTAAAAGGGGGGAAAAGAGATAAAAAACAAACGAAGGAGAAAAAAGAGTTTTTATTATTGCGCTTGACAAGATGTCGATCTTGCTCCTACGTATCTCCCGGTAGTCGGAGAATTCAAAGCGTACGTAGTTCTTTGGTAGAAAAACGTACATATGTTGGTTAATTTTAAATGGACGATGTTTTAACCGAATTCTTGCGATTTAAACGTAGCTTGTATGCTCGCGCTCGGGAGACTTATTAAGCGTATAGCTTGTATGCTCGTGCTTGGGAGACTTATTAAGCGTTTGTTTGTGAATCGCACTAGAATTGTTAAAAGGTACATCCGTTGGGTTAAAGGGTTCGAATTGGTCGCTATGGGACCAAAATAGGTGCAATGGACTCAAACGAGTCGATCATTGACCGAGGGGACTCCAACGAGTCGGGGGATTGTTCGATTGATCCACTGGGATCAAGAACAGGTACAATGGACTCGGACGAGTCGAACATTGACCGAGTGACTCAAACGAGTCGAGGGATCGAATCTAGTGGCCACGGGGGACCAAAAGGTTCGGATTGACCACAAGGGGCCAAGATTTGGTTTGGTTATGGTTGGATACGTTTTTAAAAGGAATGACGATTGTCCGAACGACGAGACATATGTCACGCATTCGTACAATCGGGGCAATGGAGAGACATACGTCACACCATCCCTTTTTTCATTCAAGTTTTTTGGGTAGAATTCTTTTAGAAATCCCAAGGTATATCAAATCATTTGGTTTGGAACCCAAAGTGAAGAGATTTTAGAAATTTTGTTAGAAAACGCACAAGTTCGGCTCATTTTGCGAAAAGCGAACGTATTCGGTGTATGTTCATGTTTGGGTTTTGAAAATCATGAACAATGTTTATTGTTCAAGTTTGAGTTGAAAATGATGAACATAGCTTGTTTGTTCATGCTGTTTTGAAAGATTGGGAACATAACTTGTTTTGCAAGTTATCCACAAAATGTCACCCGGACTTGCGAATTTTCCAATATTGTGCAAAATCCTTGAACTGGTTTGTAAAACATGAGTTTTAAAACTCCTAGGTTCTGAAATCTTGGGCTAGAACCTCAAAAAATTGGCCATTTGGACACCTAAACTCAGATTCTGAGTTCTGTCATGGTCGCTCTGCGACCATGACTTCGCACTGCGAAGTATGCAAATTTTTGAGTTCAGAAGCTGTTTCTGAACTTTTGTTCAGAAACAACTTCTGAACACACTCAGGACCTTTTAGGTGAGTGAAAAGCTTTGAGTTTTTGGGATGAAAAAGCCTGGACAAACCAGTTTTGATGTTTTGAAAACCTTGGGATTTCTTTGAAATTCAAAAGGGGTTTTTTAGAACCAAAAGGTTTTGAACCAAAATTGCTATGCAAATACAATTGAAAATGCAAAACAAAAGCTTGGAATACTTACAGAGATCCTTAGCAAAGCTCCAGCTGCAATGGATTTGAATTGGTTGAAGGTTCTCACAAAGATTTTTGATATTGGTGATGAACTTTGAACTTAGTAATGCTTTGTGTTTGGATGGTTTTTTTTCTGGTTGTTTGGCTGGTATGAGTAGTGTTTCTTTTGCTCTTTGAATGCTCTATTTTCTGCTCTATCTTATGCTATGCAATGCTGCATTTTCCCTTGCCTTGCCTCTCTATTTATAGGCCAAAATTCAATCTCTAGTAATGATGAAAAAATCCTAGAACCTAGCTGATTTGTGGGCTAAATTCAGGCTATTTGGCTTTGCATTTAATGCTAATGGATAGAGGCAACCCTGCCTTGTGCCAAGGGTTAAGTCTTTGACTGATTTCAGCCACAAATTCAAAGGTTTTAGGATAGAAATGATGAGAAACATGGCTGAATTGCAATTGGCCCAGCTTGGGGATCAATCCTTGCAATCTCAATGGTTGATCAATAAAAACGTGCACTGTGATGTGCAGAGATTGGGGGATGCAAAAGGCTATAATTGGCTGGTGTGAGAGGGTGAAAAGCTGCTGCAAAACAGGGTAGGCACTCATGGCTTTTTCAAGTGAAAAATCCAGCTGGTTTGACTGGTTTTGGGGGGAGCAAGCAGGAGGAAAGTCATCAAGCAGGTGGCTGGCAACCTTGGGGTGGTTAACAGGTCACTTGGGAGGGACTAGAGCTGCCCAAGGGCAAGCCCACTTGCTTGTCACATGCTAGGTTGGAAGAAAAAGCTTCCAACCTTGGCATTAATGGCAAGTCTCTCATTTCTGGTTTTGCTTGGCCCAATTAGCCATGAATGCTGATTAAAATAAATATGGAAATGATGTGCAACAAATTCTGGAATTAAATCAAAAACACCAAAAATCTGCAGAAAAATCGCAGACTTCGCAGTGCGAAGGGAGCTTCGCAGTGCGAAGTCATCATTTTTGAAAATGTTGACTTTTTTGTTGACTTTTGTTGACTTTGACTTTTTTTTCCTCCCTCTTTGATTTTTTTTGATTTTTTTGTTTTAAAAGGCTTAGGACAAAATTGGGGTACTACAACTACTACTACTACTACTACTACTACTACTACTCCATCACCTTACTCCACTCCATTCACAACTATTCCTCCCACATCATTCCCGACCATTCCCCCCGCATCATTCCCGACCATTCCACCCACATACACTACGCCTAGATTTGTTATGCCTGGATTTAGTCCGCTCTCATCACATTCGCCTGGTTTCAATACCACCCCATATACTATCCGACAAGGCCTTAACGTATCTGTTCCTCCCGTTCCTCCCACAAGATCATCAACGGACCTGATGCAAGAATTTATGCAAGATACAAATTTCTTAGGCTTAATGAATGTTATTGAACATCAGCCTCAACAGCACGAGCAGCACCAACATGAAGAGCCACAAGCATCAGCAGCAGCAGCATCAGCAGGATCAGCAGCATCAGCATCAGCAGCACCAGCAGCACCACGACGAGGACGACATCGCTACATCGAAGACTTGCATTATGCAGATGGGCTACTTAGGATTACACCGACACCTGGATCGTAAGTATTAAAAGTTTAATTTTTATTTGTTTTTTAAATGCATAATTTTATTAACACTTCAAATTTGTAGGTTGGAGCCATCTAAGAGTGTGGCAGAATTTATTCGAGGAGCCATCCAGATACGACAGGGCGGCACTTTTTAAATACTTTTCGGTAAACACAATTTATGAAATATTAAATAATTTTAATTACTTTATAACATGCTATATTTTTAAAAAATTTTATGTCTAGTAATTTTTTTGTTTATTGCAGGATCGTTGTACCTGGTCTAGAGATGTCCATCTTCTTGTAGAGAAGCTCTTTTACAAGTTAGCTTCCAAACGTTTATCAGATTTGTTATATGATGAACGGGAGGAATGGAAAAAACATAAGGGCAACTACCGTACAGAGTGGATCGGGGAAAAAGCGTGTGAAGACTTGGTCAAGTATTGGCTAGAAGATCACAAATTTAAGAACCGTTCCAAAGCTAACAAGCAGAACAGAGCATCTCTTATAGGAGGACATGGCCACGAACAAGGATGTGTCAGTGTCCCTACCCATGCTAGACATCTGGTAAAAAAATATTTCACTATTTTTATTTCTTTACATGTATATATTAAATAAACTCAAATGTTCTAATTGCTTATATATTTTTCGTGTACAATTAGGCAAAATCCTTGGAGAGAGATCCTTATCCAAATGAGCTCCATAGAGAGACTCATTTCAGCCAGCGTACTGGTCAGTATGTCGATGCTCGAGCACGCAATACCCAAGTAAATTTGCAAATATTCGTAATATATTTTAATTAGAAAAAGAAAGTGAATTATTAAAGAATTATGTTGTTAACTAATATGAAATATGTTAATTATTATTATTATTATTATATAATTTTTATTTGACTTTATTTGTAAACAATTATTATTATCTAATTTTCTTTACTTTTCTTTATAGGCATCTTATGACGAGTACGTAGCACGGTTTTTGACGCAGAATCCTGAGATTCAATCGCATGAACAAATTCCCGACTCCATCAAAATTGAATTATGGGCAAAGGCTGCAGGAGGACAACAGAGACCGGATAGAGTATACGGTCTTGGAGCGTTAGCCGGCAACGTGGTGCATGAAAATTTGTTCTGTGCTCCTGTTCTACCAGAGTCCAGCACAGCTCGTTCTGCAGAGTTGTCTCCTGAGTTGCAAGCAATGATAACTCGAATGAACGAGGAGTTGCAAAGTCAAAAGGTGGTGTTGCAAAATCAAAATGAGTTGTTGGAATCTCAAAAGCAGGCGTTGGAAGCTCAAAATAAGGCGTTGGCAAGGAAAGATGAGACAGAGAAGGAGCTAAGGAAAGAAATGAATGTCTTTCGAAAATTCCAAAAGATGATGACAAAGAAGTTCATGGGTGGGAGAAAGAGTAGAAAGATATCTGATTCATCGTCGCCTGCATCGAGTCAATTTTCACCGACACATCATCAAATACATGACGACGACGACGATGATGATAATGACGAGGAGGAAGATGTTGATAGCGATTAATTTTTGTTTTTGTTTCGTAAATTTTATGAATATTGTCGTTGATAGCGAGTAATTTATGAATATTGTCGTTGTGTACTCAAATCATTATTTTTATTTTATTTAATTTAACCAAAAAAAAAATTTTTTAGACAAGACCAAATAAAATATTTATAATGTATTTTTTCAAATTTTTCAAAAATAATCGATTTTTTAAAGTAATTGATTTTTTTGAAAAAAAATAACATCTTTTCCTAGGAATTTCCAAGGAATAATTCCTAGGAAATTTAATGTGGGAAATGAAAATTGGAGAAGTGGGAAACGAAAATTTAAAATTTTTAGTGGGAAGGTTTCCTAGGAATTTTTTCCTAGGAAATTCCTCGGAAAACGTGACAGAATTTTTTTCTCTATAAATAACACACTCTACTACACATTTCATCATTCATTCATTCATCTCTACTCAAACAAATATTCATCCATCTCTATATTTTCTTCTTCATTTTCTTTTTCATCTTCTTCAACAATTTCTAAACACATATAATTTTTTATCTTCTTCAACAATA